>JARQOC010000010.1:55554028-56259028 GCA_033576535.1 Allobates femoralis | reverse complement strand
CCATAATTTTCATGGCAAAAATAATGCTGCATGTTGTGTTGATTTCATTCAAATGTGATGGTGGGTTTACACGTTCCAACGTCGGTCCGATATTGGATCCAACGCCGCGGGAGCGCGCTTTTTCTGGGCAGAATTCCAACATCGCATAGGAGATGTCACACAGCGCGATATCGGCATACAACGTCTCTACGATGTCTACGCCCCCTTTTACGGCCGACCCAGGAACGACCATTTAACATGGGAGTGAATAGGGGACTTTGTACTGCACATCGGAGTTGGGTGTTTACACAGCACGATCCGGCTCCAACCTGTATCCAATATCGGCCCGTTGAATAGCACGGTCATTCGATCCCCGATATCGGTTTGACATCGTTCGTGCATCGTATTGGACATTTATACCATACAACGTACGAACGATATCGGGTCCGAACCACGTGACTTTTGGTCCGAGTTGGACGCCGATATCGGGACGTGTAAACACACCATGAGTGGTGGGTGCTGGATTTTTGTAACCAGCATTGGTTTGCATGCCTACTGAGTATACATACCGTAAGTGTGATGGGTTTTATTTCTGCACAAACCAAGGCAGATCCTACCCTTATTGTTAACAGGTCCTGATAAATCACATATAATGGGGCAGTCAGATTTTTGGGTTTATAGTTGATGTTATTTCGCAGCATGCTATACTGTACAGGTGTGAATGGAGCATAAAGCACTATGAGCTAACGTTACCAGAATAAACAGAGCCAATGCAGAATTATAGACCCGCAGTCTCCAAACTGAAGCTTTCCAGGATCCTGCAAAGTTTTGCTGAGAGCTGTAGTTTTGGAACAGCTGGAAAGCCACAGGTCAGAGACCGCTGCCGGAAGTGTTTTTATTTGTGGAAATGCAGAGTGTCAGTGATTTTGTCTTCACTCCTAATTGATTCCAGATAAAATAAAACAACAACAAAATCCTTAAAGGGAATCTGTTGGCAATCTTTTACCCCCAAAACTATTGCATGTTACTCTTTCAAAAACAAGTCCAGCAGTACTTTTACATGGCCATACCGTTCCTCCATTACTGAGAAATCAGCGTTAAAATGTTACGCAAATGAGGCTGAAGGACTATGGTAGATCTAAGCCTCAATCACTCCAGCTCTATTCCCTACCCAGTGCTTCCTCCTTCTGTTTCTATGACATTCTCTATACTGTGTGACTTCAAGCATAGGAGCCATCATCAGCCAATCAAGAGTACTCAGCGCTGGCCAGGAAATAGAGCTGGAGTGACTGAGGCTTAGACTGATTTTTATTAGTCTAAGGCTAAGTGCCAACTGTGCATTTTTGGTGGTTTTTGTTGCTGCGTTTTTGCACCAAAAATGCAGCACCCACAGTTTTACCATGAAAGTCTATGTGATTTCCCAAAAGCTGTGCACACGTGTGTTTTTGTTGCAGAAATTGAGTGCGTTTTTTTATGTCCCTGCAATTAAGTTGCCTGTTTTTAGGCTGCGTTTTCCCTGTAGACTTCATACTAACCCCCAGAAAAAAGCACCACAACCGGATGGGTATTTCCACAATCTGTTTGTGATGCTTTTTTCATGCGATTAATAAAACAAAAATGCTGCAATACTCACCGTCTCCGGCGATCCCCGGTGATTCTTCCTCCGTGCACACCGGCTGAAGGACCTGAGGATATTGTCCTATCAGAGCCAAAACCTGGGCACCACGTGACAGGCTGAGTCACATGGTGCAAGGTCCTGGATTCTGGATGAGAAAAAAAGTTGCAACATGCTGCGACAGTATGCAATTCTCGCGCGAGAGTCGCCAATGCACACGGTCCGTCCTAGTGGCATCCGATTGTTTTACGGATACATTATCATTCTGTAGCTCAGAAAACTGTAAAATGTTCCTGTAAATGATTATACAGTAAATAGCTGCTGAGAAAAAAAAAAAACAGATTGCACACGGACAGCACTCAAAAAACGGATGTGACTTGTCCAACTCTCCTGGATGAGAATCTGACCATTTGTTTTCACGCCAGTGTGGCTGTGCCCTAAAGACATCTCCAGCCGGTGTACAAAGGAAAGATCACCAGAGGGTGAGAAATTGTCTGTCTGTCTCTCTGTGTGTGTGTGTGTCAGTCTCTGTGTTTGTGTGTCCCCTTTAGGCTATGTTCACACAGTGCGTTTTTACCATGGTTTTATGCTACTGTATAATCTCAACCTGCATTTTTGCTTTCTATCAAAACCTATGTGATTCAGGGAAAAGGTGTCCACACACATTGTTTTAGTTTCTTAGCAGAAATTGAAACCTGTACAGGTTTTTCTACGTTTTGAAAAAAATGAACGTCAATTCTTTTCTGTGTTTTTGCTGTAGACAATGGCCAAAACGCATAAAAAATGCAGCAATGAAAATACAGGAAAAACGCGGTAAAAACACAGGAAATCTGGAGATACTAAAAACCTGTACAGGTTTTGCTGCTTTTTTTTGCTGCAGCAAAATGCCCTGTGTGCACATAGCCTAATCGTGCTGCGTTTCTATATGCACAAATACAGTACAGTAACTCAATACGTTTGTGCTGCTTTTGCGCACATAAAAACGCAGTACAAAAACGCAGTACAGTGGACACTTAGCCTAAGGCTGTACCCACCTACCAGTTTATTTCCGCACCAAAAACACATCTCCTGGCATTCAAATGTTTTTTTTTGCCATGTGTTTCTATTACCGTGTATAGTCTATGAGAAAAACGCAGTGGAAAACACAGAAAGAATGAGCATGTTGCTTATTTTTTTTCTGCACCAAAATCTGCAGGCAAAAAAAAATGAAAAATGTGCACAGGACTTCAGAAAACCCATAGTCTTTACTTGGATGCATTTTCCTTTTTAGAAAACGGCAAGTAAAAATTTATAAAAGGGTGTGCACATGGCCTAATATGTACAGGAATCTCATGCTCTGTAACTTGCCATCCATTCTTTTTTGAGTGTGGGCTTCACATTCTGCAAACGCTATAGTTGATGGAACTTCCTTTCCCTCACTTCCCAGAAGCATGCACTGCTGCCGCCATTGTCCAGTGACTTGTCTGCGCTACGCTGACAGTGCACCTGTGTCCCAACTGCGTACATGCAAAACACACAGAAGAGCAGGAGCACCTCCTCCCTGTAGCGAGACGGAGACCCACCTCCTCCCTGTCGCGAGGCAGAGACCCACCTCCTCCCTGTCGCGAGGCAGAGACCCACCTCCTCCCTGTCGCGAGGCAGAGACCCACCTCCTCCCTGTCGCGAGGCAGAGACCCACCTCCTCCCTGTCGCGAGGCAGAGACCCACCCCCTCCCTGTCGCGAGGCAGAGACCCACCCCCTCCCTGTCGCGAGGCAGAGACCCACCCCCTCCCTGTCGCGAGGCAGAGACCCACCCCCTCCCTGTCGCGAGGCAGAGACCCACCCCCTCCCTGTCGCGAGGCAGAGACCCACCCCCTCCCTGTCGCGAGGCAGAGACCCACCCCCTCCCTGTCGCGAGGCAGAGACCCACCCCCTCCCTGTCGCGAGGCAGAGACCCACCCCCTCCCTGTCGCGAGGCAGAGACCCACCCCCTCCCTGTCGCGAGGCAGAGACCCACCCCCTCCCTGTCGCGAGGCAGATTCTACAGATCTGTGGTGTGCAGTGCACACGCTCGAGCCTCGCTGACCCCGGTAGACAGCATTTCCTGCACGTGTTTGTTCAGACGTTACACTCGTTCCTTTCTAAGTATTTTTAGGTCCATATAGTGATACAGATTGATAATAATCTGCAATGTTCTTAGTGATCATTTCAGGAGATTGATTTTCTGACAACATAATTAATATTCTATTTTATGACTCATCTCTTCTGAGTACATGACATGGAAATAAGAGGTAATGTGTCAGCTGAAATTTTTGCTTCCTTGACTAATTTACGGGAAAAATATTCTAAAAGCCCAATTATCAGGTACCTTGTCTTGAAAATGGTGACACTGCTGCCAACATCCCATAACAATCATGTTACTAAATCTTGACCATATCTATTCCTGCAGGAAAAGTGAAGGAAAAGAGTGACCAACATCATCAAACAGAGAGAGGCGACATCTGGGGGAATTGCATCCTCCTCTGTACACATAGCTCTAGAGACTTGATAGCTCAGTCCCAGGAGGCATGGCTTTTGTGCCAACTTCCTTTCACCTCTCCTCACAAGTTCTGATGCTCCTCCTCCTCGGTAGCAGAGCCAGCATTTCACTCATTGATCAAAAACAAAATTGACAAGTCTACTCTTTGGTCTTCTCAAGGCTTAGGCAGCAGCTTTACAGATGAGCTTGAACTGTAGTGCTGGCAAGAAACCCAGAAGATGATTCTACAGATACATAGAAATACATCTGTACATAGCAGTGTATTTCTAAGTATCTGTATTCTAGAGGTAAAGAAATAATCTTTTTCTGATCATCATAATGGGAGACCCAGACAATGGGGTTTAGGCAGTCTGCCCTCCGGAGGCCACACTAGGTACTACAAGTTTTTTGTAGTCTCCGCCCCTCCGCCTATATACCCCCACTGCAGGAGCAGATCCCCAGTCTTACTTCAGTGTGCTCGGAGATCACACCTCTGACTTACACATCACAGAAGATTTGCTTAGGGAATTTGTGATGTAGCATGAAGAAAAGTGGATCCCTGGGAAGGGGATCCCCGGCATACTCCTTGTCCACCCTTGGGTGCATACAAGTAGAGGTACCTTGGTCCATGGCCCTCGGGCCTGGACGCGGACTTTATTGTCTGGCCTGGTACTATGCCGTGCTCCCTCACTACTCACTTCTGAAGTGCTCTGGTGGGGTGGGAGCCCTGGAGCCTTGCACAGCTCCGTTCCGGTCTGCGGCCTATCCATGGAAGCTAACATGCGGACCGGAACCTGGACCCCCCGTCCGCTGCCCTCTGGACCGGTGCCGGACGTGGACCCTTCGAGTACAGGTACTCTGTATCTCCTTCTGTGGGTCCGGGGGGGGGGGGGGGGGACATGGTGTATATTGCTTATGTGACCATGTCTTGAGAACCTCGGTTTTTTTCCCTCGGGTTCTGCGGTTCTGGGAGGGGGCCCCTGGATAGGGGGCACCCCTTATTGTCATCCGTATTGCAGTGACGGCCGCCATTACAGACAGGTTCTGGCGCCTTTTTTCTCCCTGTGTGCGGACTCTGAGCGCGTCCCCCTCTGGGCGGTGACGTCACGCTCCTCGCGGCCTATGTGTACGCGGTCTCCTCGGGCTTCTGCTTAGCCACGCCCACTCATTAGTGGCGCGTCGGCCATTTTCTCTTCATTCCTGTGAGGAATTCGTGACGCGCACTTCGCGCTCCGGGGAGAAGCAGCAGTCTGCCCGAGGAGGTCGCACACGTCCCGCTCCGAGTCACCGCTTTCCTGGTCGGTATTCCGCTGGGTGTCCGGTGTTAACCCCTTGCTGCCCGGTGCGACGCCGGTATGGCTACAGCTGAGAAGAAGGCTGCCGCCAAAAGGTCCAAGGCCTGCAAACAGTGCACGGGACAGGTAGCTGGGAATGGTATCTGCGCAGCTTGCGGTCCCACTGGGCCTGGCACCAGTGTTTCTGCATCTGAGGCGACAACACCTCTGCTCTCTCCTGAAGTTCAGGGGGAGGCAGGGCCATGGGATGTGCAGAGGTCTTTTAATGAGACTGTAGTGACCAGAATGTCCTCCATGTCGCAATCATTGGAGGCTATACTGAGGAGGCTGTCTGATTCGGCCCCCCAGACAGGGTCCCTAGGGGTTAACCCCAGGCAGGGTGAGAGTTCTCATAAGAGGCCTCGCTTGGAGGATACCCCCGAGGATGGTGAACATCGTTCCTCTGATGAGGAACATTCATCTGATAGTGAGGATGAGGGAGACCCTGGCCCTGAGCCCCGGCACCATAGAGCCCCCTCAGAGGGCCCAGGGGACGGTGTGGAGGATTTGATTTCCTCCATTAACGAGACCCTGGGGCTCATCCCCCCGGCTGCGGTGATGGAGAGGCCGCAGAAGGAATCTTTCCAGTGGCTACCACCATTGGGTCAGTCACGTGGTCTATTTACTGACCACTCCAATTTCTGGAGAGTGGTCAGGACGCCCAGGGAGCATCCTGAGAGGCGTTTCGTTAGGAAGACTAAGGATTCACGTTATCCTTTTCCTAAGGAGGTTCTGGAGGAATGGTCGCGCTCCCCTAGAGTGGATGCTTCCCTGACCAGAGTTGCCGCTCATTCTCTCTTTTCAGCAGAGGATAGTTCCTCTCTGAAGGATCCTATCGACAAGCAATGCGAGTCATATGCTAAGTCTATATATGAGGCTGTGGGTTCCTCTTTTGCCCCAAACTTTTCTATGGTTTGGACGTTGCAGGCCATTACTGCGTGTCTGGACGGGATCACCGATATCCCGGGGTCTGACCCGGAGGTGATAGCTCTTGCCAACAAGGCTAAGGCCTATGCTGATTACGCCAGGACGGCGGCTTTTGAAACAGCTAGTCGGACTGCCGTGGCCTCTGCTAATGCAGTAGTGTTGCGCAGATTACTGTGGATGCGCCTCTGGGACTCGGATAAGGTGTCCAAGAGGATTTTGCAAGTCATGCCTTTTTCGGGCGATAGACTCTTTGGGGACGAGCTGGATAAGCGGATTAAGGAGTTTTCTGAAAAGAAGATCCCTCAGAACAAACCCAAACCGCAGAGGTCTCAAAAATGGAATCCCAAACAGCGGTCCTTTCGTACCAGCTCGCACTCTTCTGCCTCGTCCGCGCGGCCGGACAGAGGAGGTAAAACCTCTGGTCCCTGGCACAACAAGAATCGCCAGAAGAAACCAGCGGGGGCTGCTGCAGCTGCCGCCCCCAAGGCGCCTTCTGCATGACTCGCTTCCGATTCCTGCCACCCCACCGGTCGGAGGTCGCCTGGCCCCGTTTCAGGACGTATGGCTGCTTCATGTTCAAGACCGGTGGGTGAGAGACATCGTCTCTCGGGGCTACAGGATCGAGCTGAAGTCTTTTCCTCCAAACCGTTTCTTCCCTTCCTCCCCGTCACCGGAGAAAGCTCAGGCTTTTCACCAAGTCCTGATTGGTCTTTAGAGGGACGGAGTTGTGATTCCAGTGCCTTCTGGGGAACGTTTCAGAGGGTTTTACTCCAACCTCTTTATTGTTCCGAAGAAGGACGGTTCGTTTCGCCCAGTGCTGGATCTGAAATTGTTCAACCAACATGTGCAGGTGCGGAAGTTTCGCATGGAGTCCCTGCGCTCGGTGATAGCTGCCATGTCGCAGGGAGATTTCCTGGCATCTGTGGACATCAAGGATGCCTACCTACATGTGCCCATTGCACCGGCGCATCAACGCTGGCTCCGGTTTGCAGTGGGGGAAGAAAACTTCCAATTTGTGGCGTTACCGTTCGGGCTGGCCTCGGCTCCGCGGGTCTTCACGAAGGTGATGACGGCCATGGTGGCAACCCTGCATGCTCAGGGTCATGCCGTGATTCCTTACCTGGACGATCTCCTGATCAAGGCCAAGTCGAGGGAGTTATGTCAGGCGAGCCTGGATGCGACTCTCAAGACTCTGGAACAGTTTGGGTGGATCTTGAATCTCCCAAAATCCTCACTGGTGCCAACCCAGTCATTGACTTATCTGGGCATGGATTTTCACACAGTCCCGGCACTGGTGTTGTTACCCCAGAAGAAGCAGGCCTCCATTCAGTCGGGTGTCCGAGCCCTTCTTCGTTCCCCACGATCATCCTTGAGGGGATTGATGAAGCTGGTGGGACGCATGGTGGCGGCAATGGAAGCAGTGCCTTTTGCGCAGTTTCATCTCCGCCCCTTGCAGCTCGAGATTCTCCACAAATGGAACAGAAGGACATCCTCTCTGGACAGGGTGGTGTCTCTCTCTCACCAGACGAAGGAATCTCTTCATTGGTGGCTTCAGCCCCGTCACTTGGCACGGGGACGGTCTTTCCTGCAACCTTCATGGTTAGTGGTGACCACGGATGCCAGCCTGACTGGCTGGGGTGCGGTGTTCTTGCATCACAGGGCTCAGGGTCTCTGGACGGTGTCAGAGTCCTCACTACAAATCAATGTCCTGGAAATCAGAGCGATTTACCTGGCCCTTCTGGCTTTCCGCCGTTTTCTGGCATGAAAACACATAAGAATTCAAACGGACAACGCGACGGCCGTCGCGTACGTCAACCATCAGGGCGGGACTCGAAGTGCCCAGGCCCTTGCCGAAGTCCACCGCATTCTGTCATGGGTGGAGGACAACGATTCGTTGATCTCAGCAGTCCACATCCCGGGAGTGGACAATTGGGAGGCCGACTACCTAAGCCGGCAAGGCATGGACGCCGGAGAGTGGTCTCTACACCCGGACGTCTTCCAGTCCATCTGTCGACGATGGGGAACCCCAGATGTGGATCTGATGGCCTCTCGGCTCAATCACCAAGTTCCGCAGTTCATGGCGCGGTCATGGGATCCGCAGGCTCTAGGAGCAGACGCCTTGGTCCAGGATTGGTCCAGGTTCCATCTTCCGTATGTGTTTCCGCCGTTGGCATTGATTCCCAGGGTCCTGCGCAAGATCAGGACGGAATGTCACAGAGCCATTCTAGTGGCGCCGGATTGGCCCAGGAGGTCTTGGTATCCGGACCTGTGGCAGCTCGCAGACGGGGAGCCGTGGAGACTGCCAGAAAGACCGGATCTCCTGTCTCAGGGTCCGTTCTTCCATCTCAATTCCGCGGCCCTCAAGTTGACTGTGTGGCCCTTGAGTCCTGGCTCTTGACTTCCAGAGGATTTTCTTCCTCGGTTGTTTCCACCTTGACCAGGGCCAGACGGCCGGCCTCGTTGAAAATCTATCACAGGACTTGGAAAATTTTCTTTTCCTGGTGCGCTTCAGTTGGGAAGAAGGCTTGGCCATTCCGTCTCCCAACGTTGCTTTCTTTCCTTCAATCAGGAATGGAGATGGGACTGTCTCTCAGTACTCTGAAGGGACAAGTGTCGGCTCTGTCGGTGCTGTTTGACAAGCGTTTGGCTAAGATACCAACGGTCCGTACGTTTCTGCAAGGAGTTAGCCGGGTGGTTCCGCCGTACAAACGTCCTCTCGATCCTTGGGACCTCAATGTGGTCCTGGCGGCCTTGCAGAAGCCTCCTTTTGAGCCTTTGAGGGATATTTCTCTAGTTCGCCTTTCCCAGAAAGTGGTTTTTCTGGTGGCCATTACGTCACTCAGGAGGATCTCGGAACTGGCAGCACTCTCGTGCAAGTCCCCATTCCTGGTGGTGCATCAGGATAAGGTGGTGTTGCGCACGAGGCCCGAATTCTTGCCTAAGGTGGTGTCACCTTTCCATATTAATCAGGAGATTGTTCTCCCTTCTTTTTGCCCTAAACCGATTCACCGGTGTGAGAAAGAGTTGCACACTCTGGACCTGGTGAGGGCTATCAGGATTTATGTGTCTCGTACTGCATCGGTACGCACCTCGGACTCTCTGTTTGTCCTTACGGCTGGTCGCTGTAAGGGGTCCCCGGCCTCCAAATCTACTTTGGCTCGGTGGATCAAAGCTCCTATTCAGGAAGCTTACCGTTCTTCTGGTATGCCTCTCCCGGTGGGATTGAAGGCTCACTCTACCAGGGCCGTGGGTGCCTCTTGGGCTCTGCGGCATAGGGCTTCAGCTCAACAAGTTTGTCAGGCAGCCACTTGGTCTAGCCTCCATACGTTTACCAAACATTACATGGTACATGCCCATGCCTCTGCGGATGCGAGTTTGGGCAGGCGGGTCCTACAGGCGGCGGTGGCTCACCTTTGAGGTGCCCCGCACATCAAACGTCTCATAGGAACTCTTTTCCCGCCCTGGGGTGTTGCTTTAGGACATCCCCATTGTCTGGGTCTCCCATTATGATGATCAGAAAAAAGAGAATTTTGTTTACTTACCGTAAATTCTTTTTTCTTGAATCATTAATGGGAGACCCAGCACCCACCCAGTTGTCCCGTTTGGACGTTTTTGTTGTGTTTTGAACCTATTGACTCAGGCTTCTTTGGCTAGCATTGTTCGCAGCCATGCCTAGAGTTGTGGTGTGGGTTGCCTCCTCGCAGCTTGTGAACTAAACTGGGGATCTGCTCCTGCAGTGGGGGTTTATAGGCGGAGGGGCGGAGACTACAAAAAACTTGTAGTACCTAGTGTGGCCTCCGGAGGGCAGACTGCCTAAACCCCATTGTCTGGGTCTCCCATTAATGATTCAAGAAAAAAGAATTTACGGTAAGTAAACAAAATTCTCTTTATTGTTTTGCTCCTAAAAAAAAATTACTAAAAAAATAAGAAAACAAATTACAAAAGTGTCAATTTCCTTCTAATTGCAAAATATATATATTTTTGTGAGTGCCCCTGGAAATTAAATCTTGTAACATTGAAGCTGCATTGCAGGCTCTGACTCCACAGACTGATTATACTGGTACATACAGATACATTGTACACAGCATTGTATTTCTATGTTCCTGTATTCTAGAAGAAGATTAAAAGAGATCTTCCTATAAATTAACTAAACAGTAATAAATCACATCAAATAATGACATTTTAATACACCTTTTTTTTAACAAATACATATTAAACATCACAGATCTGCAAATAACATGAACATATTCGGTATTCCCGTACTTGTAATGACCGGAACAACACAGCGTTCAGATTATTTATGGTGTTTGGAAAATGGCATAAAAACATGAATAAGTTTTCCCCCGTATTTGATGTTGTTTTAGTGCAGATGTGAATCCAGGTTTTAATGCTTTTTTTAATACTATAGAAAAGTTTTATTCTGCACTTAAAAATGGCATTTTTTCCTCCATGAAATCACGTCCACACTTGGACATTTAGGCCGTGTTCACATGTAGTGTAAAAGCTGCATTTTTTTCAGTTTTTTTTTTTTGGTACAGAAATTCTGCTGTGTTTAACTGTCCTAAGAAAGTGGATGTGATTTAACGAAACTTCAACACTGTTCATCTAAAGACGCTGTTGAACTCTGCGCTTCTCGTGCTTTTTTTTCCCCTCTAGAGCTTTCGATGTGAACACTGCCTGACACAAAAAAAGACAAGTCATAAGGTACCTTTACACGCCGCTACAGAAGGTTGGAAACAACCGGGTGTCTCACGTGCACGAGCACGTAGCAACGGTTGCAAACGGTACCCGATACCGCCTTTACACGCCGCTACAAGGTGCTCTACAGAAGGTTTAATCTATCCCTGGAGGCACCGCGGGTGCCACAAGTTACCTTCTGTAGAGCACTGTCCCTCATTTACACGCCGCTACAGAAGGTAATATGGGAGGACCTGGGGCAGCAGGGACAACACATAGGCGTGCCAGAATTGTGGATTACGAGACGCTCGTACGATGATTGGACAATACAATAGCATCATGATTGGCCAGCCAGCGCATGAAGGCTGGCAAATACATGATGCTATTGCAATTGTGTAGTGTGACTGGTCAGCTCCTTAAATATGCCGCCCTATGCAGCGACAACCAATCGTAACGCAGAAGCTTCCACCAATGATCGCTGAAGGGGGGCGTTTTCCCGGAGGCTGTGTCACGCCCCCAGGGAGTTAACTAGATGACGAAAAAAACCTTACCTTACCTTATTTAGACGCTGCTACCATCGGGTTGAAACCAACCTGTTTTAGAGCACTGCTCGGAAACAGGTGCCGAAAGTGACGGGTAGCAACAAGCTAGTTTACACGCCGCTACCTCGGGTTGATTTGACGGTGCAAGATACATTTGTCTCCGACACCCGGTTGTTTCCAACCTTCTGTAGCGGCGTGTAAAGGTACCTTTATAGTGAAGCTTATATATTGCAGAAATTACAAAGTTTTGGGTGCTCCAACTATTAATGAATGAATGAATGAATGAACGAAAAACAAATCCATAGGTCCCAACCAGAGATGAGCAGGACGCTCAGATGACGTTGGACGAGCTGGTAATATCAAGAGCCGTACTAGGGTTGCCTGAAGGAAGAGAGATTCACGCCCTGTCCAGCCGTCGTGGACCCTGTACCCAGGACCGGAATCCTGTGAATCAATCTGCTCATCTCTAGACCCAACCGTCCCAGATACAGCAGGCAGTCCCAGATTTAGGACTATGCCTTGCAGTCTCAGGTATCTACTGAATGTTCCTCATTGCCATCGCCCCACTGACAACTCCTCCTGCCAGGATAGAAAGAAATGACAAATGGGTGTGGCTAGAGGCATTGCCAAAATTTGTCGCGACACGCTTAGCATGCTGCATATTGTCCATCTTTCTTTTCATTCACGGTTGGGATTTATGTCTGTACAATCAGACACTTGGTAGGCTCCATGATTGGCAGCTATAGGGTCACATACATTACAGTATCTGCTCCCCCGTGTGTTTTTGTTGGAAGACTCAGGAGATTGTGTGCTTAGCTCTGGAAGTGGGGAACTGTATAATCGTAAAATTTTTTCAAATCTCCATAGAAACTAGTGAGAGACTCAAGCCTAAACCTTCACGTTTCTTCCTGGTTAATTGCTTCATACATGTTACACCAAAAAGACAGAGGGCACATCCTTACTAGCTTCAAAGCAGCCACACGAACTGTGTACACAGCCAGAACCAGATGTGTAATCCTGGGGGAACAGATGGATGTGTGGTCACATTGGGCTGCTGGCAATCACGGCCCACACACATTTCAACATTAGAACATGGAGAATATAATACAGTCCACTATAAAGTGATCATTGTACTGGGCTGTAAAAAAATGCAGGGTACAGGGAAATTATACTGACACTTGGGATACAGGATAATGACACTGACACTGAGGGAACAAAATGACACTGACACTGAGGGAACAAAATGACACTGACACTGGGGGTTCAGGATACTGACACTGGGGGTTCAGGACACTGACACGTGGGGTACAGGACACTGACACGTGGGGTACAGGACACTGACACGTGGGGTACAGGACACTGACACGTGGGGTACAGGACACTGACACGTGGGGTACAGGACACTGACACGTGGGGTACAGGATAATGTTACTGGCACGTGGGGTACAAGGATAAAGACACTGACAGAACAATCCCAAATCCATCCTGGCCATTATATTTGTTTTGGACTTTTGACAGCTGCCATCCCCTATAGTCCTTATATTTTTCACCTTTACATCTATTCTCCATAATTCTTTGCTCTTATTTGTTGGCCACTGTGCACTTTGTTTAGGGTCTGTGAGCTTTTATCCTCACCAGGGTATTCCTGCATTCATTGATTTCCTTCCATGGTCAAAAATGTGACTGGCAGATAATTGGCACGCATTGCCTCCGTGGCAGAGAAGTTGGCTTGTTCTCCTCTATTGTATGTTAATGTGATTTTCTTTATTAACATGTAACTCTTTGGAGGCCGTTTGTCTTTTTTTTTTTTTTTGCTTCACTTTTGTGTGTCTTCTTTTATTTTTTGTACATTTTTATGCCTTATTGTGCGCTGATTTTTCCCCTGTTCTCATTTCACTGCATAACCTCAGTTGCTGCTGCATTGTACAGTAGCAGCATAGTGGATGGATTTCAAGAAATCCCATGCTCACTGTGCTTCTACGGCCTGCAGTGTGTTTTCAGCTGTGGTGCGGGTTTCCCCATCTCTGCTGCATGTTCTGAGTTAGAAGAGATGACCAGCGGGTGAATGCAGGGAGGAGCCACTCAGCACCCACCTCAGATGGTGAGTACAGGGCGGCTGGAGTCTATCTGCATGCACCCGGCTTCCCTCAGGTCCAGAGTCGCCTTGTGCCTCCAGATCATGAGCACATACCCTAACTGAATGCTGCAGCTTTTTCTGCACCAAATATGGAAGGAAAAATCGTCAATGTGGACACACCACTTCTGACTAATGCGGACACACCACTTCTGACTTTAATGCCATCAGGATTGACATGCAGATTTTGATGCAGATTTGTTGACCTAATGCATAAAAAAGCGACAAAAACTGCAGCGTGGTTATGAGGGCTAATAGGGTCTGGATGTCTTTCCTGAGAGCAACAAGTTGTGGTTATCATGTGATAATAAGCATTAATCAGTAAGGAATATTTCCCTTATGAGTTGTGTTAGTATGTATCACAGAGCTCTTGTTAGTATGTATGGCTTCAGACCGTTGCTGTATTATGATCCTGCTTTTGACCTGCATTTTATTCTCTGTCATTTAGATAATATTCTTCTTCTCCGTCATTGACAGGGAGTCGCCCGTGCCCAGGTTCCGGCACCGAGTCCGGCACATGACACATCTGAGGAAATGCACCACCTCCATCCAGGGCGATGTTTTCCCTTGAATCACCCGTCCGTATTTTCCCGGCAGTTATGTGGCTGTTTGAAATCTGGTTGCTTTTTCCTAGTACGGTGAGATGGCTCTGACAGCTCGGCGGCCGCCCCTCCTCTTCTGCAGAGAGATTTCCCATCCACCAACCAGCAGCCTCCATTATACTGTACTGTCAAAATGCAGGCTGCACCCACACACAGTCAGCTCTGTGCACTGACACATTACAATTCTGCATAGGTCTACAGGTTGGGTTCACTCTGTAGTACTGTCGCTGCACTGCTGAGATTTCTCCGCTGGAACGTGCTCTGCGGCAGGATCCCATCAGCCAGACGGAGTTTTCTGCCGAGGTTTTTCAGCAGGCGAACACCTCTAACTGGTGTCATAACTAAGACGCCTGATTCCCTCAAAAGCATATTGCCAAGGGCACCAGCCGTCAGCGTCGTAAGCTGCGTCTGCTTCTTGGCCGAGACTGAAGGAAATACATCTTAAGCTGGAAATCCTGAGAAGCCATACTGATCCGGACCAGGGACGAACAGATGCTGCAGGTTTCTCAAGACGCAGCTGAAGATGTACTGACACGATCATGAAGACGAGCATTTATTTCTCATTGCAGGTGTCAGACGACATGCTTGATGATCTGTCCAGAAGATTCCCATGAACCAAAACGCTCATGAGGTCTTCTCTTTGGAGGGAATGTTCTGAGACCTTGTCTTAATGATGGAGACACAGGTCCACTGGTTGAATTCATGTCTGGCTGTATAGCACTGCAGTGGATGCGATTGTGAGAGCCTTCTTCTAGCAGGTCGAGCTGGTCCACAGAGAGGAGGAAGAAAAAAAAGTGTCTAGAAGGTGGAGAAGATGCCATCCATCCTGGTGGCTTCCAAGATGAAATCGGGACTACCCAAACCGGTTCATAGTGCTGCTCCAATCCTTCATGTTCCCGCAAGAACAATCCCGCAGCCTTGTTTCCTGAAATTAGGAAGCAAGATAGAAGTGTCCAAGCCATCGTATACAACGAGTCAAATCCCACTGAAGCCAAATTATGGTTATGAGTCTACGGGAGAAGCTTTTCCCATCAAGAAGACGGATTCATCAGAAAATGTATTCGACACACAGGTCAGAGCATGATCATTTTACTATAGAGGTGCCATTTCTACCATCTCTCTTGAAGAAGAGCTATGGCTTTTCTGTCTGACATTCAATGATGTAATGGGTAGAGCAGACCATGTAGAACTTGCAGGCAGCCAGCATGCCACCCAATGAGATACAGAGGGATAGAGGGGTGACTGGGTGGAATAGTCAACTCTCACAATGAGTTACTAACGGAGGTAGGGTGGTCCGAAGAGTACTCTACACCACCCAAAGAGGTACTTGAAAAGGAAGATTGATTGGGATAGTTACCTATTCCACCCAATGAGTTTTTGATGGAGGGGGATGGTCCAAAGAGATACCTCTGCCATTCAGTGAATTTCTGGTGGAGGGAAGGTAATTGGGATGGTTACCTTTTAAACTAATTGATCTTCAGGTGAAGGGAGGGTGATCCAGAGAATTACGGTACCTATGTCATCCAGTAAGGTACTGGCAGAGGCAGGGTGGTCTGGAGAGTTAAGTGTGCCATCCATTGGCGTTCTAGTGGCGGAAGGGTGGTCCGGAGAGTTACCTGTGCCATCCAGTGAGGTTCTGGCAGGTGGTATGTGGTCAAGAAAGATACCAATGGCATCAAGTGAGGGTCTGGTGGAAGGAGGGTTATTCTAGAGGGTTACCTATGCCATCCAGTGATGTTATGGTAGAGGGTCGGTTGTTCAGTGCGTTCCCTGTGCCTTCCAGTGCTGTTCTGGCAGAGGAAGGGTGGTCCGGAGAGCTACCTATGCCTTCCAGTGAGGTTATTCTAGAGGAAGGGTGATCCGCACAGTTACCTGTGCCATCCAGTGAGATTCTGGTGTAGGAGGGTGGGCTGGAGAGTTACCTATGCCATACAGGGAGGTGTAGTGGAGGGGGGAGATAGCTGTAGAGTTACCTATGCCATCCAGTAAGGTTCTGGTGGAAGGAGGGTGGTCTAGAGAGTTACCTATGCCATCCAGTGAGTTTCTTGTGGATGGAGGGTGGTCCGGATAGTTAACTATGTCATCCAGTGACGTTCTGGTACAGGGATGGTTATCTATGCTATCCAGTGGCGTTTTGGTGGACGGAGGGTGGTCCGGAGCATTACCCAAGGACACCCAACATTGTAACAGTGTTAATGGTGGACACGTCGGGGAGATATAGTGACCATGCTCCATGCCACTTGCCAAGTATTAGATGTATGTATTCATGAGTACCCCCGGGTCCATCTATTGGATTATTTCAGAATATACACCCCCCCCCCCCCCCATAGATTTAGATTGTGTATTGTATTGAAATGGGTGAGTTTTATTTATTGTATTGAAATGGGTGAGTTTTGTTAAAATCTATCATAACTGATAGATCATGGTTAGATTTGTGAGAGTGAGATTCCTATGTAGGAGACTTTACGAGCAGAGAAAATGACATCCAAAGGTTTTTGTAGAGGCTAGGAAAATTGCCAATTGGAAATAATCCTTGCGCCCTGATACCCTGTAGAAAGGGTGTTACCTGCTGATCATTAATGATGCCAGATGTTATTATTTTAGTCTTTAATACATGTGGGCACAATTTCCCTTGGCACAGGGTGTGAGATTTCTGAGGAATATTCCCCTCCCTTTGCCCATATGGGTTTTACATGTATTTTGAGTTATGATTCAGGAGAACTGATGTACTTTCAGATTCCTATAGGTGAATGTTAATAATCCCGGTCATAAATGATGTATATAGGGGTAAATATATCAGGATGGGATTCCTATAGAGCAGCCTCCCCGCACACCGAGCTCTGCTGCTGCGTTTTACATCATATTCCCCTCTGTGTAATAGGAGCAGATTCAGACAGGTGTCGTCTTGGAAAGCAAATCAGACGGGAAGGATGTGACTTTAATACTAAGATGGAGAGGAAGGAGATGGTGTCTGGGCCGGGGTGTAATTCTGCAGTGCTAGATATCATGGAGACCGGTCTAGTGATGTCATTGGGTGGGGGCGAGGGGTGCTGAGGTTATTGGGGGAACAGATTTCATTCAGATTTGCAACGTTCTGCATTGTGTATGTGAAAGCGGCCACGGAGGATATTTCATCTCCGCTTCATAACGATAATCACACGGGAAAAGTGTTACTCTAGAAAGCTGGGCTGGTAACACGGAGGCGCTGGGTGCAGAGAAGTGTGAAGATGGATTTGGGCAGCCGCAGAATGGCTTCCTGTCACTGTATCATTATGAATCACCGTATCCTTCCTCATGGGGTGATGCTGGCCAGATTTGGGGATAGGTGATGAGATCAGTGTCAGGTGGGTTATTATATGAGGGTGTATGGGGGGCACTGGCTTGTATGATGGGGCCGTCCGTCTCATATGAAGCAGCGGATTACCCAGCAGATGGCATTGAGCGGTTATATTTAGTCTTTCTATACTAGTCATTTTTTCCTACAAACACATTGGAAAATTCATTTTGCAGCCAGTTCTCCCAGCAGCGTAGAGAGGAGGACTGGGAAGGGGTGTCACTGCGGGGTCAGATGGTGGAGGCACCTGTTATAGGGAGGGAAAACCAGTACATCTAGTGCCTACACCCGGCCACCCAGCTTTCCCACACTCCTGAATAGAAACAGCATCTCGGAAAGCTGGGTGACCACACCTGCGTAAGACGCAATGGCGGCTGCATAGGCTGTCATTCAGCTTTCTCAGAGACAAGTAAGAACAAATGATTCCACGCAGAAGATTAAGATCACGTTTTTGTGTTTAAGGTGTGACCCTCCCGGATACATAATGAGGTGCAGGTGCTCCAGAGCTGCACTCAGGCTGATATCAGAGAATATTCCCAGCGGCTGTAGATGAGGAGCACAGCCAATCTGACATCTGTAAAACATCCGCTGATAATATACTCTAGAGTACTGACACAACACGGCCTTCCCCAGAGCGCTGCACCATATACGGTGCACTGTACATAGTACTATACAAGCCCATCCCGAATACTCTACACTGTACAACTGACACACCGCCACTAATTCTCTGCACTGTACAGCTGACACACCGCCAATACTCTGCACTGTACAGCTGAAACACTGCCCTCAATACTCTGCACTGTACAACTGACACACTGCCCCTAATATTCTGCACTGTACAGCTGACACACCGCCACTAATTCTCTGCACTGTACAGCTGACACACCGCCCCCAATACTCTGCACTCTACAGCTGACACACCACCCTCAATATTCTGCACTGTACAACTGACACACCGCCCCTAATACTCTACACTGTACAACTGACACACCGCCCTCAATACTCTGCACTGTACAACTGACACACCGCCCCTAATACTCTTCACTGTACAACTGACACACCGCCCCTAATACTCTGCACTGTACAACTGACACACCGCCCTCAATATTCTGCACTGTACAACTGACACACCGCCCCCAATACTCTGCACTCTACAGCTGACACACCACCCTCAATACTCTGCACTGTACAACTCACACACCGGCCCTAATACTCGGCACTGTACAACTGACACACCGCCCTCAATACTCTGCACTGTACAACTGACACACCACCTTCAATATTCTGCACTGTACAACTGACACATTGCCCCTAATACTCTGCACTGTACAACTGACAACACCGCCCTTAATACTCTGCACTGTACAGCTGACACACCGCCCCTAATACTCTGCACTGTACAGCTGACACACCACCCTCAATATTCTGCACTGTACAACTGACACATTGCCCCTAATACTCTGCACTGTACAGCTGACACACCACCCTAATACTCTGCTCTGTACAACTGACACACCGCCCCTAATATTCTGCACTGTACAACTGACACACCGCCCCTAATATTCTGCACTGTACAGCTGATACACTGCCCCTAATACTCTGCACTATACAACTGACACACCGCCCTGGTACTCTGCACTGTACAGCCGATACACCGCCCCTAATACTCTGCACTGTACAGCTGAACACACCGCCCCTAATACCCTGCACTGTAGAACCGACACACCACCCTGGTACTCTGCACTGTACAGCTGACACACCGCCCCTGGTACTCTGCACTGTACAGCTGACACACCGCCCCAATACTCTGCACTGTACAACTGACACACTGCCCCTAATACCCTGCACTGTACAGCTGACACACTGCCCCTAATACTCTGCACTGTACAGCTGACACACCGCCACTAATACTCTGCACTGTACAACTGACATACCGCCTCTAATACTCTACACTGTACAACTGACACACCGCCACTAATTCTCTGCACTGTACAGCTGACACACCGCCAATACTCTGCACTGTACAGCTGAAACACCGCCCTCAATACTCTGCACTGTACAACTGACACACTGCTCCTAATACTCTGCACTGTACAACTGACACACTGCCCCTAATACTCTGCACTGTACAACTGACACACCACCCCTAATACACTGCACTGTACAACTGACACACCACCCTCAATAATCTGCACTGTACAACTGACACACCGCCCCTAATACTCTACACTGTACAACTGACACACCGCCCTCAATACTCTGCACTGTACAACTGAGACACCACCTTCAATATTCTGCACTGTACAACTGACACATTGCCCCTAATACTCTGCACTGTAGAGCTGACACACCACCCTCAATATTCTGCACTGTACAACTGACACACCGCCCCTAATACTCTGCACTGTACAACTGACACACCGCCCCTAATACCCTGCACTGTAGAACCGACACACCGCCCCTGGTACTCTGCACTGTACAGCTGACACACCACCCTTAATACTCTGCACTGTACAGCTGACACACCACCCTCAATATTCTGCACTGTACAACTGACACATTGCCCCTAATACTCTGCACTGTACAGCTGACACACCACCCCTAATATTCTGCACTGTACAACTGACACACCGCCCCTAATATTCTGCACTGTACAGCTGATACACTGCCCCTAATACTCTGCACTATACAACTGACACACCGCCCCTGGTACTCTGCACTGTACAGCCGATACACCGCCCCTAATACCCTGCACTGTAGAACCGACACACCGCCCCTGGTACTCTGCACTGTACAGCTGACACACCGCCCTTAATACTCTGCACTGTACAGCTGACACACCGCCCTTAATACTCTGCACTGTACAGCTGACACACCGCCCTTAATACTCTGCACTGTACAGCTGACACACCGCCCCTGGTACTCTGCACTGTACAGCTGACACACCGCCCCTGGTACTCTGCACTGTACAGCTGACACACCACCCCTGGTACTCTGCACTGTACAGCTGACACACCGCCCCTGGTACTCTGCACTGTACAGCTGACACACCGCCCCTGGTACTCTGCACTGTACAGCTGAAACACCGCCCCCAATACTCTGCACTGTACAACTGACACACTGCCCCTAATACCCTGCACTGTACAGCTGACACACTGCCCCTAATACTCTGCACTGTACAGCTGACACACCGCCACTAATACTCTGCACTGTACAACTGACATACCGCCTCTAATTCTCTGCACTGTACAGCTGACACACCGCCAATACTCTGCACTGTACAGCTGAAACACCGCCCTCAATACTCTGCTCTTATATACCCTTATTCTCTGAGGTTCACATTGGCCATCTTTGTGGCATTAAATGACTGTAGTCTGGGTACATGTCTTCTGATTGGCAGCTGTTTAATTTCTTATTTGGACAGGTAATTGCAACCCTCTTAGAACGCTTGTTAGTATATTGTTCTGTATGCTTTCTCTGTCATTGTTCTCGGCAGCACAGGTCCTGTTTACATAGGATGATGTGCTGCCAAGAGCGAGAATTTCACCTGATTAATGAGGTTTTTGCTTCTTCATCTGGTGATCACTGGCTGATAATTCGGAAACCGCTCTTTTACCGTACTGCAGACCCCGGCTTCGTGCAGTGATCAGATACTATATATTCCCCAGTACTACTGACCTACTGACCCTAATGTTCTGCACTTAGTCATTGACCTCAGACATATATATGTGTGTGTGAGTATATGTATATATAGATATTTATATTTCTAGATATCTCTGTATTTTCCTGATGTTCTTGCCCTGTAGACATTAAATCTCCGGAGCACTGGAGGATTTAATTATGACTAGTAAATGTAATAGGCTATCCATTATTCTGCAGCCGGAGGGAGATGGATGTGCTATTAAGCATAGAGTGCTGTTTGTTTAGATGACAGCGTGCATTTAAATACCAAACATACTTTTAGGTGGATATATATCTATATACCGTAATATACATATATATTTAGGAGGCGGCTCGTATTATGATTGATAGCGGAGCCTCTTGTCTCTGCTACTATGGAAACCAAATTCACAATCCTATTCTTTATCGGTAGGATCTGCTCTCCTGAAGGGAATTTATATATAACCTGTACTGTTGGCTGTAGAATCCATTATCTGGAGCCAAACAATTTCCAGGAACGTTCCTAGAAAAATAATGCGACCAAATGTAACTGATACAGGCACTGGTCCAAGTGACTGCTGGTCTACCTGATTTACTTACCGTCAGAGCCATCGTACTTATGTCTTCAGTTTGAGTCCCTTTAATTGATCAGTTTATATTGGCCCGAAGCTGCCACTAGAGGGAGCTGTGGAGATTGCTGCATACAATGAATAGGTTTAACTCCATAATTAAATAGTATACAATGAGCTCCCCCTAGTGGTGGCTGAGCATAGATATATTTATTTACTCCTTGTGTACAGAGATTTTTTAAAGTGGACCTCTCATTTCATGTGACTTCAGAATAAGTTGTTGTCACACTGTGGTGTATGGACACCCAGCGTGCGGCGCAACACAAAGGGGACACAGGAGTGGAATAGAAGGTAGCCTCTGATAATAGGGAGTGGGGAGAGAGGTTACTTCCTAAAGCTCACCTGAGAATGGATTCTGCACTCCCGAACGTCCCTATACGGGTCCTTCCCTCTGTTGTAATCATGTTCCTAGGCCCTCACTTGCCCTGCACTAACCCTGGTTAGTGTGCAGTCTGGCCAGGACACTAGTCTCACCTCTACAATAATACAACACAAGAAAGGGAAGACAGACAGAGGGAAAATATACACAAAACACTCCGAACTCCTCCAATACAGCAAAGCACCAGCTTCAATTGTCACAACTCCTCAGCTTCTTCCAGAGACAGGCTCCTTCTAAAGTGGTCAGCATAAAAAGGGAATCTATAACTGCTGTCAGATGATAAGTCACGTGACTTTTTATAGCAGAGACGAGTGGTCACAAATGTTCTTCATCTGAGATTAAGACTACAAAGAACAGCCAGATAGGAGAGAGCTCTTAACCCCCTACAGCACTGAAAGAAAGTAGATTCATTTAAACACAAGTTGCAGATCTTCTGATCCCAGCCTCGTCAGAGGTCTTCCAGGGTGGGACTAGTGACAGTTGTCTTGTGTACATGAGGACTAACACTGTTTCTGTCCATTATATGACTTGCATCCTGCATTTTATATCAGTTTTACCTTCTGCAGGCTCTATCTTTACTCACCATTGCCTGTAATCTAGTGGGTGTGACAATTTGCTATAATGTCTCCAATACACGACACACACAGACATGAATGATTCTTTCTCTCCTGTCAGTATGTAGCACACATTCAGAAGCAGCAGCCGTATGTAGGACATTGCACAACTGTACTGAGCAGTATAGCTGCGAATTCAGCTCTGTGGTGGGATGAAGAGTTACTAAGAGCAGCAGTACCCTCTGTGTCTATGTGGCGCCCCTGCGTCCAGGAGGCCACAAAAGGGAACTGCAGCCAGGCAGGTAGGACAATTGTTGCACAACACCCTCACAGCCCATACAACCCACGTGTAGGAGATTGTAGCATCCAGCCCTAAGATTGGAAGACTCTAGGCAATTGAGGGGTGGTGGATTTAGAGGAGTGGGTTGGGCACACACGTAGTCAGGTGACTTGACAGTAGAAATAGGAAGGGGGAGGAGGAAGGAGTTCAGTAGGCCAGAGTGACCTGAACAGCAAAGATCAAGAACAGGCCAGAGAACAGCAGAAGGTTGAGCTGAGCTGAGCAGACAGAAAGACTCACATGTCCTGAGAGTGTACGGTGTAGGAGCGCAGAATCTGTACCAAGCCAGTGCGAGCCGGAGGAGAGAGAAAGCACGTCTGAAGCCAATACCACCAGGAGTGTGAGGAGAGAGAGGGGGACGGTGATACCAGGGCCCTAGGAACACAGCTGAAGCTACCGACTGCAGGCGGAGTAGCCCTCCTATGATACCAAGAGACGCAGAGAGAAAGAGCCTGGTAGAGCCTCACACCTGAGGACTGCTGGAGGCTGGGCTGAGTAGAGTGTCGGCTCTAGAGGGGACCGTAGTTTATCTGGAATCCCCAGACAACACGACGGGGGACCACAGCTACACGTTAGGGTCCCTACCCCAAAGGACAGGCAGCTCAGTGACAAACTGGAGGACCCACAGGGGCCCGAGTCACCGCCATACTGTCCGGTGTCGCACATAACGAAGTAAAACAGAGAACGTAAACAGCCCGGAAAGGACACAGAGCACGTGTGAGGGGTCACAGAGAGAGAGAGAGGCCTGGCTGCAGGGAGCAAAGTGAACCCGGAGAGGGAGAGAGTGCCCGTGTACTTGTACTGAACTTTGTAAGAACTGTAACTGACTTGTGAACTGTCTGAAGAACTGAGAGTAAACACGGAAAACCCTGAGATTGCCTCCCTTGTGTCTCTGCATGAAAGCGATTCTCTCCATACAGGATTACAGAAAGCCCTCCACCTGCAGAGCCACAGCACAGCCTGTCAGCACCAGCACTGAGGAGAGATCCCTGCAGCGTCTGCACAGTAAGTTGTACTGAACATTCCACAATAGACTTAACCCTTACTGCCCTGGGGAACACAGTTCTACCCACTGGAACTATCCCATCTAGCTGCTATACTATCATCCCCGGAGGTTCTGCAGCAGCGGCGGCCCCATCACTGGCCGCATATAGTAGGTGGCGTCACGACTGACATCCCCTGTAAATATCCCCTTTTATTGCCGAGCCCGGGACACGGACCGGACCAGGACCACCCGTGACTTCCCAAGTAGCAGAACCGGTCCGGTACCGAGTACCCCCGTCCCAGTGGGCCCGACATCTATTTGTGCCCCTCTCACCCTTACTATCACTTATCCTCTTGCATAGACATAAATACGCAGCTGTAATCTGATCTCTCAGTTAGATGAATTTTAGCAGCTTGTAACTGAAGAAAGAAGCTGATATATCTGTTAGATATATAGCAAAGTTTCCTACATTTGTTGCTTCTGTTGATATTAGCAAAGTTTGTGAAAAAGAAAGGGATAATTTAAAGAGGTCGACTGGACTAAAGGTGCTTCTTGGACTGGGTGAAACAAAAAACAAAGTCATAGTTGCCCTCCTGGATCCAGCGCAGGCCACTCCATGGTCTGTGCCAGGAGCGGAAGCAATGACTGCACCGTTCCACCAGCCCCAGGGCCGCTGCAGCTTGTGATCAGGTGACCTGAATCGCGCGGCATTGGATGTTTTTCTAATAATGCGTGGTTCCAGTCACCTGACCATGGTCCTGCGTTCCATAACTCGGTCTTCATTTCCAGGATCCAAGATGATGACGGCAGGTGAGTGGTTTATTTTGTTACTTTAACAGACAACCCCTTTGACAATCTCTTTTTCTGCAATATCTGGATGACAATTGGCCATCAGACTTTAAATCGAAAATGTTCTCCTGCTATTCAGACATATGGCGAGATACAGCATTGCATTGCCCTTCTGACAACCCTTATGGGAGCTCTGTTGGTGGCCACATTGGTTGTCACCCAAGCTGTGAAGAATCAAGCTGTTCTGTTCAGTCTTTAGCCTGTGGACAGACGGAGGAAGGGTTTTTGCTTTTCGTTCTGCTGTTGTTGGGAGCGATGCTGAAAATAGTGTCGTTGTAGGGGATTTCTAGATAAATTTGTAGAATATTCTGCAGATTGGCTGTAGAGTGGAAACCCCCTTTAAGGCTGCAGTATAGCGGTAGATCCAGGCCTCTGTTCTGTCCTCAGGTTGACTTGTTGTAACCTGCAGCACTCTGCATATTCATCCACTTTATCTTTACATTTGCCTCCTATTTAAATATATCCATGACTACAGTGAAAATCGTCTGAGATTGTCCTCTGGGCTCCAGTCTCCTCCAGTATTTATAGTCTGCGGTTTACTGTGGGCCAGTACGCGGGAGGTATAGAAATGTATGCACATGTGTGTATATTATTGCAAGCCATGGTAGCAAGGCTAAAGTGTGGCCCCTTTCAGCGTCCCACTGTGAACAATGGGGGACAATTCTGTCTTCAAAAACCTGCATCTTTTTGCACATGTCACCCATATTGCTTTCACTCAGGGATAGTATTCACATATGTAGGAACATAAACTAGATCCGAATCTGTAAGGAATGTAGGAAAACCTGTCCTACAGTTTCATCATATCAATTAATGAGCGTGTGAAGGGAAGCAGGGGGTTTGGAGCTTTGTGTTCGGAAAATCGATTCAACCCCAGATAAAAGTTTCAGAATTGAGCCGCCATGCTGACAATATGATGATTACAACGCTGAACCTATACCTCCTGCCTGACCAGGTTTGCGGGACTCATAGGACACCAGCATCTGAAACCTCTTAGGTTATATTCACGAGGTATATATACGGTAGATTCACGGACCCTATAGATTGTTCTCTTTGCCATTGCTTAATTCTTCTACTTGGCATAAGTCACATGCATAAGAAAAGGTTCCAGCTCAACCGACTACTCTTTGCTCATCCACCTGGGACTCAGACACCAGCCTTGTCTTGGCCTTGCATCAAGGTTAATAGAAAAAATTGGAATCAGGCTCAACAGGAATGGATTTTCTTTTATTTTTCAATAAAGATGATGTATACAAAAAAAAAAAATGACATGGTTGACATGATGCAGTCGACTCGCATCGACTGCATTAAGCAGTTTTACTCCTGACGTAATGACTGCTTAATACAGTCAAAATGCGTTGACTGGGTCATGTTGACCATCTGGGGTTCAGGCACTGGCCTCGCCTTGGCTTTGCATCAAGGTTAATAGACAAAATTGGAATCCAGCTAAACAGGAATGGATTTAGTTTTTCTTTTATTTTTCAATAAAGATGGTGCATGCAAAAGAAAGAATTACGTGGTCGACATGACCCAGTCGACGCGTTTCAACTGCATTAAGCAGTCTTTCTCATGACGTAATGACTGCTTAATGCAGTCGAAACACGTCGACTTGGTCATGTCGACCATGTAATTTTTTTCTTTTTTATGCACCATCTTTATTGAAAAAGAAAATCCATTCTTGTTGAGCCGGATTCCAATTTTTTCTATCAACCATAAGTCACATGCTCCTTATTTCCGCTGTGGATTATTTTCCTCCTAAAATCCACCTGTAACTTTTCTGTTTTAATATGAAAGGGGTTAGAAGAATACCAAACGTATGTCTGGTTTGATCTAGATTTTGATTAAGTCTGCGGTCACATTGCACAAGCAAGTTGCAAAAAATCACACACAGATGAACTTTTCATGACTCTCGTACCGTCGGGGTCAAAATGTAACACTGTTCATCTGTGTTGTGTTGTGATATAGCAGCGACACGGTCATGGCAAAGGTTGCCGTGTAGCCCCAGCCAACAGGGGATGTCCACCTTTGAGGACAACCTTTTCCTTATTTTTGTAATTGGGCTTTGATTAAAGAGGACCTGTCACCAAACCAGGCATGGTGATCTAATTGCAGCACTGGATGCAGCATGTCTGCTGCATCCAGACAAGGGTCCCCCAGCCCTTGAGCCCCCCCTGTACCCCGAGTAAATACACTTAGAAAACTTGCATCCTGCAGCCAGAAAGGAGGTGGCTAGAGGCTGGAACCGAAGGGTAGATTCACACCCCCTGCATGTGTAATCTACCCACCGCTGCCAATCATTGTCTCCCTCGTCTGCAGTATAACACAGAGTTTATTTTAGAAATGGCCGCTTAGCCCCACCCCCTGCGGTGACGTCACCGCCTTTCTGGCTACAGGATGTAAGTTTTCTAAGTGTATTTACCTCCTTTCGGGCTGCAGGATGTAAGTTTTCTAAGTGTATTTACTCGGGGTACAGGGCGGCTCAAGGGCTGGGGGACCCCTTGCCTGGATGCAGCAGACATGCTGTATCCAGTGCTGTAATTAGATCACCATGCCTGGTTTGGTGACAGGTCCTCTTTAAAACATTTTCACCATTTGTCTTCTTTAGCCTCCATATTGCACTGGACATTATTGGCTGCAGAATGAGTTAAATGAGAATCCATCAGTGAGCTCATTCAGACGAGCCAATGAAATAGGAGCGTTTCTCACTTTTAGCTATCTCTTTTTTAGTCCTCCTCTGCTGATCTATGTCCACAGACCACAACAAAGATCAAACTTAAGAGCATGTAAAAGCCAAACGGTCTGTTTTTAATGAGTACGAAATGCCAAAAAAATTTTTTTTCATAAATTCATGTATTTCGTTAAAAAAAAAAAAAAAAAAAAATGGATGACCCCCATTAAGAATCTGCTAATATCAATGCCATATCTGACTTTAATCCTCTCCTAGACTCCTAGACTCGTGCTGCCCTGTATACACCTGTCTAGTGATCATCTGGCAGCACTGATTATCCCCTTTCCTAGACAGCCTCTTAGTCTAGCCGCTTTGCATTCTGGGAGTCTGGCACCAGCTGGGGGGGCCCCGGTGTTGAGTTTTATTGTGTGTGAGGTTTGGGTCACCGGTCGGTTTATGTCCTCTTTTCCCCCTGGTGGCCGGGTTGATGTCGGTCACACTGAAGTGACCGCACTCCTCGTCCATCCTCTGGGGCCCGCAGGTGACGAGACCTTCATTTCCGAGGCCCATTCACCTTTTACTAGAGCCGCATTATTTCCATAATGTAAATGGCTGACTTCTCTGTGTACTATTAGTCGTGAACTATCGGTACATTCTGTAATAGGAAACTGCCTTTCCCTTCACGCTCGGCTGGAAGCAGCTCAAACGCTTTTACCATTTGCAATCCTCTATTTATAACTTTGCCTTTTACTTTTTCCTGAATTTCTGGGAAACTTCAGAGATCGCAGTAGGGTAGTTCTTGTGTTGTACGTCTTCCACTTAATGGAAAGGGGGTGATGGATTCCGGGAATACTATGAGTTTAGTAATGTGATGAATATGACGACCGCCCAGAACATTTATTTATTAGATGATTCAGTTTTGCATTAACCTCACGATGATGAAGATGATAAGAGAAGAGGAGGAGAAGCTAAGACCGTACGTGAAACTTCAAGAAAAACCATTGTACTTTTTATTTTAATCCTTTGAATGTGATCCAGCTTCTATTCACTGACACCAAGCGGAGCTCTTGAAAATGGCAATGCTAATAGGCCAAACTGATACATCATTTTTAGTTAAGACTTTGGGAATTCTTAAATGTGTTCGGAATTGATGACATGTCTTGTGACCGCTGCAGACAGTCAATATCCGCTGATTGTCTGCAACCTTCTCAATCCCGTCAGATCAATATTCAAGCAGCTCCGAAATCTAGGACTGAGCACAAGGGGGCAACCCCTTCCCTACAAGATGACACAAAGGTCAAAATAATGAAATGGGAGATGTATATAACATACGACGTCTATAAAGAATGAATAAAGGAGCAGATGAAGGAGAATGCGAAGACGCTGGTGAAGATGGCTCATCGGATCTTTCCTGCTGTCACATTAGATTTCTGTGCCCCAGCCGTTCTTCTCTGGAGGTGAATTACCCTTCATGGGTGAAATACAGACCTCAGCCAGAACATGCAACGAAGTGACACGTTAGTGACATCCGGATGAGCACTTGTGACTCTGATCAGACTTCTTGTCGTTCCTTGAGATGCAAATGACTTATTTCCTAGAAAGTTTTTGAGCCGCAGCTCCTTTGATGCCGTGGTATGAAATAATGGGAAAGTTTAAGCCCTGGGGACATCTCTGCCAGCAGGAGCCTCAGAACACAAGAAGCCGCAGCTCCATCAGGTGAAAAAATCAACTTCATAACTAGAAATTAACTGGTTTGGTGCAAATTTGGTTGATTAAAAATCTCTAGTCAACAGATTTTACCATATCAGTTATTGGGCGAGATGGATGACAACCAATATGTCCAGTTCACCATTGTACCTCCCATAAAGGTTGTCACCGAAGATTCTGTTTGACAACCTGCCTTGTAAGGCTACTTTCATATACCGATTTTGAAGGGAGTCGGTGCTGTCCGATAAATTCAGACAGCATCGGCTCCCTTCTGATGCCTGGAATCGGATGCCAAATAGGCATCCGATTCCGGCATTAAATCGTAGCCTCCGGGCTGAAAAAAAGAAAAAAGTTTATGCTCACCTCCCCCCGAGCCCCCGCCGTCTCCCGCTGTCTTCCTGCAGGCTCCCGGTGGCTTCCGCAGGCTGCAGAGGTCTTCTTCATGTGTACAGGACCTGCGGTGATGTCAGTCACGTGACAGCAGGTTCCACCATGGTAACCCGCGGTCACATGACTGTGACATCACCGCAGGTCCTATACAGCAGAAGAAGACCTCTGCAGACACCGGGAGCCTGCAGGAAGACGGCGAGAGACGGCGGGGGAAGGTGAGCATAAAATGTTTTTATTTTTTTTTTAACCCTTGCACTCCCAGTTTGGAGCATTTTTACTGTACTGAGCATGCTCAGTACAGTAAAATTGGGTCCGAGGAGACATCAGATGTTTCCTCGAACCCTTCTCCATAGGGCCCCATGTTATAGGGATCGGGTCGGATCGGATGTGCACTAAATGCCATCCGATTTGGTCCGATCCGATTCTGTCCGATTTTATTTTCGGTGCAAAAATCGGAGCAGGCTCCGATTTTTGCACCGATAAAAAAAAATAGGACAGAATCGGATTGGACCAAATGGGATGGCATTTAGTGCACATCCGATTCGGTCCGATGCCCATAGGGCTGCATGGGGCCAAAATTCGGATCCGATGCTGTCTGATTTTTATCGGACAGCATCGGATTTTAAAAATCCGTAGTGTGAAGGTAGCCTAAGATATGCCGTGCCCTCACGAGTCTGCATAATAGAGGTATAGATAGAAAACCTTTACACCTCATAGAGAAGGACTGAAGTTAGACGACCAGCACATTGCAAAGTGCATCTTACCTTGGTTAAAGGGATTTTCTTATCCAGGACATTTATAGCATATCCTTAGGATCTCATAAGGAGCCGCATCTCGAGAACGAGAGAGAATCTTTAGCGCTGTGCTAGGAATGCAGAAGTGCTCATCTATAGTCATTGCTGAAAGTGTGGGCACCCTTAAAATTGTTGTCTATTAGAGCAACACAGAAAAAAGGCAAATTGGACATAATTTCACAAAAAAAAACGAAAAATCGGGCTGGACAAAATTGATGGCATCCTTCCAAAATTGTGGGAAAACAACTTTGTTTCTAAGGCTGGCTTCACATTGAGGGTCTGATCTGATCCGTGGCTGTCAGGGTGAACCTGACAGCCCCGGACCGCATCAGCACACAGAACCGGAGGGCTAATATGCCCTCCAGCCCGGAGTGCACCCGGACGCCGCTGCCGCTGCTGATGAGTCAGGACCGCGGCTCGCAAGGAGCTAGCCGTGGTCCTGAAACAGGTGTCCGGTTCCCGGATCCGGGCGATCCGGGAGAAGGCAATTAGATGAGATATTCTCCTCTCGGACACAAAAACGTTGCAAGCAACGTTTTTGTGTCCGTGGGAAAATTCTGAATTCTCCAGGATTGTCCCGGAGAGATGGAAACCGGATGGCAGAGAGCTGCCATCCGGCTTCCATCCAGCCCCATAGGCTACCATGGTGGCCAAAATCCAGTCTGGGGCTGTCAGGGTCACCCTGACAGCCTCGGATCGGATCAGACCCGCTATGTGAAGCCAGCCTAACATGTGATGCTCAATCACATTCGCCTGTGACATGTATGTAACAGGTGTGGGCAATATGGAAATCGCACTTGAAGTCAAATAAAATGGGGAGAAGTTAAAGGGAACCTGTCAGTTATAACTGCAGGGGCATAAACAGTCTATCTGTATCTGCAGCTTTGTAATACTATTCTAATCATCCCTGTCTGAGCTCATAGTGTAATGTGAAGGTGAAAAAAAAAGCATTTATACACTTACATTTCCTTATGTAATGAGGCAGCCAGTCTCCAGCATGGAGGACGGAGACTGTTTGGCAGGTTAATAGTTAACATTTCAGCCATGTGCTAGAACATGTTGGGAGACCTGATGTGATGTCACAACCATGTGACTACAATAGGTGGAGCTAAGTTGTCATAGAACATAATACTTTTGCTAGCTTAGCTCCGCCCACTATGGTCACATGATCGTTACACCACACAGGTCCTTTAGCAATCCAGGTTAAAAGTGAGTTAACTATTATCCTGCCAGACAGTCCCCCTCCTACAAGGTGGGGACTGAAATATAAGTGTATAAATGCTTTTTTTTCACCTTTGACATTACACTATGAGCTCAGACAAGGATGATTAGAATAGTACTATGAAGCTGCAGGTACAGATAGTGATAGCTGGGGGGACATAAACTACCTAACAGGGTTCCCTTTAACTCAATCTTTGCATTGTTTATCTGTGTGTGCCACGCTACAGATGGAGAACAGAAAGCGGAGAAGAGAACTGTATGAGGAGTTGAGGACCAAAACTGTCTAAAAATATCAACAATGCCAAGGTTACAAGTCCAACTTTAGAGATATTGATGTTCCTTTGTCCTCGGTCCACAATTTCAGCAAGACGTTTATAACCCATGGAACTGTAGCTAATCTCCCTGGGCGTGGACGGCATAAAAAAATTTACAAAAGTTTGCAATGCAGGATAGTCTGGATGGTGGATAAGCCCCAATCAAAGTCCAAATAAGTTCAAATTGTCCTGCAGGCTCAGGGGCATCAGTGTCAGCGCAAACTATCCATTCACATGTGAATGAAATGAAACACTATGGTGGAAACACAGGCGGACCCCACTGCTGACACAGAGATACAAAATAGCTTGACTGCAGTTTGCCAAAATGTACGCGAGGAACCAAAATCCTTTTAGGAAAATGTCTTGTGGACAGATGAGAAAAGATAGTTTTTTAGTAAAGCACACCATTCTGCTGTTTACCAAAAGCAGAATAAGGCCGACAAATAAGAGCACAGGACCTACAGTCACATATGGGGGAGGTTAGAGAAAACACAGGGCCTACAGTCACATAAGAAGGAGGTCAGAGAAAAGAGCACCGGACCTACAGTCACATATGGGGGAGGTCAGAGAAAAGAGCACTGGACCTACAGTCACATATGGGAAAGGTTAGAGAAAAGAATACAGGACCTACAGTCACATGGTGGAGGGCAGAGAAAAGAGCACAGGACCTACAGTTACATATGGGGGGAGGCCAGAGAAAAGAGCACAGAGCCTACAGTCACATATGAAGGAGGTCAGAGAAAAGAGCACAGGACCTACGATCACGTATGGGGGAGGTCAGAGAAAAGAGCACAGGACCTACGATCACGTATGGGGGAGGTCAGAGAAAAGAGCACAGGACCTACATTCACAAATGGGGGGGAGGTCACAGAAAAGAGGACAAGACCTACAGTCACATATGGGGGAGGTCAGAGAAAAGAACACAGGACCTACAGTCACATATGGGGAGGGGTGTCAGAGAATACAGCACAGGACCTACGGTCACATATGGGAGAGGACAAAGAAAAGAGCAAAGAACCTACTGTCACATATGGGGGAGGTCAGAGAGGTTTTGTGCTGTTTTGCCACATCTGGCACTGGGGGACTTGACTGTTTGCAAGACATCATGGAATCTGAAGATTACCAAATGATTTTGGGTTGTAATGTAAATCTCAGTGTCAGAAAGATGGGGGCGTCCTAGGTCAGGAGTCTCCAGCAGGACAATGACCCCAAACATCAAGAAGCCCCAGAAATGGAGGAAACAAAGCACTGGAGATCTTAAGAGACAGCAATGAATCCAGATCTAAATCCCATTGATCACCCGTGGAGAGACCTGAAAATTGGGAGAAGACGAGAGACCGGGAGCAGATTATAAAGAAGAGGAGAAACTCCAGGAGAAGAAGCTTCTGAGGGTTATAGAAGGTGACTGACTGCAGGGTTTAATTCCAAAGGGGAAACAAACATTAAGGCTGCCTTCACATTTGCGGACCCCTCCGCAGCGTTCTGCGGAAGGGGTCCACATTGTGAGCGCAGCACCTCAAGCCCCTATCTTTATAATGGGAGTGCACGGTGCTGCGCTTGACAGCGCATGACTGTGCGCACCCATTCACTCCCAGCACAAATCACCCAGTCTCGTCCGCACCAGAAATGCAACATGTCGTGTTCGTGGTGCGGACAAGACTGGGTGAATGGGTGTGCATGGTCATGCGCTGTCAAGCGCAGCACCGTGCGCTCCCATTATAAAGATAGGGGCTTGCAGTGCTGCGCTCACATTGTGGATCCCCTCCGCAGAACGCTGCGGAGGGGTCCGCAAATGTGAAGGCAGCCTAAGTGGAGGGGTCAACAGTTCTGTATGGCCCATTTTTGCGGGTTTTGTGTGAAATTATGTCTAGTTTGCCTTTTTTCTTTGTTTGTTGTTCTAAAAAAAAACAAAGGAAATAAACATGTGTATAACAAGACATGGGGATTATGACAATGTTCTGGGAGAAGTATGGTACTTCATTTTCTGAAACAATTTCAATGATGCCAACACTTTTGGATATGACTGTACCTACGGTATATTCATTTGTATGCAAGTTCTTTAAACATTGCCAAGAACTTCATTAATATATACTGTGTGAGATGAGTGATCACTCTGTAGCCGGCCGTCTGTGTCCTATAGTTTGGGGCTCAGCCTGGTCTTTCCAGCTTCTATAATACCCAGCACGGAGTCCTCCCCACAGAAGTCAGGTCTATTCAGGTCACGCTGAGCTTCAATCCTGACAGACGTCACCTCTACTTACACTCCTGAAGTACGGCGCGCACCGTCACCGGGATTCCTGCTGGGTTCCAGGCTAAATTGTCAGTAAAAGTCACGACAGACCTCACTTATATTCACGCAGTGGTCTAAAATAGCTTTTTTTATATGCAGAATCCCAGCGTTTCTGCACTTAAAAAGACGCATAGAAATATCTGCTTCAACACTACAGCAAAACGGGAAAATGCAGCAGAAATTGTAATAACCAGAGCGGATTATTAGTGTAATTTGGTGCAAACATCTGCAGAAAAAGTAGCGAAAATAAAGATCCTGGGAGCCTGCCTGACTTGTAGACGACTGCGTGAATATACTCCAGAGCTGAAGTCACTATTCTGCTGGTGCAGTCACTGTGTACATACATTACATTACTGATCCTGAGTTACCTCCTGTATTATACTCCAGAGCTGCACTCACTATTCTGCTGGTGGAGTCACTGTGTACATACATTACATTACTGATCCTGAGTTACCTCCTGTATTATACTCCAGAGCTGCTCTCACTATTCTGCTGGTGCAGTCACTGTGTATATACATTACATTACTGATCCTGAGTTAACTCCTGTATTATACTCCATAGCTGCACTCACTATTCTGCTGGTGGAGTCACTGTGTACATACATTACATTACTGATCCTGAGTTAACTCCTGTATTATACTCCAGAGCTGCACTCACTATTCTGCTGGTGCAGTCACTGTGTACATACATTACATTACTGATCCTGAGTTACCTCCTGTATTGTACTCCAGAGCTGCTCTCACTATTCTGCTGGAGTCATGATGTACATATATTACTTTTATGGTACTGGATTTCTGGGGTCTTTAGAGAGCCCAAAAAATGCAACTAGAAATAGGGCCGTCCCATGGAAACCTATATGCAATAAAAAATGCCCATTGGGCAGGAGGCCTCATGAAGTCACTTGTTCCTTGTTTCAATTGAAAAACGGCAGATTTGAGGAGGGGGGGGGGGGGAATCTTAAAATCATGTTCTCAACATTAAAGGCCGCTTTACACGTCGCAATATTGTTACGATATTGTATACAACGGCACGGGAGCACGCACGTTTTTGGCACTAGTCCAAGATCGCATGGGAGATGTTACACAGGGAGATATCGCCAGGCAACGCAACTACGATGTCTATGCCCCATCCTTCGCGCTGTGTACGAGCAACCCAGGGAACGACCAATTAACATGGGAGTGAATAGGGGAAGTTGCGCTCCAAATCGTAGTTGCGCTGTCACACAGCACGATCCAGCCACATTGCCTAGCCAATATTGCACAGTTGGAGAGCCTGCAGAATTCACAAACGATATCGTTTTTGCATTTTTCTGGCGTCGCATTGCTCATTTACACCACACAACGCATGAACGATATCGGCGGCATCGCCCCAACCACGTAACCTTTTATCGTAGTTGGGTTACGATATCGTGCCGTGTAAAGCGGCCTTAAGGGTACCTTTACACATCGCAACATTGCATGCAATTTCACTTGCAACTTACTGGTTGCAGTGAAATCATGGACACATTGCTCCATTTTGTGGCTGTGTCCATGATTTCACTGCAACCAGTAAGTTGCAAGTGAAATTGCATGCTATGTTGCGACGTGTAAAGCTACCCTCAGATTTGACAGAGGGCAATTTTACTGCAGAGATTTTTCTGTCCATCAATATCCATGATTAAAATCCTGATTATTTGCAGTTGTTGAATGTATAGATATTATCAGACAGCTTTGCACAGACCCTGGCTGGACACATCGCTCCACACTGGGCTGCAGAGCTTGCTCTCTGATTTGGAGCCATGATGACCATACAGGTCCCTCCAGGATAACCAAGCGCTGCCATGTATCACACCCTGATCAGACAGACCCCAGCATGGGCGTACCCAGGATCAAAACTAGGGGGGGCAAGCCATGGTCGTTCAGGTTGTAAAATTGGACACTGGGGCCCATCAGACTCGTTATGCCAATGGGGAGCCCTATGGGGGCTGTATATGAGATGGGACCCCTATGGGGGGCTCATAGTGTAATATAAATGCAAAAAACTTTATTCTTAATATTATGTCACAATACCGGGAGCTGAGAATCTTCTATATCGAGGTCAGGGGCTCTCTGATGCCATGTTGCTGTCTGCCTCGCTGTCGTCCTCTTTTGACACTGCAGTGTGGTGGACAAGAGAGCATTAACTGGTTAATAACAAGAAGTATGGAGTGTGTACTAACAGCCATAAATCCTCCCCATACCAGTAGGATTACTATATGGATGTCAGTATTAGGGTACGGACACACTGGCGTGAAACTCTGATGAGTGCAACACGTGATTTTCTCGCATTGCAATCAATCTCTGATAGCTGATTGGCGAGTTTCGGACGCTTTTTTCTCATCCAGATTCAGGATGACAAAAAAGTTGCAACATGCTGCGACAGTATATGATTCACATGCTGGTACACTGTGCACATCACAGAGCTGGGGACATGGTGGTACACTGTGCACAGCACAGAGCTGTGGACATGGTGGTACACTGTCTGTGCACAGCACGGAGCTGGGGACATGGTGGTACACGGTGCACAGCACAGAGCTGGGGACATGGTGGTACACGGTGCACAGCACAGAGCTGGGGACATGGTGGTACACGGTGCACAGCACAGAGCTGGGGACATGGTGGTACACTGTGCACAGCACAGAGCTGGAGACATGGTGGTACACGGTGCACAGCACAGAGCTGGGGACATGGTAGTACACGGTGCACAGCACAGAGCTGGGGGCATGGTGGTACATGGTGCACAGCATGGAGCTGGGGACATGGTGGTACACGGTGCACAGCACAGAGCTGGGGACATGGTAGTACACGGTGCACAGCACAGAGCTGGGGGCATGGTGGTACATGGTGCACAGCATGGAGCTGGGGACATGGTGGTACACGGTGCACAGCACGGAGCTGGGGACATGGTGGTACACTGTGCACAGCACGGAGCTGGGGACATGGTGGAACACTGTGCACAGGACGGAGCTGGGGACATGGTGGTACATTGTCTGTGCACAGCACAGAGCTGAGGATGTCCCAGATGAGGCACACTAACCACAGACAAGCGGCGGGAGAACATTGAGCCCGCCCAGGAGAACTACAACTCGTCTTCTCCTCTGTCCCCCTGTTCCTGTCCTTCTGCCCCCCTGACCTCTTCTCCTCTGCCCCCCTGGCCTCTTCTCCTCTGCACCCCTGGCCTCTTCTCCTCTGCACCCCTGGCCTTTTCTCCTCTGCCCTCCTGTTCTTGTCCTTCTGCCCCCCTGGCCTCTTCTCCTCTGTCCTCCTGTTCCTGTCCTTCTGCTCCCCTGGCCTCTTCTCCTCTGTCCTCCTGTTCCTGTCCTTCTGCTCCCCTGGCCTCTTCTCCTCTGTCCTCCTGTTCCTGTCCTTCTGCTCCCTGGCCTCTTCTCCTCTGTCCTCCTGTTCCTGTCCTTCTGCCCCCCTGGCCTCTTCTCCTCTGCCCCCCTGGCCTCTTCTCCTCTGTCCTGCTGTTCCTGTCCTTCTGCCCCCTGGCCTCTTCTCCTCTGCCCCCCAGGCCTCTTCTCCTCTGTCCTGCTGTTCCTGTCCTTCTGCCCCCCCTGGCCTCTTCTGCTCTGCCCCCCCTGGCCTCTTCTCCTCTGCCCCCCTGGCCTCTTCTCCTCTGTCCTCCTGTTCCTGTCCTTCTGCCCCCCTGGCCTCTTCTCCTCTGCCCCCCTGGCCTCTTCTCCTCTGCACCCCTGGCCTCTTCTCCTCTGTCCTGCTGTTCCTGTCCTTCTGCCCCCCTGGCCTCTTCTCCTCTGCCCCCTGGCCTCTTCTCCTCTGCCCCCCTGTTCCCATCCTTCTGCCCCCTGGCCTCTTCTTCTGTGCCCCCCTGGCCTCTTCTTCTGTGCCCCCCTGGCCTCTTCACCTCTGACCCCCTGTTCCCATCCTTCTGCCCCCCTGGCCTCTTCTCCTCTGCCCCCCTGGCCTCTTCTTCTGTGCCCCCCTGGCCTCTTCTCCTCTGCCCCCCTGTTCCAATCCTTCTTCCCCCCTGGCCTCTTCTCCTCTGCCCCCCTGGCCTCTTCTCCTCTGCCCCCCTAGCCTCTTCTCCTCTGTCCTGCTGTTCCAGTCCTTCTGCCCCCCTGTCCTCTTCTCCTCGGGACTCTGCTCCTCTGTCCCCTATCCCCTGCACTGTGCTGCACAGTTTCCCTCACCTGGCGCTGGCTCAGGCCAGGTTCCCTCAGAGCAGTGAGCTCCACCACCAGCCGCATCAGGTCCATCCTTCAGGGCCGGCTGATCCTCCATTCTCCGGGTCCATGGGGGGCCCCGGGGCCGGCAGGGTGGAGGAGCCGCCAGCACCGCAGCCGCCTCCACTGTAGCAGGACTTGCCTTGGACTCAGAGCTATCACGCGACAGGAAGCAGCAGAGCTCCCAGCGGCTTCCTGCAGCGTGATCGCTCTCAGCGCCGGGGACCGGAGGAGAGGCAGTGTGTGTCACAGTACATGTGGGCAATGCCAGCGGCGACACCATCCCTCCTAGTACACTAGGTGCGCGCAGCGCACGCACATTGCTGCGCTCACCCCTTCCTCATGAGGGGGGGCAGCCTCTTGGGGGGGGCACCTGCCCCCCCCTGCCCCACGCTGGGTACGCCCATGGACCCCAGGAATCCATATATACATCTGTGATGCATCAGCTACTTATATAAGCAGAAAACCAATAGAGATACAATCTTTCTTCATTAATTGCTGATTAGTATGTGGCTTTCTCAGAAGTCTTTGCAGATGTTCGCTCGGGTTTAGGCTTCCTGCTTTGATGGTTGATCGTGTGGTGCAGACTGTCACGAATATATTGGATGTGCTGAGTTACTGCAGACATATCGTGTATAATGATGGTGTCAACCATTACTATGAGAGTAATGTGAGATACAAATCACACAAAATGAGGCCACCAATCACATCCAATACTGCTGTCTCACACCGTACCAGAAAACATGTAGGAAACACAGACAGAACCTTCAAAATGCATACAGACACTGTCCATATAGAATAATGAACATATAATGTTTGTCATTGTGCATTACATACATACAGGTCCAGTACTAATCCTGTGTTAAATCCTGTATTATACTCCAGAGCTGCACTCACTATTCTGCTGTTGCAGTCACTGTGTACATACATTACTGATCCTGAGTTACCTCCTGTATTATACTGCAGAGCTGCACTCACTATTCTGCTGGTGCAGTCACTGTGTACAAACATTACATTACTGATCCTGAGTTACCTCCTGTATTATACTCCAGAGCTGCACTCAGTATTCTGCTGGTGCAGTCACTGTGTACATACATTACATTACTGATCCTGAGTTACATCCTGTATTATACTCCAGACCTGCACTCACTATTCTGCTGGTGCAGTCACTGTCTACATACATTAGGCTGGCTTCACACTTGCAGATGGATCTGCAGCGTTTTGCAGATGCATCTGCAAGTGTGAGCATGCTGACCGCGGCCCCTATGTTTATAATAGGGCGCACGCGGTGTGAAAGCTCTCATTCACTCCTATATGTGTACTGTCAGCAGGCGTATGCCTGCTGACAGATCACACACTCCCGTCCGCACTGTGGACGCGAGATGTAGCGTCCATGCTGCGGGCGGGAGTGTTGTGATCTGTCAGCAGGCATACGCCTGCTGACAGTACACATATAGGAGTGAATCAGAGCTTTCACACCGCGTGCGCCCTATTATAAACATAGGGGCCGCGGTCAGCATGCTCACACTTGCAGATGCATCTGCAAAACGCTGCAGATCCATCTGCAAGTGTGAAGGCAGCCTTACATTACTGATCCTGAGTTACCTCCTGTATTATACTCCAGAGCTGCACTCACTATTCTGCTGGTGCAGTCACTGTGTACAAACATTACATTACTGATCCTGTACTGATCCTGAGTTACATCCTGTATTATACTCCAGAGCTGCATTCACTGTTCTGCTGGTGCAGTCACTGTGTACATACATTACATTACTGATCCTGTACAGATCCTGAGTTATATTCTGTATTATACTTCAGAGCTGCACTCACCACTATGCTGATGCAGTCACTGTGTACATACATTACATTACTCATCCTGTACTGATCTTTTTTTTTTTTTTTTTTTTTTTTAACCATTGTGTTTTTATTGGTTTAAAACAAAGTAAATGTACAACAATAAAACAAAGACAGCTAGATGCAGTATATGTAGCTGTATCAGAACAGGAATCAAGGGATCAAATAATAAATAAAAGGTCATGGATATTCAGGAGGGGGGGGGGAGGGGGAGGAGGGTTATACACAGTGGGAAAGCAGGAGAATCATATGTTCCATAGCATTTATTACTTAGTGTACTGTTAAGATTATTGAGTTACATCCTGTGTTATACTCCAGAGCTGCACTCACTATTCTCCTGGTGCAGTCACTGTGTGCATACATTACATTACTGATCCTGAGTTACCTCCTGTATTATACTCCAGAGCTGCACTCACTATTCTCCTGGTGCAGTCTCTGTGTACATACATTACATTACTGATCCCGAGTTACCTCCTGTATTATACTCCAGAGCTGCACTCACTATTCTCCTGGTGCAGTCACTGTGTACATACATTACATTACTGATCCTGAGTTACCTCCTGTATTATACTCCAGAGCTGCACTCACTATTCTCCTGGTGCAGTTACTGTGTACATACATTACTGATCCTGTACTGATCCTGAGTTACATCCTGTATTATACTCCAGAGCTGCAGTCACTGTGTACATACATTACATTACTGATCCTGAGTTACATCCTGTATTACACTACAGAGCTGCACTCCCTATTCTCCTGGTGCAGTCACTATGTACATACATTACATTACTGATCCTATACTGATCCTGAATTACCTCCTGTATTATACTCCAGAGCTGCTCTCACTATTCTCCTGGTGCAGTTACTGTGTACATACATTACTGATCCTGTACTGATCCTGAGTTACATCCTGTATTCTACTCCAGAGCTGCACTCACTATTCTGCTGGTGGAGTCACTGTGTACATACATTACATTACTGATCCTGAGTTACCTCCTGTATTCTACTCCAGAGCTGCACTCACTATTCTGCTGGTGGAGTCACTGTGTACATACATTACATTACTGATCCTGAGTTACCTCCTGTATTATACTCCAGATCTGCAGTCACTATTCTGCTGGTGGAGTCACTGTGTACATACATTACATTACTGATCCTGAGTTACCTCCTGTATTATACTCCAGAGCTGCACTCACTCTTCAGCTGGAGGAGTCATGATGTACATACATTACTTTTATGGTACTGATTCAGAGTTATTTCCTGTATTATACCCCAGAATTCTACAGACTTCAGAGCTGAAATCTGTACAGGTCTGTATATACGGTAGTATTGATATATATAACAGTAACCAACAGAGGAAGAATAGAATTTGTCCTCATCCATGTTTATAATGCGTCCCCATCCTCCATATTACATTCTTACAAACAAATATTTGTCGCCCATACTATGCCTTAGTATAAGCTTCACCTACGCCGGAGACAATCTTGGAAATAATAATGCCCAGCCAAGGGAAGCAATTTTCTTTTCTTTCCTAATCCATCTTGCTGCATTATGTGGCTTCCCAGCGGGTGATCCATTTATTTATGAACATGGAGAGTTATTGGAGTTGGCATCGCCCCCCCGTCTTCACTCTTGTAATGCTCGCCTTTAATGACCCCTCTGTGCCGGTGTCAGGAGCTTATAAAGCAGCGCAGCACATGGGTCCCATCGGCTGGGCTGAGGGCTATTGTGGCTTGCTCGCCCTTTAATAAAATCATAGACTGTGTATACGAGGCCGACATTCAGTCCGAGCTGCCACCAGCCAGACCAGAATAATTTAATTAATCCAGTAAAAGTCATGCCGGCAGAAGTCAGAAACGTGCCCTTACTCCTCCACCATGTTAATGTTAATAATAGAGTGGTGCAAAGAGCTGGCACAGAGTAAAAGGGCTTAAGTCTGAATAGCACTGATTGGCACCACACCCCTTATTATAAGTAAAGGAGAGCCAGTGTGTACCCTTTCCCCTTTTAGAAGATCATTTTTCTCAAATTCTGGTTTCCTGCCCGTAGAGAAGGGAGCCCTTCGCAAAATCTGTGCAACCCACAGTAATGATGTGCATCCCCTCCACCGCATGAAAGTACCGCCATATGATAATGGCCGTGCTGCCTAAAAGACGAGAAAGGATTGGACATGTTGGATTAAACATGTCTGATCCTATTGAATTTCTATCCATTGTTGGTGTGACCAACGTAAAGGGGCGAGGAATCTTAATTATGTCCTCTTTCACCACTTAGCCACATTTTGGTAAAAAAAAAAATCCTCTTTGATCCCTTTGGCCATATTTATCCATCCCACATGCCCACATAGTAATTCCTATATCCCTACACTGAAAATAAGAACTGTTTTATTTGGCCGCAGAGTATTTCAGCCTTTTCCGCAGGGCTGTGTAATAGTAGTTGTCTTATTCTGTGATCTCTGATATCAGCAGCTGCGGTCAGTACACGACTTTCCATAGAACAACCAGTCGTCATTTCTCAGTGTTGGGTGACATAAATGCAGATGCAGAATGGGAGCTTTATTTATACTTTTGTGGATGTTGCTGCCACCTGGTGGCTACAAAAGAGAAGGATGAAGTTTGGGTTTAAAACTTTTCTCCTAATGTAAAACTTTTTTTTTTTTTTTTAAAGGAAAAAGAAATTTCCAGTAGATATTTTATTTATTTATTTATTTTGTTTAGAATGTATATGTACAAGAGTTTATTTATTCATGCAATTTATATATTTTTCAATAGAATTTATACTTGACATTAAGAACATGATGTATTCACCCTATTTATTAGCCGGGGCCGCCTGCAGACAAACTGTTCTAAAACCTAAATTAAACAGTCCCACGATACAAGCACCTCTGTATGGAATATTAAATAAGCTGATTATTGTGTCTATCCATGTCTTCAATCTTCTTAATAGCGGGTTCATGGTTTCAATGACTTCTCGCCGCTTCCAGACAGAATCCGTTGGTCTCAGCAATTATCTATTTGCAGTTCTTGAAAGGAAGGACTTTTTCCCTGAATTTCCGTTTACTTGAAGTTCAGAGAAGTCGTTACTAAGGAGCGTTTACTTTGGAGGCCGTTCCAGATTTTTTGCCAACTGAAACCCTATAAGATGTTTGTACAGTCTTCATGCCTTTTCCTTAGAACGTTAACCGCTATTTTGAACTAGGCAAAGTCGGGCCTCATTCAGAAGTAGTCGCCAAAACCACGGGAAACGACCCAGATCTGCGCGTCTAAAAAACACAAATCCGACTCCTGTATGTTTATGTCAAGAAAATAAACAAAGGAGCGAAGACGAAGATTCCTGAAGTGAAACACACAGGTTTCATTAGACAGTGGGGATGTGTTGCTAGGTCTGTTTATTTATGGAACGTCCTTAACATTACATTTACTGGAAGTAAAGATGGCGGAATGGTCAGTCACCAGGAGGGGGACTGGAGTCGCGCTTAGTCTGAGTCCAGAACTATATTATGTTCCCAATCAGGGGTGAATATAATGTGACATGAATCAAAAACGCAATTATTCTGGCCCAATTCACTTTTGCAAAAAAAGAAAAAAAAATGCAACCCTTGAGCATCTTCACACATGAAAACTGAGGCTCATTGATGCACAACTTGTACCACCTTCAGGCCAGACATAAAATGACCTCAGATATAATAATAATAATAATAATAATCTTTATTTATATAGCGCCAACATATTCCACAGCACTTTACAATTCAGAGGTTCATATACAATCATAAGAAACAGTTATCAGAAAATACAATAACTAAAGCAAAATAATGACAGCCCTGCTCATAAGAGCTTACAATCTACAATGAGGTGAGGTTGACACAAAGTACAGGAGCTTATTTACAATGGTGGTATAGTCAACTTGAGGGGATGGGGAACAGATAGGAGTAGCATAAGTGGTCAGCCACCATTATTTGTGATGCATTTGTGACTGGTTGAGAGAACAGGTTATGTCTAAATGACTTTGACTAGGGATCAAGATAGGCCGCCCTAAAAAGATGTGTTTTTAGGCCGTCACACTTGGCGACGCACCAGCGATCCCGACAGCGATACGACCTGGTAGGGAACGCTGGTGCGTCGCTGTTGGGATCGCTGGTGAGATGTCTAACAGTCAGATCTCACCAGTGACACAACTACGATCCAGAATGATACGGAGGTCGTTGGGACCCTGTTTCTCAGACCTGTTGGATTGAGGTTGTTGTCCCTGTCAAACACACCGATGCATGCTGCCCAGCGGGGCCCCAATGATCAAAAAATGGTCCAGGCGACTCTGACACGACCAGCAAGTGGGGGCCTGGTCGCTGCTAAGTGTCAAACATAGCGAGTTCGCTGGCGAGGTCGCTATTGCGTCACCAAATTTGTGACTTAGCAGCGATCTCGCTAGAGACCTCGCTAAGTGTGATGGGGGCTTAAGTTGTGGATACACCTAATTTCTTGGGGTAGAGCATTGCAGAGAATTGGTGCAGCTCGGGAGAAATCTTGGAGTCGGGCTTGGGAGGTTGGGATTAATGGAGAAGTTAGTCTAAAGTCACTTCCAGAGCGAAGAGAACGGGTGGGGTGATAGACATAGATGAGGGTAGAGAGGAAGGGCAGGGCAGATATTAACTATTACAGCCATTTATAGGATGAAAGTGTCAATAAGACAAATGATCAGTATGACCTGGTTGCATCCTCCCTCTAATATTGGACTATGACTGACCCATGATACCAGTTTCCTCCACTTCTCAGATGAACAAAGAGGGAAAATCCTAATTGGTGGCAGGTTGTCTTTGATTTGTGTCCATGCAGATACAAATAGAAATACAGATTCCAAAAGTATACAAACTAGCAGTCCTCCCACAGGAAGAAAGTAATCTCTCTAGTGAATTCCATAGTTGTCTAGTCAGAAAATCATTGTTTGACTCTTTAAAAGCTTAACGACATGACTAGGAAAACCAGTCAAACCTGTAGGTACATAATAGGGTACTAGTTGGCCAGATAAAATTCCTTTAGCCCCCCCCCACATAAACATTTCGGTCAAACGATGGTTGGTCCATGGTTTTCCATAGTTTGGCTAGCAGCTTTATAGGTTGTGTTTCTATACCCGGAAGAACTAACTCGGCCAAGTGGTCCTGAGTTACTGAGAGACTCTCTGAAAGACGTGTCTGGTGACCCAGAGCTGTGGCGTTGGGGGCGGTAGAAAATGGACCGACTCAGACTCCTAAAATACATAATGAATTGGGTACAGTAGTTCAATGCAGAATGTGCTGAATATTATAAATTATTATGTTCTACCTAAATATCTTGATTATTGTATCATAATAATGATTAAAAGCCTGATGTTCGCATTGTACTACAATAAATGTATCACTTACACATGAGCCAGACCATAAAAATAGATTGCAGCACTCCTTGATAGAGGTTATAGATGCCTTTATTGGGCCATCAGGATAGCAATGCAACGTTTCAGCCCGAGCAGGCTTTTTTCCAGCCTGAATTTGGCTGAAAAGAGCATTATAGGGCTGAAATGTCGCATTAGTATCCTGATGGCCCAATAAAGCATCTACAAACCTATATCAAGGTGTGCTGCAATCCGTTTTTATGGTCTATATATGAAAGCAGAAGTGTTGCTGGGATTGATTTTTGCATCCTGCTGTACCAGCTGTGCTGCTCTCTTTATCCATTAAACATGAGCCATGTATGAAGGAGTTGGAGTCAGTGAAGTTGAGGAGTCGGAGTCGGTGGTTTGGCTTACCGACTCCACAGCCCTGCTGGCAACTGCTCATGTTCAGAGAACAGTAGGATCGGCAGTCCAAAATTGGGCACCCTGGATCCTGAACTTCCCCGACAGTCAGAATTCCGGGGTCCTCATAGCCATTAGACTGTTTTCTAAACCTGTCAATATTGGCTGGTCTGATCAATGTACATGAAATGAGTATGGGGTGACTTTAAAGACAAATCTCTATAGCAGAGAGCAAGACCCCCTAAGGCTAGGTTCAGACTCATACCACAGCAGGTTTCTGATGGGAACCCCAGAGCATCGGAGTCACTGTGGACTCTGACCTCTACCCTGGCAGAATTCATTGTTTTCAGACATGGACAAAGACGTGGCAGACCAAGGAAGAAGGATTATGTCAACTTCATTGAAGTGAGCGTTGATGGTCCCATTGGAATCCTCTTTTTTGAGGGATTCCAACAGAAATCCCGACGTAATGCTTGGCTAGGTTTACATTAATACAGTACTCTCTTTCCTAAGGATACCTCTGACTTGGCTGATATCCCTAGTCATAATTCAAGACTTTTTGATGGATTGGACATTCTCTTATAGGTTAATACACTTCATTTAGGGATTGTCTATATCCACTACCAAAATTATCAGAAAAAGACTATATCCCACATAGACCAGACAAATCGCACCTTAGGTACATATATATAAATAGGAATACACGATCAAACGTCCCATAGTTTGCAAAAACAAGTGATTTTTAATGACAAGTAAAAACAGGGGGTTACAACCACAGTACAAGCAGCATTGTGGCAGGCTGCACCACTGACACACACAAGAATATGTGAGATTGTATCAATGCACAAGGTTATTTCATGCCAGAGAAGAAAAAAAAAAAAAAAACACATAATACATAGTATTAGTACAACATAGTTTATACCCAAATGGGTGTACATATGTGCAATATATAAAGGTTTTTTACCAGCTAGGCACATTCAACCTAGGTACAGTTTCACTGAGTATATATAATAATATTTGGCTCAATGTGGAGTAGATCTAGGATATGGATGTCTACTATATTCCCAGTCTCTGGTTGCATATACAGCTCATATAGCAACCACACTATTGAGACCAGTATCTGGCAGAATATCCTGTGCAAGTTACCTATGAAGTGCTACAGTGCTCCTTGCGTCTCTCAGTCAATGGTGCCCCCGACCCTACGGCCGTTTCGGCTCCACCTTCATCAGGGCGTGTTCTCTTATAGGGTAGAAAGTTTTCTTATTTCTAGCAAAGATATATTTTTCATTTTTCTTTTTCCCAGGGAGCATTGCTACTGAATCTCCCTAAAGGCCCTGTTACACAGTACGATATCGTGAACGATATCGCTGAAACATCACAGCTTTGGAGTCGTTCAAACAACATCGTTAGCACGTCGTTGCGTGTAACACCGCGTTACGACTACGATAAATCGTTGGATCGCTGATCGCAAATTTGAGAACATGTTCTCAAATCAAACGATCCTTGATCAGCCAACCTGCTGCATCGTTGTGTGTGACACCGCGATAATGATGTGGTTCAGACTTCACCCATTCACATCAATGAACAAGTATCGTTCGCAGGGTTGTGCCAACGATAGCTGCTCGCTGGATCGTTAGTGCGTCGTCCACGATATCTATATGTATTCCATCTCACCAGCGATGTCAAAACGATGTCCTAACGACCGCAGGCCCCCGAGATCGTTAGTGATATCGTTTCAACATTGAAGCGTGTAACGGTACCTTAAAGGCCCCGTTACATGGCACAATATCCTTAACGATATCGCTCAAAAGTCACGGGTTTGGAGTCATTCAAATGACATCGTTAGGACGTCATTGCGTGTAACACAGAGATTTGATTACAAAAAATCGTTATATTGTTGGTCGCAGATTTGAGAACATGTTCTCAAATCAGACGATCCACGATCAGGCAACTTGCTGCATCGTTCTGTGTGACACTGTGATAACTATGTCGTTCACGACTTCGCCCATTCACATCAGTGAACAAGTATAGTTTGCTGGGTTGTGCGAACGATACCTGCTCGCTGGATCGTTGGTGAGTCGTCCACGATATCTATGCGTGTGACAGCTCACCAACGATGTCCTAACGACCGCGCGTACCCGAGATCGTTAGTGATATTGTTTCGATATCGTATTCTGTAATGGTACCTTTAGAAGGACCAGTGCTTCTCCAGGGGCAATGGCTAAATTGAAGTGCATTGCATACTCTGTGGGTGTCATTCTGTGCTTTTGTAAATTTAGCAGTTGCCCACGGCAACCAATCAGGTTCCTATTTAAAATACAATTGTTATGTAAGGTTCCATCGCAATGCAAATGCCATAGCATCAGTCACATGGCACAGGAAACCATATTAATGTCATGATTTTAGGGGGGTGGGTGGCACTTTGACTAGGAAGGAATAGAGTACAGATTGTATATGTTTGTATAGAAGGTGTAAACATTCCAATGTTTCCTATAGAAGATTCCGCATTTCCGGACAATATTTGTGGATGGTTTACCGGAAGATCCAGATAAGTGTGACCTCCAGGTGCACTCACATTACAGGCCTTGGAGAGATTTCAGGAGGGCTGTCTCGGCATGTTACCCGCTTACTTATATAAAGAGAACACCATGCTGATAATGTTACCATGGAGACGGCTCACCGGCTGGAAACGCGTTGGAACTCATCAGGTTACTTGTTGTTTCCTGGCAACTGTTCCATCCCCGCGCCCCAATAAGCCGGCGCCCAGTCTCCAAAATAAACAAAACAGATGGCGCTCTCTTGTAGGGCGACATGTTGACACCTTTCTCGTACCTCTGCCAAGTGTTGTGAGAATCATGAGCTGTGGACGTCTCGGGGCGCAGCTTTCCTGTTATTTTTGGCAGCTTGTTTTTGTATTTTCTTACATGAGGGTCAGGGCAGGTCAGGATTTAGGGGAGAGCATAAAAATAACCCTGGAGATTCGGAAATATCCTCTGAGGATGGGGGGTTCTGCTTCGCTTGGTGGGGTGATGGGTTTTCTATTCTGACAGTTGATTCTCACTGGTTTTCCCACCATAGGATCTGTCAATCCCGGCCCCCCCGCCGCTCCCATCATCTGACATGTCTGATTGATGTGTGAGGAGACCCCCATCGTGAGAAAATCCCACTTATTCATCACTTTCCAGTCCAGTGGTAAAAATGAATGAATACCTGGGCTGGGTATGTGGCGGGTTGTAGTGTTATACATATGGAGTTTAATGGAATTATTGTCCCATCTTATAATTGGGTCATGCTGAGAGTTGTAGTGTTCTATATGTAAGTTATAATTCCATTGTACTATGTATGTGTCCAGTGGTTGGAGCATGATAGGGGCTGTAGTGTTTTACCTATAGAATATACGAAAATCACATTATGGCCGTATTCAGTGGTTTGGTCTTGCTGTGAGTTGTAGTGCATTATATATAAAGTGTAATAGAATTGCATTATGGTCTTGCTTGTGGTCAGGTCTTGTTGGGAGTTGTAGTGGAATAGAGTAGAATGTTATGGTCATATTCAGCAGTCAGAGGATGTTAGGGGTAGTAGTATTTTATGTATAAAGTATATTAATTACATGCTATGGTTATATTCAGTAGTCATGGGGTATTAGAAGTTGTAGTACTGTATATATAGAGTATAGAATTACTGTACTGGGTGTTTGTCCAATGTATAGAGCATGTTAGGGGTTGTAGTATTCTATGTATATACTATAAAAGAACTGTATTATGTGCATTCCAGTGGTTACAGCATGCTGAGGGTTGTTGTCATATTCAATAGTGTTCTATGTATAGAATATAATTGTGGTATGAAGGGGATTGTGATTCTCTGGGTCTGTACAATGCCAGCAGATTCACGGCTCTATGGGTATAGCGTCCCTTCCTACCAGGCGTTGGCGATGAATGTGCCTAATGAATCGCATAATGAATCTTGTCTGCAAGTGAGTTCTTGCATTGAAACCTAATGTAATGGTGTGAGGTCTTATCTGCTTCCCAGGACTTTATCTGCTGTACTTACTGATTTACCAGAAAATACACTCTTCCTGTTAACCCTAAAGGGCCTGTCACACATGTCAATGTCGCCCGCGATATCGCTCATGCGTCACAAATTATTAATCGCCTGAGCGATGTGGAATTATCGCAGGTAAGATGTCACACGCGTCAATATGACCCAGCGATGCGGTGATGTCGCCATCTTGCGAGCGATTTTATTTAGTCGCTTGTACGATGTCAAAATAGAAAATACGTCGCTGAGTTTAGTGTCACACGCAGCGATGCACAAGGTCTACTGAGCGATGAGCGACAGGTTTTACATCTGGCAGTGAAACCTGCGATCGGCGATCAGCGACATGTCGCTGCTTGCATCGCTTGGTCACACGCTTCAATGTCGCTCCTGCGTCACTTTTACGTCGCTCGAGCGACTGAAAATCCGTGACGTACGAGCGACATTGACAGCGATATCAACGCGTGTGACATCCCCTTAAAGGTACTGTCACACGTGACGATGCCGCCCGCGACATCGCCGAAAAGTGATGTAACAGCGATGTCGCGGGCGATATCACAAGGGCGTCGCGCTGTGTGACAGCGCGACGCAACTGCAAATTATTGCTGGTCGCAGGTTGACAGGTTTATGAACATGTTCATAAACCTGTCAACCTGTGACCAGTGATTAGGCTGGATTGCGCCGTCTGACACTGTTGGACTGGACTGGACCAAAGAAATGCAGTGGTTGTGGTGTATATGGACTTTTCAAAAGCTTTTGATACGGTGCCACACAAAAGGTTGATACATAAAATGAGGGCAATGGGGATAGGGGAAAATATGTGTAAGGGCCCTTTCACATCAGCGTTTTTTTGAAAATTTGCGGCAGATGCGGTGAAAAAAACGCATCTACCGCAATTACCGCATACCGGCTGCACTTGCGGCGCGGTTGCGGTAAACACCATGCAAAGTATAGGCGTACTTGCGGCAGGTGCGGTAAGTGCGGTTTTGCACTTGCGGCAGGTGCGGCCTCGAAAAAAAACGCGGTCAGCCGCGTTTTTTTTCGCGGCCGCACCTGCCGCAAGTGCAAAACCGCACTTGCCGCACCTGCCGCAAGTACGCCTATACTTTGCATGGCATTTACCGCAAGTGCAGCCGGTATGCGGTAATTGCGGCAGATGCGTTTTTTTCACCGCATCTGCCGCAAATTTCAAAAAACGCTGATGTGAAAGGGCCCTAAGTGGGTTAAGAACTGGCTTAGTGATAGGAAAAAAGGGTGGTTATTAATGGAACACTCTCAGAATGGGCCACAGTTAACAGTGGGGTACCACAGGGGGTCAGTGCTGGGCCCGCTTCTATTTAATATATTTATTAATGACCTTGTAGAGGGCATACAGAGTAGAATCTCAATATTTGCAGATGACACTAAACTCTGCAGGGTAATCAATACAGAGGAGGACAATTTTATATTACAGGAGGATTTATGTAAACTAGAAGCTTGGGCTGCTAAATGGCAAATGAGCTTTAAATGGGGATAAATGTAAAGTCATGCACTTGGGCAGAGGAAACAAAGGTATAATTATGTGTTTAATTGTAAAACACTGGCAAAACTGTCACTGAAAAGACCTGGGTGTATGGGTAGATGACAAACTCACATTTAGTGGCGAGTGTCAGGCAGCTGCTGCAAAGGCAAATAAATAATGGATGCATTAAAAGAGCATAGATGCTCATGAGGAGAACATAATTTTACCTCTATACAAGTCACTATTGCGACACACTTAGAATACTGTGTACAATGGTCTCCGTGTATAAGAAAGACATAGCTGAACTATAGCGGGTGCAGAGAAGAGCGACAAAAGTCATTAGAGGATTAAGGGGTCTGCAATATCAAGACAGTTATTAAACTTGGGGTTATTTAGCTTGGAAAAACGAAGGCTTAGGGGTGATCTTATAATAATGTATAAATATATGAGGGGCAGTACAGAGACCTTTCTAATGATCTCTTTACTCTTAGGCCTGAGACTGGGACAAGGGGCATCCTCTACGTCTGGAGGAAAGAAGGTTTAATCATAATCACAGACGCGGATTCTTTACTGTAAGAGCAGTGAGACTGTGGAACTCTCTGTCACATGATATTGTAATGAGTGAGTCACTACTAACATTTAAGAAGGGCCTGGATGCCTTTCTTGAAAACTATAATACTACCGGTTATATATACTAGAGTCAGGAAGGAATTTTTTCCCCAATGTGGAGCTTAGGCTACTTTCACACTACGATTTTTTAAAATCCGATGCATGTCCGATATAATCGGACAGCATCGGATTATTCTGATGCCTGGAATCGGATGCCAAATAGGCATCCGATTACGACATTTTATCTGATGCCTGCCCTCACCTCCCTCCTGTCAGCTGTCATCAGCTGTCTCTACCCCGGTGCTCCAATATGGTCCCCGGTCCTCCCCTCTTCTCCCGCGGTCCTCCATTGCGCTCCCCCTCTTGTCCCCAATTTGCGCTCCCCCTCTTGTCCCCCTCCTCTCCTCTTGTCCCCCTCCTCTCCTCTTGTCCCCCTCCTCTCCTCTTGTCCCCCTCCTCTCCTCTTGTCCCCCTCCTCTCCTCTTGTCCCCCTCCTCTCCTCTTGTCCTCCTCCTCTCCTCTTGTCCTCCTCCTCTCCTCTTGTCCTCCTCCTCTCCTCTTGTCCTCCTCCTCTCCTCTCCTCTTGTCCTCCTCTCCTCTCCTCTTGTCGTCCTCCTCCTCCTCCTCTCCTCTTGTCCTCCTCCTCCTCCTTCTCCTCTTGTCTCCTCCTCCTCCTCTCCTCTTGTCCTCCTCCTCCCTCCTCTCCTCTTGTCCTCCTCCTCCTCCTCTCCTTTCTCACCTGTCCACGACTCCTGCACGGTCCCGCGCGTCTCCCGGTGTCTTGCTGTTCTGTCTTCTGTGCTGCCAGGACCTCTCGTGATGTCACAATCACATGACTGCCGGCTATTGGTTACTGGCAGTCATGCGATTGTGACATCACGGCAGGTCTTGTCAGCACAGACGGCAAGATACCTGGAGACACCGGAGACGCCGGGGGCCTCGTGGACAGGTGAGCATAGATGATTTTTTTTTTTTTTTTAATTAACCCATTCATTCACTTTTATAGCGATTTTAGTGTACTGAGCATGCTCAGTACACTAAAATCGGGTCCGAGGAGACATCAGATGTTTCCTCGGACCCTGCTCCATAGGGCCCCATGTCAAATTGATCGGGTCAGATCGGATGTGCACTAAATGCCATCCGATTTGGTCCGATCCGAGTTTGTCCGATTTTATTTTCGGTGCTAAAATCGGAGCAGGCGCCGATTTTAGCACCGATAATAAAATCGGACAGAATCGGATTTGACCAAATCGGATGGCATTTAGTGCATATCCGATTCGGTCCGATGCCCATAGGGCTGCATGGGGCCCAAAATCGGTCCGTTGCTGTCCGATTTTTATCGGACAGCATCGGAACTGATAAAATCGTAGTGTGAAACCAGCCTTAGTGTTGCCACATGGTTTTTTTTTGCCTTCCTCTGGATCAACATGTTAGGCTATGGGTTGAACTAGATGGACGTAAAGTCTTCCTTCAACCTTAAAAACTATGTTACTATGTTACTAGAGTATTGGTGGGAAAAATTCAAATACAAGCATTTTTCCACCATTTTTATTCGCATTTTTGCACCGTTTAATTTATATATTTTTTTTCTCGTTCATTTAAATGGGTAAAAACGCTGAAAGAATTTATGCTGCAGATGTGGAAAGATGGAAGATATATGAAGATTCATATCTGTAATCGCCACTTTACACGTCCCAATATCGGCGTCCAACTCCGATAAAAAGTCACGTGGTTCGTGCGTTGGCCCCGATATCGTTCGTGCGTTGTATGGTGTAAAAGTCCAATTCGATGCAAGATCGATGCCAAAACGATATTGGGGAAGAAATGAGCAGGATCTCCAACGGCCCGATATTGGATAGACAATGTGGCTGGATCGTGCTGTGTGAAAGCCCAACAACGATTTGGAGTACAACTTCCCCTATTCTCTCCCATGTTAAATGGTCGTTCCTGGGTCGCCCATACAAGGGGGCGTACACATCGCAGTTGGGTTGCCTGCCGATATCGCGCTGTGTAACATCTCCTATGCGATCTTGGAATTCTGCCCAGAAAAAGCGCGCTCCCGCGTCGTTGTATCCAACATCAGACCGATGTTGGGACGTATAAAGTGGCCATAAGGGATCAATAAGCAACCATGTGCATGACATGTCAGAGATCTTACTCACTTTGACAATTCTGTTACATTTTTTTGTGTGCAAAAAATACAAAGAAAAGGCACAACATGTGAACAAGCCCATAACAAGGAGTTATTTTGTGTTTGCTCTCTCCCACTTTGGAGGACATCATTTACATGGATGTTGTGCTACAGGGTTGCTTTCTGTCATGCTGTTCTTCCACCAGTCATGGCTTCATGTCACTTCTGATTTCTAGGTGCTCCATGTAAGTCCAACAGTGGGACTGGACATTTACATGCCTTCATATAGGGTAAAGGTGCACACACCCTAGGTAGCTGTCAGCTTTCTGTCCTGTATCCACCAGACACTTGAACACTTGGCTCAGTAGAGTCTGTTTCCAGTGGGGAGAGGGAAGAAAGTCTCTGTCACAGTTTGGTAACAGCTCATAACCCTTGAAAATAAAGCATCAGACACTGAAAGGTTTCATCCTTCTTTCTCATGACTACATCTGTCAGAGGGTAGTCAGGAGGCCCCCCATGTTCTCAGATTGTAGGTTGACCGGTCAAATGTACTTATTTAAAGGGAACCAACCACCCCCAATGACCCCCCCGGACTATTAATATCGGTCCCTACACCCAGCACATACATGTGCTGCAATGATTTTTGCTAAAAAAAACGGTTTTTAAAACTTAAGATAATGCTTTTGAAAGTTTAAAACGAAGGGACGGTTGGGCGTTACTTATCTGTGTGAAAAGCCGGGTTGCAGCTGTCAGTCATCCCCCCGTGTCCCGCAGCAGCAGTAACGGCCAGCCCTTTGCAGCGTCACAGCCCTGTGCACGGGCTCGCATGCCCGTGCACACGTCATCAGCTACAGCCGGGTTGGGAGCGCGCGCTCTGACTTCCTGCGCTCGGCTGTGGAAGTCAGAGCGCGCGCGTCCAACCCGGCTGTAGATGATGACGTGTGCACGGGCATGCGAGCCCGTGCACAGGGCTGTGACGCTGCAAAGGGCTGGCCGTTACTGCTGCTGCGGGACACGGGGGGGATGACTGACAGCTGCAACCCGGCTTTTCACACAGATAAGTAACGCCCAACCGTCCCTTCGTTTTAAACTTTCAAAAGCATTATCTTAAGTTTTAAAACCGTTTTTTTTTAGCAAAAATCATTGCAGCACATGTATGTGCTGTGTGTAGGGACCAATATTAATAGTCCGGGGGGGTCATTGGGGGTGGTTGGTTCCCTTTAAGGGTCTGCATTTAGGAACTACACCACTCTTGTTCTTCAAAGGAACCTGTCACCAGATTTTTGCTACCTAATCCAAGTGCAACATGATGTAGAGACAGATTCCCAGCACTTTGTCATTTATTGTGCTGCTGAGTGTAGTTTTGATAAAATCACTGTTTAATCAGCAGGAGATTATCATTGGAAGACTACTTGGTCTGCTGCGAGGTAGTCCAACATGTGCATGAGCTCTGTATAACCCCACCACTGGTTTGTAGCTTTCTGTGTACACTTTATATGGGCAGATAGCTGCAATCAGTGGTGTCGGCGGAGTAAGAGCTCCACATTAAAGGGATCCTGTCACCTCCAAAACGCCTCCTAAGCTATCAAGACATGTCCTTGCAGCATCCCATCACTAATCTCACACTCCTTTTGTCTCCTAAAAGCATCCTGTGAAAGTGCATAAAAACGTTTTAATACTTACTCATTAGTGATTATAATTAGCAGTGGCTATATTCTTTAGTCACCAGGGCGGGCTGTTTTGCAGCCTGAATGATCCACCCTCTCTCTGTCTGTGCTGCAGTGATGTGCAGCTGAAGGCAGGACTAATGATTTGCATTCTGTGAGTGATAGAGAGGGGGGAGGGTACAAGCACAAGCAGAGCACACAGACAGAGAGAGGGTGGATCCTCGAGGCTGCAAAACAGCCTTCCCTGGTGACTAAAGAATATAGCCACTGCTAATTATAATCACTAATGAGTAAGTATTAAAACGTTTTTATCCACTTTCACAGGATGCTTTTAATAGACAAAAGAAGTGTGAGATTAGTGATAATATGCTGCAGGGACATGTTTTGCTAGCTTTGGAGGTGTTCTGGAGGTGACAGGATCCCTTTAAGATGAATGCTAAAGGTGCAGCAGAGAAAACTGATTTTATCAAAATGACAACAAGCAGCCCAGTAAGTGACACATCGTTGGAATCAGGATTTTTGTCTCTACACTATGCTGCTCTCAGATTAAGCAGCAAAAACCTTCTGCCAGATTCCCTTTAACTGAGTGTTAAGAAGCAATAACAGTTATATCCCATGGTCAGGAGCGACAATGTTTCTGGAATGAAGGAAGACCCTTTTTTAATTCTCCATTGACAGTATCAAAGGGATCACGGCTGGATCAATTCATCTACAAGGGGCTGTCAATGGGCCTGGGATCTCCTCCGTTTTCCACTTTAACTGAATTTTAGATAAATCTATTGCTTATGATTCGATAGGCTGACCATCAAGCCAATTGTTCGTGGGAAGGAAGAATTGGGCATGTTGGATTTCAATATGTTTGATCCTCTATTTTCAAGGAAGACAAGCCACCAGGAGTCTGGAAGTGGCCTTCTGCCCTCTCACTTTGGCTGAGCTCATCGTAAATGTGTTTGGGCCAAATTGCTGTTGTGTAGAATCGAGCAAAAACATTTGTAGCACTCTGGTACGATGCCCACATCGGTACAAAAGGCAACTGGAGCAGGGGCCTGCGAAATTCCTCAGCCGACACTCGAATGCTGGCATTCTGAGCATCTCGGAGTACTGACATGGATGACTGACAAGGGTCTTGCAAATCTTTTTGCTCATCTCCACTGTTGCACAAACAAGTAATTGACAACTTTGTAAAGGTGGCCAAATATATTAGTCTATAATGGACCAGGGTGGATTATTTTAGGCATTGGGTGAAATGTAACAAAAAATGATTGATTCGTCTGAAAAATAGTGATGAGCGGGCACTACCATGCTTGAATGCTCAGTATTCGTAACAAGCAGTTGGGTGCTTGGATGGGCGCAACTCGAGTACCTGAGTATAAGGGAAGTCAATGGGGAACTCAATTTTCCCGGGAAAAAATGCTCAAGTTCCAATTTGACTTCCATTCAGCTCTGTACTAGAGTCGCACCCGTCGGAGCATCCAATTACTCAATACCAGTACCGAGCACCCGAGCATGATACTGCCCTCTCATCACTACATTGTACAGGGTGGGCCATTTATATGGATATACCTAAATAAAATGTGAACGGTTGGTGATATCAACTCCCTGTTTGTGGCACATTAGTATATGGGAGGGAGGAAAGCTTTTCCAGATGGGTGGTGACCATGGCGGCCATTTTAAAATCAGCCATTTTGGATCCAACTTTATTTAGGTGCATCCATATAAATGACCCACCCTGTAAGTCACTAGTCCACAAATAATAATAAATTGTTTGCTCTTTGCTCAATTACTTTAATCATTTATAGCCAGGATGAACGATTGCAATGGCCGATATAGACTGCAATATAGAAGGATCATTCACCAGACAATATTTCATGCAATGGTTTTCCACCATCAACCCCCTTCTTTCCAATGTGTATGGTCACCTTAAACTTTTACCATTCGGCACATGGATAACTTTGGCTTTATCAGCAGTCTATGCTTTCTTGAGGCCATTGTGTGTCCTGATTCAACTTTTCCAGGCTTTACTGGAAGCTGATAAAATCTTCTCAGAGGCTCCTGCTGTGCAAGACACAAAGGAAGAAGAACAAGGATCCTTCAAGAATATCAGCAGCTCCAGCCCCAGCTCTATCTGTGCCTGGGCCAAGGGAGGAGCGAGATAAGCAAATAATGGCAGCTCTTTCAATAGAGTAGAATGGCTGGTCCTGACTGTTGATGTCATTTGGGATCCCAGAGAGATAAGCTGGGACAAGCCCTGCACACACAAGAGGGGGCGCCGGACCCCAGGGAGCTGGGCAACCTCATAAAATAAAGGGCAGACCCTAAAACCTGCCAGCAGCTGAATTTACAAAATCCACCCGTGCACTGGACTGATAAAGGCTTAATGAGTCCTCCAGCAAAGTACATACTAATCTTGGCGTTTTGTGTCCATGGTAAAGGCCTGTAACGTTTTTATTGCTGCACCGTGGTCCGTGCACAAATTATCCGTAATCCTGGTGTTGTAGGGTGCGACTGCAGAGCCGATGTGTACAGTCCACTGTTTGACGCCGGACAGACCTGCTCCAGATCGGACCCTGCAGTTTCTTTATGGCCTAATTGGCTCGCTCAGGCAGATGGCCGCCCTGTGTCGCCAACTGCTGATTATTAATTCATTGTCAGCCGTTTGGCTTCTTACAACATATTGTCCATTATCCCAGTTCATCTGAGCACAAACACATTCATGCACATTACAGCGGGGTGACACTTGTAATGGGGCCCCGCAGTCGTGACCCGTCTGGTCATTAGTAAACACCAGCCTGCAGCTTATGGCCGATCATAAGAGCTACTCTTACCCCTGAGAGTCCTGAGCCGAAAGTGCAGGCAGATGCAAAAGTCATCCAACTCAAGAATAGAAAACGCACCAGGATAATGTACGGCATCCAGAGAAAGAAAATCAAGACCCGAAATAAAAAAATAGCCGGTAATCTGCATAGATAGGACTCTAGACCTTATAACAGATCAATGTCCTGTGAGGTAGCGCCCCAGGGGAACCTGCTTGGCACGGGGAAATGACATCAGCGACTACATTTTAACGGAACATAACCAGCGGATTTATTGTTTTTCTGTCATAAACCGCTTCATCACATAAAACATAACACCGTATTTACATTTTCATATGACATAACCTCCACATTAGTACATCACATCACATGACATTACATTACAGGACATTCACATGAGAATCAACGGGACCATATCATGACTTATTGTCGGTCCCACAATAAGGATCATTCCCCATCCTATTGCTCACGAGTCATCATACAGGGTACTTTTTCATGAACCATTATGACTCACGCATGAAACAGCATTCATGGCATTTTTACATAAACCAATATGCTACATACTCAGGACCCACAATAGTAACAGGAACCCTGTCACTCAGTACACCCGAGACCTCCACGGATCCACCGGGATCGGGGACACTTACATCTGGATCAACGGGACCATATTATGACTCACTCAGTCAGTCCCAAAGTCGGCTGTGACCGCCTGGCCCTTGATCCGTACTCGGTCTCCCACACCGCACATCTGACCGCCTGACCCTTGAGCCGTACTCGGTCCTGGACACTGGCTGGCATGCACGCATCACGTGCCACCAGCATGGAGCTGGCAGACTCCCTTCACTTACCCCACCGGGGACAGATGACTTCCAGCACATCCTCACATGGCAGTGGTCTGGACTGCTCTGATTCCCATAGTCCTCTCCTTGCTCAGACACCTGGCAGGTTCTTATCCAGGCTGCCTCATCCACAGCTGCAACACAGTGAGTCAATCAACACATCTCACTCAGGCCGGTTTCACACATCCGTGTCTCCACGGACGTGTGAAACAAGGCCGTTTGGGGGTGGGGAATAGACTCATGTGTTACGGATGTGTGACGCAATGGGTGCTGACTGTGTGCACGGATAGCACACGAACAGCCTGTCACCGCATACTCACCTCGCTCCAGCACTGACAGTTCCTTTCACTTCCGGGCCGCTCAGTGAAGTGAATATTCATGAGCCTAATGAGCGGCATCAGAAGTGAGGAGCTGTCAGCGCTGGAGCAAGTTGAGTATAAAATTCTTTATTTTTAGCAGTAAATAAGAAAAACAAGGTCCGTAGAAGGGGCAGGTGCTCCGAAACGGAATCCGTCACCTGTGTGTCTCCTCACTCCCTCCCCCATCGCAGAGAATCTATCTACAGAGGACTCTGAAATAAAAAAGAAATAAGCCCTGCTCGGTGAGTGCCGCATTTTTTTTCTTATTTACTGCTATTGCTGTCTAATAAGCGTGCACCCGGGCACATGAACCTGCTTTACTCGCACCCTTACATGTGCAAGTAGCACCGGTCCCTGTAACTCAGCAGTGCCCAGTATATATCTGCAAAACTTCTTTATTTTTAGGGTTGTCACTTTCGTCCGTGGTCCGTGCACACGGATGTCACACGGATGGCATCCATGTGCATGGACGTTTCACGGCGAAAGCGGATCGTGGGTCCGCAAAAAAAGGACTTGTCGCTGTGTGGAGCACACGGACACGCATGTCCATGCGGAAACACGGAAGTGTGAATTTGCCCATAGGGGAACATGTGTCCCCGTATGTCCTTGCCTCCGGCACGTGTTGGCACGGACCACACACGTGCCGGAGGCACGGATGTGTGAAACCTGCCTCACACACAGACCTGAGATGTGATTAACCAACCCCCTGTGCACCATTCAGGTTTAGCCCAGCAAAGCACTCGTACACACAGGTTCAGCCGCTCATTAGGCTCATCTACTCCTTCTAGATGTTAACCCACTGTGTACTGGACAGGTTTACAGCAGTCACACACAGGAAAACCGGCTAATGTGTACAGAGACTTGTGCTGATAACCCGTGTGATGCACCTGGCAATGAGCACATGCCGGTAACATCACCACAGTCCCCCGTGCCTCCCCTACTGCACTGTCCGTGTGTCAGTCTTCACTGTTACCTTTTGGATTCATCTTGTAAGTCCAGGTGTGTACCTCTCCTTGAATCCGGAGCGTCAGACAAGTAGCATGCAACCAGGGCTGTGGAGTCGGAGTCTGTCCATTTTGGTGGAGTTGAAGTAGGAGGTTTGGCTTTTAGACTATAAACAATGGCTGTGTAGCTGGAGTCTGAGTCTGTGTCCATGTTGGTGGAGTCAGAGTTGGATTTAGGGAAATTGAGAAGTCGGAGTTGGAGTCAGAGGTTTGGCTCACCGACTTCACAGCCCCGTGTGCAACTCACTACAAATCCTACTCCAATCCTTGCTGGAGTAACAGCACAGCTCATTCCACCAATTTTTATGAAATTAACGAGTGGCGGTTGTCACGTCTGCACTTATTTGGAGCTGGGTGAAAATGGAATGAAATGCAATGAAAATTACCGTATGTGAGTCTTCAAAGCTTTTTACTTGAGAATTCTGTAATACAAACTTTTGATGCATCCGGCGCTTGGCTTGCGTATGGTAGTTAGCATTTTGCAAAAGTCCGTTTTACATCAGGTGTCAGTACAGTGGCTGCCGTGAAGAGTAGAAATTACTGTAATGGCGGCACACTAGCGTATGTGTAATCGGAGCGGTTTGATGCATGACAGTCACGCGAGTGCCTAATATGAGTGCAATGCGATTATTGCGCCGATAGACTTTACAATGGCAAATCTCTTGTGCTATATGCGTGCAATTGCAGCATGCTGAGATTTTGTACTCTGTCAGAGTTTAATGGAGGATTAAGTAACCTATATGCCCTGACTGATTGTTTAATATTGGTCCAAGTGCAATGCGAGATTTTGTCGCATTGCACTCGTGCGAGTTTGACACCAGTGTGACTTTACCATATAACAAAACTCTTTGGGGTTTCTGATGACTATTTCTAATTACAACTGCATTGGGGTATAATACGGGATAAGTATAACCAGAGAAGTCATACACAGTAAGGCGAAGTTCACATGTCCAGTAATCATCTGTTAGAATGGATCCAGCAGTAATCCATCTGCAAAAAAGTTCTGCAGACATAACTTGTTGTGGTTCATTTTTCAGTAACGTATTTCAGCTGGATCCATTTTTAGTCTATGGAAAACTGATCTGGTAATTGATTGTTATTTATCTGCCATTTGAAACTAAACCATTAGGGCCGCTTTACACACACCAACTTCTGTGTCCAACTTCTGAACAGATCTCTGGTTGCAGTGAAATCATGGACACATTGTTCCATTTTGTGGCTGTGTACAAATGGAACAATGTGTCCATGATTCCACTGCAAGCAGAGATCTGTTCAGAAGTTGGACACAGAAGTTGGTGTGTGTAAAGCGGCCCTTAGGCTGGTTTCACATTGCGGGTCAGATCCGATCCGAGGCTGTCAGGGTGAACCTGACAGCCCCGGATCGGATCAGCACACAGAACCGGAGGGCTAATATGCCCTCCAGTCCGGTGTGCTGCCGCACACAGCTGCCGCCACTGATGAATCAGGACCGCAGCTCGCAGGGAGCTAGCAGCAGACCTGAAACGACTGCGGCGAGCAGCCACAGGTGTCCGGTTCCCGGATCCTCCCGGACCGATCCAGGCGAATCCGGGGCAATCCGGGAATAGGCAATTAGAGGAGATATTCTCCTCCCGGACACAAACGCTGCAAGCAACGTTTTTGTGTCCGTGAGAGAATCCTGAATTGTCCCGGACAGATAGAAACTGGATGGCAGACCCGCAATGTGATGCCGGCCAAACAAATGAGACAAATGGATGGAGAATTAATGGATCTATTTTTTAATGGATCTATTTTTCATAGATTTCACTTTTAAAATAAAAAAAATGGATCCAGCTGAAATCAGTTATTTACCAGCAGACAAAAAAGTTTTGTCTGCAGAATGGATTGTGCTGGATCCGATCTAACGGATGATTACTGGATGTGAGCTCAGCCTAATGTCATGAATTTGGAGGTGGCGCTGTACTTTATATGGGATATATTGTATAACCCTGCTTCCTTTCTCCATAAGGTGGTGGTATATTTTGCAAGCAGAGTATATTGAGTGTTTTTATTGGCCCTTGGTCACTGCCTGTCAATACATTGACTGCAGAGAGGGTTATATACCCACTGCACCCACTGAGAAGGGAACAGCCTAAATAATTCTCCAAGGGCAACAAGACAAGAAAAGGCTTAAGAATGTCTTGGAAACGTCTGGTAGGGGGTGAGGAAGTGGAAGGTCTTGGATGACCTCAGTCTGTTCTTTGTCGGAGGTGTCAGAAAGGGTTGTTAGCATTTAAATGACAATGGTCTGGGGCCAAATGAGATGCAGATTTGGGCCACATTGTACGTCACCCGAGGGCAGCCACAGCCCATTTCCTCAGTAGCACTGTCTGGGGGGTTTGTTACAGATAATATTCCCTAATCTGGAATCTACTTTTTCTTTGTTTTCAACTTTTTAATTGATTTGATTAATTAGTTTTACTTTCTATCGCCATCACGTTCCACAGCACTTTACATTCTCGCCATCTTGTGTTCTCTCCTTGCTGTCAATGTGAAAAATGTTTAGACAAAACTTGCACTTATGTCCACTTGACAGAGGTGCAGGTGACGTTAGTGTACCGGATCTATCTACAAGACTTGTACCCCTGTCTGTTGGATGGGATCAGGACTCTGGATGTGAACATGATGGTAAGCAGAAGAGATCTCGAGTATGGTGAGAAATAGAAACACAAAATATATTAGGAAGATGCAGAACCTTTTATTTTACAGTGAATAAACCTTACTTTACATTCTGCACTATAGACTCAAAGATTTCCTCCCTCCCCATTACCCAAGTATTTTACTACAAGAACTTCTGACACGGATTGAAAGGTAATTGGCTATTTTGGGGCAGTGATGTTCGGATCTTGACCCTTCTGCCAGTTTCACACATCCGACATTCATACATCGAATAATGATGGTGGTTTCCGGATCAGCTGCAGGTCTTCTGACCCCGACTCAGCAGTCTTGATTCAATCATCACAGTCCGTTCTTGTTACCAGGTTGAAAGTGACCAGTTTTTTGGTCCTGTTTTATTCTTGCTGCTTCCCTGATTAGTCAGGTTTTTTTTTATTCCGCCACACTGCAGAGATATGAGGCTTTTTATGAAGTTGATTTTTAGGGCATTTATAAGGGGGTGTGGCTCACAGGATCCTCAGGGGAGTGTCTTTAAGGGTATGTCTCACATACCGAGATCGCTAACGAGATCGTTACTTTTGTGACGCAATAGCGATCTCAGCAACGACATCGCTACGTGCGACAGGGTGTACCGATCTGGTCCCCTGCTGCGAGATCGGCAATCGTTACACAGCCTCCTGGTTCATTTTTTGGTCGTTGCGCTCCCGCTGGGAACGCTGTATCGCTGTGTTTGACACCTTACCGACGATATCGTTGGCAACACATAATGAGATACGTAGGCGTGCACGCATGTGAGAAGGAAATACAACGACTGAACAATATCGTTGAAGAAATCGCTAGGGTGGACATATCGTTGTATAGATCGGCGTGTTTGAATACCAAGTAGCGATACCGATAATGACTCATCAGCGATCCCGGGAGCCATGTCGTTATCGGGATCGCTACTGCGGTCGTTACGTCTGACCGGGCCTTAAGGCTAGTCTACATTATTCTCCTGTGAGCCACGCCCCATTTATAAACACCGTAAAAAGTACACTTTATAAAAAAAGCCTGTATCTTTACAACCATATGGTAGATATATATAAAAAAAAATGGAAAAAAAACCAACTGAATACTCAAGGATGCTACAAGAATAAAATAAGAACAAAATCTGTTAACTTTTGACCTGGTGACATGTTCCCTTTAATATTGCTGAGCAATAAGGCATAGACAGTTTTGACCATTTGGAGGTGATGTAGGTGGTGGGGGCACCATAGATCATCATTCATGGGGCTGTTGGCTGAAGCTCTGGTCATCGAGGGGCTGATAGGATTGTGACTGCGTATTGAGTACCAAATCTGGTCATTATCCGTCTTGTATCCCTTTCTCTCAGGGTCCATTTCCCGGCCCGCAGCGATGCTTTACTTCTCCAGTTCCTGTTCTTTTTAAGGAGTAAATGAAAGTAGAATAAATGGAGGAGAAGTAACAGTGAGTTCCCTCGCTGAGTGCCAGGCATCTTGGGGAGTGTATTCTTTCATTCATGAGCTTGTCAGCAGGGTATTGTCTGTCTCTTGTGCCCCCCTCATCCCATACATCTTCCTCTCCAGCCTCCCACTGACTGCAGGCCCCCTTCATGTTCTGCACATTGTACGAGTGACCCCTGAACTGCACCAGCACTAACTTGCCTGATCCACATAGCTGCTCCTCTTACCACAGGCCTTTGTGCCAGAACTTCCTAAATGTTTTTCTGCAGTGTGTCATCACTGACTTATCAGTGTCAGGAGCACCCAGCCCTCCCCGAACCTCCTTATTAACCCTTCATGGGATGGCGGAAAAACTCCAAAGACATACTGATAGATGTTTAGATTGGGAGCCCCAATGGGGACAGTGATGATGATGTATGTAAAGCTCTGTGGAATTAACATCGTTATATAAATGAAAAAATTATTAATAATAATAATGGAGAAAATTATTATTTTAACGCGTTTTGGAGTAACCTTTCATCAGGACGAAGGAGTGTTACCCTGAAACGTGAAAAAATAAAATTACTTGCTCCATTTATCAGCATCGTTTTCTTTATAATTCAGCAATGGTTTTTAACTCTTTTTCATCCATCCTTTCCTGACATGCAGGGGCTTTCAGAGAAAAAATAATTTTAAGAGCGAGCAGGGGATGCTAGGAAGAGATATACCTAGTCCTCTGCAGCTCCGCCTTTAGGGAGAGAGATGCCTAGTCCTCTGCAGCTCCGCCTCTAGGGAGAGAGATGCCTAGCCCTCTGCGGCTCCGCCTTACTAGGGAGGAGAGAGTAGCCTCGTAGATGCCTACCTGCGGCTCGCCTCTAGGAAGAGATGCCTAGTCCTGCGCTCCGCCTCTAGAGAGTGATATGCCTAGTCCTCTGTAGCTCCGCCTCTAGAGGGAGATGATTGCCTCTGCCTCTGTCGGCTCTGCCTTTAGGGAGAGAGATGCCTAGTCCTCTGCTGCTCCACCTCTAGGAAGAAAGATGGCTAGTCCTGTAAGGCTCCGCCTCTAGGGAGATGAATGCCTAGTCCTTTGCGGCTCCCACTCTAGGGAGAGATATCAGTCCTACTCCCTCTAGTGTGCTCGTGCTTGTAGGGAGAGATATGACTAGTCCTCTCAGCTCCGCCTCTACCTCTACCGCCTCCATCCCTCCTGTATTTGTAAAACTCGGCTGTCTATGTTCTGTATTTGTCAATGTTATTCCCTCCCTAGTAAAGCGCCATGGAATCCAATGGCGCTATATAAATAAATAATGATGATGATATGGCTAGTCCTCTGCGACTCTGCCTTCTGGGAGAGATATGCCTAGTCCTCTACGGCTCCACCTCTAGGGAGATATATGACTAGTCCTCTGCGGTCTCCGCCGGCTTCTCATCACACTGCTCTAGTTGATTGTCAAGTCTCATCCTTTGTAGACACATGGGAGAGGCCTGTTAATCAACTTCAGTGAGGTGGGGAGAAACGCGTGGGAGTCACACACAACTAGTCATGTCTTTCCCTAGAGGTCCCTGTCCACTCTTCAAGCTATGTTTACTCAGAAACACTGCTGTAAGGCTCACTGATGAGGTGGATCCTACAAGCCCAAGGTCCATGCGGGCATACGGGTCACAGCTGTTGGTGCACTAGAAAGGTGATGCATGTGGGAAACAGGTAGAAGAGGTATAAGAGACTGCAAACAGACAGACGATCAGTGGCAGAAGTATTATAAGCCGCAGGCAGACAGGAAACCGGTAAGAAAATACTGGAAGCCGCAGGCAGATAGACCAGTAGCAGAGGCATTGGAAGCTGCAGGCAGACAGGAGACTGGGAATTTGTAACAGAGGTATAAGAAGCCGCAGGCAGACAGGACTCGGCAAACTAAAATTCTTAATATCAAGATACAGGTGCGTCCCTTGGCGAACCTTATACATACCCAGGTAGATGATCACATGGGAGCTTGCTGTGCCAGCTGCAAAGCCAGACATGGAGCACAACAGAGTCCAGCGGACCAGGGTGAGGAAGCAAAGCCCGGACCTGGGACTGGCATGTAACACCTGCCAAGTTTCAGGAAAATAGAAGCATCAGGGTGAAAAGGTTTAGAAAAATGTGCTGCCATGACAGTAATAAAAGATCCAAGATATTAAAAGTGATCATTACTGTCAACGCGTTTGAATTTTAATACGCCTTCATCAGGACAAAAATCACTTTTGACTGCACAAATCTGCATAAGATCTGTGTTTTTGGTGCATTTTTCTGACAGAGGATGCAGATTTGCTGCAGAACATTTCTGCACAAACTACTCGGCGTTGCCACATAACCTTAGAAGGGTCCCCTGACGATACGCACATGACAGAAAGCACTGCGGAATATGTTTGCGCTATATGAATAATATTAATATTATTACCCTCTTATGGATGTAATCTGTTGGATCACCTGGCAATCCCTGAAGCACCTACACGCCAAGCTCATTAGAAGTCATCCCAAATATCTCTATTAGGCTGGTTTCACATTAGCGTTTTTGAACACTGCGTAAACGCATGCAAATATGCATTTAAACGCATGCATACGCAACATTTTTTTATCCACAGATGCGTGTGCAAAACAATATAAAACGCAGCGCATGCTTGCATCTGTATGCGTTTGTGCATACATTCGCGTTTTTACTGCACATGAGTTCAGTATTTTTAGGAGTGTTGATTTTCATGGACACGCATGCGCATCGAACACAGCCATGTGCAAGCCATTCCGCACCCATCGACACCAATGTATTGTTTTTGCGCACTCGTGCACATGCTTGCGCATTTTTGGGCCATCAAAAAATGCAACATGTTGCGTTGCAGGGCTCCAAAAAAACACGCACAGGGATGCATAGCATACATACTGATGCCAACGCAGGTCCCTGCGTTCACCTGCGCACACCATATTAAAGATAGTGCACAATACTCTTGCGGATTTTAAAAAGAACTATGCAGCATACGCTGCGCTGGCAAACGCTAATGTGAGACCAGCCTCACGTCCTTTTTTTGCTATTTTGCTTTGCCACCTTGTGTTTTTGAATATGGAGGAACAGTTTTAGAAGATAGTGGTCTATGTACAGTATCTGGAAGCATTGGAGAGGATTATCACTCCACTACGCCCAGGTGTCCAGTACCACAAAGGTGCAAAATTCTGAGCAAATGGGATTTGCTTCAAATTTTGTGACTACACAAAGGCTGAAAGGCCAAGCACTTCGCAGCAAATTCTCTACAATATACGCCAGAAAACTGTGTGACTTTTTTTTTAATTTAAAGACAAGTAGTGAGAGTTTACCCCACTTGGATGAATGGAGATTGGTACTGCGGCTTTATTCATGGAAGATTCTGCTGAAAATAATTTAAAAAAAACATATATTCAAAGAGGTTGTTGCATTACTTTTTCTACCAAGAAATGGCAATGCTTAATAATTTGCTTTGTAAAGGAGTCCTGCACTGAGTGCAAATGTTTCTGCTGGAGTCTCCACACAGAAAAGCGAATCTTATGAGCACATTACATGAAAAAGTGTGGTTTACTGTGTCCTGAGATTGGTCCAAAGTGAGTAAAAGAAGTAATAAAATATGGAACCAGCACAGCAAGTGTTTTGACATTGCTGTGCATTCTGTTCACTGTTTGTTTGTTTTTTACTATTTTTCATGCTGCTTCCAGGTGGAATCTGCTTGAAAAAGAAGTCATGCGCACACACCTGAAGTTGGGATTCAGTTTTGGGCTCCATTATAATAAGGATATATGAGAGGTAGAGAAGGTCCAGAGGCTGGTGTCTGTATTATTAAATAACCGGGAGGTCTCTTCCAAGGCTATGTTCACACAAACGGATTTTCGCTGCAAGTTTGTGAAAAATTGACAGCGCTCAGACCATTTATTAGTATTATTATAATTCGAACCAATGTTATTTAATAAAAAAAAGTACAAAAAAAGCATAGTAGACTATGGTATCTCGTCCCATAGTCCAGTTAGAAAACATATAGACACCAATTCATCAAGACTGTCATTTTGTGCACCAGTCCTGATGAAGGTTACTCTAGCGTAAGATGCACCAAATTCAGTCTGACTTGTCTAAAGGAATTAGTCAGCAGGTTTTTGCTATATAATCTGATAGCAGCATAAGGTAGGAGCAGATTCCATAATTGCAATGTCACTTAGGCCAGCTTCACACTGCGGGTCTGATCCGATCTGTGGCTGTCAGGGTGAACCTGACAGCCCCGTAGCGGATCAGCACAATGAACCGGAGGGCTAATATGCCCTCCGGTGTGATGCCGCACGCAGCTGCAGCTGCTAATGAATCAGGACCACAGCTCGCAGGGAGCTAGCCGCGGTCCTGAAACAGCATTGTGCAGCCGCAGGTGTCCAGTTCCCGGATCTTCCCGGATCGGGGCAATCCGGCCCCATAGGCTTCCATGGCAGGGAGCGCCGGATTGCCCCGGATCCGGGAGAAGGCAATTAGTGGAGATTTTTCTCCTCGGACACAAAAGCGTTGCACACAACGTCTTTGTGTCCGTGAGAAAAATCTGAATTCTCCCGGACAGATAGAAACCGGATGGCAGAGAGCTGCCATCCGGCTTCCATCCGGCCTCATAGGATGGGCTGTCCGGTTTACACGGACAGCCACGGATTGGATCAGACCCGCAGTGTGAAGCTGGCCTTACTGGCTTGTGTTTCACGGTTTAAATACAATCAGTGTTTTATCAGCAGGAAACTAGCACTTCAGGATTAGGTATCTTGTGCTTCCTAGTCCATCCACTTTACAGTGTACACAGAAAACTATGGTGTGGGCAGGTTATACACCGCTCAGCAACTGAGCTCTGCAGTTGAAAAACTGACTCCATCATATCTGCAGTACATGTATGCTAAGTGACACATCACTGGAATCAGGCTCCCTGCCCATACATCATGCTACACTCAGATTGCAAAGCAAAAACCTGTTGACCGATTACGATTTGGTGCATTCTTTAGCTACTGTGCGCTAGTCAGAGACCGGAGTACATTTCCGCCGTACTCTTATGTCACACTTGTGATGTAAATGATGATTAATTTGTGGTCTGGGCTCAGCCATGTCCCCAATCCACTAAGCCCTGCAAACTTTTCAAGAAGTTATCGGTACCGACCAGGTCTGTCAAAAATGACAAAAAATGCTAAATATTTGTGCCATTCCAAGATTGTATCAAGTTTACATCCTCCGGCCATAGATGGATCTGAGGTCCATAGGACAGGTTGTGAGCTTCGTCTACTTCCTCTCCTGGAGACCATAGATGGATCTGAGGTCCATTGGCCATGGGACAGGTTGTGAGCCTCGCATGGGCGTACCAGGATCAAAACTAGGGGGGGGGGGGGCAAGCCATGGTCGTTCGGAACATCATATCCGGCCTGGTGCACTGTGGGGGCTGATCACGTGTTCGGCCGGGCTGCAGCGCATGCGCAGTGCGCATATTGAAGCCGGGACGAACACATGATCAACCCCCACAATGCATCGGGTCGGATATGACGTTTCGGCCAGCGCGTCAGAGTACCCCAGGGAATTTCAAAAAGAGCTGACAGGTTCCCTTTAAAGGGAACCTGTCACTCCCTTTGGCCTTTCTAACCCTAGCCACCACTTTATACATGATGTATTTGGGATTCCTGTGACCACACTATATGCTCAGCGGTTGCCCTGTGTACCTCAAAAATGAAAAAAGGATTGGGAGACGGAAGATGTTGCCGGCGGGGAGAGACCTTGGGCGCTGCAGCAGGTGGCCAGGTGGTGCCCCTCCTGCTGCGCCCGGGGAAAATGCACTGCCAGTTTCCCATAGATATTCCACTGACCAAAGGGGGTGACAGGTTCCCTTCTAGGGGAGGGCAGCTGCCCCCCCTGCCCCGTGCTGGGTACGCCCATGGAGCCTCGTTTTCTTCCTCGCCTGGAGACCATGGATGGATCTGAGGTCCATTGGTCATGGGACAGGTTGTGAGCCTTGTCTTCTTCCTCCCCTGGAGACCATAGATGGATCTGAGGTCCATTGGCCATGGGACAGGTTGTGAGCCTCATCTTCTTCCTTCCCTAGAGACCATAGATGGATCTGAGGTCTACTGGCCATGGGACAGGTTGTGAGCCTCATCTTCTTCCTCCCCTGGAGACCATAGATGGTTCTGAGGTCCATTGGACATGGTACAGGGTGTGAGCCTCGTCTTCTTCCGCCCCTGGAGACCATAGATGGATCTGAGTTTCATTGGCCATGGGACAGCCTGTGAGCCTAGTCTTCTTCCTCCCCTGGAGGCCATAGATGGATCTTGAGGTCCATTGGCCATGGTACAGGTTGTGAGCCTCATCTTCTTTCTCGCCTGGACCCCATAGATGGATCTGAGTTCCATGGGACAGGTTGTGAGCCTCGTCTTCTTCCTCCCCTGGAGACCATAGATGGATCCTGAGGTCCATTGGCCATGGTACAGGTTGTGAGCCTCATCTTCTTTCTCGCCTGGACCCCATAGATGGATCTGAGTTCCATGGGACAGGTTGTGAGCCTCGTCTTCTTCCTCCCCTGGAGGCCATAGATGCATCCTGAGGTCCATTGGCCATGGTACAGGTTGTGAGCCTCATCTTCTTTCTCGCCTGGACCCCATAGATGGATCTGAGTTCCATCGGACAGGTTGTGAGTCTCATCTTCTTCCTCCCCTGGAGACCATAGATGGATCCTGAGGTCCATGGAAGGTTGTGAGTCATCTTCTTCTCCTGGACCATAGAGGATCTGAATCCATGGGACAGTGTGAGCCTCATCTTCTTCCTCCTCTGGACCCATAATGGATCTGAGTTCCATGGACAGTGTGAGTTCATCTTCTTCTCCCCTGACCCATAGATGGATCTGAAGTCCATGGGACAGGTTGTGAGCCTCTCTTCTTCCTCCCCTGGGACGAGAGCCATGTTCGTGTTGGGGATGGGGTAGGTCGCCCCCTCTGGTTATAGGATCCCTGCTTCTGTCTTATTAATCTCTCGTTAGTTCCCAGCGTTCCATATTGTCTTCTCATTACAACATTTCGTCAACTTCCTCCCCCAAAAAACAAACCAGCAGCTCTGCTTGTAGCATCAGACAATATGTACTTATCCCTGTAGGAGTTAATTGTAATTCTCTTCTGTAATGATGAACGGCCTATTGAGGCAGGAATGGCCGGGGGAGGGGAGGGTGCATTACTCCCCCCTGTCCCAGCTGCTGTTACCTCCGAGCTTCTTTTTGGAGCTGCAGTATTTGTATCGGTGGAGTTCTAGAGGAAGTTTGTGGCTCCAGGCTCTGATCACTGATGGCTGCTCTCCGACCCATGGCCAGAAGATGATTGTGGGGGTCTTCCACAATGACCGGTACACGGTGCGGCTATGTGCAGACCCCCAGCCTCTCGGCAGCAGGTGCTTTTGAGGACAGGGAGAGGAGTGTGATGCTTTGGAGATGGGAGCAAAACAACAGCACAATGAAACTGGTAAGAAGCTTGTAATCCACTGGATCTCCTACTGGGATACGGTGAAGTAATAGGATTCCCAACCTGAGGCTGTCCGCCCTGGGCCCAGCACCGGTAGGAGCTCTTCATGTCACCTATGTCTGTGCGACCTGTATGGGTCATTCTCACATTGCTCTCTCTCATTACATGGTCACTATCGGATCTACAGAATCATTCTTGTGAATTTTATGGGATTTGCTCAGAAACATTGACCGCTAGAATATGTAGCATTGAGGATATATGTGATGCTGGGCATTGTAGTGCCACAATAACTGGAGAACTTTTGATGGTCCTCCTCGTTATGTAGCTGATCATCACTAGATCATTTGTCATTCATTGATCCCACAGTATTCCTGATCATTAAAGATTCACATAGCAGAATGTCTGGAGCTATTGGAACAAGAGTGCTCTATCACAGATTTCACAAATATCAATATCGTTACACGGTACCAGATCGTGAACGATATCGCTGAAACATCACGGGTTTGGAGTCGTTGAAACTACATCGTTAGTACGTCGTTGCGTGTGACACCAAGATACGACTATGATAAATCGTTGATCGCAGATTTGAGAACATGTTCTCACATCAAACGATCCTCGATCAGACAACCTGTAGCATCGTTCTGTGTGACACCGCGATAAAGATGTCGTTCACGACTTCACCTATTCACATCAGTAAACAAGTTACGTTCACAGGGTTGAGCAAATGATACCTGCTCACTACATCGTTGGTGCGTCGTGCACGATATCTCACCATTGATGTCAAAAAGATGTCCTAACGACCGCGCTCATGAGATCGCTGGTGATATTGTTACAACATTGAAGCGTGTAACGGTGCTCTGTTGGAAGTCTTGTGACCTGTCTACATCATTACTGGGGGATCTACAGGTGCAGGATGTCTTACTGTATTTTGGGGATTTTCATGTTACCTGTCTTAACTCTTGGATATGTGCATTATGATCTTGGACCTTTTACTCCCTGGACTTTAATTGTATGGACAACTATACATTTTCTGCTGTGGATTTTACAGCATATTAATTTCAATAACTGCAGCAAGATCTGCATATGTTATAATGGATGAAAATCCACATTATAGGTCAACATTTTTTCCCCTCATTCTGCGGATGACATTTATTTGTTTTATATACTAGTGAATCTCAATGAATTAAAACATTATCAAAAATCAATATCATATTGCCATATTTCAGGACGTTTCTGGGAGGCCTGAAACACATTGATTAATAAATCAATATTATATTCACCCTTTGATGTCTTGTGGAATACGGCAGCGCATAGTTTTTAACCCTTCATCCTGTCCACTTTAATTTCCGAGATAATGACCTTTGGGTTTTTATTGGCTGTAAGCTATAATCATCCACATTAAACTAACTAAACCCTAGAAATAGATCACTCTGTGTGTAATGACTTATATAATATATGCGTTTCACTTTTTATATTGAATTAATGAAATAAATGAACGTTTTGGTGATTTTCCAGTTCATTGAGGTGCACTAGTTGTAGTGCCATCATATCCTGCAGCGCTTTACAAACATAATCACTGTCCTCATTGAGACTCACAATCTACATGAATTATAATTGTATTTCTTTAGCGCCAACATATTCACCAGCACTTTACATTCCCTATCACTATGTCTTTGGAGCGTGGAAGGAAACACAGGGAGACCATATAAACTTCTTGCAGATGTGTCCTTTTTGGGATTTGATCCCAGGACCCCAGTGATGTAAAGGAATAGTGTGAACCTCTGAGTTGCTCACATTTATAAAAATCTTATCCACAATGCTGCTACTGTAAAACGCTGCGGTTATCAGCTTGTATCCGCCAAGTGTGATCATACCCTTACAGTGTCAATCCCGTTCACTGGCTTTGGGACCCACGCTAGATTAAAAGGAATCTGTCACCAGGTTTTGCCACCTAATCTGAGAGTAGCATAATGTAGGGCCAGAGATCCTGATTCCAGTGATGTGTCACTTACTGTGCTGCTCAGTGTAGTTTAGATAACATCACTGTTTTTAATCTCAAAAGATTATTATTAGAGGACTACTTGGCCTGCTGGCCAGGTAGTCCAGCATATTAATGAGCTCTGTATAACCCTGCCCACACCACTGATTGGCAGCTTTCTGTATATAACCCCACCCACACCACTGATGGCAGCTATCTGTGTATAATCCGCTCCCACCACTGATTGGCAGCTTTCTGTGTACACTGTAATCGGTGGTATGTGTATGGTTATACATAGAAAGCTGCCAATCAGTGGCATGGTGGGATTATGGACAGAAAGCTGCCAATAAGTGCGTGGAGTGGGATTATAAACAGAAAGCTGCCAATAAGTGGTGTGAGTGGGATTATAAACAGAAAGCTGCCAATCAGTGGTGTGGGCCGGGTTATAGAGCTCCACATTCAAATAACTGCTAAATCTGCAGCAGAGAAAACAGTAATTTTATCAAAATGACAGCAAACGGCTCAGTAAGTGACACATCGTTAGAATCAAGGTCTCTGTATCTACATTATGCTGCTCTGTAGGGGAAAGGGACAAAAACCTGCGACAGATTCTCTTTAAATATACATTTCTAGAAGACCATGATTACATCCCATCCATTTAGCAAGCAGCAGTGATGGTTTCTGAGGTTGGTACTTGGGTTATATAGTAGAATGTGGACATTTACAGTGCTATTGGGAGTGGATTACAGGGTATTGCCCCCTCCTGATGTCACCACTCTCATATATCCAAAGAATAGGGCTAGACAGGTCCCTGGAGGCCGGTGATCAGTGAGATCAGGTTTGCTTCTACCTTTTGTGTCTTCTTTCTACCAGAGTCTCTGGAATTTCTGGCAATTTGGAGTGAATTAACTTTTTTGGGTTTTGTGTCACCAGTTTGTAATTGCTATAAAAACCTGAAGTCAAAAAGATTGATTTATCATTTCAAAATTGTACCGCAATGTGTAAAGCACCTGAAAGATATCAAAGCGACTGCTAAAAGAATACAGACCTATTCCTGCTCATGCTCGAGATTGTGAAGGGGACCTAGAGTGTGGACAAACCCTAATTGCTGGAAGGATCCCTTGACAATCAGCTGATCACAGAGACCTCCATCAATCATAGAGCAGTAAGGCTGGTTTCACACTACGATTGTTGCAAATCCGACGCTGTCCGATAGAAATTGGACAGCATCGGATCCGATTTTGGCCCCATGTCTTCCTATGGGGATCGGACCGATTCGGATGTGCACTAATTGCCATCCGAATTCGTCCGATCCGATTTCATTCTGGTGCAAAAATCAGAGACTGCTCGATTTTTGCATCCGAATCAAAAACCTGATAGAATCGGATCTGACAGATCGGATGGCAATTATGCCAAATCCGATCCGATTCCATTAACATGGGGCCCTATGGAGCAGGGTCCGAGGAAACATCTGATGTCTCCTCGGACCTGATTTTAGTGTACTGAGCATGCTCAGTACAATAAAATTGCTCCAACCCTTCTAATTACACTTCTGCAATCTATAATATGCATTACAGAAGTGTAATTGAGTAAAAGAAAGAGTTAAAAATAAAAAAATCATTATGCTCACCTATCCGGGATCCAACGCTGCCTCCTAGCAAGGTCCTTGTGATTACAGGACCTGTGATGATGTCAGAGACATGTGACCTGATGACGCTCTGTGACATCATCACAGGTCCTGCAAGCACACGGACCTTGCTGGGTGGCAGGGTTGGATCCCGGATAGGTGAGTATAATGATATTTTATTTTTAACTCTTTGTTATATTTCACTTCTGCAATGTATATTACATTGCAGAAGTGAAAGTGCCCCGCTGTGTCCGGATCTGTGACAATCACGGACCCGGATACAGAAAAAGCATCTGGAGGTCACCTCCGATGCTTTCCTTTCCTGTCCGTGGGATGCTACAAAAAGTAGGATCCCACGGACAGGGAAAAAATCGTAGTGTGAAAGTAACCTAATGGTCCCGTCACACGGCACGACCTGGCCAGCGATGTCAGAAGCGATGCGCGGGTGCCCGCTCGGTTCCGACATCGCTGGCCAGCTGTCACACAGCATCGCTGCGGCCGGCGACACCGCAGCGATGCGGGCGGTGACATCGCTCGCTGGGCTGGGCTTAGCCCAGCGAGCGATCCGCAGCAACGCTGCGGTATAGGCTGGATCGCCGCCGACATCGCTCTGGCGATGTCACACGGCGCGATCCAGCCTTATCGCAGGTCGCAGGTTGACAGGTTTACGGTTCTTCCCGTAAACCTGTCAACCTGCGACCGGCGATAAAACGCGGTCGCGCCGCGTGTTTACACAGCGCGACGTCGCTAGCGACATCGCTGATACGTCACTTTTTCGGCGATGTCGCTAGTGACGTCGCCAGGTGTGAAACCACCTTAAGTGTTTAATTTCCCTGCAGTGCCACCACAGGTGAAATGTAGTATTGCTCCATGCTCAATATCTGTAATGCAGGACAGGATCGGTCCTCTTTTTGTAGCTATTCTCTATGAAGATGAGGGTCTCTAACATGTGACCCATCCCTCTAATAGAATTCAGCAATAGGGTATATGAAATTTGCTTTCCTAACCTGATAATATCATAATAAGGTTAAAGGAAATACCAGGCCTGTAAATCCTATGATGTATCTGAAGTGTGGCACACGTGGGGACGAGGCATTATCCCCGTGTCTCGCCATCCAGTCCCGGGGAACTGAAATGTTATTACTGTGTGTTATGGAGGCGCTGGGATTTCCAGCCGAAGTTGTTGAACTGGTTCTCTATGGATTTCTATAAATCTGATCCGTTGAACAGCTGAACTGACAGGGACTTGCACACAGCAATGTAAATCCCTTTATCTACATGGTATGAATCAGTATTACGTCAGCAGCGCCATAGTGTAACTCTATAGAAGGGAGCCAAGTGACCCGGGGTCAGTCCTCCGGCTGTAATCTGTGTACTCCTAAGGAGAGGGAAGTATTACAGGTGTGAGCGACCCAGCGACATGTCTGAACGGATCAAGAATAGTGCCGTGTGTTGTACAATGAGGTACCTTATTCCATAATAATAATACAACTATTCCAGTAGATAAAATGTATCACCTGTCCTGGATACATGATACAACTCATCTAAGGCTTGTGTAGACAGTTTACAATAGCATTAATAAGCAATATTGATAGTACAAACCTTAAAGGGAACTTGTCACCAGTTTTGGGGCTTCTAAACTATGCCCATCACCTTTACATGATGTAATTGGGGTTCTTGTATCCACTTTATATCACCAGACAATGCCTGCATACCTCAGACAACAAGTTTTATTCTATGCTAATTTCTTATATGGGTGACTGTACATTGCAGTCACCACCGCCCGTTCCATGTCTACACTGCCCCTCCAGAGTATGGCAATGAATGACATAGTGTCGTCATCCATACAATTCCCAAGTCTTGCACCTGCGCAGAGGTGCACCTCATTGTGCCCTACTGAAACCAGTAATTTAACTGCGCAGGCGCGAGATGTCGGGCACTGTGCGGCTGAGGAGAGACTAATGTTTTGCACCTGCGCAGTGGAATCACTGGCTCTTCAGTAGGGTACAGTGAGGTGCCACTGCACAGGTGCGAGACTTTGAGATTGTGTGGATGACATCGCTATGTCATCCACTGGCAATCAGCCGACCTTCATATGACCCATAAAAGAATTTAGCATGTGGAGTGGGACGGAATAAAAGTCATTTTCTGAGGTCTATGCGACGCCCACTAGGGCTGGGGGCACTCAGTAACCGGGCCGGTTGGTTTGGTGGGAGGTCACAGTGACGGTGACCCGGCTCCGTGGCCCTGGGCATGTAGTAAAAGGGGATTATTTACAGGGGATAGTTTGTGACGCTACTTGTGGTACTCGGCCGGGGTGGCTGACGCTGCAGGATATGACCGCTGGGGCAGATTGTAGTGCAGGCAGGATGGTAAAGCTCTCCATAGGTGCAGCTAGGCCCCAGGGATGGTGTGAACAGGGTATAGTGGTGGTGATGATCACTGGGGTGCAGGACTGAGGGCGCAGGCAATTATTGGAGGACACAAAAGGGCGCAGTTTCTGTTACCTTTACTTGGTAGATGGTATTGCAGTCCGGGGTACTGGCTTCAGGTGTTAAGGTACCTTTACACGCCGCGACGGCAGGCTGGATACATCGCGCTACTTCGCGTGCACGAGCACGCTCAAACGGCTACAAACGGTCAACGCACCCTCTTTACACGCCGCGACAAGGTGCGCTACGCCACGCTACATCTATAGCTAGCTACATCGCCGGGTGTCTCAAGTAGCCAGCTGTAGCGTAGCGTACCATGTTTACACACCGCTCCAACAAGCTACTATGGGCGGACCCGGTGCAGCAGGGATAGCACATAGGCGTGCAACAATCTTGGATTACGAGCCGTCCGTATGATGATAGGACAGCGCAATATCATCAGGATTGGCCAGGCATCGCAGGAGGCTGGTTAATAGAGCACGCTCGAGTAATTGTGTAGTGTGACTGGTCAGCTCCTTAAATATCCCGCCCTATGCTGCGACTACCAATCATAAAGCAGGAGCGACCTCCAATGATCGCAGATGGGGCGCGGTAACATGGCGACTGTGTCACGCCTTAGATACATGGCAGCCACATCGCCGGGTGTCCAGAGTTGCCTTCCGTTGCTTCTTTACACGCCGATACAGCTCGCTACAATCGGCGATGTTGCCTTAAGTTTATGAGCAGAGCCCATAAACAGATGTATCTGTCGCCGGCTGTAGCGTCGCCTCTTCAGACGCCGCTACTACAGGCGATATGGACGCTACAAGCTACAATTGTAGCTTGTAGCGCGATGTATCCAGCCTGCCGTCGCGGCGTGTAAAGGTACCTTTAGAGGGGATCCAGCCGGCCTGGAAGCATTCGGGGATCCACCTCACCAGGCGGGATTGGAGGCTTTCCTGCTGCGCTCTCTCTTCAGGTCTCTGCGTCTTGTAGCCAAATTACAGCCCTTCTCCTGTTTGCTGGTTCTGACCCATAGGGCAGGGAGCATGAGCCTCTCTCTGGTGCCAACTTGCTGAAGGCAGTTCCAGGCTGTCAGCACGCTGCTTTGCCGCCAGGTATTCTGTGCGGCCAAGAGACTTGCAGTCTCTTGCTCTCCAGATATGGCTGTCAGGGGCGTACAGCACCCACACAACCAAGGACTCTGGTGTCCTTTTCCTAGCGCTCCGCTCCAGGGTGAGCCCAGTCACAGCTCCATTCCCCAGAGCTCTTCTCTTCACTTCCTCCCTTTCCTCAGACTTTCTGACGCTCTCTCTAACCCCGCCTCTGGAGCAGAGGAGCTCCCCTGAAACTAGGTTCTAGAGCTCCCCCTTCAGGCCTGGTGTTGCAAGCTAGTGTTACCTAATGTGAGAACCACCTCCTGCTTCCAGGCATGACCTCGCTCCTTGTCAGGGGGGCAATGCCACTGTGGCAACCGGACCACTGGGATGCCACATACAGTATATGGCAGGGGGACATCTGGGGATATAAAGGGGTTTCAGGAACCCCAATTACATCATGTTAAAGGTGGAGGGCAGGGTTTAGAACCCCGAAAACTGGTGACAGGTGCACTATAAAGGGAGTTTATAATATTGAAAACCGGCTGTGGCTGAATGTAAGCTGAGCTGCAGATCAGCTTCTGTTCATGAGAATAGGAGCAGATGTGCAGTTCCCAGAAAATAGCACTGCACAGAGTATGGAGCGGAGCTGTTCTGCTCCATTCAGTATTTGCTGTCGCTGGAGCTAATAGTTGATTATGAAAAGACAGTTGCACTCTGTAATGCTAAAGAATGCAAACCATGACTGTAAAACTATAAACATGCATTACTGCTAAGCTAGAAAAATGTAGATACTTAGCATACAAAAAATGTCCATTTCTATATCTATCAAGTAGCCACATCAAGCCACATCATGGCATATCCTACACTCAGATAAAGCCTCTCTCTGGGTTTAGAAAAAAACCTCCATTTGTGTGGGCAGATAGAAACTTTAGGGTACTTTCACATTAGCGTTTGTGTCTGCATGCGTATGGCATGCAGATGCAAACGCAGTGCAAACGCTGCCACACTGATGTGAATGCAGCGGAGATTGTCTCCATGCGTGCACATAGTATAGTGCCCAGCCAGCCAATCAGCGGTCTCGATGGCGGCCGGGAGGAGGAGATCAGCGGCGGAGATCTCCTCCTCCCAGCGGCTGCCGCTGATCTCCCGACGATGTCGGTGCTGGAGATGTAAAGAAACAGCTGATCTGACAGCTGTTTAAATTTCCTGCGCCGACACCAAATAGGTGATCTCGACGCAGAAAATTTAAACCGCTGTCAGATCAGCGGTTTCTTTAAATCTCCTGCGCCGAAACCATGGGAGATTAGAGGCGCCTGTCCCCGGGAGATCAGCGCCTGCTCCAGCTGACCTCCCGGGAGATCAGCTGGCGCAGTCACTGATCTCCTTGGAGATCAGCGGCGGTCACCGGGAAAGATTTCAATGTGATCCGCAGCGTTCTCCTGCGCTGTCATGCGGAGGACACTGCAGATCCATTGGCTTCCATTCATTTTTTGTTCGCTTGCGGACGCTTGCTGATAAAACAGAGGGCGGAGGAGGGCGCACAAATTATGCACATTCGCACACAAACTCAACCAAACGCAACCAAACACAGGTACCATGCGTACCCATGTTAAACATAGGAACGCAGTCTGCATGTGTTTGGCACGCTGTGTTTCAAAACGCAAATGTGAAAGTGGCTGTAGAGAATAAAATCACCTAAATCTAATGGGGGAGGGGGTGCACAGATCGAGGGCAAGACCCCATAATCTTTTAAGAATAGAAAACTAACACCACCTTAGTGTGAACCCTCAGCAGTGTGAACAGATGCATAACATGATACATTATGACAAATAGAGACAGTTGCACTCTGAAATGCTAAAGCATTTTTTCAATTCCAGAGAGGGGCTTTATTTTAGTGTAGGAACCCAGTAAACCGATATGCTGTGATGTGGCTACTGGTAATGGCCATTTTTGCATGCTAAGTAACTCAATTTTCATATATTTCCTTAGCAGTAATGCATGCCTATATTCTTACATTAATGGTATTCATGTCTTAGCATTATAGAGTGCAACTATCTCTTTATTTGCCATAATCAGTTCATTTATGCACCTGTTCACACTGCATTTTAGGGAGTGCTTTCAGCTTTCTTTTCTTAATTACAGTTTGCTGCTGTGTTGCCCCCACCAAACAGTTATTTTTCACCTAGTCTGAGTATAGGTCATCAGATATACAACCCCTGACAAAAATTATGGAATCACCTGGCTCGGAGGATGTCCATTCAGTTGTTTAATTTTGTAGAAAAAAAGCAGATCACAGACATGGCACAAAACTAAAGTCATTTCAAATGGCAACTTTATGGCTTTAAGGCTGGCTTCACACTTGCAGATGCATCTGCAGCGTTTTGCAGATGCATCTGCAAGTATCAGCATGCAGACCGCGGCCCCTATGTGTATAATGGGGCGCACCGCGGTCTGAAAGCACTCATTCATTCCTATATGTGAACCGTCCGCAGGCGGATGCCTGCTTACAGATCACACACTCCCGCCCGCACCATGGACGCGAGATGTCGCGTCCATGGTGCGGGCGGGAGTGTGTGATCTGTAAGCAGGCATCCGCCTGCGGACGGTTCACATATAGGAATGAATGAGTGCTTTCAGACCGCGGTGCGCCCCATTATACACATAGGGGCCGCGGTCTGCATGCTGATACTTGCAGATGCATCTGCAAAACGCTGCAGATGCATCTGCAAGTGTGAAGGCAGCCTAAGAAACGCTAAAAGAAATCTTGAAAAAAAAAATATCCTAGCCAGTAAGGGTGCTTTCACATTAGCGTTCCCCTCCGCAACGTTCTGCGGAGGGGAGCCGCAATGTGAGCGCAGCACCGCCAGCCTCTATCTTTATAATGGGAGCGCACGGTGCTGCGCTTGACTGCGCACGACTGTGCGCACCCATTCACTCCCATATGTGATCTGTGCGCAGCGGATGCCTGCACACAAATCACCCAATCTCGTCAGCACCAGAAATGCAACATGTTAGGAATGCCAATGTGAAAGTAGCCTAACTGCTACTTTTGTAGACCAAGCAGGGGGAAAATTATGGAATCATGAAAAACAAACAAAACAACACTCCAATACATTACTAGTATTTTGCTGCACCACCTCTGGCTTTTATAACAGCTTGCAGTCTCTGAGGCATGGACTTAATGAGTGACCAACAGTACTCATCATCAATCTGGCTCCAACTTTCTTTGATTGCTGGTGCCAGATCAGCTTTGCAGGTTGGAGCCTTGTTATGGACCATTTTCTTCAACTTCCACCAAAGATTTTCAATAGATTGAGATCCGGACTATTTGCAGGCCATGACATTGACCTTATGTGTCTTCTTTCAAGGAATGTTTTCACAGTTTTTGCTCTATGGCAGGATGCATTATCATCTTGATAAATGATTTCATCATCCCCAAGCGTCTTTTCAATTGATGGGATAAGAAAAAAGTGTTCAAAATATCAATGTAAACTTGGGCATTTATTGAAGATGTAATGACAGCCATCTCCCCAGTGCCTTTACCTGACATGCAGCCCCATATCATCAATGACTGTGGAAATTTGCATGTTCTCTTCAGGCAGTCATCTTTATAAATCTCATTGGAACGACAACAAACAAAAGTTCCAGCATCATCACCTTGCGCAATGCAGATTTGCGATTCATCATTGAATATGACTTTCATCCAGTTTTCCACAGTCCACGATTGCTTTTGCTTAGCCCATTGTAATCTTGTTTTTTTTCTGTTTAGGTGTTAATGATGGCTTTTGTTTAGATTTTCTGTATGTAAATCCCATTAACTTTAGGCGGTTTCTTATAGTTCGGTCACAGACATTGTTTCCAGTTTCCAGACATTGATTCCTCATTTGTTATGTTGTGCATTTCCTGTTTTAGAGACATATTGCTTTAAGTTTCTGGTATTGACGCTTTGATGTCTTCCTTGGTCTACCAGTATGTTTCCCTTTAACAATCTTCCAATGTTGTTTGTATTTGGTCCAGATTTTAGACACAGCTGACTGTGAACAACCAACATCTTTTGCAACAGTGAGTGATGATTTACCCTCATTTAAGAGTTTGATAATTGTCTCCTTCGTTTCAATTGACATCTCTCGTGTTGGAGCCAACAGAATTGAGTGATTCCATAATTTTTTGGCTAGCATATAATTTTTTTCAAGATTTTTTTTTTTAGTGTTTCTTCAAGACAGAGAGTTGCCATTTGAAATGATTTTAGTTTTGTGCCATGACTGTGATCTGCTTTTTTCTCTACAAAATGTAACAACTGAATGAACATCCTCCGAGCCCGGTGATTCCATCATTTTTGCCAGCGGTTGTAGATGCCTGGGCAACTACTTCAAGGTGGTGATACACTTGATAGTTGTTGTAGGAACATCTCTTCCTCCCATCCTCACACAGTCTCAGCCTAACCAACTAAAGGATCGTGCCTGTGCAAATCCAACATGCCCAATCCTTCTCTCTCCTAATATTTGCAGCCAAGGGATAATCAAGCCGCCTGTAAACATATTGACTGGTCTGATGGATGATTCAGCCATTCCTCTGTGTGTTCCCTTCTTTTTTGGACGTGTTTAGTTCTATTTTCCATGTATGAGGCTTTCATGTTAAGCTTGTTTGATCTTCTGCTGCTTTTTATCCTCATTGTCTGCACCAAAATAAGCCTCGATTTTCTCTAATTATTGCGTTTTCCCCTTTATTTGATGCAGATTTGAGGCAGCGTTTTTGATGCATTTTTTTAGTTTAGAAAATCTTTTTTCTGCACTTATAAAAAAAACTATTTATTAGATGCCCTTTTTTTTCAGGCTCCCCATAGAAGCCTATTGGCAAAAAGTGACCCCAAAATCTCAGCAGCATTCATTAGCATCGTTAGACGCACAGTGGTCTGGAGTTTCTATGATATCCACTTTGCTTCATCTGGTAAACGGAGCTGATTTTCTGCACAAGAAAAATGCAGTGGGAAAAAAACTAGCATTCACACAACGTGCGAACACGGCCTGGGACAGTGCAGACTGTAATGCTGGGATAAAGTTTTGTAATAGAATATTTGATGAGTGTCTAGAAAATAATAAGCACCTGGATGAGGTTGCTATAAGGTAGTTACTGTCCAAGGGTCTTCTATGAGCAGCTTTGCATGTCAGATGTGATGTGTCCAGTGTTATACCCTGCGGTCAGGTCGGAGCGCCCCTTTATTTCATTATTTCTCCGTCAATGTGAGCCGTATATTATTCTAGTCTTCATGGCTACAGAAATGATGTGGTGTCAGTGACGCCCTGGGGTAGAAGCCCCCGATCATCTTCGGGGTGCACTTGTCACCTGTCGGTTTCTCACATATTGTAATAATGACTTCATAGCTGATAAAAACACAACATTCAGATTAACACAAGCGATAGTCGCCAGGGTGAGAGGTTTTATGGCGGCTGTTATCACAGTTGTGTTGTATTATTACCTCTATGACTGGAGTTCCCATAACTAAGTGATTGGAAGCTTCTGGATAGCGTCTTAAAGGGGCAGAAATTCATGTTCTCTGTTTTAGGCCATAGTTGATAGTTGTCGTTGCTGAATAAGGTTTTCTTCTGACTTTTATTTCTTATAACAGGTATTGCTCATTGAACTTCACTCTTTTTGAGTAATTTAGACACCACGTAAAATAGTGTGGGGGCACTGTTTCTATTCTGCCTATGGATATTTTTTATTTTTTCATTTAGTGGTGGTACTGCAAATAGTGGACATATTACATTCTCTTAAAGGGAACCTTTCAGCTGGTTTATGCCCCCCAGCTATCACTGTCTGCACCTGCAGCTGCATAGTACTATTCTAACTATCCATGTCTGCGCTATTAGTATAGTGTTAAAGTTGAAAAAAAAACAACATTTATAAACCTACGTTTTCTTATCTAAATGAGGCGGTGATGAAACACCTTGAGAGGCATAAACAATCTGATGGGTTCCCTTTAACTCAAAGCCAACTTCTCTGTATAAAGGACCTGCATGATGTCCTGACCATGGACATAATAGCGAAGCTTGTGGGGGGGGGGCATAAACAATCTGATGGTTCCTTAACTCAAAGCCAACTTCTCTGTATAAAGGACCTGCATGATGTCTGACCATGTGAGCATAATGGGTGGAGCTAAGTAAGCAAAATCAATAAGATCTATGTAGACATTGTTCCTCCTATTATAGTTACATTGTCATGACATCACACAGGTCCTACAGCATTTTCTGAAATTTGGCTGAACTGTTAACTATTTGGGTAAGTGCTCACGATCCGGAGAAGCTGCGTGTTGGACGCAGCTCTTCCGGACCTGAGTGAACCCGTGAGTGGCCACAGGGAGATCGCAGTCGCCCTGTACTCACCATCTGTGGTGGGTGCGGGGTGGCTTCTCCCTGCAGTCGCCCGGTGGGAGCCGCTTCAGACTCCGCAGCTGAAATCAACATGCTGCAGAGGAGCAGAATGCCGACAACCCGCACTGCAGCTGAAAGAAGGCTGCGTGCGGGTTAAGCATAGTGAGATGGGATTTCTAGAAATCCCACCCACTATACTAATACTGTACGTCGCAGCATTTTGGATGCAGCGGTAAGTCGCTGCGTCTACTGACCGTGAGTATGCAGCCTTTACCAGCTGGATGACTGCTTGACTAAAATGCTTTTGTGCAATGAATACAATTTAAAAAAAAAAAAAGGTTAATAATAAACACTACATAATCTAAATAACATTAGGGGTGGTTTAGTAACAAAAAAGAACATGACAGGTTCCATTTAAAGGCGTTGTCCTCTGCTAAGATAACCCCTTCAGAATCCAGTTGTTTCACCCCAGTATAAAAGACCGTATATTCACCCTCAGTGCGGCCTTCGTTCCAGCACTGTCAGTGATCACAGTTTAGAGGACGCGTGACATTGTGACGTCAGGTGAGGAGCCCTTCGCCCTTCTCACTGCCTTCAGACCAAATGGCCCATCAACAGGAACTGACTCTGGCTGCCGCTCATTTGATCCGAAGGCGTGAACAAGAAAGCCAGTGATGATTGGATGTGGGGCTCACGTGACGTCTCAATGTGACGTGAACCCCAAGCTGTGATCCTTGGACAGAGCTGGAATGGTGGCAGCACAGGAGAGAGGAGTACAGGGTCTGTTATGTTAATGGGGAAACAAGTGGATTCAGAAGAGGATGTCATAGTAGTGGACAACCCCTTTAAAGGCAATCTGTCACTAAGCTTTTGCTACCTATTTTGTGAGCAGCATAATATAGGCAAAGTCCCTGATTCCAGCAATGTGTTACTGGGTTACTTGCTGTAGTTTTGATAGGATTACAGTTTTACCAGATTAACACTAGGTGACTAGTAAACCTGCTTCCTGGCAGTCCTCCATATTCATGAGCTCTGTATAACTTTGCCCCAACACTGATTGGCAGCTCTCAGTGTACACTGTGCATAGGTAGAAAGCTACCAATCAGTGGTGTGGGCGGGGCTATACAAAACTTAGCATTCAGAGAACTGGTAGATCGTCAGAGAAAAGAGTTTATAATCAAAACTGTTGCACTGAAGTGATGAATCGCTGGAAACCGGGTCTCTACCCCCACATTATGGTGTGCTCAGATGGGGTAACAAAAACCTGGTGAAAGTAATTACCATTTTTTTACATCTTGTTGTCATTTAAAGCAGATCTTTTGAGGTCCAAGTCCTAAGAGCCCCTCCGACCACTCAGAAATACAACTAGAAGTGTGCAGCTCAAGAAAAAGGAGTGCAGTTCTCCTGCCTGAGTGGCACACAGAACAGAGTGTGAATACAATAGATACTCATGGGCTGTGTACTCCAATGTGTGCACTCAGGCTGGAGTTGTTTGCCTGTCTACTGGGCAGTGATTGATTGAAGGGGGTCTCTTTATGTCTCTCTGTCTTTCTCTTTCTCTATCTCTCTTAGTCTGTCTCTTTTGCACTCTGTTTCACACTCTCTCCCTCTTTTTCTCTATATCTCTCTTTCTCTATCTCTTTTGCACTCCCTACCTCCCTTTACACTCTCTCGCTCTATCCTTCTCTCTCCTTAATAAAGGGGAATACCCTAGTGACATTAGTTATTAAGGTCGGTTCCTCAGGGGAGGGGCTACAAATTTATCTTAGCCAAGTTAGCTGTTGGTTGCCATCATTTGTTGAGGAAGAGGTGGGAGGCCACCAAACGATGGTCAGCCCATATTAGCAAGTTCTGACAGTTTCAATCTAATGCAGGTGAGGGCTTCTGGGTTTAGTTGACATTGTGAAAATTGCAAGATTTACAAATTATTCATTTTTTCATTACGTGTGATAACATGAGACATTAAAAAAAAATGTTTTTAAGAAAAGCTGACAGAGTAGGAAAAATAACGATATTCGATTTACTAAGAACCTTTTATTTATGGCACACATGTCTTACTAATCAGCTGTTTATATATATATTACACCAGACAGACAGCCCGAAATGTGGAGTAAATGTTAATATACTATAAATGGTAAACTTTTCTGATATCCTGGATCAGCTTTTTGCATTAGACAGAAAAGCAACGATCACATTAAACCGTAGAAGAATTAAGACTTGATCCAGACGGAAACGTCCCGGGGTTTATCGTCGTGAACAGGATACTTGCTGTGATTTACATGCGGCTTCTCCTTCCTATTTCATACATTTCTGTAATACCCTTATCTCCCTGTGCCTTCTGGGCTAATGTGGAGCAAGCAGCTAACACCCCTGGAAGGTACTGATCATCACATGGGGTGTCAGAAAGTCCCTGCCACCCCTCCACCAGCCCTATTATATGCTTATAATCATGCTCCATTCACACAAATCAGACAGAATTCACCACCAGTATGAAAATCATGTGCAGTTTACGGTACTCCTCGGACAGGCGGCTGCGCTGGATTTACATTATGTGAATATTCCACAATTTACTGACAAATGGAGACATTAATCCATTGGACTAAAATAAGATACATTTCTCAGAGCTGAGAGGTTCGGACTGACGGGGGGGCTTCATTACTTTGTATTTGTTTAATAACTAGTATACTAATAAATATTCTTTATTCTATTTTCTGTACATGATTATGGGGGCGGTATACTGGAGGAGATAGTTCCCTTTCGTCGTATTGTGGGCTTGTGCCTTCAATGAGATGACTGCTGAAAAGTGATCTGCACAGACAGGAGGTGTCAGTCATAGAGGAGGCTCAGCTCAGAGTGAAAACTGCAAGATTTCACTTGTATTTTGTTTATATAAATAGTAAGATAGAAAGTAAAGTAAGAAAAGTTCCAGATATCTATCCAAAATATGAGCGAATGTCCGGATTTATGCAAAAGATCATTTCAAATGTCGCAAAACTTGAAGGGTTCAAAGTGAATGAGAATCCTGAAATCTCATGCACACATTGCGTATTTTCTTCTCGCAGATGTGTCAATTATTTTAGGCTAGGTGCACACAGGGCGTTTTGCTGCAGTTTTGGGGTCAGGCTTTGCCTTGGTTTATGCTAATCCCCGTAACCTTTGTGATTCAGGGAAAATCTGTCCACACACATTGGTTTAATTTTCTTGCAGCTGCACAGGTTTTGCTGCGTTTTTGAAAGAATGAGCATGTTATTTCTTTTCTGTGTTTTTGCAGTGTTCTATGACAAATTTGCAGCAAACAAAAAACGCGGTAAAAATACATTAAAAAAAAAATGCAGCAAATCCAGCAAAATCTCCTGCCAAGAAATCAGGAGATACTAGAATCCTGGACAGGGTTTGCTGCGTTTTTAACCGCAGCAAAAGCACCCTGTGTGCACGTAGCCTTAGGCTATGTGCTCACGGTCCGGAGGAGCTGCGTGTTGGATGCAGCTCCTCCGGACCTGAGTGAAGCCGCGGGTGCCCGCAGGGGGACTGCAGCCACCCTGTACTCACCGTGTGCGACGGGTGCAGGGCGGCTTCTCCCTCCATGCACCCGATGGGAGCCGCTTCCGACTCCGCAGCATGAAATGAACATTCTGCAGAGAATGTCGGTAACCCGCACCGCAGCTGTCAGATCGCTGTGGTCGGGTTAAGCATAGTGAGGATAGGATTTCTTGAAATCCCACCCACTATGCTTCTACTGTACTATGCAGCGGCAAGACGCGGCGTCCAGAATGCTGGGACTACTCATCGTGAGTATGTAGCCTAATGTTTTGCTGCGTATTGGTAAAAGCAACAACTGATTTGTCTGGACATAGCCTTATGTTTTGCTGCAGATTTCTCCCATTCAAATGAATAGGAAAAATTTGCACCAAAAAGCTGCAAAAATGCACGTTTTTCCAACTGCATTTTTCCTTTCAAGAGATTTCTACACCAAATATTAACATCCTCCTGCATTTCCTTCAGTTTTATGCCAATATTGTTCAGGGAGCCTTCTGCGAGGTTAAACAGATCGTCTGTCTGATGAGTGGTACTGATGACGTTGCGCTGGCACATTGCTGCCAGAATCAACGGGTCTCTTGATGACCAGGACAGGTGCACATAATGTTTTCAGCAGACATACATCACTTGGAAATAATTCCAACTCTTTACTCCCTGTCTACAGAATTGAAAGCACTTGCTTTTTTGTTTCTTCATTCATTCTGCTTACTTTTCTGTTTTTAGACTAATCTGTGTAAAATCCCTCACAAGTCAGAGAGTGACTGCCGGGAATTTCATTGCTGCAGGATTATGGACTTAAAAATACTCTGGGCACATTTTTTGATGGCTCAAACACTTGGACTCTTAGCTCCATGTAGGAGGCCTCACTGAAGGGCCGCACTGCGGAGGCAGCTGGGCTTTGTAAAATTAATTAAATTGCATCTGACAATGGCGCAGGCGGCTCTTTTGTTGTGCCGTGTGCACAGATTAAATTCGCCTAAAGTGGCCTTGAGATGCCCATTTAGTTCTTGTAGAGTTTTGTTTTCTTATTATTTCCTGGACAGGAGGCCAACATTGATTTGCTGATTTTATTTTAATTGATGTTCAACCTTTGGAAATGAGAAAAACTTTTAGCGTGAACTTCAGAGGTAGGGGCAAATAAGAGAGGAGTTGGGAGTCAACGAACAGTAATTGGGCACCCTCTCACTGATGGATAGCAGCCTCAGCCATCATGTAGTGGGTGCAGTCAAAGGTTTGGAACATATTATATATGAAGTTGCGTATTTCCACCCAATGCACATGGACACTTTGTTCGCTTAAGCATTCTTGTGTTTCCATTTGGGTAACATCGGGCATCAGCTTATCTCCCCTGGAAATAAAAAGATTTGGGTGTTTACATTTTAAGTGCCTGAACTTTATCTCCTCTGTCAAGACTGATTTGGAGGCGCCATATACGTCGTAAGATCGTCTGGTTCAACTGAAATGTTGTAATTGTCCCAAACCCCAAGTGTCAGTGTTATTATCCTGTACCCAAGTGTCCGTGGCATTATCCTGTACCTCCGAGTGTCAGTATCATCATACTGTTCCCCGAGTATCCTTGTCATTATCCTGTACCCCCAGTGTCCGTTTCATTATCCTGTACCCCAAGTGTCAGTGTCATTATCCTCTACCCCAGTGTCATTGTCATTGTCCTGTAACTCAAATGTCTGTGTCATTAGCCTGATCCCCAGGTGTCATTATCCAGGACCCTATGAGTGTGTTCACACAATCAGGAATCACTGAGCGTCTTTTCAGCTGCTGTGCAGGTTTCTATATTCTATAATCAGCCAATTTCTTGAAAATATCCTGTTCCTCCAACTTTTATCTAATGTGTATGAGAACCTTTAGCACAAGTAATTCAAATGGATAATAAAAAGCTGCTGAGGAGGAAGCCGCTGAGATAAGAGTATATGACAGGTCATAGTCGCTGTCTGGGTAACACTCAGGCCAGGAGTTATTACATCATAAAAGTTAAAGTGTAATTTCTTTAAAAGAGTTTGAAAGAAATATTATCAATCATTGGGACCAGACCCCTTTTACAGGAGTGAGGACCCCGGAGCCCAGGCTGCATGTCCTGGATCACTCATTACAAGAATGCAACTTGTTTCCCAAATACCACTCCCCCTAAATAATGCTGCAAAAAAATATATAAAGCAGAAGGAAGGTTCTTACTCTGAATTACACTGGTCTGTGCCATTGACTAAACATAAGATGGGACGAGACATCGTGGGGCGTCTCCTTTGACAACCCTGAAGCCATGGTTAGAAATGGGTCTAGGAAAGTCACTATTGCTGGGCCACTAGAATGTAGACAGGATTGCTTTTATTGGGGCCTTTACCAATCAGGGCACCGGATCCCAGTATGATCCTGTAAAGTAATGTAGATACAGACATGTTCTACCATCATGGCCCTAGAATACCTTTGTGGCATGAGGCGCTTCCGTGTGGTGCACATTAGAGTTTTGGCGTTGGTGAATTTAATATAAAATACATCTTGATATGAGCGAGTTTAGACATGAACTTGTACTAATCCTTGAACAATGTCCTGAGCTCCAGCCCAAAATGTCCCTTTGAAGTGGTCTGGGGATTAGTGGAGAGATCACTTGTAATCAGGCAGTACTGGGTGAATGGGTCCTGGAGATCTCCTGCTCCTTCCTGTTGGGGTCTTCTCGCCAGCCCAACCTTTCCGCCCAGGTTTGATAAGGATCTTTAGTGTCAGGCAATGGTCTTTGAAATAAGGGCGCCTTTGATCAGTCAGATGTTACTAAAGACATTTTAACTACTCCTGACTACTCACTTCACTGGCTGCTTCCAGAATCAGCACAAGGGTTTTCGAGGCCTCTTAGGATGTTTGATCAGGAATTCACCTTATTCCAATTTCCTTTTACAAGAGGGGATCATTCTCCCTTCCCCAGGCTGTGGTGATAGAACTAGATATGTCTTCGCTGCAGTAACCTTTTTATTGTTTCTTTATTTGTTCCCCTGGTCAGTCCAAATATATGGCACCATAGGGAACTCAGAGCTGGTCCTATAGTCAATATGCCTAATTCTGGACAGATTTACTCAGATCTTCCTTCTTTTCCCATATCCTTATAATCCCAGGAACCAAGGTTACCCAATAGAGCATTGCCAAGAAAATTCAATTACTTCTACCTTTTATCTTTTTCCCATATGGATTTTGCACAAAATGTGTATGAAATTACATAGCAAGATGAACAAGAAAAATCTCTATTGTAGCCAAAACTGTACACAAATTTTAATATTTAAAAATATGTTGAATGCTCATTCTTAAGATTATAGGAAAATTAATTCTTTCGCCATTTCCTTTTCTCTTAATACCTTTTGTTTTATAGAAGTGCCTGTGGATCAGGGCTGTTCAATTGGTGGGTTTACACGCCGCGATATCGGCGTCCAACTCCGATCCAACTCCGACAAAAAGTCACGTGGTTCAGGAGTTGGACCCGATATCGTTAGCGCGTTGTACGGTTTGAACGTACAATGCGATCCTGGAACGATGCCAAAACGATATCGGGGTTGAATGAGCGTGCTATTCAACTGCCCGATATCGCATGGTCGTTGTAGCAGGATCGTTGCGTGTAAACATCCAACTACGATGTGTACTCGCAACTCACCCATTAACTCCCATGTTAAATGGTCGTTACTGGGTTGGTGGGCGTACACATCGTAGTGACGTTGTTTCCCGATATTGCAGCGTGTAAACCGCCGATGCGATATCGGGAAAAGCACTCAAAAAATGCGCGCTCCCGCGCCGTTGCCTACGATATCGCCACGATATCGGGACGTGTAAACCCTCCATCAGAGTCGGATGTTTGGCTTACCGACTCCACAGCCCTGCTGCTGATCTTCTCTGTGAATCATTGAGCAATTGTCCTCCATCATGTTCACATTCCATCTACCTTGGTATCGTCGTTCCATCTCCTTGATATAATTATGAAATCTTTCTCCTTGCTCATCGGAATGTAATTAATATAACTTCAACAACTAAGGCTGGCTTCACACCACGGTACAAACCGGTCCGGGGCCGTCCGGGTAAACCTGACAACCCGTACCTGATTTTGTCCTAATGCAGCCCTATGGGGCTGGATGGAGCCGGATGGCAGCTATGTGCCATCCAGTTTCCATCTGTCCAGAAGGATTCGAGACAATTTGGATTTTTCTCCCAGTCACAAAAATGCTGCTTGCAATGTTTTTGTGTCCAGGGTGAAAAATCTGCCCAAATTGGATCCTCCCGGATCCCGTGCAATCTGGCGCTGCCTAACATGGGAGTCTATGGCGCCGGCCGGGTTGCCCAGATCCGGAGGGATCTGGGAGCAACCGGGAACCGGACACCAGCAGCTGCAGCTCAGCGTGAACTACGCTGAACTTCAGCACCAGGGAGCTGTCCCCTGTGAAGTGGTTCACCACCATTTCAGCAGGGGACAGCTACCTCAGCTGCGCTCTGCAGACTCCAGCTATAAACAGGACTGGAGGGCATCTTTGCCCTCCGGTTCTGTTTGCAAATCAGGGCCGGGGCTGTCCGGTTCACCCCGGACAGCCCGGACCTTATTGTGCCATGGTATGAAGTCAGCCTAAAGACTTTGAAACGTTTAAGCATGTTTTTCACGATAGACTTCAATTTTGGCTCTTTTCTGAACAGCTTTTATTTTTGTTTCCTCCTTCATGAGTTGCTGAATATCCGGATTCACAAAAATTCCTTCCTTCAATATTGCTTTGGACAGTCCCTGAAACCTCTGCTTCGTTCAGCAGGGCTTTCACAAACTGCTTCATCAGTCCAAGCTGGAGTGGTGATAGGAGAGCTTTAGTTGAATCAACTAAACTCTCTGCAACTAAGGCCGGCTTCACACCACGGTTTTGTAGATCCGGGGTTGTCTGGTATGAACCGGACAGCCCCGGATCCGATTTCGGTCCCATAGTTTTTTTTATGGGGCGGATGGCAGCTATATGCCATCCGGTTTCCATCTGTCCGGGAGGATCCGGGACAATTCGGGTTTATGTCCCGGACACAAAATCTCAGCTTGCTGCGATTTTCTGTCAGAGGCAAAACTCTGAATAAATCTGATCCTCTCGGATGTGGCGCGATCCGGCGCCCCTAACATGGGAGTCTGTGGCGCTGGATTTGACATAAAATCGGTCCGGCTCCCGAACGCCGGGTGCTGAGGCCGGCTGAACTTCAGCACCATGGAGAGCTCCCCACTGAGATTTCAGGACTGTGGCCAGCTCCCTGCTAGCCTCGATTTTGAAATGTCAGCAGGGATCGCTCCCTAAACCCTGCGATCTGCTGATTTTGGCAGAAAACAGGACCGGACAGCATATTTGCCCTCTGGTTCTGTTCTATCTGGGGCACGTCAGTTTCTGTCCGGTGTTTCCTGCAAAACACCGGACAGAACCTGATAGACCAAATCCATGGTGTAAAGCGGCCTAAGTTCTTGAGTCCAGGTTGCAAAGATGCTCTCGTTGTCCAACTTTTTTTGGCTCCAGTGATTTCTATCCCAGCTTTCCCATTAACAGAAAAGTTATATGTATAGGTACAGGTGAGTCAGTCGACAGGGTAAGGGGGTACTCTGATACCAGGACAGATGGTCACTTTGATGGGAGATCACGGCTGGTCAGTTCCCGATTCCGTGCCCTGGACTCTCAATGGCGGGGATGGTGGGGGATGATGATGATAGATGGGGGAATGGTAACGTGACGCCACCTGTGGTACCTGGTAATGTGGATACCAGCGATGCAGCCGGCCGCTGAGGTGATGGAGGTGCAGCTCATAGTAGTACAGCTCCCTACAGGTGGAGCTTTACCTCAGGGCAGTGGGTGAGGATGAGGGGAGTAGTAGTCCTCACCTCTTTGATGCTGTAGGAGCCCTCCGGATGGTAAATAAAATGAGAACTTACACCAGATCAGCTCAAGAAGGTATTTACTGTCTCCAGATGAAAACAGGTATACGGTGCAGTCCGGTTTTACGGGGTTGTAGCCACAGATTTTGAGGTGTCTTTGCAGAGGTGGTCCCTTTTCTAACAGCTTTCTGGGTCTGGGTTCCTCTTTAACTCTCTTTAACCATCCTGAAGAGCCCTTTCGCCAGTCCCCTGGTCTGTTACTGTTAGGTACAGTCGGTTCCATACCGGTAACGACAGCAAGGATAATCCTCCCGCCACCGGAATTCGGTCCTTTCCCTAAAGTGTCCTGGACCCAATTTGGGACAGAGGTAGGGATTCAGTGCGTGGCGCTCTGGCTTCCTATGTCGGTCCCACAGCTTGTCGGTTTGCAGTTAGGGATAGACCGACTGACTGCCTCGGCTCTGGTATGCCGCTGTCGACACCGGACTCCCCAGCCAGCTCCAACCGGTCCTGGTTTGACCCCTCCGGTGTCTGGGTCACCTCTTACCAAAGAGGTATCCTCCTGTCAGAGACGCAGTCTCCTGACGTCCGTCCTGCTCACTCCACTAACTGTCACTCACTGTCACTCAAGTCTCCTGCTCTACTCTAGGCTCCACCCCTGGGACCTACTGAATATACAGTCCCCTATCCTAAGGTGGCCTAGTGTATGGGTGCTTATGACAGACTCTGTAAGAACCCCATATCCATGACTACGGAGGCACTACTCCTTCTGTTTGGGGTGCAGTACCTCCATGTGGCACTTTCCTATAGAGGTGCCACAAAGGCACTTAGTAAATCCTCCTTGATGCCCAAGGAGCAAAGAAAGAACTTTCAGATCACCATATATTGACCATCCTTGGTCCTGTAGTTGAGTTTCTTGAAAATAAGGTGTAAATTCTCATAGCTTTCCTTCCAATAGCACAGAATGTCCCACAGGTACAGACTTTTGGATAAATCAATAAGGCCAAGTGCACACGCTGAGTATTTGATGACTTTTTTTACCTCAGTATTTGTAGCCAAAACCAGGAGTGGATGATAAATACAGAAGTGGGGACGTGTTTCTATTATACTTTTCCTCTGATTGCTCCACTCCTGGTTTTGTCTACAAATCTGGAGGTAAAAAACTCACCAAATACGGAACGTGTGCACATGGCCTAAAGGGTTTCCACCCGCTCGAATTGCACTCAATGTTAAGTTTTTCCATCATCCCAGAAACGTCACTGCAATACACTAGAGCACCATCTTCACCTGGAGCTAGCAGGTTCTTTTGCATTAGTTTAGAGTCTAAAGCTATATTCACACTGTGCGTTTTTTCTGTTTTGAGCGGCATTTTTGTTGTTATGGCCCCCTTCACACAACATTTTTTCCCTGTCCGTGTGGATCCTTTAATTGAAGGACATACGGACAGGCAGGATCTGTGCAAACGGATGGCACTTATGCTCCCAGATCCTTTTTTTTCTCGGATCCGTCAGTTAATAGAGATTGGGGGAGTCCATTTGCATGCATTACAATTTTGGAGAGAGAAAATCTCCATACCAGACACAGGGCTGGGAGGAGCTGTACCTTGCTTCTAAGCATGGTCAGTACAGCAAATAGGACAGATCTGTCCTCCATAGACCTCCCATGTTATTTGACGCAGACTGCGACAGATCAGTTTCTGTCTGTTTGTGTCCGCTTTTTTGAAGACAGCCCAAAATCGGAGCAGTCTACAATTCTGGGTACCAGAAAAAAGCTGACACAAACTGATCCCTGACAAAAAGTACACCAACGGATGGCCATTAAGGAACAATACGTGGCCATAGGTATACATGGGAGGCCAAAATGGATGTGAAGGCCAAAGCCTGCAGAAAAACTGGATCTGTTTTTTGATCCATTTTTGACTGCTGCTTTTTTTCCCCCATTTTGAATGGCTCCTATGGAAAAAAAAAACGCAGGAGAAAAAAGCCACAGTAATTGACATGCACTTTTCTAAAACAGAGCTCTCTTAAAGTGAAAGAATGGATCACGTTAAGGCTACATTCAGGCTGTGGGGTTTTTTTTTTTGGATGCATTTCTTTGATCCATTTTTAACTGCTGCGTTTTTTCCCCATTTTTTTTATTAAAATCATAACAGAAATTGACATGTCATTTTCAAGAATGGAGCTCTCCTAAAGTGAAAAAACATCACTTTAAAAGAGCACAGTCTGAATGACCAAAATGAAAACCCATAGACTTTGCTGGGGTGTCATTTGAGTGATCCGTTTTCTGTAGTGCAAAAACGGATCAAAAAAATAACATTGTGAAAGTAGCTTAAGGTTACATACTCACAATCTGGAATAGCTGCGTTTTAGACACAGCGTATTGCCGCTGCGTCCAAAATGCTGCATTGTACTGTACCAGCATAGTCGTTGTGATTTCTAGAAATCCCATGCTCACTGTGCTTCTCCTCATTGCAGCGTGTTTACGGCTGCGGTACCTATTGCTGCATCTCCACAGCATTCTCATTAAGGCCACGTGCACACGCTGAGTATTTGATGAGTTTTTTACCTCAGGATTTGTAGCCAAAACCAGGAGTGGATAATTAAATACAGAAGTGGTGCAGGTGTTTCTGTTAGGGTACCTTTACACGCGGCAACTTTTCTAGGAATTTCACTGGCAACTTACTGATTGCAGTGAAATCATGGACACATTGTTCTATCTTGTTGCTGTGTACAAATGGAACAATGTCTCCATGATTTCACTGCAACCAGTAAGTTGTCAGTGAAATTCCTAGAAAAGTTGCAGCGTGTAAAGGTACCTTAAGACTTTTCCTCTGATTACTCCACTCCTGGTTTTTGTCTACAAATCCTGAGGTAAAAAACTTCACAAATACTCAGCGTGTGCACGTGGCCTTATTGCTGCGGAGTCGGAAGTGATCTACAGCAAGTGAATACAGGGAAAAGCCGCCCTGCACTGAATGCAGATTATGGACACAGGGCAGGTGTGGTCACCCTACATTCATCCCCAGCTTCCCTCAGGTGTGGAGGCGCTGCCTCCGGATCATGTGCCTTAAAACAGGGGTCCCCAACTCCAGGCCTCAAGGGCCGCCAACAGGTCGTGTTTTCAGGATTTCCTTGGTATTGCACAGGAGTTGGAATTATCACCTGTGCAGATGAACACATTAATGGTACCGTCACACGTCACGATATAGTGTAGGATATCGCATAGAAGTCACGTGTTTGGAGGCGTGGCTGCAATATCGCAACAATGTTGTAGTGTGTGACACCACGATATCAGTGTGCGATATCATGAGATCGCACATCACAGATTTGAGAACATGTTCTCAAATCAGGCGATCTGCGATATTGCCATCTGCTGCATCGTGCAGTGTGACACCGCGATAACTGTGTTCCACGATTTCTCCCATTCAGCGCTGTGAAAACAAGGAATCCTAACGACCGCTATATACGATCTCACCCCGGAATCGCCACAATGTTGTAGACGATATCTCAACGTCGCATATCTACACTCCGATCACGATCCAAATATCCGTGCGAGCGTGCTCCTGTGACTTCTATGCGATATCCTACGCGATATCGCGTCGTGTGACGGTACCATAACACCTGTGCAATACTAAGGAAATCCTGAAAACCTGCACGGTTGGCGGCCCTTGAGGCCTGGAGTTGGGGACCATTTCCTTAAACGTTCTGCAGAATGTTTAGGAAGGTCCAAGTCACTGAATAAATCATTGCATTTGAGCTGTGAAAAAAGCTGTGGTTTGTTCAAAGTAGCATGAACGTCTTCATCAGAATCCTGCTCTTCATGTCCTGAATCAGGTGTTTCTTCTAGTTTCTCCGGAGATGAAGGGACAGGTATTCCTGGACCGTGAGGCACAGAGCGAATCACTGACAGGAGCTCCAGGTATATATATCCTTCTTATTTTTAAAGTTGATCCCCCACGTTGCAAGTTCAAACGTAGCAGTCATGATTGTGCAGTTCCTTCCAGATCATAGGCGCCAAAACAAAGGCTCTCTTTCTTGCCTTTAGACCACTGTTGTAGTTCCTCTACACAAACAGAACACACTACACGTGTAACCTACGACTTGCCCTGCTCACCTGGATTAAACCAAAGTACAAATTATACACTTTTCTTACAGTCTGTGTCAAAAATGGAGGGTATGAACAGACTCTTGTCCATGCTGGTCTGTGTATATCTATTGTGAAGAAGCATTTAACAAATGTATATACTAATTGGTTGGAATCTCTGATAATCTGGCACCACCGGCAGTATTTAGGATTTCGGATTATCGGACTTATGCTGCTTTCATCTTTGGCACTAGCTCCTGTTTTCCTTCACCTTGAAGATCCCTGCAGCAGAAGACAGATTGAGATAACCGAGATGCAGACAGACTGTAATAAGCAATACATCTGTTGAACAGATGGCAAATCAGCGGCTTATTACATTACGTTTAACAGGTCTCAAAATGGAATCGCCTAATTGTTGTCAAGAAACTCAAGCGTTTTTCTTCATTGGCGAGATTCATGTGTAATTGTATGAGACGTTTGTAATAAGGTCAATCGTGTAAAGAGCGAGAACTGCAACCTACCGGAATCGGGGATAGGAAATCATCCACTTCCCATATCAGTTCTGGAGCTTTCCCAGGTTCAGCTGATAAATTGGTACAATTATATACAATTTACTACACAAGGGATCCAGACAGATACATTTTACCTGGGGCGCACGGTGGCTCAGTGGTTTAACTGCAGCCTTGCAGCGCTGGTGTCCTGGGGTCAATTCCCACCAAGGATAACATCTGCAAAGAGTTTGTATGTTCTCCCTGTGTTTGCGTGGGTTTCCTCCGGGCACTCTGCTTTCTTCCCACACTTGAAAGACATACTGATAGGATGTTTAGATTGTGATCCCCGATGGGGACAGTGTTTCGAATGATGTAAAGTGCTATGGAATTAATAGCGCTATATAAATGAATAAATATTATTATTACCTGTACTGATTTCCAAACATTTCCTTTGGGTTATCGCTTATGCACACTTCTTGTATAATATGGACTTGCACCACTTATGTTTTATTCTTCTTGTTCATTGACCAACCATTACCACTATGGTTGTAGTAATGTTCCATTCCTTTATAGCAACACAATTTTTTTCTCTTTTAAATCGTGATTCATTCATTTTTTTATTTTGATCTGTTTCTGTATCTGTTTGTATGAAAGTTCATGTTCTGCTTTAAAATGTCCAACAACAAAACTGAAGAACTAAGGGTGAAAAATGATACAAAAATAAACATAATACAGAACACGTTTTTAAAATACAAAATCTGTATTTGATTTTTTTCTCTTTCTTCACTTATGGGTTGAGCTTCTACTGTAAAATTTTCACACGGATTTTAGATCCACCCATAAAACACCTTTCATTGTACTGATTGAGAGATTTGATCTTCCCTTAGGCTGGGTTCACACGAGAGTACGCAAGATCATTGTTGGATACAGAAGAAAAATTGAAATTTACCCTCCCATCCATAAACCATCAATGTGTGTTTTATTTATAAGTTTTCAAAGTATTCACTGATCTCAGGGAGACCAGTCCAAGAAAACACTGCGGGCAGCTGGCTAAAGCGCTCAAACACAGTGAATTCCTAGGCACATTGCCCCCTGGGAAATATGAACATGCAAATAGAGTCTGTGGAGTCTCGGTTAGGAGTCTCAAACACAGGACTAGCCATATATCCCTCCAGGGAAGGACCCAGCCAAGGGGTGGCTCCTTGCGGACTTATTTATAAGTTTTGGCCATCTGAATGCCGTCAACATTTTTACATAAATAATTTCATAAATAAGGGTAAAATATTGTTTCTTAACTTTTTCATTGTAATGTATCTGTGAAAAACCCATGATGCACTTAGAATGGCCGAAACTAATCCAGAATATGGCGCAAAGTAGTGCATGGTGAGATTTTTTTTTTTTTCTTTCCATGCAGACTTTCACAGGGTCCTTCTCTGGTATTCCACAATCAACAGAGCGAGAGATTTGTGGACAGCCCAAGAACCTTTATTGCTTGAAAAACAAAAATCCATCAAACAATCCATTAGAAAAATCCTTAAAAACAATCCAGCAGTATACTGTATATCCTGGTAATCCAGGTGTCTCTCTAAATTCCTTTGTGGAGCTGGCCTCAACTTAGTGTCCCATACACTAAATCATATTGCAACTCCGCAGAAAGACACAAATCTTAGGGCCACTTTACACACACCAACTTATCTGTCCAACTCCTGACCAACTTGCTGGTTGCAGTGAAATTATGGACACATTGCTCCATTTTGTGACTGTGTACAATGGAGCAATGTGTCCATGATTTCACTGCAACCAGTAAGTTGGTCAGAAGTTGGACAGATAAGTTGGTGTGTGTAAAGTGGCCCTTACACCCTCTCCTCTCCCAACCACCTCCCATCTCCAAACTAAGTCTATTGACACACTCCTCCTGGTGGGGAAGTACACACATTGGCAGTCAGAGGACTAGAATGTCGCCCCAGACACGTGCTGTGTACCTCAGGCTCTAAACCCATGGGTGAGTGGATCTCAGCTTTGGATCATGTTGGGTACTTGTGGCACTAAAGAATGCAGGGTTACTTATATTGTTTACTGATAATTTACTATGTAATTGTATGATTTCTGTATTCTGGACTATGTCCCTCCTGTATATATTTTTTGATAATTGCTGAACACTCTTAGGGTGTGTGCCCACATACCGGCTTTGTGCCGGTGGGCGGCTGGGCGGACCCGCCAGGAAGCTCTGCAGGCGTCCGGTGGCTTCCTGGCGGGTATGTGAGGCGGGTGCGGGCGGGTGCACAGCGGGTTAGCGCCGGCGTTTCTGCAGCGGCTGGAAGCAGTACATGATTCTGCTTGCAGCCGCTGCAGAACCGGCCGGATTATAGAACATGCTCATTCTTTGCTAACCCGCTGGGAACCCAGCGGGTTAGCAACAGATGAGCATGTGTAAACCGCCGCTGTGTGCACAGCGGGTGTCGGTTTACATAGGTTTTAATGTTAATCCAAACGCCGGTTTGGATTAACATAAATTTACATAAAACTTATGTAAACCGACCGGCGGTTTACACATCTAAACCGGCCCTAACCCGGCATGTGGGCACACAGCCTGATGGTGGGTTTACACGCCGCGATATCGCGTCCAACTCCGACCCAACTCGACAAAAAGTCACGTGGTCGCGAGTTGGAGCCGATATCGGGTGCGCGTTGTATTGTTGATGGTGGGTTTACACGCCGCAATATCGGCGTCCATTTCCGACCCAACTCCGACAAAAAGTCACGTGGGTCGCGAGTTGGAGCCGATGTCGGGTGCGCGTTGTATTGTTTTAGCATCCAACGCGATGCTGGAACGATGCCAAAACGATATCGGAGTTGAATAGCAAAGCTATTCAACTCGCCGATATCGCAAGGCTGTTGTACCAGCATCGCTGCGTGTGACAGCCCAACTCCGATGTCTACGCTCACGTCACCCATTCACTCCCATGTTAACTGGTCGTTCCTGGGTTGGTGGGCGTAGACATCGGAGGGACGTTGCATCCCGATATCGCGGCGTGTAAACTGGCGATGCGATGCAGGGAGAAACGTGCACTAAATGCGCGCTCCCGCGTCGTTGCCTCCGATATCGCCGCGATATCGGGACGTGTAACCCCACCATTAGCATCCAACGCGATGCTGGAACGATGCCAAAACGATATCGGAGTTGAATAGCAAAGCTATTCAACTCGCCGATATCGCAAGGCCGTTGTACCAGCATCGCTGCGTGTGACAGCCCAACTCCGATGTCTACGCTCACGTCACCCATTCACTCCCATGTTAACTGGTCGTTCCTGGGTTGGTGGGCGTAGACATCGGAGGGACGTTGCATCCCGATATCGCGGCGTGTAAACTGGCGATGCGATGCAGGGAGAAACGTGCACTAAATGCGCGCTCCCGCGTCGTTGCCTCCGATATCGCCGCGATATCGGGACGTGTAACCCCACCATTATACCTTGGTAATGAGAACCTGTTCGTATGTCTGTTCTCCAAAAGTGCCACCTGTCTTGGTTTGTAACAATCTGTAACTACCCTGTTTTTTTTAATTGTTCAATTGGTGTTCACCATTAATACACTCATGGTGGGTTTACACGCTTCAATTTCGTTGCGATATCGCAACTCAATGGCGCGGGAGCGCGCAATTAGTGCACGTTTCTCCCGCATCGCATTGGATGTTTACACGCTGCGATATCGGAATACAACGTCCGTGCGATGTCTATGCCCCCCAACCCAGGAACGATCCTTTAACATGGGAGTGAATGGGTGACTTTTCAAATCGCATCGTAGTTGGGCGTTTACACAGCACGATCCGACTTTAATCTCCCTTCAATATCGGGGCATTGAATAGCACGCTCATTCAATCCCCGATATCGCATTGACATCTTCCTGCATCGTATTGGACGTTCACACCATACAACGCAGGAACGATCTCGGGTCCAACGATCGAACCACGTGACTTTTCATTGAAATCGTACTACGATATCGCAACATGTAAACCCGCCATCATGCACTTGCAGTCTGGTTGAACTGTGATTTATGACAGGGCATTTTAATAAGGTACATATGCTCAAATTCTCTGGTTATAAATGTCTAAATGAGTTGTACCTCTGACCCACCATGTCCATAGCTATCTTTTGGTCCATGTTTTTACACTAAATCATACTGCTTCTCCTCAGAAAGGCTCAAATCTTAAGGCCGGGTTACACATAACGATGTCCCAGCGACCCCACCAACGATGGGGGTAGCTGGGACATCGCTATCTGATTGCTGGTGAGCTGTCAAACAGGCAGACTCACCAGCAATCAGTGACCAGCGAGAATGCTGGTATCCAGGATAAACATCGGGTAACTAAGCAGAGCGCTATGCTTAGTTACCCGATGTTTTCCCTGGTTAACAGCCTCCCAGCGTGTACTGTGCGGTGCTGGGAGGTCGTTGATCGTTGGTCTTCCGCTGTCACACACGCCGATGCTGGCCATCCAGCGGGAGACCAACGATCGAAAAATGGCCCTGGCCATTATACCAACGATCAGCGAGCTGATTGCTAATCGTTGCAGGATGTCACACGTAATGATATGGCTACAAGGTCGCTGCAACATCACAAGTTGCAGTGACATCGTTAACGATGTCGGTACGTGTAAACCCAGCTTTACACCCTCTCCTCCCCCAACTACCTTCCATTTCCAAACCAGGTCTATTGACATCATCCTTGGGGGGGTAGTACACACATTGGCAGGCAGAGGACTAGAATGACCAAGTAAGGACCTGTCCACAATAATTCAATTATCAGACTCTGGCGTGTAATGAGTACACAGGAAGTGGGAAAGGGCTGAATACACAGTATAGGAATGACACTTGTAAATGCAGTAAAATATGACCCACCATATCACACCATCACACAGACCATTGGCCTGTGTATTAAAACGTTCATGTTACTTACCATGTTGACTTGCATTGATCCTTGTGCTGTGCATATTGCCATCAGTTTTGCATATAGACTGCACACAGCCCTTCAGCTATGTTCACTGATGAGTTTTTGCAATGTTTCTTGCTGCAGACAAAACCTGATCTCTTGGCAATAATGAAGCTGGTTATAAAAAGGAGGTTTTGATTCTTTTCGGTGTGTTTTTGCTGTATTGTTGTTCTGTGTTATTTTTTTTAGGGTGCAAATTTCTGTATGGAGTCACACATAGATTCAGTACATGTAGCATCTCAAACCGCATCTATGCAGAAGAAATCCAAAGAAACTGAGGGGGTTGTATGTTAGCGTTGTTGTTTTGTATGCAGTCTACCTACTGTTGTTTTCCTCCGTGGAAGTCAGTAGAGGCAAAGCAGGGCTGTGGAGTCAGAGTCAGACTAGGCATAAAATAGACCAATTTCGACTCCTAAAATATACAATAAATTGGGTACAGTAGTTCACTGCAAAATGTGCTGAATATTATTATAAATTATTATGTTCTAGCTAAATATCTGGATTATTATATCATAATGATTAAAGCCTGATCACATTGTACTACAATAAATGTATCACTTATTCATGAGCTGTGAATGAGGGAGTCCGGAGTCAGTGGTTTGGCTGGAAAATCTATAGGCCCAGTTACACACACAGATATCTGTGCAGATATTGTTCGCAGATCTCTGGTTGCAGTGAAATCACGGACACATTGTTCCATTTTGTGGCCGTGTACAAATGTAACAATGTGTCCATGATTTCACTGCAACCAGAGATCTGCAAACAATCTCTGCACAATTATCTGTGTGTGTAACTGGGCCTTGTCACTGATTCATACTTGAACTGCTGGCATTGTGGCCTGTGAAGTGAAGCGCAGGCTTGGACAATACACAGGGCAATCACTGGCATCTGCACATGTATGTATAGGCCTCCATACTTGGTAGCCAGAGGCCGCTGCCTGTACCAGGACCTTTATCATTACTGTAGGGTTTACACTGTAGGCACCTGCAGACACATGAATGCTATAATCATCTGTCATAGGAAAAGTTGTGTCATTCATCAGTAGACTGCACAAAGCCCATCAGGGAGGGAAAGCTGCCCACTCAATCTAATCCCAGGACCCTGAAGTGTAATGGGATCTGATTGCTCACAGCATAGGGCTAAAATTACCCGGTGCTGCTTGACGACCTCAGTATTTGTGTGAGGGGCCCCGGGAAGCTGGAGGTCTCCTGTGCTCTCTCCTGTGCCCACCATGCCTGCCAGCCTGAGGTTTTGGGTACCTGAACGGAATGGAAGTAAAATTTCCTTCAACCATTATAAAAGAGTAAGATCTGTGTTATCCGTGCGTCCTGTATGTCGTTACTGACTCTTGTTTGTGTTGGACTACAAGTATCATAATGCCTTCTGCTGACAGATCTTGATTAATCACATGGTTTCAAGGTTTATGTTCAGTTTGATGCATTTATTAGGTCTTTTGAACATACTTGTCTCCACACTGTTGTGACACCACAACTCCCAGCATGCCCAGACAGCCAACAGCTGGAGAGCCACGTGTTGTAGACCTTGGGGACTATTTACACAGACCTTTTTCTTGCTTGTGTGCTGTCCACATAAAAGTCCATTTTCTTTTTCCTTGTACCATTTTTGATCAATATGTTGGATCCAATTTGATTCCTTTATGTCTGTGTGTTTGGTTTCACCATCGCTTTGACATCTGTTTTTCTCCTTTGCAAAAATAAAAAAAAATCCCACCTTCTTCTGCCCAATAAACAGTAAAAAATGTGCAGCACTTAGATATAACGTGGACGGCTTTCATACAAATCCATTGACTTGCATGTTACTACTATATATTGTGTTATGGGTCGGTGGCTTTTGTATTAAATGTGTTTTCTGGTTTCTAAAAAAAAAAAAAAAACCCAGTTCCCTGGCTGCAATTAAAAAAAGGGGTCTTACTCACTCTCCCCGGGTCCAGACTCGCCCTCCCCATGTCCAGTGCGGAGTCTGGTGTCTGTCCTTTGCAGTCATGCAAGCAATCAGTAAGGGCCACTTTACACACACCAACTTATCTGTCCAACTTCTGACCAACTTGCTGGTTGCAGTGAAATCATGGACACATTGTTCCATTTGTACACAGCCACAAAATGGAGCAATGTGTCCATGATTTCACTGCAACCAGCAAGTTGGTCAGAAGTTGGACAGATAAGTTGGTGTGTGTAAAGTGGCCCTAAGCCCAGCGCCTCTGAGCACCTTGTGCCATCAACTTGTAGGCAGAGACACTGAACTCTATGATCGGCTGCAGATGACAACAGACACTAATGGCCACTTTACACGTCCCGATATCGGCGTCCAACTCCGATAAAAAGTCACGTGGTTCGTGCGTTGGCCCCGATATCTTTCGTGCGTTGTATGGTGTACACGTCCAATTTGATGCATGAACGATGCCAAAACAATATCGGGGAAGAAATGAGCAGGCTCTCCAACGGCCCGATATTGAATGGACGATGTGGCCGGATCATGCTGTGTGAAATCCCAACAACGATGTGGAGTATAACTTCCCCTATTCTCTCCCATGTTAAATGGTCATTCCTGGGTCGGTCGTACAAGGGGGCGTACACATCGCTGTTGCGTTGCCTGCCGATATCGCGCTGTGTAACATCTATGCGATCTTGGAATTCTGCCCAGAAAAAGCGCGCTCCCGCGTCGTTGTATCCAACATCGGACCGATGTTGGGACGTGTAAAGTGGCCATTAGAGCAGTGGTGGAGACCGTGCTGGACCTGGGGAGGATGAGTATAGCTCAGGTTGCTTTTTATTCATACATTACAGCCAAGGAATAGGGATTTTCTGATATTGGATAACTCTTTGAGACTTTACATAACTGTACTGACCCAAGACAAATACCAGGCAAATACCTATGGACATTAGTGATGCTGTTTCTGGATGAAAATAACAGTATTTTAGGGGGGTGGGGGGAATTTGTTACTATCACTTGTTTCTTGCTGTGGATGAGGCTTTGTACTGGAGCCCAAATTTCTGAACCACATTCTGGATTATCAAATGCCAGATTAGCAGAATCTTGCTATATTACTGTAATAATACTTGTAATTTGGATGCATTTGTTAAATTTTAAACCATTTGAAACAGAATCTGTCACTAGATTTTTGCCTCCTAATCTGACAGCAGCATAATGTAGGGCCAGAGATCCTGATTGCAGCGATGTGTCACTTACTGGGCTGCTCAGTGTTGTTTTGATAACTTCCTGCTGATTCAACAGTGATTTTATCATTCGAGAACTACTTGGCTGTCAGGTAGTCCAGTATATTCATGAGCTGCTGAGTCTGTAGCAGAGAAAATAGTATTTTTACCAAAATGACAGCAAACAGCTCAGTAAGGCTGGCTTCACATTAGCGTTTGTGTCTGCATGCTGATGGCATGCAGACACAAACGCTGTCAGAAGCAGGGACACTTTGATGTGTCCGCAGCGGATAATGTCCGCCTGCGGACACATCACTATGGAGCCCGGCAGCCAATCGGCGCTGTCCGGGGGCGGGCCGGAGGCGGAGATCAGCGCCGGAGATCTCCGCCCCCCGGCCGCCGGTAAGCTCCGGGACTGTCGGCGGGGAGAACAGCTGATCTGAGAGCTGTTTGAATCTTCCCGCGCCGACACTGTGAGGAGATGTCGGCGCGGGAAGATTCAAACAGCTTTCAGATCAGCTGTTCTCCCCGCCGACATCGCTATGAGATTACAGGCGGCGGGGAGAAGGAGGACAGCAGAGGGTCAGCTGATCTCCCGGTGGCCGTCGGTGAGCTCCTGTGACATCACCGGCGGCCACCGGGAGATTTTTCAATGGGTCCGCAGCGTTCTCCTGCGGTGTCATGCAGAGGACACTGCGGACCCATTGAAGACAATGCTTTTTTTGTACGCTTGGGGACGCTTGCTGATTGTCCAAGCTCCCCAAACGCACAAAAAAACCCAACATGCTGCGTCCCGGGTGCGGATGCTGGACACCGGAAGCAGCAGATATCGTCCGCATCCGCACCCGAACGCAGCAAACGCAGGCACCATGCGTTCCTATGTTAAACATAGGAACGCAGTGCGCATGCGTTTAACTGCGTATGGGAATGCAGCAAAACGCTGCCTTCCCATACGCAAATGTGAAGCCAGCCTAATGGTACCTTTACACGCCGCGACGGCAGGCTGGATACATCCCGCTACTTCACGTGCACGAGCACGCTCAAACGGCTACAAACGGTCAACGCACCCTCTTTACACGCCGCCATAAGGTACGCTACGCTACGCTACATCTATAGCTAGCTACATCGCCGGGTGTCTCAAGTAGCCAGCTGTTGCTCAATTACACACCGCTACAACCAGCTACTATGGGCGGACCTGGTGCAGCAGGGACAGCACATAGGCGTGCTACAATTGTGGATTACGAGCCGTCCGTACGCTGATAGGACGAAGCAATAACATCCTGATTGGGCAGGCATCGCAGGAGGCTGAGTAATACAGCACGCTCGAGCGATTGTGTAGTGTGACTCGTCAGCTCCTTAAATATGCCGCCCTATGCAGCGACTACCAATCGTCATGCAGCAGCTTCCACCAATGATCGCACATGGGGCGCGGTAACATGGAGCCGAGGTCACGCCTTAGCTACATTGCAGCTACAGCCCCGGGTGTCCAGAGTTCCCTTCCGTTGCTTCTTTACACGCCGATACAGCTCGCTACCATCGGCGATATAGCCATCTGTTTTCGAGCAGAGCCCATAAACAGATATATCTGTCGCCGGCTGTAGCGTCGCGTCTTCAGACGCCGCTACGACGGGCTACATTGACGCTACAAGCTACATTTGTAGCCTGTAGCGGGATGTATCCAGCCTGCCGTCGCGGCGTGTAAAGGTACCATAAGAGATACATCGCTGGAATCAGGGTCTGTGTCTACATTACCCTGCTCTCAAATGGGATGTGGCAAAATCCTGGTGACAGATTCCCTTTAAGAACAAAGAAATGCATGTGCTTAGTGTGCGCCCACAACAAACTCTGCTCTGCTACATTTGTATGGGGCACAACCACTTTATTGTCCTGACATCCTATAGAGTGACACCATATAGCGATTAGCCCAAAAGGTCGATACTAACGTGATTTCTCGGAAGTGGCTGCCGCTCTGTGACCTTTCCCTTCTCCACAATGGGTTTTGGATCCATCATTCGTATTCATGGGCTGAGTGTTGTGATAGGCCCTGTCAGCTGACAATAGAGGCGCGAGCTGTGCCCCCTGTACAGTACAAGGGGGTCTGTGACAGGGGGCTGAATCATCAGAGCCTGAGTCGGACCACGCTACTGATGACTGTCGCCAGGAGAATGTGTTTTCATGCTGGGAGTTTAATGGAGGGTATTCGTTACAGGAACATGACACTTTTTAGAGGTTTTTTTTTTGGGTGGGAGAGAGAGATCAGTCACTGTATAATGACCATGGAGACCGTTGTTACTTCCTCCGTATATTATCACCCCTGCCCATTGGCACGGTGACAGTATATGACATCACACCTTGTATATATACCCACATGTCTTAAAGCTACAGCTCACTGCAGGATGAACAATGAAGCCTGCCCGTGACTCCTGCTCTAGACAAGGTGAACGCTTGTGACTCATTTTGGGGGGTTTTCCTAGCAGGTGCTATACGGGGCAGCTGCATTACCTGCTGCCGGAGCTGACACATGTCTGGTACACCGTCGCTTTCATCATACATTGCTTTTATCTTCAAGGGCAGAGACCGACATGATTCATGGTTTTTATTGTAGTCATTGATCAGCAGTTGTCTCGTGTGCGCAAAACTAACTCCGCTATAATGGTAGGAGCAAATAACATAGACTGAAATCCAGCAGCACAGAGTATTTCAGGAGACAAGTGTGGATGGCAATGAAGCTGCCTGCTGCTCTTGATATAGAGAAGGACAGGGCGGCATGTGATAGTGACATGTGAATAGAGACAAGTGAGCGATCGATCGATCAGGGCCTAATGATGGAAGGAGCAGGCTCACTGACAGCACAGAGTATTTCAGGACAAGAATATGAAGGACAGTGAGCTGTCTGGTCATGTTATAATGTTGGTAAGTACAGGGCGGTATGTGATGTGACGTGAATGGAGACTAGAAATCAGGGGAAAAACATAAGAAGCCAGCACAGCTGGTCTGGTGCAGTGAGAGTTAATTCTGAAACGTTCATGCGGCTGTGGCATTAGCTACAGGTGGGTTCACCTGAATTTCCTTTATTCACTTGCACTGGACTAACAACATGGGAGCAGACTGGAGATATACCAGGTAAATGCTAGCTCTTAGTATGGCCCACTATATTTTTATGTTGGAGGCTGCAAAGCACAACTAGGATGGAAAAATATAGAGTAGGACCACCCTAACTTGAGATTGCCTTGACGTTTGGCGGGGTAACGCAAAGAGATTGATCAATTTTTTGTCCAAATATCTCAATTTTGATATTTTATATTTGGAAGTAATATGTGCATTTGCACAATTTTTATTGCAGGTTTTTTTTCTGGTGGTGCTGGCTTCCTTGTTTGTTTTTTAGACTAGAGATCAGGTCTAGTGGTTGAAGGAGCAGGTTCATTGACAACACAGAGTATTTCAGGAGAAGAGCATAGAGGGCAGTGAGCTGTCCGGTAATGTTATAATGTTGGTAAGAACAGGGCGGCATGTGATGTGACATGTGAATAGAAGCTAGAGATCAGGACCTGGTGATAGAAAGAGCAGATTCATTGACAGCACAGAGTATTTCAGGAGCACGAAAGTAGACAAGTAGGAGACAATAGACACCTAGTCGAGATTTGAATCGTGTCCCAGCAGCACAAAGTATCTCAGGAGGGGAGGATGTAATTCTTGTGGGTATAGAGGCTTCTGAACTATATCTGTATACTTCTACTCAGGCAATGTATATTGTGGGCAGGCAGGGTATATGGTGAGCTTCACCTCCGGTTGGCTCTGGTACTGGTGGTCTTTGATGCTGGGATGTGTGTACAGTCTCCTTCACAGTTACAGCAATGAAGTTTAACATCAGCCATAAACCTTCACTTTACATCTGTTGTCAGTGTGTAATTGAGTTTAGTGTGCAAATATTAGCACAGTCAGTGACTGTAGGAAAGGATGGTTGGACCCTGGCACATTCCTGGGGCGGCCCTCACAACCTGCACATAATATCAGACCTGACTGACAAACTGAAAAGCATCATGAAGCATCCTGAGGACCCCAGGAATGTCTCCTGAGGTGTAGGAGGATGTAAGACCACTTATAGCTTCATATGTGTGCTCAGCTGAGCCGAGTGTGCGCAGTCCGGGGCGGACATGTTATTGGTGCAGCTGCACAGGGGCTCAAGAGGTGAGGGGCCCCATTTCTACCTCCACAGCAGTTGCAATTTTGTCTTTTTATATCCCTAGGGCGGGCAAAGGGCCATTATATAGTTCTTGCACAGGGGCCCTTTTCTGTCTGTGTTTGCCAGTGTGTGCAGTTATTGTAGGGCTTAGAAATATAATTATAAAGGACCACCGTACCTTAGGTAAGATGGCAATAAAGCCAACAGACAGCGGCGGATGCTGCTTGCTTTTTCTGGGGACCTGACTTGCTTCCTATACCTGCCAGTGCCGGGTGGATGGGCAGCTGCTGGCAGCCAGGCTTTGTGCCATGGGATCATTGTGGGGGGGCTCAGCGTGTGGGGTCACAGCAGCGGACGATCTGGTGATTGGGGAGTTTGAAAACAAACACGTTAGCACTATACGGAGCTGCTAATCTCCCCAACAATGTCCTGCAGGCAAGTGAAGCATGGCACTGCGGGCTGGAGATGGTGGAGCCGCGCTCAGCCACGGCTGTGATGTCGACCAGCTCCATACAAGAAAAGCATTTGGTATTGGAAAGTGAATGTAGATTAGAAACCTCTCTTGAATGTTAATGGGCCCCTTGCTCTTCTGGGTCCTGTCTGTATAATCAGGGGGAGAAGTAGTCAGAGCCTCACTCAAGTGTTTCTCTCCTCTTTCAGATTTACACGGACTGGGCGAACCACTACTTGGCAAAATCCGGGCACAAGCGTCTGATTAAAGACCTGCAGCAAGATGTGACGGACGGAGTGTTACTGGCAGACATCATCCAAGTTGTGGGTAAGTGACATGGGTCCTCGGTCTGTCAGGGAGGCTGTCACGCACCCCTGGGGACGTGTAGGGATGGAGAAAGCCCCGATTGCTAGGATTCCCTACATCTGTAGAGGAGAGGGTGTCTGACCTGCACATTGTGCTGTCAGTTTTTCTTTTTATTCATGCACCCATTAACTTGAATGGACACATTCTGTCTGCTATATGCATCAATGTAGGAGAGGTTTCCGTTGTATTTATTTTCTGCAGACTGTTGGTCAGCAAATAAATCCTGCCGGGTGAATCGCCCCTCGAAATATGCCACGTCCATGTGAAAAACTAACGTCACACAGAGAACAAACAGTGGCAGATTTTTTTGACCATAAATAAAAGTTGTTCTTTTTTGTAGGGTTTTTATCTACAAGTCTTTTGATGACTTTCATGATTTACACTTGTATCCATTGTGGGGCAGCACTGGGAATGTAAGACAGGAAAAACGTTGAGCCCTGTAGTAGTTCATACAGTACCCGATTTATTGCTCAAAACACAGCGGTGGCACAAGATGCCAGAACCCGGGTCGCAGCCGGGTACAATGGATACAGTTCACAGATAGTAACCCAGTCCCTTCCAGTTATGAGCTCTCCGGCTGAGGTCGCACCGAGCTCCCAGCCCTCCCAGGCTAGGCGTGTTATTACCTCACACGGCCCCTGGAGCTCTTGACCTGTCCAGTCGTTAGATGCCGCTGCTTCAGCTTCAGGCCAAAACTGTCCACAGAGAACCCCGTCCTGTCTCCTAACCATGCTTTTAACCCTGTGTCTCCTTCCAGGGAAACCTGCAAGACCTGGAGCAGAGGGAGTGGACCATCCCTCTTTCCTACACCCTATACCGGGCTCAATATGTGACGGTGCTCATTCTGGGGGAGACATAGCGCCCCTCGCATATGATCCCCCGCACTGTCTCTCACCATACTTTTTTGTTTCTGGTGTTTTCAAAGTCCCGTTGATAAACATATGGGGAAAAACTCCATAAAAAAATCCATACTCGTGCTGCCTTTTAAAAAAAGGACCAGTGACCACATCAGTTTTCGGCATCTTGTACCTGCCCGCATGTGCGTGCCTGTTCTTAGTATCAGGCCTGGTGTGACATCATACATTCATCCCTACAATGATGATGTTGCACCAGGTCTACAAATCAGAAGAGGCCTCGGGAATGCCGGCAGGTAGGAGGCAGCTCACTGGCGGCCTTGGACAACTGTTGTGGTGGTTGGTTCTGCAAAACTATTCACTGATTTCTACCACTGATGATAAAAAATGCCACATAACACTTTTTTATGCGGGGCCTTTGACATTCACATTAGACTGAAATGCAACCAGACGCACAAGGAAATGCAAAAGAAAACACCGGAACAAATGCACAAAAATGTTTCTGAAAAACATGAGCTATAAAGCCAGCAACTGTATGGAACTGGGTGTTTCAAGACATGTCTTCCTTGTATGCAAACAGTGCCATACCTATTAATTGGTCATGACTGGTACTACAGCTCAGCTTTATTCATTTTAGTAAATGTCCAGTTGCAGTTCTGGACACAACTCATGGAGCGGTGAGGTGAGCGGGGAATCCTCCATAGCCACACACAACCCCATAACCTCTCTGGGTTTGCACAGCTTTTCTCCTCTCCCTCTTCAGACGTCTTGGTCAGGGCCATGCAGGTTTCTTTCTGTGTGATGAACACTATTCCGGCATTCCAGCTCCGTTTTGACTTGTCCCCCACATTCGTTCTTGGCTCTGTGTGTGGTGTAGGATCACACTCGGCTGTGAAGTGTGTGAGGACGGTTTCATCCTATGTGTCATCTCTGACTACTTGGGAGGTTGTTAGAAGGACAATGCTGTACAATATTCTGTGTAAACGATGGCCCATCCCGAGACTGTCATCCATTGATTGTAAGAAGGTGTGGGAACCTTCCCGGCTGTAATCGTGCACTCCATCCATGTGCTGAGCGCTTTGGTAACCCCATGCATGTGCATAAATAAGTACATAGAGATTGAGAGATAAAAGGCACAATATGGTCTTATCGCTGTTATGAAATTGTCCTTGTCCGTTTACAGCATAGCATGGATCATAGAAGCACGGTCCTTTGGATTTACACATATAAGTACAAACGCTTTAATTAGTCTATGTGCTACCGTATATGGCATTACTTTTCCTAACTTCCCTCTTGATGTCTATGGCTGGGGAACTACAAGTCACAGAATACTTATCCTACATACCTGAAACCTGCATGTTACAATTTGCTGACAGCTTTACCAGACAAGTGACAGCAGAACGTCTATATAAATCATCCGTCAATGTTACTTGTTCACTGTCTCCTCCACATTTTGATCAGTTCACAGTTAGTTTTCTGCACAATTTGTCTCCACCTTTCAGGCCTCACTGTTTTCTTATTGATAGTCCTTAAAGCAGGTGTGGGAAACCTCAGGCCCCAGGGCCAAATGTGGCCCTCTATGACTTTTTGCGGCCCCCAGGCAGATTCCTGGGGACCACAGTGCTCAGGCTGGCAGACACTTTTTGCCGACTGTCTGCCCTTTAAATCCAGCTCTCCATGATCTCTTGCCCAGCCGCGCCTCCCCAGTGAGGTATATACCTCCAGCTCTCTAGTGATCTCTATACCCACCACGCCTCCCCAGTGAGGTATATGCTCCAGCCTCTCCTGTGATCTCTATGCCCCAGCCGCGCCCCCCATGAGGTATATACCTCCAGCTCTCCAGTGATCTCTATGCCCCAGCTGCAGCCTCCCCAGTGAGGTATATGTTCTCAGCCTCTCCTGTGATGCCTAGGCTCTAGTAAACCTGGAAAAGCAGTTGAAAAGCAACATGACCAATATCACCCGCACCAAAGAGAAGCAGCTCCAGCCACCACAGTAGGGTGAGTTGATTGTTTAACCAAATATAGTGGGTAATTTTCAAGTTTAATAATTTTGTACGGCCCACAAGGATGGTAGAAATTTCCAAATGGTCCTCGGCAGAAAAATGGTTCCCCACCCCTGCCTTATAGGAAGCCTGTTAGCCATTTTTACATATGGCATTAGTTGTGTGATTGCATAGGTGCTTCACCCCCAATAAAAATGATGTTTTTATTGTAGAGATTCGGGGTGCCAGTCATGAAGAATTGTGTAGAATTTATATGCAAATCAAGCTGGAAGTGCACTGGGGGTGTGTCTATACATGTAGAGGGCTTCTTCCCAGTGCATTGACACGCCTTCAGTGCACTTCAAGCCTAATTTGCATATAGCTTCTATTCTAGATTTCTCATGACTGACACATTGAATCTCTGCAATAAAGGTGTCATTTTTATTTGGGGACAAGTGTCTATCCAGCCATACCATTACTTCCGTATATATAAATGAATAAATATTATTATTACTATTATTATTAGGAAGTGTGCAGACAGGTTCACCTTGAAGGGTTGTTCAAGTGGATCAGGGGTGATTTGATCTCTGGGATCCCCCCATGATCCAGAGAACAGGACTTCCCGACAACATAGAGCAATGCTGAGAAAGCAATTTTTAAAACAGACCCCATGTGTATCAGATTTTTACTTTGTTGTATGTGGCCATATTTTAATTTTCACACTATAATACTATGCAATATGTTTTGTGCTATTTTGGTGACTTTTTTTTGTCCAAAAAGCATTTTTGTGACATTTTTCTCATTGGCTTCTCTATTTCTGTAGGACATGAAAAACACTGAAATGCATGAATAAAAATGTTTTAATGCAAAAAGACACCAACCTGCTTGTAAAAAAAAAAACCCTATTAACTGTGAAAGGTTATTACTAGTTATTTTCACTTGCCATACATGTTTTAATGGGTTGCCTACTACATTTATATCAGTGACCTATCCTTGGGATTGATCTGTGGGGGTTTGACACCCTCTACCCTCTTATGATCAGCTGTTTTCGCCTCCAGTAGCGTCAGATGTACAGAGTGGAACAGCACAGCTCTGTACGCTGCTTAGTGGTCAATGTTTGGTACTGCAGGTCCACTCCTATTGAAGAGAATAGAAGCTGATCTGCAGGACCCAGGAGCGTCCACTACATTGTCTATCTCCATACACTGCGTACATCTGGCCTCTGTTGGGTTGATGACTACAGTTTAGTGGGGGTATCATGGGACCGTTCTGATACTGATGACCAATCCTAAGGTAGGTCATCAATAAAAATTGGCTGACAATCCCTTAAATTACATCTGGTGATTAATGAACAATATTTTTGAGAACTTTTTGAGACTTTCTTGTGACGTGTCAATCGGTTGGATATTATGACTATTGTGAACACACCTAACTTTCTTCCAAATTATAATAACAAACAATTAGTGAGTTGCGCTCTGCAATGCTAAGGATGCAAACAATGAATATTGTAATATGGACATTCATTACTGCTGTGGAAATACATATAAAAAAGATAACATTTTTTATAGATACTTGGCCTATAAAGCAGGCCAGTTTGATTTGAGCCCAGTAGCCACATCACGGCGAATCTCTTTGCTGGGTCTCTACCTAAACTAATGCCTCTGAGTAGAAATCTTCCTGGTAGGAACCTGCTAATAGAGAATTCTCATTACCTTACGCGATTTTAATACTTTTTTTCTTACCCAAAGAGAGGCATTAGTTTAGGTAGGGACCCACCAAAGAGATATGCCATGACCTGGATACTGAGCTCAAATAAAACTGGCCTTTTTTATATGCTACATATGTGAAAAAAGAAAAAGGTATTTATTTTTTTCCTTTTTTTTTTTTTTTTTTTTTAGATGTATTTCCTTAGCATTAATGCATGTCCATCTTCCTATATTTATTATATTCATTGTTTGCATGCCTTAGCATTTCAGAGTGCAAATGTCTCTTTGTTTGTTATATTATATTTCATGTTCTGAATGCACCTGTTCAGACTTGCATGTTAGGAAGTGCCGTCAGCTTTCTTATTTCTTCCAGATGATGGCACCAACCAGTTAAAACAATCGTCTTGGTTGAAACCATCCATTTTCTTCATTGTTAATGTCTATGGATAACTTTTTTTAAATGAAAAAGGGATTTGTTTGTTAACTTCTGGGCACAGGTAGTGATGTGAATGAGCAGACCATGCTCACTTCTCTGGTGTTACTGTCTGTACCTTGCACACACTTTTCACACTCCAGGTTGCTCCTGCACTATACACTGATGGTGGGTTTACATGTCCCGATATCGGCGTCCAACTCCGACCAAAAGTCACGTGGTTCGGGCATTGGAGCCGATATCGTTGCTGCGTTGTACGGTGTGAACATCCCATACGATGCTGGAACGATGGTAAAACGATATTGGGGGTAGAATGAGCGTGCTATTCAACCGCCCAATATCTGATGCCGGTTGGAGCCGGATCGTCCCGTGTGACAGTTCAACTACGATGTGTACTGCAACGTCACCCATTCACTCCCATGTTAAATGGTCGTTCCTGGGTCGGGGGACGTACACATCGTAGGGACGTTGTATCCCGATATCGAAGCGTGTAAACCGGCGATGCGATGCAGGGAAAAGCGCGCTCAAAAAGCGCGCTCCCGCGTCGTTGGATACGATATCGGGCCGATATTGGGACGTGTAAACCCACCATGACAGCTCCGGTGTCTCCTCTGATGGATTAGCAGATGATTTCTGAGGTTTCATAGCCGAGCACAGTTGTCTCTTCCATGGATGACCTTTCTTCAGCTGTCTGGGGTGGGCCTGGCTCTTGTGAACCCCCCCACCTCTCTGTATGGCTGTGTGTGATTCACACGTTGGCTTGTTGTGTTATGGATCTGTACCTCTGCGGACCCTTTGCTGCTGACTTCATTGTGGTTTTCTTTTCTTTACTTCAGCAAATGAGAAGATTGAAGACATCAATGGCTGCCCCAAGAACAGGTCACAAATGGTGAGTGATGAAGATTGACAGCTGTCAGGGCTGCACATAATAATCTATTATTGACGTCAGGATGGGAATTGTTGCCATGTTACTACCTTAAGGGCTACAAACTCTGTAATATAGATGGTCCTTGAGTCTGTATCTTTTAATTAATTGATTTTGGCTACTTACAGGGATTTTCCTCTAGAGTGAATGATGCAAACAATCAACTTTCCTCTATTTACTCTGCAACTTTGCATGAAGCTGCACTGATTTGTGCCCAGAGGAACCCTGCTTGGATCGATCTGGACCTGCCAGGGATCCGCACGTAGATTGTCATCATTCAGAGGGGGCTCAGCTTTCTTCTATCTGTTGCATTTCTTGGCAGAAAAACAGCTTTAAAAAGGGACTTGGCATGTATTCAAGCAGTTTTGCTAATTTTATTGTAAAAATATGCAGTCCACACGTACGGCAATGTGAGTTATTCTCAGTTGCAAATAATGGAACGTGTGGATTCTGCATGCAAAGACTTTGTGGTGTGAACATACCATACACGCCGATGTGTCTTCCTGTGGCAGAAGTCCAAAACTAATGCCTTGAAAATCAATACCATGCCATCCCAAGATTTTTTTCTGCCGCTTGTGAATGGGTATGAAAAAAAAATCCCTATTCATGTGTGTGTGGGATCGCGTGTGAATTTCCAGGCAGGTGCACAATCAAGAATGCCTAAATCTAAGTAGCAAGTGCATAACACGCTTTTGTCTGAATGCATTGAAAATGAGATATATAGCAACATAAAATGGGTCTTAATTTAGAAAAAAATGTTCTATGGTTTTGTTTTTAACTCTGTTCTGTAGAACCCTTGTGTCTCCATGGAAACAGACTACAAACACTTCGGCGTAGTCTGATCCTGCAGTCCTGCTTTCTTTCATCTGTTGCCATTTTTTCCTAGCTTCTGTTTGGTAGGTTAGGATAAAGTAGTAGACAGATAGATAGATAAAAGAAAGAGAAAATGTCTGCAGGATCCAACAACACAGTATTTTTTTTGTCTGTTTCCATGGAGAGGCGAAGCTCTTTATACCAATTGCATAAACAAAATGTTGGGAATTTGTTAATGAAAAACTATAGCAACGCTGTTTCATTTAAGATACATTGGAATAATAAACATATATATATATATGGTTGTGATTCTGGGTGTACAGCTTGCATGGATCATGGAGCATTAGGAATTTTGGAACGTTCTGCCTCGTGCAGTATGAAGATTTCTATAATAGGAAGGAACCATTGCATTTATTTAAAAGGATCCTGTCACCTCCAAAATGCCTCCTAAGCTATCAAAACATGTCCCTGCACCATCCTATCCCTAATCTCACACTCCTTTTGTCTCCTAAAAGCATTCTGTGAAAGTGGAGAAAAACGTTTTAATACTTACTCATTAGTGATTATAATTAGCAGGGGCTATATTCTTTAGTCACCAGGGGGTGTTGTTTTGCAGCTCCAGGATCCACCCTCTCTCTGTCTGTGCTGCTGTGAAACTGAAACTGAAGGCAGGACTAATTATTTGCATTCTGTGAGTGATAGAGAGGGGGGAGGGCAATGCCTGCACATCACAGCAGAACACACAGAGACAGGGTGGATCCTGGAGCTGCAAAACAGCCCGCCTTGGTGACTAAAGAATATGGCACCTGCTAATTATAATCCATAATGAGTGAGTATTAAAACGTTTTATGCAATTTCACAGGATGCTTTTAGGAGACAAAAGAAGTGTGAGATTAGTGATTGGATGCTGCAGGGACATGTTTTTCTAGCTTAGGAGGTGTTTTGGAGGTGACAGGATCCCTTTAATGATATTTTAGAAAATTGTATTATAACTATGACCACAGATTTATATGTGAACTCTATTAATAAATGAATGTAGCAGCAATGGAGTGTACAAAGGATGTAATGGAGAAGGATGGAGGAGCTAGAGGAGCAGGGAGATCTGATCTACATAGAGAAAGTTCTTTATTCATGCAGAGATGAAATGTGAGATCAAAAATCATCAAGAATACACACTAATGGAGACATAGTGCAACATTTCAACCCCTTTTTTAGGTCTTGGGTAAGTATGGTGGACAGGAATTGGATTATTCTTGGAAAGGGTCACTCCTCTGTACCATATTACTGACCACCAGGGACTCTTGTGGGGGAAAAAGACCTGGGAAGGGTCGGAAAAGTTGCACTGTCACCATTAGTATGTATTCTTGTTGGTATTTATTACATGTGTCTACTATGCTGGAGTGCTGCAATAGAAAACCTTATCCACTTTGCAGATTAAAGTGTGCAGTGAACCTGCTTTACTATGAAATTAGTCTAAGCATAACTTCATAGTTAAATCTGGAATCCTTCACCTTTTTTGACACCCCATAGAGAATGAATGGGGAGGCTGATGGGCATCTTACCTGTTGTTCAGTTTTGTAACAGATGATAAAAATTCCATTTTCCAAGAAAAAGTAGAGCGCATCACAATTATAATACGGTATATAAGAAACTGGGCACAAGCGTGCAAATAACCATAGCCATTCAAAACTAAGAAAGAAATTGCACATAAAGCCAGCATCTCGCAGTTTTACAAATTTACAAAACCTTTATTTAAACCAAACAGTAACAACAATTTAAAAACAAGTAAAAAACCACGAGGACAGGCATGCTAAAATGTATGAACTTTGTAAAATTAGCTGTATACATATAATAGTATGCACATGTACCCGTGTACATCATAAGAATGCTAGGAGAGAATGTTCTGCCTTCCTAATCAAGACCCACACTCTGCTGATTGGTACAAACCGCTGTCATAACCTGTGTTATAAACAAGCCCTAGTGGTATAATTACCAAAAATCCAAATAATATAATTATCCCTATTTAGTGAACAATACACATAGGAAAGAAAAGGTGGATTAAATTGGGTGACAGGGTGGACCCAAATAGAAGAGCCAGTGGTCAGCCATGAGGTGAGAAGAATAATACAAGTGTAAAGTGGGAGAACAAGACGTTAAAGGTGCCAGAGATCACTGGATCCTGACGAAACCACTAGCTAGTGATACTTGTGGGGCTCTGTTCCCCAGGTTCAGGAACCCAGGTCTGTTGTTTTTCTGCTAGGTGGGGTCCAGTGATTTCTGGCACCTCTAATGTCTTGCTTTGGTCTTGGGTCTTCTCACCGTGTCCGTTCTCCAGTTTGACACTTGTCTTGCATTACTCCGGCCCTCTCGTAGGGACAGTTGTGCGAGATCTATTTTAGTGTGGAGCCTCCTGTGATAACACAATTTGTGGCATGCCATGAATCCCTGACATGACCGCTCCATGCCACAACCCTCTGTTCCCATCCTGCAGTCCTCACATGGTTGGAATAACTTACTCCCACTGAATTCGCTCTGTATTATACCTGCCATTCTTACTTACTTGCCTTCTGTACAGAGCTAATGTCTTCTCCTGTCCTGCCCATAGATACTGTCTGAGCAGGTACATGCCAGCATCTGCTGTAAACTATGACTATTAATCATGAAGTCGTCACTCGGGGAGGTTGGCGTCACTTTGTGTAAACGGTTGGGGCTAAACGATGACTTCTGTTATTCCCTCTGGAAAAATAAACCACAACATGTGGCTAAACCTTGCAATTTTTGCAATAATCCAGTCTATTTTTGCCTCTACAAATGATTATTATTTGCTTATAGCCCTCGATTATTTATTTGTATCTCTATCTAAATGTTTAATGCATGGCGCGAGATGCATCACTTTAAAAAAAATGGTTTCAACAGTGAAGTGATTCTGCAACTTTACCAAAACTCAGTCACCAAAAAGCCATAGAAAAGAATTGTTACTGTTATATAATATAATAAAGTCAATAGGGTAAAGAGGAACACTGGAGAACTGCATCATGTAAAATAACATAGATACTGAGAATTACATCCAGTGTACAGGACAGGAGAAGTGGTACTGTGCAGTATATGAATAAAGAATAATACAGATGCTGAATATTACACCCAGTGTACAGGACAGGAGAAGTGGTATTGTGCAGTGTATATATACAGAATAATACAGATACTGAATATTACACCCAGTGTACAGGACAGGAGAAGTGGTACTGTGCAGTATATGAATAAAGAATAATACAGATGCTGAATATTACACCCAGTGTACAGGACAGGAGAAGTGGTATTGTGCAGTGTATATATACAGAATAATACAGATACTGAATATTACACCCAGTGTACAGGACAGGAGAAGTGGTATTGTGCAGTGTATATATACAGAATAATACAGATACTGAATATTACACCCAGTGTACAGGACAGGAGAAGTGGTACTGTACAGTGTATATATACAGAATAATACAGATACTGAATATTACACCCAGTGTACAGGACAGGAGAAGTGGTATTGTGCAGTGTATATATACAGAATAATACAGATACTGAATATTACACCCAGTGTACAGGACAGGAGAAGTGGTACTGTGCAGTGTATATATACAGAATAATACAGATACTGAGGATTGCACCCAGTATACAGGACAGGAGAAGTGGTACTGTGCAGTGTATATATACAGAATAATACAGATACTGAATATTACACCCAGTATACAGGACAGGAGAAGTGGTACTGTGCAGTGTGTATATACAGAATAATACAGATACTGAGGATTACACCCAGTATACAGGACAGGAGAAGTGGTACTGTGCAGTGTATATATACAGAATAATACAGATACTGAGGATTACACCCAGTATACAGGACAGGAGGAGTGGTACTGTGAAGTGTATATATACACAGAATACAGATACTGAGGATTAGACCGAGTATACAGGACAGGAGAAGTGGTACTGTGAAGTGTATATACACACAGAATACAGATACTGAGGATTAGACCGAGTATACAGGACAGAAGAAGTGGTACTGTGCAGTGTATATATACAGAATAATACAAATACTGAGAATTAGACCGAGTATACAGGGCAGGAGAAGTGGTACTGTGCAGTGTATATATACAGAATAATACAGATACTGAGGATTACACCCAGTATACAGGACAGGAGAAGTGGTACTGTGCAGTGTGTATATACAGAATAATACAGATACTGAGGATTACACCCAGTATACAGGACAGGATAAGTGGTACTGTGCAGTGCTCATTTATACAGAGTAAAGATTGATACTGAGCTCTTATTCATCTCCGAGCCCACACATTCCTCAGTCATTGTGTGAATCCAGCTGTCATATCACTGTGTTTAATCTGTCACCTTGTATTTTCTTTAGATTGAGAACATTGATGCCTGCCTGAGCTTCCTGGCAGCTAAAGGAATTAACATTCAAGGCCTGTCAGCGGAGGGTGAGTTCACATGTGGCAATTCTTCACAATGACATTATCTGTGAACCTATTGCACTGTCCTTGTCATATCGTCTCCTCTCTCGGGACACGTGCCTCAGGGGTACTTCACACACAGCGAAATCGGCAACGTCGCCAGTGATATCGCTGTGTGTGAAAAGAAGCAGCGATAGGGCCCCGGCTGCGAGGTCGCTGATCATTACATAACGATTAGGACCATTTTTTGCTCATTGGTCTCCTGCTGTGCAGCACACATCAGCGTGTTTGACAGCGGGAGACCCAACGAGCGCCGGTCCCGAGAATGCAGGGAGCCGGAGCGGGCAGCGGCACCGCCACCAGCTGCGGCCACAGCGATGTGCACCCGGCCGCGCTGTGCACGCTGGGACATGTAGTCATAAGACTACATGTCCCAGCGTGCACAGCGCGCCCGATGTGTAACAAGGGTACACATCGGGTAACTAAGCACAGCGCTGTCCTAGTTACCCGCCGTGTACCCTGGTTACCAGCCTGTAAGCGGGGGAAGGCTGGTAACCAAGATACAGAGCAGGTAATTAGGACAGTGCTGTGCTTAGTTACCCGATGTGTACCTTAGTTACCAGCCTTCTCCCGCTTACCCAGCGATGTGGAGGTCGGCTCCCTGGTCGCGGAGGAGATCTGCCTGTTTGACAGCACCCCAGCCACTACACAGCGATGTTCCAACGATCCTGGTCATTGTCGGGATCACTGGAACATCGCTGTGTGTGACGGTACTCTCATGACGATGATGATCGGTCATATGGTGACAGAACATGCTGGGTATTGTAGTGTATCAGTGCATTAGGATTAGAATTTAATCTTGCTTAGGGCCGTGCAGAATATTTTTTTTTTCAGATTAAAAATTGACACAACAAAGTGACAGTGTAAATGATGCCCACCTTATTATTTGCATGCACCATATTTTTGGTTTCAGGCGCAGATTACATCTGCACTTGGTTGCCTCTGACTTTTTCTAACTGAAAAAGACAGGTGAAGAGTTTTTCTTTTTAGTCTCAAACTTTGCCCCTAATTCTTTCTGAAATGCGCCCAGTGCATCCTCCAAATCAGTCCTACCCCACCGCAGATTTTTTGTGGACGAACTGACCATCTAATGAGTTTGGGGGTCTCCCAATTGTTCCCAACCCCTAGTCCTGAGATGGGATTACATACATCCTAAATGCTCTCTGAAAAATATTGCCATCATGACATCCTTAGTCCATTGGCTGCAGATCTGTCAAATAAAAGAAAATAACAGAAATTGTAATTGCTACAGCAAACTCTTATAAACGGGAAAAAAATATTAATTTGTCAAGTTGAGGCCTGTCACGTGACCCGTGTGACCCTAAATCCCCCTTCTCCAGAACAAGATACCTCCCATTCATTACAAGTGTAAAAAGCGAGTGAACTCCGGGATTATAGCTGTCATAATGTAGATTGACAAAGCAAATAAAGCCGCCGAGCGATGATTGTCCTTCCCCAACTCTTAATTGTACAGATTTAAGCTTGAACAGAGAGATGTCACATTATTTCACCCCGAGAAGAATGTTCCCTTTGTTTCTGCGTCTCTGGGATCCAGAAATAGGTGGTGGATCTGATGTCACACTATTTCTGTGACACAAGTGCGGGGCTGGAAATACAGCGAGAAGTTGTTGTACCAGTTGCACACACAAAAATAAATGTGTCGGCAATGAGCGCGGGCACCGGAAAACTGCAGCCGACCTCGTATCGGGTAACGCAGCCGTGAACTTGTGAAACGCGATCGATGGTGGGTGCGATCGCCGGCTCCTACAGCTGTGAGGGTAGGATTATGTGGATATGTTTTTATAGTTATTATTAACTTTTAGGAACTGCAGACATTTTAATGTTTCTATATTCCTGACACTTACAAATCAATCCGTGAAGGTTGCACCAGGTATTCCCGTCCCCAACCAAAATGGGAGCACTTTTATGTCCTCTTTTTGGGATAAGATCTAAGTGCAAGGGTTTAGTATAGATTTAATTCGTGGTTATTTAAATGCGTTTGCCCAATGTAGTGTAGTATAAGACAGGGTCCCGTGTGTGTTCATTGGCCCGGAGCTCCCCTATAACTTCTCTTGCTTACAGATCGTCTCACCCTTGAGGATGTCGCTGCATTTGTATTTGACTCTTGTGAAACCTCAACTCCAATTATAATCCAATTTTGCCTTAGGTGACACAAGAGTGACATAAGGCTCCTGGCATTAAAGAAAATGTATATATTGGTGTTTTTGTATTGGATTAAGGGGGTGGCCATCTTGCCTTTAGTTGCTTTTCACACTTTTAGGGAGATATTTTACCGCAACCACTAGAGCCATAGTCAGCAATAGACTAGAGATATTTGTTGACTTCTATGGGAAAGTGTTGTGGGCATGCTATGTGATTTATGCAGAGGTCATTGTGCCGGTAGGAGGAGGAGATTAGTTGTGACATTGCCTATTATGATTGATAGATCCTGTATTATCTATGTATAGGTGCTTACCTGACATTATAATCGTGTCTGTAATGATAATGAGACTGCTGAAAAGTGATCTCTGCAGAATAGCAAGTATTATGAGCTCAGTGGTCAGTAAGAATTGCAAGATATCAGGATCTTTTTGGATATGGATACTGTAATATGGAAAATAAAAATTAAAGTATCCCCCAAAATATGTTTAAGGAAGCATTTGATGACCTATCTACAGGACATGTCATTAATAGTAAATTGGTGGGAGTCTGACACCGACTCTCTCACTAATCAGCTGTTTGCGTCCGCGGTGGCCGCACTTTGAATAGAGCTGCTGAGCGACGCTGGAGCAAAAAACAGCTGATATGTGGCAGTGTCGGCGTCCCTTTAATGCTCTGGCGTTGGGTCTGGATTTGTGCCATTGATCCTGGAGATACCCTGTATGGACTGTGTGGTACTTTCCTGGGCATTAGCAGCTGAATCGCTTTGCCTGTGATGCCACATGCAGAGAAAGTGAAAAGTTAACCCTTGAAATCTCATTTTAGAACATGTTTGAAAAATCACTATAAATTGACCAAAAATTATTAGATCTATGGAGGTGACTTTCTACAATCTAATGGGAAGATTTGATAGCAATCTTATAGGCTTATTTGACAATTGAGTAATATGGGTTCAGAGATGAGAATTCTCTTCTGAGGGCTTCTTCCTCCTAGGAGTTGTATTCCTGACCACAATCTGAGAATAATATGGGAGAAGTTGTGGAATTAAAAAGGATTTAAAATCAATACTTCCCATTCTGACTGTTTCTGGGGGATGTTTGATTTTAGGTGTAGCTGTCGTATTATTAGCTGGTAGGACGGGTGATAGGATGATAAATCTCTCTTTTTTCGCACCTATTAATGTCATTGTTTGCTCACGTCTCGCCCTTTCTTGTGCGGGTGTCTTCTCTCTCGGGCTGCATGTTCTCTTTTAACGCTTGTAATGTATATTCTTGTAGATGGAGGCGGCAGCTGTTTTAGTTTTTTCTGTGATTACTGACACCAAATGAAGCTGTCTGGTGTCTGCAGTGACTAGTCACCTATCGTGCCGCATATACCTGCCAGTCCCAGCGCCTGCAGTGACTAGTCCTCCATTGTGCCCCATCTGTCTGCCAGGAATAGTATCTGTGGTCACTCGTTCATGATCGTGCCCCACCTTCCTGCCATGCCCAGTGCCTGCAGTGACTAGTCCACCATCGTACCCAATCTACCTGCCGTGCCCAGTGCCTGCAGTGACTAGTCCACCATCGTACCCAATCTACCTGCCATGCCCAGTGTCTGCGGTGACTAGGCCCTATCGTGTCTCATCTGCCTGCCAGGAATAGTATCTGTGGTCACTGGTCCACGATCATGCCCCACCTGCCTGCCACGCCCAGTGTCTGCGGTGACTAGTCCCCTATTGTGCCCCACTTCCTGCCATGCCCAGTGTCTGCGGTGACTAGTCCCCTATTGTGCCCCATCTACCTGCCATGCCCAGTGTGTGCGGTGACTTTTCCACCATCGTACCTCATCTACCTGCCATGCCCAGTGTGTGCGTTGACTTTTCCACCATCGTACCTCATCTACCTGCCATGCCCAGTGTCTGTGGTGACTAGTCGCCTATTTTTCCCCATCCACCTGTTGTGCCCAGTGCCTCCGGCGACTAGTCCACCATCGTGCCCCATCTACCTGCCATGCCCAGTGCCTGCAGTGACTAGTCCCCTATGGTACCCGATCTACCTGCCATGCCCAGTGCCTGCAGTGACTAGTCCACCATCTTACCCCATCTACCTGCCATGCCCAGTGTCTACAGTGACTAGTCCTCCATCATGACTTATCTGCCTGCCAGGCCCAGTGTCTGTGGTGACTAGTCCCCAATTGTGCCCATCTACCTGCCAGGAATAGTATCTGTGGTCACTGGTCCACGATCGGCCCCACCTTCCTGCCATGCCTAGTGTCTGTGGTGACTAGTCCACAGTTGCGCCCCATCTACCTGCCTTGCCCAGTGTGTGCGGTGACTAGGCCCTATCCTGCCTCATCTCCCTGCCAGGCCCAGTGTCTACTTTGACTAGTCCTCCATCGTGCTCCATCTGCCTGCCAGGAATACTATCTGTGGTCACTGGTCCACAATCGAGCCCCACCTACCTTGCAGATCCAGTGTCTGCGGTGACTAGGCCCTATCATGCCTCATCTGCCTGCCAGGCCCAGTGTCTGTGCTCATAAATAGAGTTTGTACTGTTACTATAAGAAAGGTTGTACTGTGTATTACATATAAGCAGAGGTTGTACTGTGTATTATATACATATAAGCAGAGGTTGTGCTGTGTATTATATACATATAAGGAGAGGTTGTACTGTGTATTACATATATACATAATCGGCAGTTTTGTGCTTACGGCCACTGTGCCGCTATCACGGCCGGAAGCGCAAAAAGCGTCGCGCAACTTTTCCCCTGTCCCGCCTCCCCCAGCCACATGCCTGCGCCGCATTCACCCCCGCCGCCAGCCACAGCCAGGATGCGCATTAGACGCAGGCGGCGACGCCAGCATCGCCAGCCCTCACCTTAACTGCCACCGCCGCCTGCCCCAGCTCCCTTGCCACACTCCCATTACCTGCTCCGCCAGGCGCCGGTGTACCTGCTCCGCACCCGGCCTGTATACTCTGCTCCCCGCACAGCCGCCTGTATACTATGCTCCCTGCACAGCCGCCTCCGTAATGACTTGCTCCCGCACAGCCGCCTTATACTTGCTCCCGCACAGCCGCCTGTATACTCTGCTCCCTGCACAGCCCCTTATACTCTGCCCCCACAGCCCCTGTATACTCTGCTCCCGCACAGCCGCCTGTATACTCTGCTCCCCGCTACAGCCGCCCTGTATACTCTGCTCCCCGCACAGCCGCCCGTATACTCTGCTCCCCGCACAGCGCCGTATACTCTGCTCCCCGCACAGCGCGTTACTCTGCTCTCCACACAGCCGCGTGTATACACAGCCGCCTGTATACTCTGCTCCCCACACAGCCGCCTGTATACTCTGCTTCCCGCGCAGCCGCCTGTAAACTCTGCTCCCCGCACAGCCGCCTGTATACTCTGCTCCCCGCAGAGCCGCCTGTATACTCTGCTCCCCGCACAGCCGCCTGTATACTCTGCTCCCCGCACAGCCGCCTGTGTACTCTGCTCTCCACACAGCCGCGTGTATACACAGCCGCCTGTATACTCTGCTCCCCACACAGCCGCCTGTATACTCTGCTTCCCGCGCAGCCGCCTGTAAACTCTGCTCCCCGCAGAGCCGCCTGTATACTCTGCTCCCCGCACAGCCGCCTGTATACTCTGCTCCCCGCACAGCCGCCTGTATACTCTGCTCCCCGCACAGCCGCCTGTGTACTCTGCTCTCCACACAGCCGCGTGTATACACAGCCGCCTGTATACTCTGCTCCCCACACAGCCGCCTTTATACTCTGCTTCCCGCGCAGCCGCCTGTAAACTCTGCTCCCCGCACAGCCGCCTGTATACTCTGCTCCCCGCAGAGCCGCCTGTATACTCTGCTCCCCGCACAGCCGCCTGTATACTCTGCTCCCCGCACAGCCGCCTGTATACTCTGCTCTTCGCACAGCCGCCTGTATACTCTGCTCCCCGCACAGCCGCCTGTATACTCTGCTCCCCGCACAGCCGCCTGTATACTCTGCTCCCCGTACAGCCGCCTGTATACTCTGCTATCCACTAACCCGCCTGTATACACACAATTCACTTCACCGCGCTCCCGATGCAATTGCATCGGGCCTTTTTACTAGTATACAGATAAGCAGAGGTTGTACTGTCTGCTGTTTACACGTCGTGTGTACAGGGCCATAGTCAACCATAGGTGCAGGATTTACATATCAATAAGTACATGTATATAGATCTACACATAAAGTGTGGTAAGTGGGTGTCTGTATATGGATATGTAACATCTTGTACCATAATAATCGCTGTATTTCGCCCTCCACTGACTGTTTTTTGCCTTTTATTTTTTACAGAGATCAGGAATGGAAATTTAAAAGCCATCCTCGGCCTGTTCTTCAGCCTGTCGCGTTTCAAGCAACAGCAACAGCAAACCCTGAAACAGAATTCTCACCAGCCGGCTCCAGCACCTCAACATTCAGGAAACCAGTGCCAGCAGCCATACCATCCTCCCAGCACCCCCCATGCCCAGCCCTACTCACCTGCTCCAGTCCAGTGCCAACAACCACAGCAACCTCCCCAGTCACAGAGTAAAGCACAAGGAGAGATGCACTCCAGGTACCTGCACAACCACAGAAATGTAGATTTGTGATTCCATGTGATCACACACTGGAGACTTTTGTGTAAACCTTTCACCCTGGTGTATAGCACCATATGGGCAGATTGACCGCTCCCCAGATGTATTATACCATGTGGGCAGATAGAGACCCCTCCTCAGGTGTATTGTACCATCCAGGCAGATAGAGACCCCCCTCCTCAGGTGTGTTATACCAAAAGAACAGATGGAGACCCCGCCTCAGGTACATTATAATATGGGTGCAGAAAGAGACCCCTCCTCAGGTGTATTGTACCATCCACGCAGATAGAGACCCTTCCTCAGGTGTCAACTGCGGTCCCAGACAGAAAAGGGCCCTTGTGCAAGAACAGTATATGGGCTCTTTTTTTAGTCCAATAGCTCGTCAGAATGCACTATTGTACCTGCTTTGGAGGTAGAAATGGGTTCCCTCACCTCTTGGGCTCCTGTGCGGCTGATAGTGACCCCTCTTCAGTTGTATTATACCAAGGGAGAAGATTGAGACCCTTCTACAGTGTAGTGTCCTATACGGCAGATAGAGACCCCTCCTCAGATATCTGCTGTATATAGACCTGTCATATTCAGATACATGAGGGTCTGTATTCAGACTCATTTTCTCAGGTTATTAGTGCAGTTGATCCCCATATTACAGCATACCTTGTATAGTATCATTACTCAAACCTTACATTAGCTATAAATTGCCACTGACCTCGCTGACTTCCACCCTGGCAGGTTCTCATGACATCATGTAGAATGAGGCCCTTTGTAGCAGTGAAATATGGGGCAATTAGCTGATTAGCCTGAGGAAAATCATCCGTGTAACACAAAACCTCTTCTTTTTAAGTTTTTCAATGGAAAAATCTGATTCAGACCTTAACTTTGGGTGGAGGACACAAATACATCCTTATCTGCTTCTAGGGAACGGAAGGTCTTGTGTGCAGGGACCTGACTTCTGAGAAGTCTGTAGATGGGGGTGATTTTCAATAAATGCATATTATGTAGGGGGGAGGGAGCTGGAGCCAGAATTGTGGGTCACAGCATTGTTGTAAGTTGCCCCCAACCTAAAGCAGTGATGTGGCTCCTAATTTCACCTGCAGAGCTATACGTACATTGGAATCGGCTGTATGGTTTTGTATGTGAAAAGGTGCTACCCTGCAAGATCAGATGAGGGAAGGGGTGAGGCTGGGGTCCGATGTAGCGCTCGGTGCTCCTACAAGGCGTAGCAGCTTTCTACTGGATTATTAAAAATAATTTGCAAAATGCTCACTGTTATTAATGATTGTCATTAGCAATAAACAAACCATATACAGTTAATTGTTAGTGATTCAGCGGAAAGCTGCTGCAATTTGTAACTCCAGAGCGTGCAGAGAATTATTCTGCTATATGCTGATGGTGTATTGAAATTCCAAGCCTCACGGATCCTAGTGGATATTATCGTGGATTTTGGGCTGCATAGTGGCTCAGTGGTTAGCACTGTATGGTGGCTCAGTAATTAGCACTGCAGCCTTGCTGCACTGAGGTCCTGGTTCAAATCCCACCAAGGACGACATCTGCAAGTAGTTTGTATGTTCTCCCTGTGTTTGCGTGGGTTTCTCCGGGTTCTCCAGTTTCCTCCCACCCTCTAAAGACATACTGATGGGATGTTTAGATTGTGAGCCTCAATGGGGACAGTGTTGCAAATGTATGTAAAGTGCTATGGAATTAATAGTGCTGTATAAATGATTATTATATTATTTCCATCACACACATCCACAGCGATCCTGCAATGCGTGGTCTTGACCTAATAGTACATTACTGAGAGCTGAATTGATCCCACCTAAGGGTAGAGTTCTTCTTTATACTCCAGATCTGATTCTGCCCATTTATCCCACTATACAGTTCGTCTTCCAGAGACCCCCAGGCGAGATCAGGTTTCTGCGCTTCTCCATTGGGCAGAGGAAATGCTCCCGGTAGGGCGGTCCCTGAATGTTTGCAGCGTGTCCTACCCCACTAATCATGCAGATAACACACTAACCGCTTGGTTTGTCCATAATGTTGTGTGCACTGAACTCACCATTGTGGCTTTTTTTTGCCTTTTTAAATTTAAACTAAAGCTAACCAGTGAAGCAAATGACAGCTCTATGGCCAGGTTCACATTTTACATTATTTAACATGAAGAATAAAAGCTGCTTTTTACAGTACAGGCAAAAGCTATAAGATGTCAAGAATCTCATTCACATTACGTATTTTGTTTTTTTCTGATTAGATTGGAAAACTGCAGAGGTTTTTAAATCTGCAGCTCATTAATTCTTTCTGCATTTTTACAGCTTTGAGAAACTAAAAAATAAACAATCAAAAAGCAACAGTATTTTTATGTTGTTTTGGCTGAATAAAAGTAAATTGTGCATTTAGACAAAGCACACAAATCATTTGCACCAAAAAAAAGCTTCAGAAAACAAATACAGGTAAAAAGGCAGCATGTGAACATAGCCTTACAGTCACTGTGGGAGTAGGGCCCAGTGACACCCTGTGTGAGATGCATGTGAGATACTCACAGGGTCTCGCATACATCTTCTGGCACTGCCGCCAACTCTCTGGACAAGAGCGTGGAGCTGCATGTGTTACTATGCAGCTGACATGCTCTTGTCCAAAGAGTCGGTGGCCGTGCCGGGTGGTGCATGCGAGACTCGTGCGAGTATCTCACATGCATCTTGCACCGTGTGTCACCGACCTAATGTGCACATCTATAGGCGGAAAAATGTATCTTGCCTATTTAGTAGAATTGAGCAAAGTGGATTCACAGGACCCCTGAAATACATGGAAACCATCAGCATGACGTATACATTCTGAACTATAATACTTTGCAGGAGGGAGCAAAATGGATTTGCACACTGGTCCAGTGTCCACGTCATCCCTACTGATCCTGAACACCTGAAAAGAAGACAAGAAGACCCCGAGACGCGTGTCATGACAGTCAAGATGTCCCACAAAAGGCCCTTGGATGTAGGTGGTAGAAACTTACAGGTCTCTACCACAAAGGAGCGAGGTGCACACTGATCCTGGGTCCTGCAAATCGCTTTGCTTCTTGCTGCAAAAACGTATGGTCCAGAGTTTATCAGTCATTCTGATAGTTTCTATGCATTTCATGAGCCAGCATGTGGTGTGCGGTAGGGTTGGTGGTCAGACCCTTGTATGCACCCATATCACTCACTTGTGGATATGGTCTGGGGGGCCACCACATTACAGATATGTGACCTAAGCCAGCAATCATAGGGGCGGAGAGTGTCCTGAACATCATAGAACTCATCCCATTCAAGAACACTGGGATAGCTGATAACAGGGAGCAATAGATGTACTTTATGTACAGTATCCCTTTAATTCACATACCTGAGCCTCAGAACTAGTTGTGTTCTTGGTCATCACTTTCCTGGATAGTAAAACATAAAAGCTCCTGACTGTGCAGATCAAAGTCCACTCTCCCTATTTTACTGCCTCCCTGAGAAGCAGATGTTTATCCCGAGCCTTTACATTTACTGTCACATGCAAAAAAAAAAGAAAGAAAAACTGGATAAGTTTTCAGATTTTTTTTTTAGTCCCTTGGGCAAAATGCAACAAAGACAAATCATTGTTTAAGTGTGAGATGTCTGATCATCAAACGCGCCGCGCGGAGCTCGTCACGTCAGCGAGAACACGCAGATTGACATGTGCAGAGCTCCGGCTGGATGATATGACAGAGCCGTGTCCTCGGGGGGGATGAGAGATGCACAACACGATAGATCCTGTCCGCTCTGTGACCCAGCTGCACATACCGGGGTCTAAGATCCGCTGTGTAAGTAGCACCAACATATTCTGCAGCCATGTACAAGAGCTGGATTCGGGTATTTTGCCAGTCTCTCAACAAGAGTTCTAATTTATTTTAGATTTTTTTCCAATTTTGTTTTTTTTTTCCCCTTCAGTAGCTATAACATATATAAACGCCTGTTTTTGGGGAGATGAGTAGTTGTTGTGAATGGCACCATTCATTTTACCATTTATTGTACAGTAAAAAAAAAAACTGAAAAAAAATATTTTTCTAAAAGAGATGTTTAATGTTTTTTTAAAAAAAAATTATAATGATTCTATTTTAAAAAAATATATTTCAAAATAGAATGACATACCACTATATATTTTTTTACTTAATCTTTTAGTTTAATCGCTTATTACTGCCAACATAGCAGTAATAGGGGCCCTAAGTAGACTCCTGACTGGTATAGTAAGCCATCATAGGGGGAGATGGTTGCACTATTTGAGTTAAGTTAATGAAATGGCACACATTTTAGTCTGCAAGCTTCAGTACTTAATTTAATTTCTGATACCCTGTTGCAGTTGATCCAAATTTTAGATCTTTCTCCTGCGGGAGTGTCTCTCCCAGTAATACAGTCTGGATGTGAGATGTTTGTGTCAGCACAGCTTCAATCCTGCAATTTTGTCTTCATTCGCTTTCATTCTTTTCTATAGACTGTTTGCTTTGCACACATTTAGATCCCTTCCCACCTATCCATGCTGTGAATATCCGTGTACAGCTGCCTCCCTGCTGCCATGTCTGAGGGTACCTCAGTGTTATCAGCATTTTGGACGCAACGTGATTTTGCTACTTTCAAAACACGTTGTACAGTACAAGCACAGTGGATGGCATTCATAGAAATCTCTTGCCTATTGTGCTTCATTTCTCCGCAACTTAAAAGTGCATGCGGCGCGGCATCCCAAGCTGCAGCATATCAATTTATTCTTGCATAGACGCCAAGTGTTCTCGAGAACACAGCGAAAATCCACTGCACCCAGAACCTGATCATATGCACGGACGCTGCATTCTCCCGCAGAGAACACGAGTGTCTCCACAAGAGAACTGCGTCTAGAACGCAGGCTTTCCTGATCATGGGCACTTACCCTAACCCTATACCCTTATCCTATGAGGGTTTGCTCACATCTGCATATAAAAATATCGCTCCAGTTTTCATTTAAAAAAGTTGGATGATAGAAACCTGGTAAATAAAGCATTGCAGAATATGTTGGCACTATGTAGGTAAAGATTATTATTATTATTATTATTATTATATTATTATTAAATTTGCGTCTAGGTGTTTGTGGCCTTCAGTTTGGGTCCCAACCAAAAATAATGATTAAAGCCTGCTAAATAGATGGTGAGGACCACAGAAAAGTCCCATGCACAATATATTAGGTTGGGAAACTTCTTTCTTAAATGATGACCCTTCATATAGATCTGAAAGCCCTTTTAGGTTCTAAGGGCAGCATTAACCCCTGATCTGCTGAATTCCAGTATAGACACTGTATATCCCCACTTCCCAGGCTCTGGCTCGCCTGGTGTCTCCTCCATATTTGCTTGCAGTGAGGTCCATGAACCGTCTCATTGACTTGCTGTCCCGCTGTGTGAGGACGTGTGTATCAGGCTGATGATTATTCGACCTCCTCTTCCTCCTTCTGATTTTCTTTCTTTTTAATATTTTAAGGCTCCCAGGTCCCAGCAACAGGACGTCAGCTGCAGGCAGCGAGGCCAAAACCCGGGGGCCGGTCGGTGGGAACAGGCGCAGTCAAAGTTTTAATAACTACGACAAAGCCAAACCAGTGAATCCTCCTGCGGCTGTGACCGAGAAAGGTATGTGATGGAGTGGGGTGGGGGGCCATCGCTTTAATGTACCCGCTGCATCAAATCCATTTGCACAATGTCGGCCGATGCTTTACTCGTCTAAATCTTTACAGATCTGTTCACAATGATTTTTTTTCATGTAACTTCCAAAGGTGATATGCTCTAAGATGTACATAATAAACGTCTGTGTAAAAATACTTTAATATTCCTGGGTGAGAACTATATTGTACACAGACTCCTAAATGGCTCATCTGCTTTGCAGTATTAGGCTGATTTCACATGTCCAGTAATCAGCTGTTAGGCTGGAAACACATTTAGCACATTTAGTGAGACACATGTGAGATAGGACGAGTCTTGCATGACTCACCTGGCAAAGCCGCCAGCTCTCTGGACAGGAGCGTGTCAGCTGCTTGTGTTTCTATGCAGTTCCAGGCTCCTGTCCGGAGAGCCGGCGGCCGTGCTGGGTGAGTCATGTGAGACTCGTGCAAGTATATTGCACATGTCTCACTCAGTGTATCTCGAACCTTAGAATAAATCCTGCAGCAATCTGTTGGCAAAAAAGTTGTCTAGACACAACATTTTTTGTTTCAGGGTCTGATTTTTTAACATTGGGGTCCATGGAGAATGGATCCATTATCTAATTGCTATTTATCTTCCATATGAAACTGATCCAGTAAGAAAAAACACAGATCCTTTACAAATGGCACAAAAACGGATGAATAAATATCAATCGGCTAATGGATCTGTTTTCCATAGACTCCCATGCTAAAAAATGGATTCTGCTGAATTCAGTTATTTAAAAACAGACAACTTTTTTGGCAACAGTTCGAAGGCTGCTGGATCCCTTCTAATGGATGATTACAGGACATCTAATCTAATGGATGATTACAGGACATGTCAACTTGGCCTTAAGGGCCCGTTACACGCTACGATATCGTTGGTACATCACGGCTTTTGGGGCGGTTCAGCGACGTCGTAACGATGTCGTTGCATGTGACACACAGATATGACCAACGATAAGTCGTTAGATCGTAGGATTATGAAGATGTCCATAAATCTGTTGTTCACTTGTTGCGGAATCATTGCTGCGTCGTTCAATATATCTGTACGTGTGACACCTCACTTGTAATCAATGAACGACGTGCAAGCGATCCAGGCTATGTCGGATTGTTGGTCGGATCGCTGGGACATTGAAGTGTGTAACTCAACCACTGCAGAATTGGGCAGATTTACCTTACTGTAGTCTAGGAAAGCTGTAATGGCAGACATACTGGTTGGCACACATTTTAAAGGGGTTGACCAGTGAAAGTAATTTATCACCTGTCAGCAGGATCTCCATGTACATTACAAGTTCAGCCGATCCCATAGATACCTGTGGATTTAGCTGACTTTTATCTAATGTTTGTGGGGCCTTTACAGTCTTATTTAGTGTTGGTTGGTTTATTTTGGGGTAATCAAGGCATGTCAAAGCTTGTATGCTTCTCACCAGGCATTGAGGCTGTGACACGTCCTTCTGTGAGGTCATTGTGTATGTCGCACGATCCTTTACCGCAAAGCACATGCACTGAAATCCCTGTATACACAGTCACACCTGTTCTCATAAATCTGCATTGATATCTATGGAGGAAGGACTGACGGGCAGCACCTCACAACCTCCCTTTCGGGTGTCTTAAGTTTTCTGCATTGTGCCTATAACTCCGGTAGCTCTCAGAGGTTTTAGGTTCGGGCTACACAACAACATAAAGATGGCAATGATTAGAAATTCCATATAACTTTGCCATCCTAGATCGTGGTGCAAGTTGTCTGCTGTATGGAGCCAAATCACAGCTGTAAAATAATTGTATGACGGCACAATTGTTTTTGATTGTGTGACCTGTCTCAAATTTCAGTGCAGCCCCCTAGCCTTACATAGGACTGCAGGCCATGCCTTACACCGGACTGCAGGCCATATGTGTCTTTTGCCTAGTGCACCCTCCTAATATTTTACTTCCATTCCAACATTATTTACAAGGCAGTGTCTCCCCCTAGTGGCCACAGTGTGTGATGCAGGGTCTCCGTAGTGGCCACAGTGTGTGATGCAGTGCCCTCTAGTGGCCACAGTGTGTGATGCAGTGTCCCTCTAGTGGCCACAGTGTGTGATGCAGTGTCCCTCTAGTGGCCGCAGTGTGTGATGCAGTGTCCCCCTAGTGGCCGCAGTGTGTGATACAGTGTGGCTGCCATGATACCGTGGCAGCTGTCACTGCGGACTGATTTATGACTGCCCGTAGGCTGGATGTCAGTTTCTCACGCAGCATTTTTTGCATTGATTTTTACACGTTTTTTGACACTTTTTTTCTTTATCTACAAAAATCACTGCCGCCGGATGTTCACAGATGCGCAGTAGAGACTTCTAAAACACTCAACACTCTATGTGCTTTTTGGGGCTTTTTTTGTAGTGTGCCTTTTTTTCAAAACACAGTAAGGGATGGGAACTTTATGGAAAAGAAAAAAACTGTAATAAAAAATTGATTTTCCAGCTTGTAAAAATGTCATCATCTTGTGGTGTGTTCCTGAGGAAGAGGCTGGGACAGCCTTGAAACGTATAGAATAAACACCTTCCTTTTACAAGATTCTGGTCTTTTCTTGCAAACCTCAGCGTGGGCTACTCCTCATCTTCAGTCCTTTGGATATCTAATCTTATATATGTGTCCCTGCTATGTACTGTGTAATGGATGTGTCTGACCGTACAGGGGCATGGTCTGATCATATCACATCTCCTGTGCTGAGATAATCTTATATATGTGTCTCTGCTATGTACTATGTAATGGATGTGTCTGACCATACAGGGACATGGTCTGATCATATCATATCTCCTGTGCTGAGATAATCTTATATATGTGTCTCTGCTATGTACTGTGTAATGGATGTGTCTGACCATACAGGGGCATGGCCTGATCATACCACATCTCCTGTGCTGAGATCATCTTATATATGTCATAAATATGTAAGAAAGACGGCACTCACCAGGTCAGCAGGTAACGGGATCTTTATTTCGGGAGCATACAAAGTGCAGGGAGGGGGCACCGAGGTGACGACGGGTCCGTTTCGGGCAAAGGCCCTTCTACCGGTCACGGCCATGTAGCCGTGACCGGTAGAAGGGCCTTTGCCCGAAACGGACCCGTCGTCACCTCTGTGCCCCCTCCCTGCACTTTGTATGCTCCCGAAATAAAGATCCCGTTACCTGCTGACCTGGTGAGTGCCGTCTTTCTTACATATTTATGACGTTTTGTTCCACTATACTGGCACCACCAGTTGCACTAGTGCTTCCCGCCTCACATGCTTATTCCACTGCCTGAGAAGGATTGCTGGTCGTAGTGGTGCCCCTTTTTCGTTTCTGTTGGATTTTTCATCTTATATATGTGTCTCTGCTATGTACTGTGTAATGGATGTCTGACCACACAGGGACATGGCCTGATCATACCACATCTCCTGTGCTGAGATAATCTTATATATGTGTCCCTGCTATGTACTGTGTAATGGATGTGTGTGCCCGTATAGGGACATGGTCTGATCATACCACATCTCCTGTGCTCAGATAATCTTTTCAGGATTTTCTTGGAATCATCACCTCTGCAGGTGATTCAATTACAACCTGTGCAATACTAAGAGTGGCTTCACACCATGTTTTTTTTTTTATCCGATTTTGGCCCCATTGTCTCCCAATGGGGCCGGATGGGGCTGTATGACAGTGATTTGCCATCTAGTTTGTTGCTGTCCGGGAGGATCCAGCTGAATTAGTTATTTTGCCCCGGACACAAAATCTCAGCTTGCAACGTTTTCTTGTCTGGGGCCAAAATCTGACAAAATCGGATCCTCCCAGCTCCGGTGCGATCCGGCGCCCCATAACATGGGAGTCTATGGGCGCCGGATTGCACCGGATCCGACAGAAAATTGGACCGGCTGCCGGACACCGGGTGCCCAAATTCAGCACTCGCCGCCGCTGAACTTCAGTACTTTGAGAGCCTCCCGGATGAAATTTCAGCACTGGACAGCGGCAGCAGCCGCACCGTGCCAATTCCGGCAGAAAACAGGATCGGCCTCCGGTTCTGTTTGTCCGGAGCTGTCAGGCTGTGTCTGGTGTATCCTGCAAAACACTGGACACAACCTGCCAGCCCAAAAAACGTGGTGTGAAGCCGGCCTAAGGGTGGTTTCACACTGCAGGATTTTTCCTGATCAGTGTCCATCCAGTTTGTGTGCCAAAACCAGAAGTGTGTCCAAAATGCGCAACAGGTGTCAATCTTTCAATTATAGTTTTTCTCTGCAAGTTCCTCTCCTGGTTTTGGCTCACAAACCTGATTGAACCTGATCAGGGAAAAAACTGCAGTGTGAAACCAGCCTAAAGCTGGCTTTACACTGCGGTCAGGTCAGATCAGGTCAGGTTTTGTGTTCCAAAACCAGGAGTGTCTCCAAAACCTAGAACAGGTGCCAATCTTTCAATTATACTTTTCTCTGCAAGTTCCTCTCCTGGTTTTGGAACACAAAATCTGACCTGATCTGACCTGACTGCAGTATGAAGCCAGCCTAAGCAAATCCTGAAAACATGACCTGTTGGTGGGTCCTGAGGCTTAGAGTTCCCTACCTCTGGCTTAGGCACCTTTCACATCAGCGTTTTTCACTGATCGCGGCAGATGAGGCGGATTTACCGCATCTGCCGCCTAACTGTCACACTTGCGGTTCACCTGCGGCAAGCCCCATGCAATGTCTATGGGGCTTGCGGCAGGTGCAGCAAGTGCGGTATATTTGTGGTTTCGGCACTTGCGGCAGCTGCGAAACTGCAACTATACCACACTTGCCGCACCTGCCACAAGCCCCATAGACATTGCATGGGGCTTGCCGCAGGTGAACCGCAAGTGTGACAGTTAGGCGGCAGATGCGGTAAATCCGCCGCATCTGCCGCAATCAGCGAAAAACGCTGATGTGAAGGGGCCTTAGAAGCTAGGCAGCAGTGGTGGTCGGTCTCCAAGGCAACGAGCTGTAAACAAAAGAAAAGTTTTCATATCTCAAGAACGGCTACAAATTTTAAACAGTAAATTACAAATGTGTGTGTATTTACAAGCTCAATCTGAATCTGTCCTTCGCTAAAGATGGGAATACTGCTTTTAAATGGGAGTTGAGCTGCAGTACTCTGGAACAGCCAATACACAGTGAATGGATATGTAGTGCAATTCCAGCCTCTGCAAGACACAATAACATCCTCTATTGATGACCTTAGTCCCAGAGAGTACTAAATATAATATTATTAATGATTTTGATTTGGGACTTGGATGCTTTAGGTTCTTATCAGTATGGGGGTAACAACTGTCAATCTAGAACAATCACTATCTCTGTATTTAGCCTGTAGAGGGCGGTAGATTTCCACTGACAATTATATTCAGCTTCCTATAGTGGAGGCAGTCTCATGTTATGGGGCCCCGTTAAGTTATTAACCAAAACAAATATACATTGTAAACCAGTCTAGCAATTAACTGGAAACTCCAGTCATCACTGGGGCATGAAGGACTTTGCTTGTAATGGGATTCACTACTTGTATATGGTTAGTGGTTAAATAGCAATTCCTAATGTATTTATTTTTAATTAAATATTAAGAATTGTATAACAATCTCCTATGTAACGGGACTTACTATGGTACATGTGGTCTTTTCTGTAAGCAGCATGTTATAGGGAAGGCAAAGTAGATTGAAACTGTTCCGTCACACGCGGCATTATTGCTTGCAATTTCACTTGCAATTTGCTGGTTGCAGTGAAATAATGGACACATTGTTACATTTGTACACTGCAACAAAATAGAACAATATGTCCATGATTTCACTGCAACCAGCAAATTGCCAGTGAAATTGCCTAGAAATATTGCCGCGTGTGACAGTACCTTAACTTTTATGGGAATAGATTCAGTATAACTTGAATTGAATTGAATTAATCTCTTCTCTTTCTATGCTAAGGAGTCCAGTGCTTGGTCTGAATCAGGGATTGGCAGCTCATAAGTATAGAAAGATAAAGGTGTAAATAAATGTAATAATTTTCTATAAAAATATACGGGTATATCAATTTTCTCGGCTCATCCTGCTTTTTCACCTGCAAACTTACAGATGAAACACCATGTCCAAGGCTGTTACTTTCTGTATTATATTCTAGAGCTGCATTTATTATTCTGCTGCTGTGGTCACTGTGTACATACATTACTTATACTGTATATATATCACATTACTGATCCTGAGTTGTTATTATTATTATTTATATAGCACCATTATATTCCATGGCGCTTTACATGCTAAAAGGGGCAGACTAGGACAAGTAACATAGTAACAATACAAGTAACAATAAATGTGGACAATTCGGTTGTACAGATACAAGAGGGGAGAAGTCCTATCCGCAAAGGCTCACAGTCTACGAGGGGCGGGTGGGGATACAGTGGTAGGGGGAAGTTCCAGTCGTGAGGCGGTGTGGTGGACCGGGTCTTATTGCAGGTGGTAGGCTTGCCTGAACAGGTGGGTCTTCAGGCTTCTTTTAAAGGTTCCCAGGGTAGGAGAATGTCTGATGTGTTGGGGTACTGAGTTCCAGAGTATGGGTGAAGCACGGGAGAAATCCTGTATGCGGTTGTGCGAAGAGGAGATGAGGGGGGAGTAGAAGAGGAGCTCTTGGGAGGATCGCAGGTTGCGTGAGGGTAGGTATCGGGAGACCATGTCAGAGATGTATGGAGGGGACAGGTTGTGAATGGCTTTGTATGTCATGGTTAATGTTTTAAACCGGGATCTCTGGGAAGTAGGGAGCCAGTGAAGGGCTTGTCAGAGGGGGGAGACAGGGGAGTAGCGGAGGGACAGATGGATTAGGCGGGCAGCGGCGTTCAGGATAGATTGGAGAGGTGCAAGGGAGGTATTGGGGAGTCCGGTGAGCAGGAGGTTGCAGTAGTCGAGGCGGGAGATGATGAGAGCGTGAATTAGGTTTTTAGCAGTGTCGTGGTCAAGGAAAGTGCGGATCCTACAGATGTTTTTTTTTGAGCTGGAGTCGGCAGGAAGTGGCGAGGGCCTGGATGTGGGGCTTGAAGGAGAGGGAAGAGTCAAGGATAACCCCGAGGCACTTGGCTTGGTGGACTGGGGACAGTGGCGTAGCGTGGGGGGGCGGTCCGCCCCAGGCGGCACATGTGTGGGGGCGGCAATGTGGCAGCTACTGCCATGGGACCCGCGGTCGCCGTCCGCGATATTTACTAAAGCAGTGCAGCACTCTGGCCGCTGTCTGTTTTTAAATTTCCCGCCCCCTACAGCTCTGCTCTGCACGGAGAGGGTGGTGATGTCATCAGTGAGCATCCCGCCGTGCAGAGCACAGGGCACATTCTGGGAGAGACCGGAGGAGGTGAGGGGAGCTGCGAGGAGAGCGGGGGAGCAGAAGAAAGAGCTTGAAGGTAAGAGGAGAGCAGAGGAGCTGAGCTGAGAGGAGGGAGGGGGTGCTGACTGGCCAGTGGTCTGAAGGAACGGAAGTAGTGAGAGCTTGGCCAGTAAAGAAGACCAGAGGTGGCTACCTGTGCTGGAGGTTAATACCTAGGAGGAGCAGCTCCGGGTCACAAGGTGACTGATCTCCTGCTTTGCAGTGAGTGGGGGAGGGGCTGGGAGTGGGACCCAGCTGCTGTGAGCAGGTGAAGCTGCCCATGTAAACAAGCCTCCTCCTGCAGCACACAGGATTGTGATACCTCAGTGAGGAATCTGTAGAATGTGTGTGTGAGGTGTCTGTGTGCAAGCCGTGCCTCTGTGTGTGTGTGTGTGTGTGCGAGCCGTGCCTCTGTGTGTGTGTGCGAGCCGTGCCTCTGTGTGTGTGTGCGAGCCGTGCCTCTGTGTGTGTGTGCGAGCCGTGCCTCTGTGTGTGTGTGCGAGCCGTGCCTCTGTGTGTGCGAGCCGTGCCTCTGGGTGTGCGAGCCGTGCCTCTGGGTGTGCGAGCCGTGCCTCTGGGTGTGCGAGCCGTGCCTCTGTGTGTGTGCGAGCCGTGCCTTTGTGTGTGCGAGCCGTGCCTTTGTGTGTGTGCGAGCCGTGCCTGTGTGTGTGCGAGCCGTGCCTCTGTGTGTGTGTGCGAGCCGTGCCTCTGTGTGTGTGCGAGCCGTGCCTCTGTGTGTGCGAGCCGTGCCTCTGTGTGTGTGCGTGCGAGCCGTGCCTCTGTGTGTGTGCGTGCGAGCCGTGCCTCTGTGTGTGCGTGCGAGCCGTGCCTCTGTGTGTGCGTGCGAGCCGTGCCTCTGTGTGTGTGTGTGCGAGCCGTGCCTCTGTGTGTGCGAGCCGTGCCTCTGGGTGTGCGAGCCGTGCCTCTGGGTGTGCGAGCCGTGCCTCTGTGTGTGTGCGAGCCGTGCCTTTGTGTGTGTGCGAGCCGTGCCTTTGTGTGTGTGCGAGCCGTGCCTCTGTGTGTGTGCGAGCCGTGCCTCTGTGTGTGTGTGCGAGCCGTGCCTGTGTGTGTGTGCGTGCGAGCCGTGCCTCTGTGTGTGTGCGTGCGAGCCGTGCCTCTGTGTGTGTGCGTGCGAGCCGTGCCTCTGTGTGTGTGCGTGCGAGCCGTGCCTCTGTGTGTGTGCGTGCGAGCCGTGCCTCTGTGTGTGTGCGTGCGAGCCGTGCCTCTGTGTGTGTGCGTGCGAGCCGTGCCTCTGTGTGTGTGCGTGCGAGCCGTGCCTCTGTGTGTGTGCGTGCGAGACGTGCCTCTGTGTGTGTGCGAGCCGTGCCTGTGTGTGTGTGCGCGTGCGAGCCGTGCCTGTGTGCGTGCGAGCCGTGCCTGTGTGTGCGAGCCGTGCCTCTGTGTGTGTGTGTGTGTGTGCGAGCCGTGCCTCTGTGTGTGTGTGCGAGCCGTGCCTCTGTGTGTGTGCGTGCGAGCCGTGCCTCTGTGTGTGTGCGTGCGAGCCGTGCCTCTGTGTGTGTGTGTGCGTGCGAGCCGTGCCTCTGTGTGTGTGCGTGTGTGTGTGTGTGCGCGAGCCGTGCTTGTGTGTGTGTGTGTGTGTGCGCGAGCCGTGCCTGTGTTGTGTGTGCGAGCCGTGCCTGTGTGTGTGTGCGAGCCGTGCCTCTGTGTGTGCGCGAGCCGTGCCTCTGTGTGTGCTAGCGAGCCGCGCCTCTGTGTGTGCGCGAGCCGTGCCTCTGGGTGTGCGAGCCGTGCCTCTGTGTGCGCGAGCCGTGCCTCTGTGTGTGTGTGTGCGAGCCGTGCCTCTGTGTGTGTGTGTGCGAGCCGTGCCTCTGTGTGTGTGCGAGCCGTGCCTCTGTGTGTGTGTGCGAGCCGTGCCTCTGTGTGTGTGTGCGAGCCGTGCCTCTGTGTGTGCGAGCCGTGCCTCTGTGTGTGCGAGCCGTGCCTCTGTGTGTGCGAGCCGTGCCTCTGTGTGTGTGTGTGTGCGAGCCGTGCCTCTGTGTGTGTGTGTGTGCGAGCCGTGCCTCTGTGTGTGTGTGTGTGCGAGCCGTGCCTCTGTGTGTGTGTGTGTGCGAGCCGTGCCTGTGTGTGTGTGTGTGCGAGCCGTGCCTCTGTGTGTGCGCGAGCCGTGCCTCTGTGTGTGCGCGAGCCGTGCCTCTGTGTGTGCGCGCGAGCCGTGCCTCTGTGTGTGTGCGTGCGAGCCGTGCCTGTGTGTGCGTGCGAGCCGTGCCTGTGTGTGCGTGCGAGCCGTGCCTCTGTGTGTGTGCGTGCGAGCCGTGCCTCTGTGTGTGTGCGTGCGAGCCGTGCCTCTGTGTGTGTGCGTGCGAGCCGTGCCTCTGTGTGTGTGCGAGCCGTGCCTGTGTGTGTGTGCGTGCGAGCCGTGCCTCTGTGTGTGTGCGTGCCGTGCCTCTGTGTGTGTGCGTGCGAGCCGTGCCTCTGTGTGTGTGCGAGCCGTGCCTCTGTGTGTGCGAGCCGTGCTTGTGTGTGTGTGTGTGTGTGTGTGTGTGTGTGTGCGCGAGCCGTGCCTGTGTGTGTGTGCGCGAGCCGTGCCTGTGTGTGTGTGCGAGCCGTGCCTGTGTGTGTGTGTGTGCGAGCCGTGCCTCTGTGTGTGCGCGAGCCGTGCCTCTGTGTGTGCGCGAGCCGTGCCTCTGTGTGTGCGCGCGAGCCGTGCCTCTGTGTGTGCGCGCGAGCCGTGCCTCTGTGTGTGCGTGAGCCGTGCCTCTGTGTGTGCGCGAGCCGTGCCTCTGTGTGTGCGCGAGCCGTGCCTCTGTGTGTGTGTGTGTGTGTGCGCGAGCCGTGCCTCTGTGTGTGCGCGAGCCGTGCCTCTGTGTGCGCGCGAGCCGTGCCTCTGTGTGCGCGAGCCGTGCCTCTGTGTGTGCGCGAGCCGTGCCTCTGTGTGTGCGCGAGCCGTGCCTCTGTGTGTGCGCGCGAGCCGTGCCTCTGTGTGTGCGCGCGAGCCGTGCCTCTGTGTGTGCGCGAGCCGTGCCTCTGTGTGTGCGCGAGCCGTGCCTCTGTGTGTGCGCGAGCCGTGCCTCTGTGTGTGCGCGAGCCGTGCCTCTGTGTGTGCGCGAGCCGTGCCTCTGTGTGTGTGTTGTGTGTGCGCGAGCCGTGCCTCTGTGTGTGCGCGAGCCGTGCCTCTGTGTGCGCGCGAGCCGTGCCTCTGTTGTGCGCGAGCCGTGCCTCTGTGTGTGCGCGAGCCGTGCCTCTGTGTGTGCGCGAGCCGTTTCTCTGTGTGTGTGTGCGAGCCGTGCCTCTGTGTGTGTGTGTGTGTGTGTGTGTGTGCGCGGCGAGCCGTGCCTCTGTGTGTGCGCGCGAGCCGTGCCTCTGTGTGTGCGCGCGAGCCGTGCCTCTGTGTGTGTGCGCGCGAGCCGTGCCTCTGTGTGTGCGCGCGAGCCGTGCCTCTGTGTGTGCGCGCGAGCCGTGCCTCTGTGTGTGCGCGCGAGCCGTGCCTCTGTGTGTGTGTGTGCGAGCCGTGCCTCTGTGTGTGTGCGAGCCGTGCCTCTGTGTGTGTGTGTGTGTGCGAGCCGTGCCTCTGTGTGTGTGTGTGTGCGAGCCGTGCCTCTGTGTGTGTGCGCGAGCCGTGCCTCTGTGTGTGGCGCGCGCGAGCTGTGCCTCTGTGTGTGCGCGCGAGCCGTGCCTCTGTGTGTGTGTGAGCCGTGCCTCTGTGTGTGCGCGAGCCGTGCCTCTGTGTGTGCGCGAGCCGTGCCTCTGTGTGTGTGTGTGTGTGCGCGAGCCGTGCCTCTGTGTGTGTGCGAGCCGTGCCTCTGTGTGTGCGCGAGCCGTGCCTCTGTGTGCGCGAGCCGTGCCTCTGTGTGGTGCGCGAGCCGTGCCTCTGTGTGTGCGCGAGCCGTGCCTCTGTGTGTGCGCGAGCCGTGCCTCTGTGTGTGCGCGAGCCGTTTCTCTGTGTGTGTGTGCGAGCCGTGCCTCTGTGTGTGTGTTGCTTGGCGCGAGCCGTGCCTCTGTGTGTGCGCGGCGAGCCGTGCCTCTGTGTGTGCGCGCGAGCCGTGCCTCTGTGTGTGCGCGCGAGCCGTGCCTCTGTGTGTGCGCGCGAGCCGTGCCTCTGTGTGTGCGCGCGAGCCGTGCCTCTGTGTGTGCGCGCGAGCCGTGCCTCTGTGTGTGTGTGTGCGAGCCGTGCCTCTGTGTGTGTGCGAGCCGTGCCTGTGTGTGTGTGTGCGAGCCGTGCCTCTGTGTGTGTGTGTGTGTGCGAGCCGTGCCTCTGTGTGTGCGAGCCGTGCCTCTGTGTGTGCGAGCCGTGCCTCTGTGTGTGTGTGTGCGAGCCGTGCCTCTGTGTGTGTGTGAGCCGTGCCTCTGTGTGTGCTATCGAGCCGTGCCTCTGTGTGTGCGAGCCGTGCCTCTGTGTGTGTGTGTGCGAGCCGTGCCTCTGTGTGTGTGTGAGCCGTGCCTCTGTGTGTGCTATCGAGCCGTGCCTCTGTGTGTGTGTGCGAGCCGTGCCTCTGTGTGTGTGTGTGCGCGAGCCGTGCCTCTGTGTGTGCGCGAGCCGTGCCTCTGTGCGCGAGCCGTGCCTCTGTGTGCACGAGCCGTGCCTCTGTGTGCGCGAGCCGTGCCTCTGTGTGCGCGAGCCGTGCCTCTGTGTGCGCGAGCCGTGCCTCTGTGTGCGCGAGCCGTGCCTCTGTGTGTGCGCGAGCCGTGTCTGTGTGTGCGCGAGCCGTGTCTCTGTGTGTGTGTGCGAGCCGTGCCTCTGTGTGTGTGTGTGTGTGTGTGTGTGTGAGCCGTGCCTCTGTGTGTGCGTGCGAGCCGTGCCTCTGTGTGTGCGTGCGAGCCGTGCCTCTGTGTGTGCGTGCGAGCCGTGCCTCTGTGTGTGCGTGCGAGCCGTGCCTCTGTGTGTGCGTGCGAGCCGTGCCTCTGTGTGTGCGTGCGAGCCGTGCCTCTGTGTGTGCGTGCGAGCCGTGCCTCTGTGTGTGTGTGTGTGCGAGCCGTGCCTCTGTGTGTGTGTGTGTGCGAGCCGTGCCTCTGTGTGTGTGTGTGTGTGTGTGTGTGTGTGCGAGCCGTGCCTCTGTGTGTGTGTGTGCAGCCTTGCCTCTGTGTGTGTGTTTGTGTGTGCAGCCTTGCCTCTGTGTGTGTGTGTGTGTTGTGTGCGAGCCGTGCCTCTGTGTGTGTGTGTGCGAGCCGTGCCTCTGTGTGTGTGTGTGTGATCCGTGCCTGTGTGTGTGAGCCGTGCCTGTGTGTGTGTGTGCCGAGCCGTGCCTCTGTGTGTGCGAGCCGTTGCCTGTGTGTGTGTGTGCGAGCCGTGCCTCTGTGTGTGTGTGTGTGTGTGCGCGAGCCGTGCCTCTGTGTGTGCGGCCGTGCCTCTGTGTGTGTGTGTGTGCGAGCCGTGCCTGTGTGTGTGTGTGGCCGTGCCTCTGTGTGTGTGTGCGAGCCGTACCTTTGTGTGTGTGTGTGCGCGGCCGTGCCTCTGTGTGTGTGTGAACCGTGCCTCTGTGTGTGTGTGTGTGTGCAGCCTTGCCTCTGTGTGTGTGTGTGTGCGAGCCGTGCCTCTGTGTGTGTGTATGCGCGAGCCGTGCCTCTGTGTGTGTGTGTGTGATCCGTGCCTGTGTGTGTGAGCCGTGCCTGTGTGTGTGTGTGCGAGCCGTGCCTGTGTGTGTGTGCGCGAGCCGTGCCTCTGTGTGTGCGAGCCGTGCCTGTGTGTGCGAGCCGTGCCTCTGTGTGTGTGTGTGTGCGAGCCGTGCCTGTGTGTGTGTGCGCGAGCCGTGCCTCTGTGTGTGCGGCCGTGCCTCTGTGTGTGTGTGTGCGAGCCGTGCCTGTGTGTGTGTGTGCGCGAGCCGTGCCTCTGTGTGTGCGGCCGTGCCTCTGTGTGTGTGTGCGAGCTGTACCTCTGTGTGTGTGTGTGCGCGGCCGTGCCTCTGTGTGTGTGTGAACCGTGCCTCTGTGTGTGCGCGAGCCGTGCCTCTGTGTGTGTGTGTGTGTGTGTGTGTGTGTGTGCGAGCTGTGCCTCTGTGTGTGTGTGTGTGCGAGCCGTGCCTCTGTGTGTGTGTGCGAGCCGTGTACTAGGTGTACACCTGTATATTGCCATCCTCTGCTCTCTGTACTATGTGTTGACCTGTATATTACTATCTTGCTCCGTGCGCAATGTTTCCTATATGTATATTACTGTTTATTCTCATTAATTTACAGTTAGATGGTTTTGTATTCATTGTTTGATTTATTCCATTCTTCTATCTTTGGTGCTATATACTGTTTATCCCAGCGTGTTTTATTGGGGAATTGTTAACATTGTTGTCCTAGATAACAATATGATGACTATAATAGGGACACCGTGGTGATCGGTGATAGGACCTGTGGTGATGTCACTGCCCGCACTTTACGGCATGACATCATAACTAAGCGCCAGCGGACGTTCCGGATCCCGGAGGCCACAAGAGCGCATCCTACAGCAGCTGATCACCATTGAATTTGACCCTGATTAACAGGTACACTTAAGTGGCTCCTAACCCACTAGCGGTACACCCCTGACCCCCGGATTATCAGGATTATCAACGACCAAGGGGGCGGCAAATTTTTCGACCGCCCCGGGCACCACAAACAGTTGCTACGCCACTGACTGGGGAGAGAGAGCAGTCATTGATGACAATGGATAGGTCGGGTAGTGAGGGGGAGCGTCTTGGGGGGAAGACTATGAACTCGGTTTTGTTCATGTTCAGCTTAAAGGGAACCTGTCACCTGGATCTAAGCCCCTACACTATCACTACCTGTCCCTACACCTTCTTAGCTGCTCCCTATCTATCCCTCTCTGAGTTAAATCCGCCCTATGAAGCTGCAGAAAAATAAGTTATAACTTACAGGAGTCCCTGAGGCTTGGGGGCTGGAAAGGCAGCCCCAGGCTCCATTGTGCTCTCCCCGATGGTGCAGTGCACGCCCCGCTGGGCGACGTTATTCTTTCTTGCAAGCCACCTCTTTAATTTAGGATCTCCCGCCCTCTGTAGTACTATTAAGCACCGTCCGCTATCCGGCGCTGTGCATTCTGGGCCGCTCACGTGACCTCCCCCAGTGGATTATGGGCTGATCACGTGATTGCCCCCAGTTCATTATGGACCTGATCACGTGATCGGCCTGGCTTCAATAAGTGCATGCGCTTATTCAAGCCGGGCCGATCATGTGATCAGCCCATAATGCACTGGGGGAGGTCACGTGAGCGGCCCATAATGCACCGCGCCGGACGTGACTTAGCGGCCGGTGCTTGATAGTACTACAGAGGGTGGGAGATCCCAAATTAAAGAGACGGCTTGCAAGAAAGAATAGCGCTGCCCAGTGGGGCGTGCACTGCACCATCGAGGAGGGCACAATGGAGCCTGGGCCCGCCTTTCCAGTCCCCAAGCCTCAGGAACTCCTGTAAGTTATAACTTATTTTTCTGCAGCTTTATAGGGCGGATTTAGCTCAGAGAGGGATAGATAGGGAGCAGCTAAGAAAGTGTAGGGACAGGTAGTGATAGTGTAGGGGCTTAGATCCAGGTAACAGGTTCCCTTTAAGGAAGAGAGCAGAGAAGAAGGATGAGATGGCGGACAGGCAGTGTGGAATTTTGGATAGAAGTGAGGCGATGTCTGGTCCAGACAGGTAGATTTGGGTGTCATCGGCGTAGAGGTGGAACTGGAGGCTATGGGACTCAATGAGTTGCCCTAGGCCGAGAGTGTAGATTGAAAACAGTAATGGTCCAAGAACCGAGCCCTGGGGGACCCCGACAGATAGGGGGTAGGGCGAGGAGGATGTGTGGGAGTGGGTGATGCTGAAGTTCCGGTCCGTTAAGTATGAAGAGATCCAAGAGAGGGCAAAGGTCCGTGATGCCAAGAGATTCCAGGATCTGGAGTAGAAGGGAGTGGTCAACAGTGTCGAAGGCGGCGGACAGGTCGAGGAGGAGGAGAACAGAGTAGTGGCGCTTGCTTTTGGCAGTCAGTAGGTTGTTGGTGACTTTGGTCAGGGCTGTTTCAGTGGAGTGGAGGGGTCGGAAGCCAGATTGCAGGCGGTCAAAGAGGGAGCAGGAGGAGAGGTGAGAGGACAGCTCAGAGTGGACATGCTGTTCAAGTAGTTTAGAGGCGAAAGGGAGGAGAGATATAGGGCGGTAGTTGGAGACAGTTGTGGGGTCGAGGGAGGGTTTTTTGAGGATGGTTGTGATCAAGGCGTGTTTGAAGGCTGAGGGGAAGGTGCCAGTGGTGATAGGTTGAAAAGATGAGTTAGGGCTGTGTTGATAACGGAGGTGAGGTTGGGAATGAGGTGGGATGAGAGCGGGTCGTGGGCGCTGGTGGTGAGGTGTGATTTTGACAGGAGGAGAGCTGGTCTTCAGTTATGGGCGGGGGGGAAGCAGTTGATGGAAGGAGAGGGCAGTATAGGTGAAAGGGGAGGCTGTGGGGACAGTGGATCAAAGCTGTCTCTGATTCTGTCAATCTTTTCTTTGAAGAAGGAGGCAAAGTTACATCTTGTATTATACTCCAGAACAGCACTCACTATTCTGCTGGTGCAGTCACTGTGTACATATATTACTGATCCTGAGTTACATCCTGTATTATACTCCAGAGCTGCACTCACTATTCTGCTGGTGGAGTCACTGTGTACATACATTACATTACTTATCCTGTACTGATCCTGAGTTACCTCCTGTATTATACTCCAGAGCTGCACTCACTATTTTGCTGGTGGAGTCACTGTGTTGTTTATTACATCCCTAATTTTGAGTAACTGTATTATACTCCAGAGCTGCAATTACTATTTCACATGCTTCAGACCTGAATTCACACAGTGTTCTCAACTTTTTCTGGGTCTGCTGGGAGCTTGTTGTTGTGATTTGTTCTGTCATTTTTACATTAGACACTATTCAATTATCCAGTGTAAAAAAAAAAATCAAACTGATCTGCTGCCTGCATTGTTGGATTTCAGCAGGGCTGTTAACAGGGTGGTGTCTGTCATTAAGCTTGCTGACTATTTCCAATAACATCCAGCAGAATAGTGAGTGCCGCTCTGAAGTACAATGTCAATTCTGTTGTGTGGTGATCAGAAGTGATCACCAGACTTTCTTTTTCTCTTTTACGCTCCTCTTTTTCCTGCACTTCCAAGAGCCATAACTTTAATTCTTCAGTGAACAGAGTTGCATGAGAGCTTTTATTTTACAGGAATGACACGATTTACTTTACCTTGTAGTGGTCTGGAAAAGGGAAAAAAATGCATTTTCCCTATTGATTATTTTTCATGGTGTTCAGGTAATCTTGTGACATGATTCTCCAGGTGAGTATGATCACAGCGATACCAGAGTTGTAATTTATTGTTCGCACCATTTTGGTGTATAACACTTGGCCTCCACGATGGATGTCACACTTCGGGTATGGATTACTATATATTATTATTATTTATTTATAAATTAATATTTATTCCATGGTGCTGTACATGAGAAAGGGTTACATACAAAACAAGTTAAAAATGCAATAAACAAACTAACAGTGACAGACTGATACGGAGGAGAGAGGACCCTGCCCTTGTGGGCTTACATTCTACAATGGGGAAAGACAGTAGGTCGGATCTGCTCCAATAATGGTGGAGCACCAGGTCCGGTGCCAGTAGGGTCATTGCAGGCTGTAAATTGTCCCAAATTATTGAGCCTGTTGTTTAATCTGAATATTAAAAAATAGATAAAATAACAGTAAACTGAGCATCACTGAGTGATGCAGCAGAATTTGCTGAAGAGCCGCTCAGTCATATCTTTGGGTTCCCCCAGTGAGAACGCTTCCCACCATTGATCCAACTTGTGACTCCACATTCCGGCCGGATGTTACAATTTAACTTGTGGTCCTGTAAATATTAACCTGTGTTTTTGGAATGTCATCGGTCACAGCCCTCGCGGCCTCCTAATGGGGACACAGTATCACGAGCGAGAACTCGTTACATTCATAGGACCTGACAAATGGCGGATGATCAGATAGGACTGCAGGTAACAGCTACTAGGTTTCAGATTCACCCAACTTCACGATCTCCACCTGCTTGGAGTGAATGAGAACTCTCTTGTTTGCAGTAAAACTTTGTTACGATGTCATCCATCCGTCTTGTGCCGGACTACTGGTATTTCTGGAGTACCAGATGCTGAAAAGTATTTTGTGAATAGAGTCACCGAGAGATCTTGTGAATGTCGGCTGTTCGATCCGTGGAATTCCAGGCACGTGGACATGTTTCCAATTATTAGAGAGTGCATGTCAGAGAAAACATTGTATTGTTTATGTAAAGATCAGGGAAATATTCCCGTTGTTTCCCTGAGGGCAAAAGGAAGCAAAAAATCAGTAGTGAGGAGCCGGAGGAATGTGACTGTGGCTGAGCATGGCGGTCACGAGGAGGCTGGCCCAGATACATGGATGATGAGTGTCAGCTTTATGTAATCTGCTGTATGCAAAAGTCATGATCAATCTAACTACAAATCTGTGGGATAAACCTGCTAAATCGATTACCTTCTCGCCCTCCAATAAACTCACATCTCATTGCAAAAATGTTGTGGCTTGCAAATAAATAGTTAAATAACAAGTTACCCTCTGTGATCACTGGGACCCACAATATCAGGGGTCTACAACCCTTTCTTGAATGGATTGGAGGATCACATGCTCGGCATCCAATCTATTCATTGTCATTGGGACTGCAGGAAATAGCAGAGTTCAGAGCCCTGCTTTCTCTTTCACTCCCATAGACAATTAATGGAGCTCAGGCTGAGCATGTGAACTTCTGCTCCACTCATTGCACACTCATGGTTTCTGCTCAATTCACTGTCTATTGTTGTGTTTCCCAAACTCCAGTTCTCACGGCCCCCTCATCAGGATTTCCTTAGTATTAACCAGGTGAGAGAACCCATAGCAATTTCCAATGCCTTGATGATAATCCCATCAGTGCAATTATAAGGAAATCCTGAAAACATGATCTGTTGGGGCCATAAGGGCTGGTGTTTGGGAAACACTGGTCTGTGGGAATAGCTGGATAAAGCTACTGTATTTGCTATCACCTGCAGTCCCATAGACAATGGAGAAGAGGCCGAGAATGTGCACCCTGTTCCATTCAAGACTGCAGAGCCCTGATCTCTGTACTGTTGGTGGTCCCGGCGGGTGAACCCCTCTGGTATCCTATGGATCGGTGATAACTTTTGATTTTGGCAATAGCCCTTTAGCCGGGCTCCTCCTACCCTGACCGTCCATTTATTCTTCAGCTGTGTTTTTTTAGGCAGTCTCAGTTCACTAACTGCCTCTGACCCCTTTACCCCTGTGATCATAGGTGAATATCACAATTTTTTGCTGCACAACCAAAACTTTTAACTTGTTCTAAATCCTACAGGCTTTTTTTTTTTTTTAAAGGGGGCGTGGGGGTCATAGAGAAAGCAAAAGATATGATTCCCTTATCTAACTTCTTCTTTTAGACATTTTTCACTGCTCCCCTTTTTCTCTTCAAAATAAAAGCGCTTACCTTGTATTCCTGCCACTTTTCCCTGATAAAGGCCCCCATTATTCACAGTGACCCCATTTATGGCTCCCCATGTAGTCTCCTCCCTGCAGTAACAAATTTACAGGAAGATTCCTTAAAGGGACACTGTCACCAGGTTTTTGTCTTCTCATGACAGCAGCATAATTTAGAGATAGAGACCCTGATTCCAGCTGTGTGTCACTTACTGGGCTGCTCAGTGTAGTTTCCATAAAATCACTGTTCAATCAGTTGGAGATTAACATGGTAGAACTAATCAAATAGTCCAGCAGAGTCATTTACTGCTAAATCTGAAGCAGAGAAAACAGTCATGTTATCAAATGATCAGATCCAGGGATGGTGTAAAGACAGTCCGCGCTGCTTTAAATAATCAGTCACAAGTCTTTAGGTAAAAGACCCCCCTTCTTTATTTCCACCTACGCGTTTCAGTGCCACTCCGGGCACCATCATCAGGGTATTCAACATACCCTGATGACGGTGCCTGGAGTGGCACTGAAAACGCGTAGGTGGAAATAAAGGGGGGTCTTTTACCTAAAGACTTGTGACTGATTATTTAAAGCAGCGCGGACTGTCTTTACACCATCCCTGGATCTGATCATCTTTACACGTGCGACGTGGCGGTGGAAGTCCTGCAGCAGCTTATAAACTACATGCAATAAAAACTAGTTGTGGGTGCACACAACTAGACCAGGTGAGTGCACCTCTTTTTGATCTGAGTGTGGAATCAGTGTCATATTGATAGGGCACTATTGCGCCTCGCTTGTCTCCTTTATCTTTTTCTATATGTTATCAAATGGACAGCAAGCAGCTCAGTAAGTGACACATCGCTGGAATCGGGGTCTCTATCTCTACATTATGCTGCTGTCAGATGGGATGGCAAAAACCTGGTGACAGTGTCCCTTTAACACCTGTTAGCAGGGGCCATATTATAACATATTCAGATGGTCCCAGCCTGTTAGCGCATGCTGGGAGTCATTGTTCCGCCACAGTTTAGAATCCGCTGCTATTGGTGAGTTGTCATGCTTGGCGCTGGTGTATCTGGCACTTTATCACAGTCCTGGGACTTCTCGTCGGCGCCTGTCCCCTGACTCAGTGTCATGTTTTATATAGACCATCTCTTGTTTGAAAGCGGCGGGTGGTGGAGAATTCTTCTCCCATACAAGGCCGCTCTCCCAGTGTTTGTTTACAGCACTGCTCATCTCACATCTTGGAAGATCCCGTAAAGCTTCACTTTTCACATATTTCTTGCCATTGTTTAATCTCCGGTATCTTTTTCTGACATTATTCTTAATCGCCTCCTAAGAACAAAGGCTGAGAGGCGCTGCTATCCTCCCTGGCAGGTGGATGCTTTGAAGCCGGCCCGTAAGACTGGCGGTCGGGGCCTTCCTAGCCCCTCCTAGTCACATTCATCCTGAAAGCAGCTCACTTTGATGTTTCCCTGTATCAGCACCTTATCAGATTTGGGTGGGTTCTTTTTCTATTTTTTTATTTTGTATAATACTGAGACCTCGTCTTTACATTTCAAGGGGAACTCCATCCAAAGTTGACCTGGATCAGCCTAGTCATGTAGTATGGCAATATGATTTTCAGAGGAGTTTCATGGTCCGCTTCAGTTAGATTAGTTCTAGTTGTCAAGTCCCCTTCTCATGATCGTTGGGAGTCCCAGCACTAACAATGATTTCCTATCCAGAGGACTGGTGATCCTTTATGCAGACTGGAGAGCCCCTCGAAGCATTTTCCAAGCAGGGAAGTTCATGTTATCGCCTGGAGTGGCCATACTACAGACTATGATTGACTCCAGTGATTCCGTTGGCATCAGGTAGAGGTTACCATGTCCCCAGATAAGGAGAATTAGTGCAAGGCCCGAGCTGTTATATAAACTCTGATAAGTGATTTTGCTCCTGGTCTCAGTTCATGCAAGTAGTAAGGAGAATTGATTTTCCTTCTGTTCGACACTGATTGCACTGATCTGTGGAGGGACAGGTGCGTTAAGGCCGATTATGTTGAGGTTATGTAGATGTATATTTAGCTGTAAACACTTGGAAAGAGAAGGATGATCAATTGGTAGGACAGAACGCTGGATGGGAATATTTGCAGTGTTGGGATGGCAGGGTGTGCTGTGGGTGACCCCTGTTGGGTGGGAATCGCTAGATCGTTAGTCACCATAGATTTAGGGTCTAGTATTGGAAGTCACTGTGAAGCCTTTGGTTAAAGAGACTCTGCCAGCACAAAAATGACAGTTCATACCAAGCGTCGGCGCTAGGTGCACCCTTGGTGTACCCTTGGTGTGACCAAAGAGATCAATGCCTCTTCCATTTTGCTTATTTTTCATCCATCTCTGCCCATCTTTAGATCATGGAAAGCCAGAACTGTTAATCAAATAAGAGAGGGAAGGAGTTGAATGGAAAGCCAGTAGGTGGGAAGGGGCAAGTAGATGGTAAAGAGAAGGACTCATGAGCATTGGTAGGGCAGATCGCTGAATGGGTATCTTTGCAGCGTTGGGATGCCATAGTGTTGTTTGGTTGATCCCCTTTGCGTTGGCATCCCTAGATGGTTGATTCTTAGCATAGAATTGAGGGAAGTGCCCTTGTAGAGTATGCCGAACACTAAATAGAAGGTAGAATTGAAGATGTGGTAAATTTACAGAGCGCCGAATCCTTATAGAGTTTGATATGGAAGAGCAGGATAGCGGATAATCTAAGAAGTTAGAGTATTGTCCCATTATGAAGTGGTGTTACTGGGGCAGTGGCCTCTGTAAAGTGCAGGGTGTGGGTCTTTATAGTTGGGTCTCCATAGTTGGGGCAGAGTATTGTCCCATTATGAAGTGGTGGTCTCTGTAAAGTGCAGGGTGAGGGTCTTTATAGTGGGGTGCACATAGTTGGGGCAGAGTATTGTCCTATTATGAAGTGGTGGTCTCTGTAAAGTGCAGGGTGAGGGTCTTTATAGTGGGGTGTACATAGTTGGGGCAGAGCATTGTCCCATTATGAAGTGGTGGTCTCTGTAAAGTGCAGGGTGAGGGTCTCTTTATAGTTGGGTCTCCATAGTTGGGACAGTATATTGTCCCATTATGAAGTGGTGTTACTGGGGCAGTGGTCTGTAAAGTGCAGGGTGAGGGTCTCATGGATCTACAAAGTTGGGACAGCGCAGAATATCTCAGTATATGATGGGGGCTGTGGTCTCCTCTGTACTGTTAGTGGTGAGGGTCTCCTTCAGTGTGCTCAGTGTGCAGAGCTGTGTGCGGAGGGGTGGGGATCTGACATCTCGGGACTCAGCAGTGAGTGCAGAGGGTGGAGAGATTTAGGTTTCACCTCTGAATGTTCCACTTTCCCTGGGAGAAGATGTAGCGAGGTGGAGAGGACACTGCACAGACTGGGGGCTTCACAGGTAACTCTCCATTATTCTATGCAGTTTTCTACTTTGTGTCATTGTTGGGGATACATTTCTCAGAACCCAAATAAGTATTGTACAGTGGGTTGTTCACCTGTTCTACTGTGCGGACAGACGGTGGTTCTATTAACCCTCACCAGACTGGACTGTATGGGAGTCACTGTGTATATGCTGAATAGTGGATACATAAGAAAAATAAACTACAACGGAAAGAATATTTATTTTCCTTTTTTGCAAATGTTCCAAAGCATAAATGTATAATTCCGTGATGTGGAGGGGAACCGGCGGCTCAGACCCCCATAAAAAATGTAATATCCTTGTGAATTGATATTCCACCTGTATATTATACGAGCAAATTCAGGGATTTTTTTGGCTGCTTATACATGAGAAAAGTTAAAGTGGAAATTTTGTTGTTATTTCTGCTACATTTCTGGGATTTATGTTATGACAAATGCAGATTGTTTAATATATTAAAGTCCTGATTTATCATTGTTCTTCCTCCAATTTTCTGCAGTAATTTGCTCTATTACTGGCTTTAGTTTTTGCGCTTTATTCTATATTAGTTTTGCAACATTTTTTTTTTAACTTTTATTTTTCTAGACAGCTTTATTTATCCAGATGTTTTAATTTTGAGTGTTGAAGAATGTAAAATTCGAAAAGTCGTAAAAATGGTAAAAAAAAAAAAAGATAAAAAAAAGAGTATTTTTTTATTTTGCAAAATTCATTATTTTGAAGAATTTAGTGCAAAAAAAAAAGTCATCAAACTAAACAAAAAAAGGAGGGTCATCCAAATAATGAGTCATGAGGACCCTTAAGGTGCTGTCAAACGCGGCAATATTGCTAGGCAATGTCACTGGCAATTTGCTGATTGCAGTGAAATCATGGACACATTGTTACATTTTGTTGCTATGTACAAATGGAACAATGTGTCCATGATTTCACTGCAACCAGGAAATTGCTGTGAAATTGCTAGCAATATTGCCGTGTGTGACGGTACCTTTAAGGCTGAAACATCATGCTGCCCAGCAATGTTAGGAGAAAAATGTACATGGTTGTGATCATACAGACAGGGCATGATACATGCGACGCACAGATTGGACAGTATGTATCAGCTGACAAGTTCCATTTAATATTCAACAGATCTGTTGTATGTTATGAGGCTGATAGGGGGCGCTATGTGGCACATTTGGAACCTGTTTCCTAATATCAAACTGGAATAGATCCGGTTTATTTTTTGTATACATTATTTTATCTTCAAACATATTATTATTAGCATTATTTTTTTTTGATAAGCCTGTTTCCAATGTTTTCTTTTCTAGACCCTGATACATTATCCTCATCAGTTAGTGTGACATCATTAGAGGAGCAGTGTGATGTCATTGGGGCGGGGTCAGGACTAGGATGCAGCCGATGACCTCTGCAGGGGGAGTTACCGCTCACATTCTCGATTTCATATTCTGTAATTGGCCACTAGGGGGCGCTTTTGTACCGATTGTCTTTACCTGTACCTAACCAGAATGCACAGTGTTTAATAGTTTCCCCTATTAAGCACAATTAAATGGTACTGCCACCTGTACACATGATATCCTGCAAGTTTTATACTATCCTCAATATTGAGGTGTTTTCATTACAACTCCCTATTTTGATCTTTTAAAATATTCTTTAAGTCAGTAGGAGTCATTAATAAGCTTTACTTTCCCATATTGGGAAATATCATAGCAGCTTCAGAGCTGAACTCTTCCAGCATGCCCCCCTCCTTCAGTGCATGCACACAGACTGCTTTGGTGATTTGCATTTTGGAAAGCGTCAACTGTTCCCCTTCATTGTAGGAACTCTGCTAAGCGGGGTGTCTGGCGAGAAGCTTGCTGTTTTCAGTAACAACCAGCAGAAGTGTGAATTCTGCTCTGAAGTATATACCATAATAGAGGCTGTAGCACTGGATCAAATTAGTCCTTACAGGCAGTTTTCGTATAGGCTTCATTATAGGACAAAAAAAACACTACAAGGACATAAATTCATCAAAGAAACTTACCAAAATGTCTGATATCCATTGCACTTAGCAGGACACAGCAGGCCCAGTGATAAATGCAACACAAGTACATAATACCAATGCAGCAACAGTATGGATATCGACATTTTGCCATTTTATTTTTAACGCATTATAGGACAACCCTGCGCTGCCTCCAGGAATTACCAGTAAGACAGACTGATGGCTACACAGTAGCTGCTGGTGACAGTATATAATACCAGCTGAAAGGGAAGGATATGAGCAGCTTCTGCTTCATAAGCAATGGTAAATTTACACCAGCTGTGGACACAGACACCCCCTCCCCTAAATCCCTGGATAAAATGGAACTATAAAAAATCCAAGAATGCGCACATAGGGTGATATCTTCTTTGAAGAAGGATAAAAGGTCATATAAAGAGGCTGCTCACCTGATACAGTTGTGATAACCCACAACTGGTAATGATCGCTCAGATACAAGTAGCTGCTGCAGGACCGTATCTCCACAGATCCCTGTGGTATAATCAGCTCCCAGGACACAGTACCTCGAGGTCCGCGCTGCCACTTCAGAAAGGAACAAAAGAAGCCAGTACAAGAGAATGTCTGGATCAACGATTCTTCTTTATTATCCTACGCGTTTCAGAGTCATCTCCCAACTCCTTCATCAGGGAATGACATTCCCTGATGAAGGAGTTGGGAGATGACTCTGAAACGCGTAGGATAATAAAGAAGAATCGTTGATCCAGACATTCTCTTGTACTGGCTTCTTTTGTTCCTTTCTGAAGTGGCAGCGCGGACCTCGAGGTACTGTGTCCTGGGAGGTGGATAAAATGGAAGTAATTGTACATGAGGATCGTCTGCGAGGTACAAACCCCGGCCCCTCTGATCCTAATCTTTAGACCAGCGCTAGGACTGATGGACCACATTGCTCCGGTCACTCCTCCACAATTGATATTACCGTATATATCTTTTTATACATTTACGCCCCCTCGAAGTTTCATATCTGCTTCCTGGGGTTGGTGTTGGGTCTTTCTGACTTTGTTCCTGCCCTTATTTAGCTTCATCCTTTTATGAGGGTTTTATACCTTAAGCAAACTGTTTGGAGCTGGGTCCGGGCCAAGGACGGCTCACCCGATATTAAACAGCTCATACAAGATAAAAGTTTACTATGAAATCCTAAACGAAGAGTAAATCACCTCTTCCTTGGCTTTCATCTCTTGTCGCCGCCCGTCTCCTGCCCGCCCCATATTTTCTACAAAGCCTTGTTGGTGTGTGTTGTTTTGTGTCCAGTGATCTCCAGCTCCCTGTCTGACAATTCAGAGACTGATAATCTGGCATATACCTGACCCCACTGATGACAGCTGGGTGATGTTACTGTAAATAAATACGTTTTCTGATGTGAGCCTGTCCTCTTTATCTGGGTGGCATTGGCTGATGATTACACCTGTTAAAGGGATCCTGTCACCCCCAAAACACCTTTAAACCTATTAAAACCTGTCCCTAGAGCATATTAACACTTTCCCTACACTCCTTTTAGCTCCTATATGCACATAATCAAAGTGTATAAAAACGTTTTATAAGTACCTCATTAGTGATGATAATGAGTGACTATGCTATTCATAGTCACTCATTCAGGCTGCCCCTCTTCATACTATGACGCCTCCATAGGCGTGATCTTCATGAGAGATTCAAATTGCAGCCTCCCTGCGCGCCTCCCCGCTGTGGCTTGTGTCGGCCGGGCTTCAGCGTGGGACTGTATGACGCGATCCGCATCATTTCTGGCGCCGGGTGACGTATACAGCCGCGCCGCTCTGTCAGCTTCAAAATGCGCACTGCGCATGCGCATGCGCAGTGCGGGACTTGAAGCCAACAGCGGCGCCGGTGTAAATACGTCACCCGGCGCCGGGAATGACGCGGATCGCATCATACAGCCCCACGCTGAAGCCCGGCCGACACAAGCCACAGCGGGGAGGCGCGCAGGGAGGCTGCAATTTGAATCTCTCATGAAGATCACGCCTATGGATGTGTCATAGTATGAAGAGGGGCAGCCTGAATGAGTGACTATGAATAGCATAGTCACTCATTATCATCACTAATGAGGTACTTATAAAACGTTTTTATACACTTTGATTATGTGCGTATAGGAGCTAAAAGGAGTGTAGGGAAAGTGTTAATATGCTCTAGGGACAGGTTTTAATAGGTTTAAAGGTGTTTTGGGGGTGACGGGATCCCTTTAAAAGGGGTTTTCAGGTTTTATACATATAAAAAAAGTTATGTCTTTCCAAGAAAACTCCCGCTTTGGATTCTGTATGTTGCCTTGATTTTGTACTTTTATCTCGTTGATGCTGTTCTGTGTCCTTTGTTGTGTTCTTTGCTTTATATGGAGTCTGTACTTTGTGTGGATGACTTCTTCTTTTTGAGGGCAGAGACACACTTATGCAAGCTGCATGCGAGTTTCTTGCATGCATCTTGCATGAGTCACCTGGTCTGGCCTCTGCCTCTCTGGGCGGGAGCGTGTAGCTGATTGTGTTTCTATGGAGCTCCAGGCTCCTGTTCAGAGAGGCAGGGTCCGAGTGACTCATGCGAGACACTTGCATGCATTTTGCATAGAGATTTTCATAGTGTGCCCACTGTTCTTATCGTTTGTGCTGTGTTTGTGCACATACAAACGCAGCACAAAAACGTAGCATAAATAAGGTGACACACAAAGACAGACTGACAGACACACTTTCTCACCCTCCGGCGAGCCCACTGTGATCGGTGAGGTCTTCTTCCTGGGCAGCAGCAGGACCTGTGGATTTTGTGAGGCTGGCCATAGGACAGGATGAGTCACATGACTGGTCACATGTGATGGAGCAAGTCCTCAAGTCACTCATGCAGCTTCTCCTGGTGCCCAGAATGAAGATATCACCGGGGATTGCCATGGGTTGGCCGGGAAGGGTGAGTATTGCAACTTTGATGCCATAGAAATCGCTTTTAAAAAGCATCACAAATGCACTGTGGGAATACCAATCAGTTTGTGATGCTCTTTGGGGGACTTATAATGAAGTCTATGGGGGAAAACCCAGCTCAAAAATGGGCAAGTTAATTGCAGGGACATTAAAAAAACAGGTGATTTCTGCAACAACATGCATGTGTTTGCACAGCTTTTGTGAAATCACATAGACTCTCATTACAAAGCTGTGGGCCATGCGTTTGTGGTGCAGAAACGCACAGTGGGCAGACAGCCTAATTGTGATTTCTGCACAGGCTTGGATTTTTCTTCTGTAGATTAGTATTAATAATATTTACTTCAACTTGTATTTGGTACTGTTTGTTTTTTTTGCCTTGTGCCACAGATTCTGGACTTTGTGTTGCCGAGTATGTACTTATTGTTTATTGTTAATTTTGTGTGACATAATAAACATTTTTTTGTGGATTACGGTACTATATGTTGTATCTTGGATTCCAGACCCTATGTGCATTTCAGACCGTTATGTATTTCTTGCTTTCAAATGTAGATCGTCCATTTTTGTATCTTGTGCTATATTCTTAGTGTTGTCTTTATTTTTGTGTGGATTTAGTAGTATTTGTGGATTCTGCACGATTTGTGATATTTTTTTTTGTGCTTGTGTGGATTACAGCACTTTGTATCTTGGATTCTGTATGTTGTGTACACTCCTGACTGTTTTGGATCTTGTGCGGTGGATTCCGTGCTGTGTTCTTAGTGTGTTTTTGTGTGGATTTTGTACTTTTTATCTTACATTCGGGCCTCCGTGTGCATTCAGGACACTTTTAGATTCTGCACTTTTTGCATTTTGGGCCTTTGTGTTGCGGATTCTCAGCTTGTCTACAGATGTGAGGAGTGAAGGCAATGACAAGTAAAACAGATGTTGCCCTGTTTAATTTTTGGCGCTGCATCTGTTAAAGTGATACCGTCGCTTGTAGTAAAGGATTTACACAGTATACAGTCGCCTAAATCACCATTACCACCTTCATTTCCTCGCCTGGTTAAGTGCCGGGAATGAAAAACCACACATTCTCACTTAGTTTTCCATAGAAAGGGGAGCAGAGGGGATTGTGAATGCAGACGGGACGGTCGTCTGTTAATGGGCAGAATATTACTGCGCGGGAAATGAGACAAGTCTGGGCTTCATCAGTGTATGGAGGATTTTCTATACCCATTAAACATGGATAAGGAGACGTGTGCCTCCATGATGACTTCATACATGTGACGTCTGCTGCAAGGGGGCAATACACATGGGATAGAAGTGGGTTGATGACCTAATGAATTATTCAACCAACAAGAAAGAGAGCGAGGAGAAAGGTTGAAAAAAATGCTGCATTAATTGCAGATTTTTCTGCAAGTGAAAAAATAGGCAACATACACTGTGTGCAGAATTATTAGGCAAGTTGTATTTTAGAGGATTATTTTTATTATTGATCAACAACTACCGTATATACTCGTGTATAAGCTGACCCATGTATAAGCCGACCCCCCTACTTTTGCCCCAAAACCTGGGAAAAGCTATTGACTCGTGTATAAGCCGAGGGTGGACCCCAGCACAGGTATACAGCCCCCAGCAGTGTGGTATACAGCAGCCTCCCCAGTGGTAGTATACAGCAGCAGCCCCAGTGGTATATACAGCAGCAGCCCCAGTGGTAGTATACAGCAGCCCAGAGGTATATACAGCAGCCCCAGTGGTAGTATACAGCAGCCCCAGAGGTATATACAGCAGCCCCAGAGGTATATACAGCAGCCCCAGTGGTAGTATACAGCAGCAGCCCCAGTGGTAGTATACAGCAGCAGCCCCAGTGGTAGTATACAGCAGCAGCCCAGTGGTATATACAGCAGCCCCAGTGGTATATACAGCAGCCCCAGTGGTAGTATACAGCAGCAGCCCCAGTGGTATATACAGCAGCAGCCCCAGTGGTATATACAGCAGCAGCCCCAGTGGTAGTATACAGCAGCCCCAGTGGTAGTATACAGCAGCCCCAGTGGTAGTATACAGCAGCCCCAGAGGTATATACAGCAGCCCCAGTGGTAGTATACAGCAGCAGCCCCAGAGGTATATACAGCAGCCCCAGTGGTAGTATACAGCAGCCTCAGTGGTAGTATACAGCAGCCCCAGAGGTAGTATATAGCAGCCCTAGAGTAGTATAAAGCAGCCCCAGAGGTAGTATACAGCAGCCCCAGAGGTAGTATACAGCAGCACCAGAGGTAGTATACAGCAGTCCCAGAGGAATATACAGCAGGCCCCCCCATATCCGTATACAGGCCCCCCCCTTGTGCAGCAATCCTGAAAAGGAAAACATCATACTTATCCCGCTGTACCGCCGCCGCCGCCTTCATCGTGCTCCTCCGTCTTCATCCAGCGTCTTCCGGCTTCCTCCTCTGGCGCGCAGACAATGACGTCATTGCCTGCGCCGACCAGAGGAAGCCGGAAGAAGACGGATGAAGCCGGAGGAGCGCGATGACGGCGGCGGCGGGGTAAGTATGATAATTTCTTTTTCAGGATTGCTGCACAAGGGGGGCCTGTATACTGATATGGGGGGGGGGGCTGCTGTATACTGTATACACTGTATACAGTATACAGTGACTCACATATAAGCCGAGGGGGGACTTTTCAGCCCAATTTATGGGCTGAAAAACTCTGCTTATACGCGAGTATATACGGTATGTTCTCAATCAACCCAAAAGACTCGAATATCAAAGCTTAATATTTTTGGAAGTTGGAGTGGTTTTTTAGATTTGGCTATCTTAGGAGGATATCTGTGTGTGCAGGTAACTATTACTGTGCAGAATTATTGGGCAACTTAATAAAAACCATCTATATTCCCATCTCACTTATTTATTTACACAGTTAAACTAATATAACTGCACAAAATTTAGAGAAAAACATTTCTGACATACATAAATAAAACACAAAAAAAATTGTGACCAATATAGCCATCTTTCTTTATGATGACTCTCAACAGCCTCCATCCATAGTTTATGTCAGTTGATTGATCTGTTTACGATCAACATTGCGTGCAGCAGCCACCACAGCCTCCCAGACATTGCTCCGAGAGGTGTGCTGTTTTCCCTCCCTGTAGAACTCACATTTTAGGAGGGACCACAGGTTCTCTATGGGGTTCAGATCAGGTGAACAAGGGGGCCATGTTATTATTTTTTCTTCTTTTAGACCTTTACTGGCCAGCCACGCTGTGGAGTAGTTTGATGCATGTGATGGAGCCTTGTCCTGCATGAAAATCATGTTTTTCTTGAACGATACAGACTTCTTCCTGTACCACTGCTTGAAGAAGTTGTCTTCCAGAAACTGGCAGTAGGTCAGGGAGTTGAGCTTCACTCCATCCTTAACCCAAAACGGTCCCACAAGTTCATTTTTGATGACACCAGCCCATGCCAGTACCCCACCTCCACCTTGCTGGCGTCTGAGTTGGAGTGGAGCTCTCTGCCCTTTACTGATCCAGCCTCTGGCCCATCAAGAGTCATTCTCATTTCATCAGTCCAAAAGAAACCTTTGAAAAATCAGTCTTGGTGATATTTGAGGGCTTGCCTTGATTTTTCTATTTATACTCATATATTCACAAAATAAAGAATAAAAAAAAAATAAAAAAAATCAGTTTTAAGATATTTCTTGGCCCAGTCTTGACGTTTTATCTTATGTTTCTTGTTCAAAGATGGTCATTTTTCAGCCTTTCTTACCTTGGCCAACATGTATACAAAGTATCATGTGATCAAAATACTAATTTGCCTAATAATTCTGCACACAGTGTATGCACAATATTTCAGAATTATCATTGACTTTGCTGGCTCCAGGATAGGCATGCGGATTTATCACAAACTGTACTATAAATGCATAAAAAAATGCTCCGTGTGCACATAGCCAAAAAACTTTATCCACGTCAAAGGTTCGCTCACATTGCAAAAAATTGCATTGCCCTCACACCAATGTTAATTAATAAGGCAGTGCTGATCTGCATTTTTTTCCTCAGCTGTTTTCGGCTCGTGGAAAAAATAGCAACATGCTGCTTATGGTTGCAGAAAATGGCCAAGACTCACCAAAGCAAGTCAATGGGAGCGAGAAAAAAATTTGGCTGTACGGCATTCAGAAGAAATAAACAAAACATAAAATGTGTGTGGAAAGGAGCCTAAGGGCAGAATTGTTAGAGATTTATGCAAGCCCAGTGAAACACTGACTGCGCTTGGATTGCAATATTTGGACCGACTACTAGGTGTCTGTAGACTGCTGGGTGCCTTGACGCCGCCAAGTACCCTGACGCCGCTGATTGCCCGCGGGCCACAGGGTGTCTGTAGGTTGCTGCGTGCCCTGACGTCGCTGGCAGCGCTTATGCCGCCAGGTGTTTGTAGGCTGTTGCGTGCCCTGACGTCACTGGATACCCTGACGCCGCCGGGTGCCCTGAGGCCACCAGGTGTCCGTAGGCTGCTGCATGCCCTGACTACCCCGAGTGCCCTGATGTCGCCGAGTACCATACGTTGCCGGGTGCCCTGATACCGCTGGGTATTCATAGGCTGCTGCGTGCCCTGAAGTCACTGGCTGCCCTAATGCCGCCGGGTGTCTGTAGGCTGCTGCATGCCCTGATATCGCTGGGTGCCCTGATGCTGCTGGGTACCCCGACGCCACTGGGTATCTGTAGGCTGCTGGATGCCCTGATGTCGCCGGGTGCCCTAATGCTGCTGGGTGTCCTGACGCTGCTGAGTGCCCTGAGGCCACCAGGTGTCCATAGGCTGCTGTGTGCCCTGATGTCACTGGGTACCCTGATGTCACTGGGTGGCCGGACGTTTCTGGGTCCCTGATACTGCTGGGTGTGCGTAGGCTGCTGCGTGCCCTGACATTGCCAATTGCCCTGACGCCGCCGGGTGTACTGGCGCTGACCCTGCCTGGACGTTGCTGGGTCCCTGATACTGCTGGGTGTCCATAGGTTGCTGCGTGCCCTGACGTCGCCGAGTGCCATGACGTTGCTGGGTCCCCGATACTGCTGGGTGTCCATAGGTTGCTGCTTGCCCTGACGCCGCCGGGTATATTGACGCCAAAGGGTGCCCTGAAATGAGCTGCCTATTTGAGGCAGTAAGCTCAGGAGACCTGGGGGTCAGACCAGGTATTGTGATATAAGCACAATCCGTGTGGTAGAGACAGGTGAAAAAAGCCTAGCTGAAAATCTGTTTCATTGATCTGAAGGGAGTTGTTTCTGCAGCAGAAGCATGGATTTCTGCAAGGATATTCAGACAATTACAGACATTTCTGCAGCAAATCTGCCACAGGTGAATATACCCATATAACATCCGCTGCACTGCTGTAAAGAGGCCACGCCAGGACTAGCAGCGCTTTCTCCATGCTGCGGTGGGTAATCCCGTGTTTACACAGATCTGGTGAATTATCTGCTGCCTGTAACTGATTCCATTTGTTCACACTCCATAAAGGATCCTCTGGGGATGTCCTGAAGCCAGATCGCCTGCTCGGATCGCTTGCCCGGGGTAAGTATGCTTGTGTCAACAAACGCCGCTTCACTTCCCTTCCTGTCAAATAGCAGAATTCCCTGTGTCCCTCACATTGAGGTTGTCCGACAATCTTAAGAACAATTTGAAGAGACTTGTAACTAGTACGACCTAAAAAATACATACATTCTGATAAGGGACACCTTTTATTATGGCAATCACCCGCCAGAGCTCTAATCAGGATATCCCTAAGGGATCCCGGCAGGTAGTAGGAGGTTTGCTGGGCACTGGTCTGTTGGCCTCTGAATATCAATGTAAAATCTGGACCAGGTCCTGAAAACCTTGGTGCTCAGCTCTAATTGCTACAAAAAAAATAGAACATGGCTGCAAAGTGCAAAGAAACATTTAAAGGGGGTCTCTCTTTACAACATATATCACATTTGTTGAGATCGGTGGGGATCTCCGCTGCCGAATCCCCAAGCGAATTGTGTGCTTGTCATCCATATTGTGTATAGGTGATAAGTGATGTTTATGGGGTAACTTTTTAATGGAAGAGCTGCAGTTAGCAATCAGCAATCTTTCTGTAAGTTTCTGTCAGCTGCTTATTTTTCCTGCAGCAGCCTCTAGAGGCAAAATGGAGTATTACATGCAGCTATTTTGTTTCACACTTGCGTCTACTTCAGGCAGAAAAAGAGTGCATCTGCATTGTTCACGCATGTGAAAACGCATGCTACTGCAGAGTTGTTGTTTTTTTTGCTGGATTTGCATTGGATCAAGCTTAATACCAGTGCAGTTGCATCTGTTTTTGTCCTGACCGGGACCTGTTGGAGGGGCTGAAAATGCTCTCTGGGCATGTGCAGTGTGACATCCGGATTAGGCTGGCCGGGTCCGCCCTGGGACAGATTAGTTCCCATTGAAGTCAATTCTATTTTTTTAATGCAGTGTGGCGGATCCAGTGGCTTCAAGATTGTTAGCAAGCAGAAAAATCGCAACATTGTGCGTCCGGGGAAAAGGTAAAAGGACGCATGTGTAAGGATTTGCTAAAAACGTGTGACACAGCATGCACCTGCAGCCCCATTTTAAGTATAGGGACACATACCTGATCAGGAGGCTTCATGATTTGGACAGATATCGACGCAAGACAAAACAATGCAAGTGTGAAACCACCCTAAGGCTGCTTTTACGTCAGCATTTTTTCATTTATGTGGCACCTCCGACAGATTTTACCACATCTGCCACATAACGGCCGACTTGCGGCAAGCCCCATTCATTCTCTATGGGACTTGCAGTCAAATGTGGCAAGTGCGGTTTTGCTGGAATCTGGCAAATCAGGCTCTTGCAGCAAATGAAAAAAAAACGCAGCTAGCGGCAGTTTTTTTTGCACGGCTACAAGTGCTGGATTTGCCGGATCCAGCAAAACCGCACTTGCCACATTTGACTGCAAGTCCCATAGAGAATGAATGGGGCTTGCCGTTATGTGGCAGATGCGGTAAAATCTGCTGCGAATCAGCAAAAAACGCTTATGTGAAATGTCCCTAAGAGACCACGTAATCTATAGTTGGACCTAGTCGAAAAGACGGAAAGCTGCGGCTGCTGCAATTTTTGAACAGGGCAACCCTCCATGGTGCTAAATGCCTGAACAGGATTTATGGAAAATGGGCTATCTTCTATGCTTCTTGAGTAATCCAGACAATCTGATAAAGTGCTGTGGATTAATGGAATTTCACTGCATCATCTAAGTCATTACTGTTTTGAGACCGTTCCTGGAGGGGCTTCTCGGTCAGGATTGAAGAATTGGGCAGGGTCCCTCCACTTGCTCCTAGCAGAGCAACAGAACTTTTATCTTATTTTCCGCTTAAACAGACACTTGTGGCTTTACTCTAGAAAAATGTTGATAGATGTCAGCCACTCCCTTGGGTCCTCAAATAGAAGGAAACACTTAAAACATGTCGCTCTCCGCAGGATTTACTAATGGTACAATGCTTGTTCGGCGTGTGGTAATCAGAAACAGGAGGCTCCGCACATGGATCATATTAGAGAAGATGCGGAGTCTGCTCACTGGCCCGGGCGGCTGTTCTCCACTGTGACATTTTTTGGTATGATCCCTTCATAATGCTCTTTCTTAGGTATGTTTGTGCCTGGGAAAGTCAGATGTAAGGCATCCATAGTGGTAGTTGTCACCGTTCAGAAGTCTAGGAAACCTGTGCAGCAAATACCGCCATTTTGGTCGTCATCCAGCTTTACCAAAGTTAGCCATAGATGGAGTGCATTACTAGGCGGTAATGCTCTTTGATGTCTCATTTCTTACAGAATTAGTAATGCTATATAGGAATTTGGAAGGTGCTGTCTGAACATTGCCCCTCCCCCACCTTTTCAGATATTCTCCAATATTGCATATATATCACTGCAATGTTTCAGACGAAAGGTGTGACCTGATCTTTGCCAATACCTGAAGTGTGCACCCCATGCAGGAAAACTTCCAATAATGGGGGTTGCATCCCTACTGTTCTTACCGTATTTATACATATGTGACTTATCTGTAGATCTAATGTATTTTATTATCCAGGCAGGCTGTAAAATGGAGGTAATTTTTCTCTTCTGTTTCTTGCAGAGTCAGCCGAGGGCACCGTGCCGCAGCAGACGGGAATGAATGAGAATGTCCTGTCCTCCAGTAATAACCCCTCAGCCATACCCCAGCCTAACTCCACCAATAAACCATGGAGGAGCAAGTCCCTTAGTGCAAAGCACACCACCTCGTCTTCCATACTATCCGTTAAGCAGCCAGTGCCGGATAGCCCTAAACAACCTCAAGAACCTCTGAAGCCTTCCCCCAACAATCAGAAATCCATGCTGGAAAAGCTCAAGTTATTCAATAGTAGAGGGGGCTCCAAAACTCCGGGGTCTGCCTTGGAGGAGTCCCGGGATACCAGCTGTGAAAGACTTGACCATCTTTCCAACTTCGAGGAAGGAGAAGAAATAGAACATAGTGTGAAGAATGCAAATAGCATCAGCCCGTCTTCTCATAGCCCTAAGATAGCACTGAAGGGCATTGCCCAGAGGACGCTCGGCCGGGCATTGACAACCAAGAAGAATTCTCCAAAAGGCAGCGAGAAGGACAAGCAGAAAGAGAAGAACAAAGACCTCGCTAAAAGAGCCTCTGTTAGCGAAAAGTCCGAGGTGAAGGAAGAGTCCAAGGAAGAACTGCTCCCCGTGTCCACTGACATGCCAAAAAAGACCTCTAAGATCGCCAGCTTCATCCCCAAAGGGGGCAAGAAGGATGTCTCTACCCCTGCTCACAGCGGAATACCAAAACCAGGAATGAAAACCCCAGGAAAATCCTCAAGTGCCCCAGTCTCTGCCAAGGAAGGGGATCGAAGCCGCAGTGGAAAGACTTCTTCGGGGCTCTCTCTTCAAAAGGCTCAACTTGACAACAGGAATTCCAGCTCCACGTCCAGCTTGGCCTCCTCTGAAGGAAAGGGGGCATCTACAACGGGCAATGCCCAACCCAATACTGTCACACAGACCACGGGAAGTAATACAGTCAGTGTCCAGCTACCTCATCCTCAGCAGCAGTATAATCATCCAAATACGGCCACGGTGGCACCCTTCATGTACAGGTACAGAGGGTGTGGTGCGGGTCAGATGGGCATCCTGCTGTGTGCTGTGGATATACACATAACATGGCATGTAAGATTATAGAGTGCAGATGTAGACTTGCTCGCAGACTGCCATCATGTTAGACCAAGCAGATGCATTGCACAGGGTGAAAGTTTTACATCCACAGTATAAATTTACATAGTGCAGATTATAGATCCATCAGACAATTTCTGCTGCAGATTTCTTATGAATTGTGTGAATCAGATTTCCTAAAATCTCAGCAATGGTGGCGTCTGTGATACACAAAGGATTTATTGCACTTGAATCCAGTTGGAAAATCTGCTGTGTACCAGCCCATATTAAAAGGGGGAATGTTTTATTAAACTTCCCCACCTGTCAAAACTGCCAGTCATAGCACCTGTGATCATAGACCGCCGCTCACTTCTCAAGCTGTATCATGGCTCCCTCTAGTGACAGGTCGTAGGTAGTGCAGAAGTAAAAATTTATGGGGGAGTTTGGAACATCTATCTCCCCCAAATAATTAGGGTTATGGTATGAGATAATGTTGTCCTTTTGCATGAAGCATATGAATGTTCCATCCTTGCATGATTTTTGCATCTTAAGAAAGCTGGAGTGGAGGGCATGATCTTTAAGCATTGAGTTTAATTAAACCCCCATTGTGCGCTATGTGGCAGAGGATGTCGAGTTTTCTTTGTATGAATATTTCATGGTGGCAGAGACTGGATATAATCATGTTCAGATGATAGTGATGAATTATGTAGAGCCGCAGGAGCTGCTGATTGTGTCTGCTTCTTCTCCTTCCTGCCTTGTGTAGGTCTCAGACAGACAATGAAGGTAATATTTCGGTGGAGAGCAGCACAGGAGGGATTCACATGGAGCCTCCGCTCTATAATAAAACAGGAACTTCCTGTCTGGAGGATCTGTCTGGTAAGTGGATCACCGGGTCACATTGTGACATCACCCCATCTGCTTCACAGCAAGGTGTAAATCGCCCTGCACTGATCATACAGTGTGATATTACAGATGTTCTGTCTGTATGAGAGGTATAAGGTAGATACTAGAGAACTGATGTTACATACACTAAATGGAAAAAAGTATGTGCCCCCTACACCTCCCCCCCTCACAGGAGCTTTTCTCACCTCTCATTCTACATCCATAGACATTAATATGGAGTTAGTTACTCTGCAGATAAAATGGCTCATACTCCTCTGGGAAGATTTTCTACTTGATTAGAATTTTTTCTCCTTCACCCAGAAGATCATTTGTGATGTGACACTGATGTTTGGGGAGAGGTCGGGATCACAATCCCTGGTCCAGTTTATCCCAGGGGTGTTGGATAGGGTTAAGGTCCGGGATCTTCTTCCACCAAACTCCCCCCTCCATGTCTGTATGGAGCTTGTGCACTGGGTACAGTCATGGGGAACAGAGAAGGGTCTTCGCCCCAAACTGTTTCCACAAAGCTGTTTCCACAATGTCTTCTGCTTTATGAGGATGTCCAGCCCAATATGGGGGAGGGGTGGGGTTTGCCTTTCAAATCTTAACTGTGCAAACCCAGTCCATGAAGCTCCCGGCGGGCGCAGCCTTTGTGGTTGGTGTTGTACGAGAACAAATATAGGACTGCACATGGACATCATACTGTAGGTGGGCATACTACTCTAGAGCAACATATAAACTTAAAGAAGGTGATTGTATACATGCCCAATAGAAATATGCAACACCACTGAAGTCAATGCAATAAGTGTAGTTTTATTTATTACATGAGGACTATACATAACACTGTTGTGGTGAAGAAGTAAAGAAAGGTAATAGAGGACAAAGAATAAGGTCATGAAGAGGGAGAAAACAGACGTGTTCCAGTGAGAGTGTGTGATTAAATTCCACGGTGCCTGCTTCCTTTTGTTGTGAAAAAAGGTGCTTAGGTAAAGTACAGCAGTGAGGACAGTAAAGTCAGGGACCAGCCCTGTCAATAAACCACCCCACAAGTCTGAGTAAGGTGCAGGTAATATTCACAAACTTAGTCAGACTTACCCATTAGAAGTAAACATCTCTCCTTCACAGGATGTGTCAGGAGACCTGACACATGTTTCGCATATAAGGCTGCTTCAGGGGGCATTTGTGATGTACGGCTTCAGCTGCTCGGCCATGAAGTTCCCGGTGGGCGCAGTGTTGGTGCTTGGTGATGTAAGGCTGCAGCTGCTCGACCATGAAGCTCTCAGTGTGTGCAGTGTTTGTGCCTGGTGATGTATGGCTGCAGCTGCTCGATCATGAAGCTCCCAGTGGGTGCAGTGTTTGTGCCTGGTGATGTATGGCTGCAGCTGCTCGATCATGAAGCTCCCAGTGGGTGCAGTGTTTGTGCCTGGTGATATATGGCTGCAGCTGCTCTGCCATGAAGGTCCCAGTGGGTGCAGTGTTTGTGCCTGGTCATGTTTGGCTGCAGCTGCTCCGCCATAAGCTCCTAGTGGGTGCAGTGTTTGTGCATGGTGATGTACGGCTGCAGCTGCTCAGCCATGAAGCTTCTGACAGGGGCAGTGTTTGTGTTACCAGAGGAGGTCTGGACTCTGCAGTTATGGGGTCAGCAGAGTGGTGGGGACTTTTCTGCCCTGTGCTCCTCAATACAGTTCCTTCCACTTCTCAGTAATATCACTCAAAGGTGATGGGGAAGATTCAGGAGTAAGAAATGTCATGAACTGCCTTGTTACCCCGGTGGCTTCTGTTACAGGAAGTGCTGTATCTGTGAGCTCTACACCACCGGCCGTTCTGTCACATAAGTAAAGGCAGACTGTATAGCGGTTGGGCTGGATGTTATACACTGGCGGTGATGGATCTGGATGTTACCCTTCGACGCTAATGGTGCTGGATATTACACACTGGAGACAATGGGACCGGATGTTATACACTGAGATCATTGGGGACAAATATTACACACCGGGGCAAACAGGGCTGGATATTATACACTAGGGGCAAGGGAAATTAAAGACCTGAACGTAATGGTTGAGGTGTGAAGCCCTATAATATAGATAGATTAATATTACATTGATCTATGACTTTTCCAACTATCTCTTCTTGCAGGGGAAGATCCAGAAACCCGGAGACTCAGAACAGTGAAGAATATTGCTGATCTTCGGCAGAACTTGGAGGAAACTATGTCCAGCCTCAGGGGAACCCAGATCAGCCACAGGTAGGGGCACGGGCTGGGCACTAATGACTAATCTGTATCCAACATCTGGGGATTTACAACCTACATACAGTCCTTTGGAAATAATACTTAAAGAGAACCTGTCATCACATTTTAGTCATGTACAGTAAAGGCAAGGCTGTAATGGTGTATACTGATTAAATCAATACATTTCATTGAGAAATCAGCTTTATTGTTCTCCATTAATCAGCATTTGAAGTTTTCTGCTAAATAGATTTCAGTGCACGGGGGCTGGAATGTGTGCATGGTCTTCTCCTCCCGATCTATGATACCCCAACCCCTCCACTGTCTTTGGACTGTGATTAACAGGTCACTGCTGAGATTTCATACAGAGGAGGCCGGTCATGCAGTGACTGGAGGCAGAGGAGGGGGACCAGGGAATCACAGACAGGGAAGAGAAGACCCGGCACACAATCTGGCCCCTGTGCACCAAAGAAAAAAAAAAAACTTCAAATGCCGATTAAAGAGTAACCAAAAATCTGATTATTTTTTTTTTCTCCAAAGTATCCGTTTTATCAGCATTACAGCCATTCCTTTACTTTTACACATTACAGAGTCATGTTGACAAGTTCTCCTCAATGTACATTTTCCAGTGATTTCTTACTTATAGTAAATGGAAACATTCTTGTTTACCCAGAATAGGAAAAATTTGTCTCCTGTCCCATTAGTTTGCTGCACTACATCAGCGCGGGTAATAAAGCTGCAACATGTCAGTTCCACCATGGAGCCATTCTCAATATTATTACTGTTAAAGGGGTCTTCCCTCCAATGTGTGTATCGGAAATATCCTGTTGATATTTATATATATATATATATATATATATATGATATGAGCATGTGCATCCCACCTCTGGGATCTAGATCCATCTTGGTAAGAAGGTCCTGTCGGTGCCGCCTGGAATGAAGTGATGCCATGTATGCCCGGCTCTATCTGTTTGCTTCTATGTAAGTCCTGAAAATAGGTGAACATGACTTTCTTACTAATTGTAGCAACTCCCGTAAAAGTGACCTTTCTGGGCTTCCATGTACAGACAGTATACTATATCGTCCTTTGTATTTGCCAGAAATGTCTGAGGTGGGAAAACACAGTTAATAGCAAAACATTCATCAGAATAAAGTGTGAAACATTCATAAATACAAGCAAGACCACTCAATGTATACAGGTCTCCAGATACGGGATGTATTAAACTAAGGGGGGAACATGGAGGATATAGCAACCATCATGTGTAATACAGGCGCAGTCGGTGCCATCATCCTCTTGAGTGTGGGGGGGATGTGATTTGCTTATCTTTCCCATGTTTTGTGGAGATATCTGTAATTTACTCTCAATATATATATTTTTCCAGCACATTGGAAACCACATTTGACAGCAACATAACTACTGAAATCAGTGGCCGCAGCATCCTGAGTCTGGCTTCCCGGCCCACACCCTTATCATGGAGGCTGGGCCAGTCGAGCCCTCGTCTACAAGCAGGAGATGCCCCATCCATGGGTAACGGGTACCCTCCGCGAACCAGTGCCAGCCGCTATATCAACAGTGAGCCCGGGCGTATGTCTACCCCGCACCTCTCAGAAGACAGCTGGCTACCAGAGGCAACATGGGGCACAGTGACGACAAGGGGGATGACATAGATCTGGACAGCGTCAGTGTTGATGCCACTGGATACATGAGCGATGGCGACGTCCTGAGCAAGAACATGCGAAGCGATGAGATACCAGCGGGTAAGAAGCTCAGCATTGTATGTTTTCTGGAAATATACTCTGGACTTAGATATTGAAATAGTGTTCCTTAGTTATCATTGTACAGTTTATGTTTTATACTCCAGTCACATACAGAGCTGCTGCAGAAATGTCTGTTTTTTGCTGATGATTTTGCAAATTAAGTTTTCCTATTTTCCATCGTTCTTTAGCCAGCAGTGTACAGAGGTCTAGAATAAGCCTCATCTCCTGCAGAACAGCAAAGAATCTAAAAGATTCTCTAGAATCATGAACATGATTCTCTAGAATCTAGAACATGGGGAATCTACTGTATTCTGCTTTCCTGATCTCATTCAATGGATCATGGAAATCTGCAAATCACCTAAATTGATAAATGAGATCTTACCCCCGAAAAAGCCCCCCAAAGTCTCTTTGGTCCAGTTTGTTATACACTGCTTTTCGTCAAGTGTAATATTTCTCTACCAGCAGAGTCCCCTAGACGGAGTTCAGGAAGGGGGTTCAGGTCTTTTTCTCTTTGCTCCTGTTCTCCTGTCCGTTAGTTTAATGAACAGGAGCACAGAAGCATAGAGAAATAGACCTCAGAATGTTTTAATGGCAGAGAGGTGGGTTTTTAGTTTAAGGAAAGAAAGTCATTGGACAATTGGCAGGAGCACTGCATGCTGGAAAGTGAGGAATAGGAAGTTCTGAAACTATAGTGCTGGCAGAATATAATGGTCTTAGAACTTCCTATCCACCAACAGTTGGGATGAGGCAATTTCTTCATTAGTATTCTACCAGCACTATAGAATAGGAATGGTCCTCGTCAACAGTGAGGGATAGGAAGTTCTGAACCTATAGTGATTGACAGATACCTATTGAAGAAAAATGGTCCTCATACAAAACAACGGAGGGATAGGCAAGTTCTGAAACCTATAGTGCTGGCAGAATACTAATGAAGAGGAATGGTCCCACACAAAACAGTGGATGGCAATTTAACAGTGCATGAAAAACCGGACATATCCTGGACACATGTGGCTGGTATGTGCAACAAAAGCAGATCTGACTTTTTGTGAGGAATGCGGGCGGCAAGAAAATGCTTTACCATGGCTACACTGTAACTCTCCCCAGCCAAAGGTAAAGGGGAAAATACTGTGCTGCAACTCAGTGATATAGCCACCAGGTGGCGCTAGGACTCAGTCTCCCCAGCACTGCACGTTATGTCCCTGCTCCACTGTACTGGTCTTTAATAGCACTGACACCTTATAATTTTACTAGAGGGGAACCTAATGCTGTCGCATCGGGAGGGCGGTCACATCACGATAGGAACGGGCTCTGTGGGGTTGTCTCTCCCCCTGGCGCAGTTTTTCATTCGGCGGAGTGAGCGGGTCTGCCAGGTGAGCAGTGACAGCAGGCAGAGCGATCGGGGGGTTCGAGGACAGGCAGAGTGAGTGGGGGGTGCGAGGATGGGCAGAGCGAGTGGGGGGGGGTGTAAGGACAGGTAGAGCGAGTGGGGGGGTGCAAGGATGGGCAGGACGAGCAGGGGGTGCAACGACGAGCTGGTAGGGTGCTGCGAGCATGGGCAGAGCGAGCGGGGGGTTCGAGGATGGGGGGGCTTGTGGAGAGCACAAGGGGGGTTGGGGGGAGCAGAGGGGGATTATGGAGAGCACAGGGGGTGGAGTTGTGCAGAGCACGGGGGGGAAGGAGTTGTGGAGTGCACAGGGGGGTTGTGAACAGCAGGGGCTATCACTTCCCTGCTCCACTTTTACCCTGTGTGGCCGCACTGAGTGCAGTGTAGAACTACGCAGACCTGTAGTGATGTCATAGTCACATGATCAGTCACGTGACTGACATCATCAAAGGTCCTGTAGGCTGAGAGGTGAGCCTCTGGAGGCTGCAGGACGTGCGAGGTGGGAGGGCAGTGGAGACTGGGTAACGGGGACACCGGGCAGCAGGGGGAGACCATATGGACTGGTAGTAGCGGGACTGTGGTCAGCAGGGGAGGGGGGTGTCAGGCAGCGGGAGGGGGGCGTTGGTAGCCGCTACCTGCCATATTAGAACATCCATCACTTGGGTGTTCCAATATGGTGGTCGTGTACTTCCGGTACAGCGCGGTGGATTGTGGGATTCGGAAGTGGGAGACGAAAGTGGATGACAAACTTATTTAGGTAAGTATATACAGTTGTGGCCAAAAGTATTGACACCCCTTCAATTCTATCAGATAATACTCAGTTTCTTCCTGAAAATGATTGCAATCACAAATTCTTTGGTTTATTATCTTCATTTAATTTGTCTTCAATGAAAAAAACACAAAAAGAATTGTCCTTAAAGCCAAATTGGATCTAATTCCGCACCAAACATAAAAAAGGGGGTGGACAAAAGTATTGGCACTGTTAGAAAAATCATGTGATGCTTCTCTAATTTGTGTAATTAACAGCACCTGTAACCTACCTGTGGCACCTAACAGATGTTGGCAATAACTAAATCACACTTGCAGCCAGTTGACATGGATTTAAGTTGACTCAACCGCTGTCCTGTGTCCTTGTGTGTACCACATTGAGCATGGAGAAAAGAAAGAAAACCAAAGAACTGTCTGAGGACTTGAGAAACCAAATTGTGAGGAAGCATGAGCAATCTCAAGGCTACAAGTCCATCTCCAAAGACCCTGGATGTTCCTGTGTCTACTGTGCGCAGTGTCATCAAGAAGTTTAAAGCCCATGGCACTGTGGCTAACCTCCCTAGATGTGGACGGAAAAGAAAAATTGACGAGAGATTTCAACGCAAGATTGTGTGGATGGTGGATAAAGTACCTCGACTAACATCCAAACAAGTTCAAGCTGCCCCAGTCTGAGGGTACAACAGTGTCAACCCGTGCTATTCGTCGGCATCTGAATGAAAAGGGCTGTATGGTAGGAGACCCAGGAAGACACCACTTCTTACCCTGAGACATAAAAAAGCCAGGCTGGAGTTTGCCAAAACTTACCTGAGAAAGCCTAAAATGTTTTGGAAGAATGTTCTCTGGTCAGATGAGACAAAAGTAGAGCTTTGTGGGCAAAGGCATCAACATAGAGTTTACAGGAGAAAAAAAGAGGCATTCAAAGAAAAGAACACGGTCCCTACAGTCAAACATGGCGGAGGTTCCCCTTTATGTTTTGGGGTTGCTTTGCTGTCTCTGGCACTGGACTGCTTGACCGTGTGCATGGCATTATGAAGTCTGAAGACTACCAACAAATTTTGCAGCAAAATGTAGGGCCCAGTGTGAGAAAGCTGGGTCTCCCTCAGAGGTCAGGGTCTTCCAGCAGGACAATGACCCAAAACATACTTCAAAAAGCACTAGAAAATGGTTTGAAGAAAGCACTGCAGACTTCTAAGGTGGCCAGTAATGATCCAGACCTGAATCCCATAGAACACCTGTGGAGAGATCTAAAAATGACAGTTTGGAGAAGGCACCCTTCAATATCAGGGACCTGGAGCAGTTTGCCAAAGAAGAATGGTCTAAAATTCCAGCAGAGCATTGTAAGAAACTCATTGATGGTTACCGGAAGCGAGTGATCGCAGTTATTTTGGCTAAAGGTTGTGCAACCAAGTATTAGGCTAAGGGTGCCATACTTTTGTCCGGCCCATTTTTGGAGTTTTGTGTAAAATGATCAATGTTTTGCTTTTTGCTTCATTCTCTTTTGTGTTTTTTCATTGAAGACAAATTAAATGAAGATAATAATACCAAAGAATTTGTGATTGCAATCATTTTCAGGAAGAAACTGAGTATTATCGGACAGAATTGCAGGGGTTCAATACTTTTGGCCACAACTGTAGTAGATAATTTTTATGCTTTTTGCAATTTATCTACACTTTTATACATTTCACTCTGACCTCAAGGCATAAAATCACCAACATCCCCATGAATTGTATAGTTAGAGGTCCAGATATAAAGAACTGAACACCAACACCCACCATGTGCGGACAGAATGACGGCCAACAATCAAGAGATCTAATGAAGGAATCATTTTATATGGAAAGATCGCTCCTGCCTACAACACTTAATAAAGGCAGATCAGTGTACGGTCTGGGCTGGGGACGGCGGCCATGTCGCCTGCTCCTGTCATTCAGGATTTCCTTGTTTGGCCCCTTGGTAATTGTCTTCCCTGCTGGGATGAATATAATGACTGTGATTCTGCATCAGGAAGGAGCGATGATCACAGGACCAGAGCTGCTCACAATAAAAGCAGAAAGCCCTGGTGACTTCACATCCTGGGGTACAACCGGCCTGGGAACATCATTATTGGGGAATGGGATGAGAGGCAGCGGGTGGAGCATAGCAGAGGGTCAGGGGAATCATAGTGCGTTATGTAAGACTTTACATGGGACTGCAAGGAGCAAGAACTGGGATTATTATTAGGAAAGACCAAAATTAACTAGTTTACTAAATGAACCATCATCTATCACAAGTTGAGCGTACTCCTCTTAGATGATGGATGATCACATAATACACTCTGAGAGTACTCCTCTTATGTGATCACCCATCATCTATCACACACAGACAGCACTCCTCTTATGTGATCACCCATCTATCACAGCCAGTACTCCTCTTATGTGATCGCCCATCATGTATCACACACAGACAGCACTCCTCTTATGTGATCACCCATCTATCACAGCCAGTACTCCTCTTATGTGATCGCCCATCATGTATCACACACAGCCAGTACTCCTTATGTGATTGCCCATCATGTATCACACACAGCCAGTACTCCTCTTATGTGATCACCCATCATCTATTGCATACAGACAGTACTCCTCTTATGTTATTGCCCATCATGTATCACACACAGCCAGTACTCCTCTTATGTGATCACCAATCATCTATCACACACAGATAGCACTCCTCTTATGTGATCACCCATCATCTATCACAGACATTACTCCTCTTATGTGATCACCCATCATGTATCACACACAGTACTCATCTTATGTGATCACCCATCATCTATCACAGACATTACTCCTCTTATGTGATCACCCATCATGTATCACACACACACAGTACTCCTCTTATGTGATCACCCATCATGTATCACACACAGTACTCATCTTATGTGATCACCCATCATCTATCACAGACAGTACTACTCTTATGTGATCACCCATCATCTTTCACAGACAGTACTACTCTTATGTGATCACCCATCATCTATCACGCACAGGCAGTACTCCTCTTATGTGATCACCCATCATCTTTCACAGACAGTACTCCTCTTATGTGATCACCCATCATCTATCACGCACAGGCAGTACTCCTCTTATGTGATCACCCATCATCTATTGCACACAGACAGTACTCCTCTTATGTGATCACCCATCATCTATCACACACAGGCATGACTCCTCTTATGTGATCGCCCATCATCTATCACAGGCAGTACTCCTCTTATGTGATCATCCATCATCTATTGCACACAGACAGTACTCCTCTTATGTGATCGCCCATCATCTATCACACACAGGCAGTACTCCTCTTATGTGATCACCCATCATCTATTGCACACAGACAGTACTCCTCTTATGTGATTGCCCATCATCTATCACACACAGATAGTACTCCTCTTATGTGATCATCCATCATCTATCACACACACAGTACTCCTCTTATGTGATCGCCCATCATCTATCACACACAGGCAGTACTCCTCTTATGTGATCGCCCATCATCTATCACAGGCAGTACTCCTCTTATGTGATCGCCCATCATCTATCACACACAGGCAGTACTCCTCTTATGTGATCGCCCATCATCTATCACAGACAGTACTCCTCTTATGTGATCGCCCATCATCTATCACACACAGGCATGACTCCTCTTATGTGATCGCCCATCATCTATCACAGGCAGTACTCCTCTTATGTGATCATCCATCATCTATTGCACACAGACAGTACTCCTCTTATGTGATCGCCCATCATCTATCACACACAGGCAGTACTCCTCTTATGTGATCACCCATCATCTATTGCACACAGACAGTACTCCTCTTATGTGATTGCCCATCATCTATCACACACAGATAGTACTCCTCTTATGTGATCACCCATCATCTATCACACACACAGTACTCCTCTTATGTGATCGCCCATCATCTATCACACACAGGCAGTACTCCTCTTATGTGATCGCCCATCATCTATCACAGGCAGTACTCCTCTTATGTGATCGCCCATCATCTATCACACACAGGCAGTACTCCTCTTATGTGATCACCCATCATCTATCACACACAGATAGCACTCCTCTTAAGTGATCACCCATCATCTATCACAGACAGTACTCCTCTTATGTGATCACTCATCATCTATCACACACAGACAGTACTTCTCTTATGTGATCACCCATCATCTATCACACACAGACAGATGATGGGTGATTACATAAGAGGAGTACTATCTGTGTGTGATAGATGATGGGTGATTACATAAGAGGAGTACTATCGCACACAGACAGCACTCCTCTTCCGTGATTGCACAACTATCACATGCTGAGAGTTATCCTCTTATGTGATCATGCATCATCTATCACACGCTGAGAGTTATTCTCTCATGTGATTGCCCATCATCTATAACAGGCTGAGAGTATTCTTCTTGTATGATCACCCATCATCTATCACACGCTGAGAGTACTCCGCTTATGTGATAGATCGCCCATCATCTATCACATGCTGAGAGTACTCCTCTTATTTGATCGCCTATCATCTGTCACACACTGAGAGTACTCCTCTTTTGTCATCTTTCTTGCTTTGGGATCCATCGTTGTGTTTCCTGACCTGGAGGTAATGTGCGGGTGACTGGGCCACATCTGGGGGCTGCTCCTTCTCCCGGTTGGTGTCGCCTGGTTTCATTGCCTCTGGGGTTGTGCTCATTGGTATTAGAAGGTCCCAGCAGCCTCTGCAGGTTAGCAACGCTACAAAACCATCCCCGGGGCACGCTCACCCTGGAGCCGAGTACAAGCAGCAGAAGTCCATTGAGATGATTGGAGTGTGCAGCTCCCTCCCTCCTCCCAGCTACATGTAAACTGCACAAACCCGTCTGATGCTGCAGACACCCGGCTGACTCTGTGTGGGGACACCAGGACCCCTGTCAGGACACAGGTAGGGCCAGGATCGCCTTTCACCTTCTCACTTTGGGTACGAAGAGGGGGACATTTCTTGCTTCACGGGTAGGCTGCAACTGAATTGTAAGATTCTGAGCTCATTAGAACTAGATTAGAATTAGATTCAGGGACTGCTTTAAATTCTTTAGGAGGAAATTGCATAAAAGGCAATTCCCAAGTATAATGTTGGACTCCTTTGCAGCAGTTTTCTATTCTAGACAGGGGAATATGAGACTGCACATGTCTGTCATTTATATTGGGGCACATTCTGCCCCAATCTTAGGGCATTAGACCGCACTGTAAATGGATCTGTCTCTAGGAGCGCTGCGCATTTCACAGACATGGCACAGGTTGTAATCTCCGTATAATGGGGTCTGCCGGGAGCTGTGTACAGCAGAGACTGATCCCCTATTATTCTGAGACTAATGGCAGAGGGATCATATGGACACACTTGCAGCGCTGTGGATTTAGGCACCTGGCCCTTAAGGATTGGTCCTGGTTTATTGCTTTATTTTATTATCCCGTGTGGATTACACATCCTGAGCTGTTAGCAGATTATTATCACATTATATCAGGTTAGTAGGTAAGTGAGAATATACAAGCTGCAGGTTCTCAGCACTGGAGACTTGATCTTATTAAAGGACTCAACGTCTTCCCAGCCTGTAATGGCTGATTACAGAGAACAATAGAGTGCATTCACCTTCATTATATATGTGGAGACCATAAAGTCCAGGGAACGTGTCTGATTTTCATGTGAAAGCTCAGTGGATGCAGAGTCCTGAGTGTTAGGCTGCAGGGGACGACCATCACTCCTCAGCCTGGAATGTGCCGCTCTCCTCTCATCTCCGCCGCACCGAGCTCAAACGCCAAGGATCGGCAGCGATCATAAACTTCTGGGTGTATATCCTGGAAAGGGGGAAACTTAGTTGAACATATAGTATGTGGGTATATAATCTCTAAACTGCAATGGTGATACTCATTCGTATTATAGTAGTTATATTCTTGTACATAGGAGCGGTATTATAGTGGTTATATTCCTGTGTACAGGAGCAGTATTATAGTACCGTATATACTCGTGTATAAGCCGACCCCCCTACTTTTGCCCCCACAAACCTGGGAAAACCTATTGACTCGTGAATAAGCCGAGGGTGGACCCCAGCACAGGTATACAGCCCCCAGCAGTGTGGTATACAGCAGCCCCAGTGGTAGTATACAGCAGCAGCCCCAGTGGTATATACAGCAGCAGCCCCAGTAGTTAGTATACAGCACCGTTACCAGAGTGGTAGTATACAGCAGACCCAGTGGTAGTATACAGCAGCCCCAGTGTATACAGCAGCCCCAGTGGTAGTATACGCAGCCCCAGGGTATATACAGCCCCAGTGGTAGTATACAGCAGCCCCAGTAGGTATATACAGCCCCAGTGGTAGTATACAGCCAGACAGCCCAGTGGTAGTATACAGCAGCCCCAGTGGTATATACAGCCCCAGTGGTAGTATACAGCAGCCCCAGTGGTATATACAGCCCCAGTGGTAGTATACAGCAGCCCCAGTGGTATATACAGCCCCAGTGGTAGTATACAGCAGCCCCAGTGGTATATGCAGCCCCCAAATGCTGGCACTCGCCCCCCTTGTAAGGGCCCCCCCTCCCCCGCTGCTTATCTTACCATCCCGGTCTTCTGCTCAGCGCCGTCCTCGGTGCTCCGTTCTTCATGCTCCATCCTCGCTGCATCCGGGATCCCCGGCCGTCGCACGATGACGTCATATGCCTGCGACGGCCGGAGATCCCAAATGTAGCAGGACGGGAGCAGCGAGGACGGAGCACCGAGGAGCGGCGCTGTGCAGAAGACCGGGATGGTAAGATACGCAGCGGGGGGGGGGCCTTACAAGGGGGGAGAGTGCCAGCATTTGGGGGCACATATGCACTGCTTCCCCGAGGGGGAGCACTATTTCAGCCCAAATTATTTAGGGACTGAAAAAAACTCGGCTTATACACGAGTATATACGGTAATTATATTCTTATACATAGGAGCAGTATTATAGTAGTTATATTCTTCTTCTACATAGGAACAGTATTATAGTAGTTATATTCTTGTATATAGGAGCAGTATTATAGTAGTTATATTCTTCTTTATACATAGGAGCAGTATTATAGTAGTTGTATTCTTGTACATAGCAACAGTATTATACCAGTTATATTCTTGTACTTAGGAGTAGTATTATAGTAGTTATATTCTGGTACATAGGAGCAGTATTATAGTAGCTATATTCTTGTACATAGGGACAGTATTATAGTATTAGTCTATATATATCTTGTACATAGGGAGCTTAGATATTATAGTAGCTATATTCTTGTACATAGGGACAGTATTATAGTAGTTTATTCTTGTACATAGGGGCATTATAGTAGTTATATTCTTGTACATAGGGGGCAGTATTATAGTAGTTATATTCTTGTACATAGGAGCAGTATTATAGTAGTTATATTCTTGTATATAGGAACAGTATTATAGCAGTTATATTCTGGTACATAGGGGCAGTATTATAGTACCGTAGGTATATTCTTGTACATAGGGGCAGTATTATAGTATTATTTTTTTGTACATAGGGCAGTATTATAGTAGTTATATTTTGTGTATAGGTGCAGTATTATAGTAGTTATATTCTTGTACATAGGTGGTATTATAGTAGATATATTCTTGTACATAGGAGCGGTATTATAGTAGATATATTCTTGTACATAGGAGCGTATTATAGTAGATATATTCTTGTACATAGGAGCAGTATTATAGTAGATATATTCTTGTACATAGGGGCAGTATTATAGTATTTATGTTTTTGTACATAGGGGCAGTATTATAGTAGTTATATTATTGTGTATAGGGGCACTATTATGTAGTTATATTCTTGTATATAGGGGGCAGTATTATAGTAGTTATATTCTTGTACATAGGATCAGTATTATAGCTAGTGGCGTAACTTGAAGCTCATGGGCCCCGATGTGAAAGCTCCAACGGGGCCCACAATTATCGCAAATCATTAACATCATTTTATTTTTCCTATAGGACAAAGGGTCTTTTGGGGCCCCTTTGGCTCCAGGGCCCAGGTGCAATTGCAACCCCTACACTTATTGTATTTACGCCCCTGATTATAGCAGTTATATTCTTGTATACAGTATATAAAACTGTTTTTGAAATTTGTTTTTTTTATCAGTATTGTGTAAAGTTGCTCATGTGTTTCTATAATATTTAGTATCTTTCTGAAGTATGTCTTTGTGTTTTGCTCTCTTTTTACAGTTATATGACAGATGGGGGGCTCGGCCTTTACACACGGAGATTGAATCGTCTACCTGACGGGATGGCGGCTGTGCGGGAAACACTTCAGCGAAACACACTATGGGACAAGGGGATGCTGACAGGTGGGAGCGCTGTCTGTGTTGTATTCATAGTAACACAGAGTGTCATACATATTGAGAATTCTCTCTTTTTTCTCTCTCTCTCTCTCTCTCTCTCTCTCTCTCTCTCTCTCTCTATATATATATATATATATTATATATTATAATTATATTGTTTGTACTGGATCAGTTCTTTCGTCGCTGTGACTGGCTGAACCTCGTTGCCTGATTTGACCCCGAGCCTCTTGAGCCCTGATATGAAGTGACGTCCTGATTTCTGGGAACTGTCATGGATTATATAACTTTACTTGCTCTAGGACAGGATCTCTGCTTTTATTCCTTTATGTTGTGTTGTTTTTCTGGTCACAATCCTATTGTTCTCTCCTGGGCCGTTGTTATCTGCCATGAATGATGATCCTTTCACAATGCAACACCTGCGGGGGGGAGGGGCAGTGCCTGCTGGGAAAAGGTGACATCACTGGGTCGTGATGTCATAAATGAATGTTCTATCCTCGTGTCCCTTGGGAGTTGTTGTCATAGGCCTGAATGAGCACCTTCAAGGGTATAGTCACATGCACCCATAAAGGTACCTTTACACGCGGCAACCTTTCTAGGAATTTCACTGGCAACTTACTGGTTGCAGTGAAATCATGGAAACATTGTTCCATTTGTACACAGCAACAAGATAGAACAATGTGTCCATGATTTCACTGCAACCAGTAAGTTGCCAGTGAAATTCCTAGAAAAGTTGCCGCGAGTAAAGGTACCCTAAGGGGTGTAATAAAGTTGTCCCACCAGCAACAACTGCAAAAAACCACAGTGGTAGGATCTCTGATGCCACAACCCATGTGTGTAAGTATAACTGGTGCGCGTCGGTCACAGACGTAATGTGTACATTGTGGGCCTATTTATAGCAGCATGCCTTAACTAGTCATTGGAGCCATACATTCCTCCGTGCTGTGATAAATGAGTGCACCCTTGTAGATGGGGAACCTTTGGCAAATGCTCAGAGCTGCATGCTGTGGCATGTCTGTGGTTTGCAGTGCATGCTGGGACTTTTAGTTGTAGGGGTCAGGTCAGCCTGGGGGACATGGCCAGCGTCGGCCAGGAAAGCTTTAATCCTTCTTAGATCCCTACAACAGGTGGGTCTTAAAATCTCCGGGACCACCCCAGGCTAATTTATATGGAGAGCTCACGGGGCGCTGCTACGCTCCTTTGGATTATGAGGGGTGGGGGGGATTTCAGCGGCAGACGTGATCCTCCATTATCCTCTGCTAGCGATTGAACTCTTACATAATTTTTTTGTAGTGTTTTCAATCAAGTTTTTGATCTTGCTACTAAATGTCTTATTTTATAATTACATCCATAGCTGCATTTACTCTACTCACATCGAAGGCTGTTTTTACTATCCTGCTATCAAGGCCTTCCTTTATTTGTACTGTTCATGTAGATGTGACCCCTGATATTCACGCGGTTTACATTTCATTGTGAACTCCGCTTTATTACAGCTGTATTAAGATGTCAGCTCTGGAGAGTGTGGAGCTCAGAGAGATTTCAGACATGTAAGATGAGTCAGGCGGTTCCTGGAAAAGAGAAGATCAGATCCTTTTGTCGTTATTGTGCCGCTCTTCAGTTTCCCATCATTCTCTCCTAGTCAAGCTGGCCATAGGCATTATACAAAATGAGGTCATATTCCCCCCCCCCCCCCTTCCTCCGCTGCCTTCCCGCAGCAGCCCCAGGTAGAGCCTGACCAGACTGGCGGTGCGGGGAGCTGCACCCTCACAGTTCTGTGTACTCCACTCTGTGTTCTCTTTGCTCATGTTTTTGCTCAGTTTTCAGTGACCTGCAGCTCTGGAGGACTGTGTGCTTTCCCACACTTAGAGTACACATTCACTCCTCTGTGTTAGCCGGCCCTTTAATTCTTCCCTAGTCCGGTTCTCTCCAGTCTGCAGGGTCCCTGTATGACATACAGTGTATGTGATATGGAACCTGCAAGAGACTTGTCAACCAAAATGTCATCCGTGTGTTCAGAGGCGCACTCATGAAGCCTACCAAAAACCAAGAAAGTCTTTATCTGACATATATAATTTTATTTTTATGGTTAATCATTACCCAAAGTTTATTGATTATTAATGGCAATAGAATAATGAAGAAGCGAGGCTTCAATTTGTTTGTAATTCCTGCTTGTCCAGTGTCTGCAATTCGGGAGGTGTTTTTATAAAGAAGGTGGCAAGCCCTCACGTGTTGGGAAAATGGTATATTTCCAATAACAACCAGCAGAGCAGTGAGTGCAGCTCTGGAGTATAATAAAGAAACTATCTCGAGATCAGTACAGGATCAGTAATGTAATGTATGTACACAGTGATTGCACTAGAAGAATAGTGAGTGCAGCTCCGAAGTATTATACAGGAGGTATCTCAGGATCAGTAATGTATTGTATGTACAACAGTGACTGTGCCAGCAGAATAGTGCGTGCAGCTCTGGGGTATAATACAAGATGTAACTCAGGATCAGTACAGAATAAGTAATGTAATGTATGTACACAGTGACTGCATCAGCAGAATAGCGAGTGCAGATCTGGAGAATAATACAAGATGTAACCCAGGATCAGTACAGGGTCAGTAATGTCATGTACACAATGACCACAGCAGCACAATCGTGAATGCAGCTCTGAGTAAATACAGCGGTAACTCAGATCAGTATGTCATGTATGTACACATGACTGCACAGCAGAATAGTAGTGCAGCTCTGGAGTATAATACAGCGGGTAATCAGGATCAGTAATGTCATGTATGTACACAGTGACTGCACCAGCAGAATAGTGAGTGCAGCTCTGGAGTATAATACAGTAGGTAACGCAGGAGCAGTACAGGATAATAATGTAATGCTCTGGTGTATGTTACACAGCTATAGTACTTGTAGTATTTTGTGATCTATTAGATTTATGCACTATTAGTTATTAGGGTAGCGTATTGGTGTCGGCTGTGAGTTCACACTCCAGTGATATCAATGACAGCGTGGCCTAATAACAGACATCCTTGTGTCTCTGATACCCTGAGAGCCTCGAGTTTGTCTGATCAGTGCAGTTGGATCTTGCACCTGGCTGTTTTATGTCATATAATACAAATTAATCAGATTCATCCATTCTTGCCTTTCTTCTGTATGTCAGCATAATACACAAGAGACCAGTCATGTAGCCTGCAATCTCCTCTCTCTCGCGTTCCCCTTCCCCCCCTTCCTCCCCCACAGGCAAATATTTGGGATTGGACTTTGGGATCATATTTACCATGGGCTTATCATGGACTTTCCATGGAGGAACATAGTGCCGGATGCCCAACTGTTCCCAATATCTTACATATCACATTTGTAAGCAATGAGTATGTGTATTGAAAATCCCTGAGTTTTCCTCTTAATTCCTATTATTTTGATTGACTTCTGCCAAATAATTTACTATCCATCATTGACATAAGACAATACTAGATGACAAACTTTACCATTTCCTTAAGGACTGTCGTTCAGTTTCCCACAGACCCAAAGCATGTAATGTGCATTTTTCGTTACACCCCTTCCTCCCCTTTTTTTGTGGCTCTATGTCAGTCTACATCTACACTATAGTTTTGAGATTCTAGAATCAGGTGGCTCTGGATGAACAAATTGGTCCTCATTAATGGCAAGATGATTTTTCATTGGGAGTTTGAGTCTGTGTTAAGTTGACTTCTTTATTCTTTAGTTTTTTTGTGTCTCTCTCACTGTTGTCAGCCATTTAGTTTTCTCCTATGGCAATACAAATCTACGTTCTTCACTCCCTCCGCTCTGTTATAATCTTCAGGATATTACTGGCCGTTATGTCATTAGCTAGTAGGCTTCTCCTGGCCAGTGTCCGGCTGATGGCTATCACAATGTGGGGGCCTCTGTTTATGGCCACAGTTTCAATGACTTTGTAGGTCATTCGATATATCCAGGAGCCTCCCGACAATCATTAACTCCAGGAAATGCCCTCTCTATCAGCTGGAGTAATTACATGGGGGCGCAAACTTTTCCAAGGCCTCTGCCCAGAGGAGCGTTCCCATGCAGTCAGCAGATCATCCCACTGTTTATACAATGCCAGAGATTAAAACAGCAAATTCCGCTCATGGCTGCGATCCCAGCGGATGCGATTTTTAAGGCTCGTTCTGCCTTTGTATTTATTTATTCCAGGATCATTATATATAGAGGCTCCTAAACTACAGTTGACAGTCGACTCCACAGGATAATACCGGTAGCAGGCTGGTGTGAACGCTGGGTCCGCACCTTCTGGATTTGCACCTTTTTATTTCTGTTCATACAACAAAAAAAAAAAGTTGTATTACCAAAACAAATCCTACAGACTGGGATTTCCCCATATTAAAATGAGATAATTTTACATCTTTGGTAACCAGAAACCTCTCTGGCGTTCTTTTATGTTCTAACAAATGAAATAATAATGTAGTAGTAGTTCTGCACTAATGACGGAGCCACTACGGAGGCTGCTCAACATTAATGATGGGGATCACTGCCTTACACCCCAAACATAGTGACTGTGAATTAAAAGGCTGGACTCCAACACTGTACAGCTTACATTTTAAATTAGTCGGCATATATAGTTGTCACTGTAAATCTAATACAATGTTTGTATGTATAAATAAACATCTGCTGGTGGAGTCACTGTGTATATATATTACATTACTGATCCTGAGTTACATGCTGTATATACTCCAGAGCTGCACTCACTATTCTGCTGTGCAGTCACTGTGTACATACATTACATTACTGATCCTGAGTTACTGCTGTATATACTCCAGAGCTGCACTCACTATTCTGCTGTTGTGGTCACTGCATACATTACCGTACTTATCCAGTACTGATTCTGAGTCATATCTTGTGAAAGGTTGTGTTCACATGCTGCATTGCTGTTGCATTTTCATTTTCTTGCAATTAACTGACTAAAATCATCATGGTTCTACTGAGGTTTTTTTGGAGAGTTACTGCAAAAAAAAATCTTGTCTTATAAATGTTCACTTATTCTTAAGAGCTGCAACCAGAGTTCTGTAATCTTCAGAGCTGAAATCCTGGAGCATTCCCTACAGAGCATTGAGGGATGTCTTCCACTATGAGGAGTGTCATCAATACTCAGGCACTGACAGCTTGATCGGGTTTTAATATGTATATTCCTCAAAATTTTGCCAACGTTTCAGTTACAATGAGTAGATAATGATCCCATCTACAGTTGTGGGCAAAAGTATTGACACCCCTGCAATTCTGTCAGATAATACTCAGTTTCTTCCTGAAAATGATTGCAATCACAAATTCTTATTATCTACATTAATTTGTCTTCAATGAAAAAATTCCACACCAAACATAAAAAGGGGTAGACAAAAGTATTGGCACTGTTAGAAAAATCATGTGATGCTTCTCTAATTTGTGTAATTAACAGCACCTGTAACTTACCTGTGGCACCTAACGGGTGTTGGCAATAGCTAAATCACATTTGCAGCCAGTTGACATGGATTAGTTGACTCAACCTCTGTCCTGTGTCCTTGTGTGTACCACATTGAGCATGGAGAAAAGAAAGAAAACCAAAGAACTGTCTGAGGACTTGAGAAACCAAATTGTGAGGAAGCATGAGCAATCTCAAGGCTACAAGTCCATCTCCAAAGACTTGAATGTTCCTGTGTCTACCGTGCGCAGTGTCATCAAGAAGTTTAAAGCCCATGGCACTGTGGCTAATCTCCCTAGATGTGGACGCAAAAGAAAAATTGACGAGAGATTTCAACGCAAGATTGTGCGGATGGTGGATAAAGAACCTCGACTAACATCCAAACAAGTTAAAGCTGCCCTGCAGTCCGAGCGTACAACAGTGTTAACCTGTACTATCCGTCGGCGTCTGAATGAAAAGGGACTGTATGGTAGGATACCCAGGAAGACCCCACTTCTTACCCCAAGACATAAAAAAGCCAGGCTGGAGTTTGCCAAAACTTACCCGAGAAAGCCTAAAACATTTTGGAAGAATGTTCTCTGGTCAGATGAGACAAAAGTAGGGCTTTTTGGGCAAAGGCATCAATATAGAGTTTACAGGAGAAAAAAAAGAGGCATTCAAAGAAAAGAACACGGTCCCTACAGTCAAACATGGCGGAGGTTCCCTGATGTTTTGGGGTTGCTTTGCTGTCTCTGGCACTGGACTGCTTGACCGTGTGCATGGCATTATGAAGTCTGAAGACTACCAACAAATTTTGCAGCATAATGTAGGGCCCAGTGTGAGAAAGCTGGGTCTCCCTCAGAGGTCATGGGTCTTCTAGCAGGACAATTACCCAAAACACACTTCAAAAAGCACTAGAAAATGGTTTGAGGGAAAGCATTGGAGACTTCTAAAGTGGCCAGCAATGAGTCCAGACCTGAATCCCATAGAACACCTGTGGAGAGATCTAAAAATGGCAGTTTGGAGAAGGCACCCTTCAAATATCAGGGACCTGGAGCAGTTTGACAAAGAAGAATGGTCTAAAATTCCAGCAGAGCATTGTAAGAAACTCATTGATGGTTACCGGAAGCGGTTGATCGCAGTTATTTTGGCTAAAGGTTGTGCAACCAAGTATTAGGCTGAGGGTGCCAATACTTTTGTCTAGCCCATTTTTGGAGTTTTGTGTAAAATGGTCAATGTTTTGCTTTTTGCTTCATTCTCTTTTGTGTTTTTTCATTTAAGACAATTTAAATCAAGATAATAATACCAAAGAATTTGTGATTGCAATCATTTTCAGGAAGAAACTGAGTATTATCTGACAGAATTGCAGGGGTGTCAATACTTTTGGCCACAACTGTATGTCCTGTGCTGCGACTCTTCATGTTACGGTTTGTGTCGCCGTCCCTCAGTATCCGGACTGTTGGCGGGTCACTGTCTATCCTGCCAGGACAAGCTGCACTGTGTGATTCCTTCTTTTGTGCTTGTGGCCACGAGGCTCAATATAACACAAGAAGCGGCTGATTCAGTGCAGCCTCCGTCTAACCTCAAACATCTTTAACAGAGAAGAAAATGATTTCATCAGTCCGGCATCCCGGCTCTCCCACTAGAAATTCATTACCTGCTCACCGACTATTCCGGTGCTTGGCGTTAGTAAGCTGCAGTAAATCTGTTTCCTTCCAAACATATATCTAAATTTGTTCCATTGCAGCCCAGTAAAATCATTGGAACGGAGGACCTAAAGCTATAAGACTTTGGCTTCCTCAAGTGCTGTATGTAATGTTACGTCATGCTCTTGTACACACTTCTGTGGAGTCGGGGTAATGCTCAGATCAGCCTTGGATTATACACAGCTGCACATGCTATAAATGTTCCATCGTAAGCAATTCTGATCAACTATCTCCAGTCCTCAGCTCGGCAATATGCTGCAAAGTGAGTGATTATATGTGATCTCTATAGACGGTGAGGCATTAGCAGGGGCAGATGCACCCCCACATCTCCAGGTCCATGAGGCATTCTGCTATAAAGAGCTGATTGGCACTGATCTTCTATTCCCTTTTGCAAATACATTCACAATCTTGAGGGCTGTCGAACTGAAATCTCCAGTGTGTTGCCGGTGTGATCCAGTCTGGATGAAGCTTCCACTGGAGATTGGCATCCTAGCAGTTGTAAGGTGCCTTTAGATGCTTACAATCTGTGATCATGCGTTTGCTAGATAAGCAAAATACTGTTTCTTCAGCATAAAAATCATTATCAGCAGCACATTGCCCTTTGTAAAGGTCCATCTATAGGGCGGCAAAGGGGCTCAGTGGTCAGCACTATACAGGGGGACTCATTGGTCAGCACTATACGGGGAGGGGGGCTCAGTGGTCAGCACTATACGGGGAGAGGGGCTCAGTGGTGAGCACTGTTCGGAGGACCTCACTGGTTGACACAGTACTAGAGCGCTTAGTGGTTGGCACTGAAGGGCGAGGCTCAGTGGTTGACGCAGTACAGGGGAGCTCAGTAGTTGGCACTGTAGGGGGGTCTCAGTAGTTGATGCAGCACGGGGGCGGGCTCAGTGGTTGACACAGTATGGGGGGGCTTAGTAGTTGATGCAGCACGGGGGTGAGCTTAGTGGTTGATCCAGTACGGGGGGGCTCAGTGGTTGGCACAGTAGGGGGGGGCTCAGTGTTTCACACTGTTGGTTTACAGCACTGAGTTCTCTGGTTCAAATTCCACTAAGGACGACATCTACAAGGAGTTTGTATGTTCTTCCCATGTTTGACTGGGTTCTCTGGCTTCCTTCCACACTCCAAAGACATACTGATAGGATGTTTAGATTGTGAGCCCCAATGGGGACAGTGATGATAATCTCTGTAAGGCTGGGTTCAGATAGCCGTATGATTCACGTGAGGATTGCATCAAAATGACTGGACTGGCCGTTGGCTCTCCTGACCTGAGCGTATCAGCTGCATAGAAGTAAAGCTGTCGCACTCGGGTCAGGAGGGCCGACAGTCCAAGCAATGAGATGTCATCCTCACATAAGTCATACGCTAGTGTGAATCCAGCCTAAAGCACTGTGTAATATGATGGTGCTACATAAGTAATGCACAATAAATCAATATACCCAACAAATTACTAATATCAACAGAACAAATGCTGTATTTTGTTTTCAGTGGCACATCCCTTTTTCTGATCATCATAATGGGAGACCCAGACAATGGGGTTTAGGGCGCTGCCCTCCGGAGGTCACACTAGGTACTACAAGTTTGTAGCACCGCCTCCTCCGCTTATAAACCCCCACCGTAGGAGACATCCTCAGTTTTAAACTTAGTGTGCTCGGAGGATCACGCTTTGCTTGCACTTCACTGCATTCTCACAACTTACGTGATGGCGTATGAAGACAAGGTAAAATGGTCCCATGCGGGACCCTCGACAGCCTCCCCGCTCACCCTCTGCGGAACACGCTGGTGGAGGTACCGGAGGGCTTTTAGCCTGGACACTTTAGTGTTCTCCCGTACGCTGTCGTGCTCCTTTCCTTTCCATCCCTCCATGGAGGCTCTGGAGAGTGGGAGCCTGGAGCCTTGCACAGCTCCGCTCCGTCCGAGGCCTCCCTAAATGGTGCTTACAGACCGGACGGAGCCAGCCCAGTCCGAGGCCTCCCTAAATGGTGCTTACACTCCGGACTGGTGCTGTACCCCCGTCCGAGGCCTCCCTAAAGGTGCTTACAGACCGGACCGGCACTGAGGCACCTGGTGTGTCTCCTGTGTGCCTGGGGTAGTGTCTGTCACTGTGGTGTCATGACACTCAGACCGCGCGGTTACCCTCGGGTCCGCGGTTCTGGCGGTGTACCCTGTGCTGGGGTCACCCTGGCTGACCGCCCTGTGTGTCACAGGGGCTGAGGCTGTAGACTGCGGGTGTTTTATGTGTACATGCAGTCGGAGAGTGTGTGTGGTGATATTCACTCTCGTTTCCCGCGCTGCGGGCTCCGGCACCTCCATTGCTGAGGCAGCCTGGAGGAGGAGGAGGCAGCCCTTATGGTGACATCACCGCTGGGCGTGTTGTGTGTTCTTCCCGCGTGTTCCTGGCTCCGCCCACATCTTCACTGTCGGCGGCCATCTTCTCCCTCACTCCCCGGCTGGGATCTGAACTACAGCGCGTGTCTGCACTTGCATGGGAGACCGGAACTCGCGGAGGTCACACACACACACCGCTTCCTCCTACCGCTTTACTGCGGTCGGTAAGCCACCGGGATTCCCGGTTTGTTTGTGAACTTTGGCTTATATTCCCCACACTGTGGAGATGTCCTCAGCTGGGAAGCATGCTGCTAAGGCGGCGGTGGCCACCATTGTCTGTACTACATGCAACGGGACACTGGTGGAGGGGTCCTGCAATAACTGCGGACGCCCAGAGGCCCGATCTGCTACTATTGAGTCTGCAAATCCGGGATTGTACCCTGAGGTTCAGGTGATCCCAGGGCCATGGGAAACGCAGAATAAGATCAATGAATCTCTGCTGTCCCAGATGTCCTCCATGTCGCAAACCCTGGAGGCACTGCATAGGAGACTGGAGAACCCAGCTACTCCTCCTAGTTACCCCCGGGTGTCTCTTACTTCTGCTGTAAGACCCCCTAAGCGAGCCCGTGAGGCTTCTCCTGAGCTCCAGACTCTCTCTGAGGAGGAGCGTTCCTCTGATGGTGAGGAAGATGATGGGGGTTCTACTCTTGGGTCTATGTCTGAACCTCCAGATGGGGTGGAGGATCTGGTGTCCTCCATCAATGAGACATTGCGTCTTGTCACTCCTCCTGAGGAGGTGACTGTACACCCCAAGGAGATCTATCAATGGCTGCGGCCAGAGGCTAGACCAAGTGGCTCCTTCATGGACCACACTAATTTCGGAAGGGTGATTAAAGCTCCCAGGTTGCATCCTGGGCGGCGTTATGTCCGTAAAACTAAGGACAATCGCTTTCCCTTTCCCCAGGAGGCGCTCCAGGAATGGTCGCAGTCTCCCAAGGTGGATGCTTCCATGACTAGGATTGCTGCGCGCTCCTTGTTTTCTGCCTCTGATAGCTCCTCGTTGAAGGATGCTACTGATAGACAGGTCGAGCAACTCGCCAAGTCTTCCTATGAGGCTGTGGGGTCTTCGTTTGCCCCTAATTTTGCCGCAGTCTGGACCCTACAAGCGATCACTACCTGTTTGGATGGTATCACTGATCTAGCTAGGTCCAGTCCAGAGGTCCTGGCTCTCACCGAGAGAGCAAGGGCCTATGCGGACTATGCCAGGACGGCATCTTTGGAAACTGCCACTCGCTCTGCTGTGGCCTCGGCCAATGCAATTGCGATCCGCAGGCTATTGTGGCTGCGTCTCTGGGACTCAGATGCCACATCTAAGAAGATTTTACAAAATCTTCCGTTCGCTGGTGACAGGCTTTTTGGCACCGAACTGGACAAATTGATAAAGGATTCTGCTGAGTCTAAGATACCGCAGAATAAGCCTAAGCCACGGTACACCGTGAAAAGGAACCCTAAGCAGTGGTCCTTTCGCTCCGGTTCACAGTCATCAACGGCGTCCACTCGCTCAGACCGAGGGGGCAAGCCTGCTACTCAGTGGCGTTCCAAGAGTCGTCAGAAGAAGCCGGCGGGGGCAGCGGCTGCCACCCCCAAGCCCGCCTCGACATGACTCGCTATCTCATCCTGCCTCCCCACAGGTGGGGGGCCGCCTGTCCCGCTTTCAGGACAAGTGGCTTCTTCACATTCAAGATCAGTGGGTTCGAGACGTAGTCTCAAGAGGTTACAGGATAGAGCTGACGTCACAACCAATACACCGATTCCATCGGTCGGTTCCTTCTCCAGAAAAGGCTCAGGCTTTTTACCTGGTGTTGGAGGGACTCCGCAGAGACGGAGTGGTGGTCCCTGTGCCCACGGAGGAGAGGTTCAGGGGTTTTTACTCCAACCTCTTTATTGTCCCAAAGAAGGACGGCTCTTTTCGCCCGGTTTTGGACCTCAAGTTGTTCAACCGTCACGTGTTGGTTCGGAAGTTCCGCATGGAATCCCTGCGCTCAGTGATCGCGGCTGTGTCACAGGGAGACTTCCTAGCGTCCATCGATATCAGGGACGCTTACCTTCACGTCCCCATTGCACCAGCTCATCAGCGCTGGTTGAGATTCGCAGTGGGGGAAGAGCACTTCCAATTTGTGGCACTGCCATTCGGGCTAGCCTCAGCACCACGGGTGTTCACAAAGGTGATGGCCTCTATGATGGCTCTCCTGCATGCGCAGGGACACGCCGTCATACCCTATTTGGACGACCTGTTGGTCAGGGCGCCATCGGAAGACCTTTGTCGGGTAAGCCTGGAAGTGACCATGAAGTCCCTGGAACGGTTCGGGTGGCTTATCAACATTCAGAAGTCGACCCTGGTTCCGACCCAGTCATTAACATATCTGGGCATGGACTTCCACACGGACTCGGCCCTGGTGTCCCTACCTCAAGCCAAGCAGCTTGCGATCCAATCAGGAGTGCAGAATGTCCTCCTGTCTCCGCAGTCATCCCTACGGGTATTGATGAGACTGGTGGGTCGCATGGTAGCGGCGATAGAGGCGGTGCCGTTCGCACAGTTTCGCCTCCGTCCTCTCCAGCTGGAGATTCTTCGCAGATGGGACAAGAGGACGATCTCTCTGAATCGGCTGGTGACACTGTCACAACCAACCAGGGACTCTCTACAGTGGTGGCTCCAGCCACTTCACCTGTCACGGGGCCGGTCCTTCCTAAAACCGTCATGGTTAGTGGTGACCACCGACGCCAGTCTGAAGGGCTGGGGGGCGGTGTTCTTGCATCACAGGGCTCAAGGCCTCTGGACTCAGTCGGAGTCGGCGTTGCAGATCAACGTGCTGGAGATCAAGGCGGTCTATCTGGCGCTACTGGCGTTTCAGAAATTCCTGTCAGGACAGCCCAGTCGGGTACAGTCCGACAATGCGACGGCCGTCGCCTACATAAATCATCAGGGAGGGACCAGAAGTGCTCAGGCCCTCGCCGAAGTCCACCGCATTCTACTCTGGGTGGAGGAAAACGGCTGCCTGATCTCCGCAGTTCACATCCCAGGGGTCGAGAACTGGGAGGCCGACTATCTGAGCAGACAGGGGATGGACGCCGGAGAGTGGTCTCTACATCCAGACGTCTTCCGGGACATCTGCGGCAGGTGGGGCACTCCGGACGTGGATCTGATGGCCTCACGGCTGAATCATCAGGTGCCCCAATACATGGCAAGATCTTGGGATCCCCAGTCTCTGGGGCGGACGCCCTGATTCTGAGCTGGTCCAGATTCCAGCTGCCATATGTGTTTCCGCCTCTGGCTCTGATTCCCAGGGTCCTGTGGAAGATCAGGACAGAATGCAGAGTGGCCATTCTAGTGGCTCCAGATTGGCCCAGGAGGTCTTGGTACCCGGACCTGTGGCAACTGTCAGGCGGACACAGGTGGGCTCTTCCAGAACGCGCAGATCTTCTCGCGCAAGGGCCATTCTTCCACCTCAATTCCAGGGCCCTCAGATTGACTGCATGGCTCTTGAGGCCTGGCTGCTGACATCCAGAGGTTTCTCTCCTACAGTGGTTGCCACTATGAATCGGGCAAGGAAACCTGTTTCCAGGAAGATATACCACAGAACGTGGAAAATCTTTTTTACCTGGTGTACCTCTGGTGGCCGCTCACCGTGGCCTTTGTCTATCCCGACATTGCTGGCCTTCCTACAGTCGGGGTTGGAGTTGGGATTATCCCTTGGCTCTCTGAAAGGTCAAGTATCAGCACTTTCAGTGTTGTTTGACAGGCGCTTGGCGCTCCTCCCGAAGGTACGTCAATTTCTGCAGGGGGTGTCTCGGGTGGTCCCGCCCTATAGACGACCTCTGGACCCTTGGGACCTAAACATGGTCCTGACGACATTGCAGAAACCGCCGTTTGAGCCACTGAGAGACGTCTCTCTCTCTCGTCTGTCCCAGAAAGTGGTCTTTCTGGTGGCGATTACGTCTCTGAGAAGGGTCTCAGAATTGGCTGCACTCTCGTGCAAGTCACCCTTTCTGGTGGTTCACCAGGACAAGGTGGTGTTGCGCCCACGGCCTGAATTTTTGCCGAAGGTGGTTTCAACATTCCACTTGAACCAGGAGATTGTTCTCCCATCATTTTGCCCCGCTCCCGTTCATCAGGTTGAGCGCGACCTCCATACTCTGGATCTCGTGAGAGCTGTACGCATTTATGTGTCCAGGACCGCCTCCTTTAGGAGCTCGGATTCCTTATTTGTCCTCACGATGGGTCGCTGTAAGGGGTCCGCGGCTTCAAAGTCGACCTTGGCCAGATGGATCAAGGCTCCCATTCAGGAGGCTTACCGGTCTTCTGGTTTGCCTCTTCCGGTGGGTTTGAAGGCACACTCTACTAGAGCTGTAGGTGCCTCTTGGGCCTTGCGACATCGAGCTTCTGCTCTACAGGTGTGTCAGGCGGCCACTTGGTCCAGCCTGCACACTTTCTCTAAGCACTATATGGTGCATGCCCATGCCTCTGCGGATGCGAGTTTGGGCAGGCGGGTTCTCCAGGCGGCGGTTGCCCACCTTTAAAAGGGAACCATGTGTTATCCGTCTTGTTGAGGAACTCTTCCCGCCCTGGGTATTGCTTTAGGACATCCCCATTGTCTGGGTCTCCCATTATGATGATCAGAAAAAAGAGAATTTTGTTTACGTACCGTAAATTCTTTTTTCTTGAATCATCAATGGGAGACCCAGCACCCACCCAGTTGTTCCGTTGCATGTTTGCATTTGATCTGTTCTCTGTTGAGACAGTGTTTCCGGGTTGTTACACCGTCTGTGCACGGCATTCTTCCCGATGTTTCGGGTGTGGTTTATTTCTCCTCGCAGCTTATGGACTAAACTGAGGATGTCTCCTACGGTGGGGGTTTATAAGCGGAGGAGGCGGTGCTACAAACTTGTAGTACCTAGTGTGACCTCCGGAGGGCAGCGCCCTAAACCCCATTGTCTGGGTCTCCCATTGATGATTCAAGAAAAAAGAATTTACGGTACGTAAACAAAATTCTCTTTTTTTCATGGGGTGTTTAGCTTCACATAACAATGATTTTTATGCAGTTGTAAATGATGTAATCACCTGACAAACAAGCGCTTGTAATCAGTCCAGTAAACAAGATTTATAGTCGATTAGCGTTTATTAATGTGTCAAGAATGGTCCATCTGGAAGGATCTTTCTATGTGGTAATATGCTTCCAACAACAAAGTTTTTGTAGTTCTGCTCACCATTATTGGCACCCTTCATGTTTTTCATAGACTGGTAGATTTCATGTTATTTCTGAAGCTATTGTACAAATTTCTATCGTCAGGATTTTGTAATTAGTGTCCAAAGTAATACAACAATAAAACGTTGGTAATTTACATATTGCAGTTGCAAAGCAGAAACAGAATAAACATCATGTGCAGCAATAAAGGCCCCTAATTAATACTCGGTCGCCCCCTTTAGCATTGATGAAGCCTCCAGATGTTTCTTGTATCATCTAGAAGCTTCTCGCTCTTCTCCGCTGGGATTTTCTCTTCCTTTACAGTTTCTTCAGCTTTTGAATGTTTGCAGGTTCTTTTTCCCAATGGCAGATTTCAGCTCACCCCAAAGATTTTCAATGGGATTAAGGTCAGGACTTGTTGCTGCATTATAAAACCGTCCAGTTTTTCTTTTTCCACCATTCCTGTGTGCTTTTGGATGTGGCTTTGAGTCATTGTCTTGCTGGAGGATCCATGTTCTTTGACTGAAACCAAGTTTTCTTACACTAGGTTGGACATTTCGCTCTAAAATCTCTTGATAATTCTCTGATTTCATGATTCCTGCGATATGGTCAAGGCCTCCAGTACTGGATGCAGCAAAGCAATCCCACAGCATTATGTATCCTCCACTATGCTTTACTGTTAGTAGGGTGATCTTTTCCTTATTAGCTTCATTGTGCCATCTGTAAACAAACTGTTGCTTTGCTTTGCCAAAAAGGTCTATTTTTATTTCATTTGTCCACAAAACATTTTCCCAGAAGAATTGTAGTTTGTCAAGTTACCCTTTGTCAAAGATGAGTTGTTACTTTTAAATGTCTTTTCTTCAGCATTGGTTACTTCCTTGGCCTATGCTGATAAAGCTCTGCTTGGTTTAGTGTGCGGCATATGGTACTTGTTGAGACCATTATCCCAGACTGTTCCAGGTTGGCCTTCAGGTCTTTAGATGTTTGATATTGTCCACCATTTGCACCAACCTCCGAAAACATTTCTTGTCAGTTTTCCTCTACCCCCCTCCCCGTTCAGGGAGGTTCTTGATAGTTCCATGCTTGGCAAACTTCTTAATAACATTGTTGAAGCTGGGATACGAAGGTCTTTGGAGAATGCATTATACCCTTTGGAAGTCTTGTGTTTACTAATAATTGCAATTCTGATGTCCTCAGACATCTCCTTTTGTGTTTACAATTGTGGCAAAGGAAAAGGTCCTAACATGTGGCTTTTTGAAACCCTGAAGTCATTATTCATTGGCTAATTCATGTCACATGAGTACCGACAATTTATCACCAGTGATTCTCATTTGTGATTTACCACAGGCGAGTCAATGTGTTTCCATACTAATTAATGTAAAGGTGCCAATACCAGTGTCACAGCGGCTTTAGGTTTTTCTATTTTCCGTCCTATTTTTCTTTTGTTTTAAATTGTTATTTATCATTTGCTCTTTTGTATTTAACATGAGTCTCTATACAAAAAAGCTGTTTCACTTGATTAATTTTTTTCGGGAGCTTTTGCAAATTATGTACCTTCATGGTGCTAATAATGATGAGCAGGACCTCAACAATCTAATCACTTCATTCCTCGGGTGATTACCGATATATCACTTTGTTCATCGGGTGATCCACCAGCATGTCACCACAATTATAGTGTGATCGCCGACATAACACATAGTTTGTCTGGTGATCCACCAGCATGTCGCCTGGCTCTTTATGTGATCACCGATCACATATTGTTTGGACATCCAGGTCATTTGTAATAACCATTGTTCCATTCCCATCAGTGTTAATTAGCCTAGGTAAAAAGACAACCTAATGAAAGCTATCTGACTTGCACATAGTCCATCAGAATCAGCCCTTTTTATAGGACCATTATCTGTTTACACGGACCGGTTGCACTATACAACCATTGATCCTTGAGCCTTTACCGATCGATCCTGTTTACAGAGACCCACCAAAGTAAATGATGACCACTGAGCGATCTGTAAGATCATAGGTTATCCTAGTTTTTGGCAGCACAAGTCCTGTTTACACAGGATGATGTGCTGCCGAAAATGAAGATCTTTTATACTGCAGAAATGATCATTTCACCCAATTACCGACCACTTTGCTAAATCATTGGGTGATCGACAGCCTGTTCACACCTCAAGATATATTCGTGAAATGAGCTTTATTAAGAACACCAGATCACGATTGTCTTTCGGTGTCAAAAACCTTTTGTCTTTTTCTTGGATACCTCAGAGCTGCTGGGGGAATGTCTGTTACCTGTCAACTGATTCCAGTACAAATCAGCAGAATTGTGAACTCTGCTCTGGACTATTACAGACTGGAACTATAGACCAGGAGACGAGATTATCTTAATTTATTTATACTATTGCTCGATTTCTAATGCAGATTATATCTAGGTTTCATATTTTCCTCTTCTTATTAGCATTTTTCAACATCTGGATATTGTATGATTAATACAGCAAACCCAACTCGTGGAACTTGTATCTGTTGCAAGGTGCAGATATTCAGGTGGAAGACGTCACCATGAAAAAGATATTTACTCTGCGATTTCAGCAAATAAAAACTCCCTGAGTCCACATGCCAAACAAGTGCAGATATATACAGTCCGCAACAAACAATGCATTTATATATCAGGAGCGCAGCCAAATCCAGGGGGGGTGCGGGTGTCAGATCTGACTGAGGCAATATATCTTACTAAGGCTCTGTTCAAGTCTACTCAACGCCTAAGTTTAGCGCTGTATAGGAACAGTAAGTATCCAACCAGCGCTTGGGTCCGACATATACCATTGTATGGCAATACATTTGTCATCGGACACAATATTCCTCCCCCCGAACAGTACACTGCATATTTATTACATATTGTGCGCAACCCATGGTGGACAGATATCCAAAAATGATGGCTCTGGTATATTATACTCCTTTTTTTTTTTTTTTAATTATTATTTATTAATTTATAGAGCACCATTGAGTCCATGGTGCTGTACATGAGAAAGGGTTACATACAAACAAGTTAAACATGCAATGAACAAACTAACAGTGACAGACATACAGAGGGGAGAGAGAGGACCCTGCCCTTGCATGCTTATATTCTACAGGGCAGTGGGAAAAGAGACAGTAGGTTTGGTCTGCTCTGGTGGTGGAGCGCCGGGTCCAGTGGTGGTGAGGTGGCACTGTGGTCATTGCAGGCTGTAGGCTGTTCTGAAGAGATGGGTTTTCAGGTGCCGCTTGAAGGTTCCGAGTGTAGGGCATAGTCTGATGTTTTGGGGTGCAGAATTCCAGAGGATGGGGGATGCTCGGGTGAAGTCTTGCAGGCGGTTAGATGAGAACGTACAAGTGTGGAGGAAAGGAGGAGGTCTTGGGAGGATCAAAGATTACGAGTTGGATGATATCGGGAGATTAGTTCACAAATATATGGGGGTGGGGACAGATTGTGGACAGCTTTATAAGTCAATGTTATTAGTTTGAATTGGATACGCTGGGGAATTGGGAGCCAGTGGAACCATTTGCAGAGGGGAGAATTGGAGGAATAGCAAGGAGAGAGGTAGATTAGTTGGGCAGCAGAGTTAAGGGCAGATTGGAGAGGTGCAAGAGTATTAGCAGGGAGGCCACAGGGAAGGAGGTTGCAGTAGTCTAGATGGAAGATGATGAGGGCATGCACTAGTAGTGTAGTAGATTAAGGGTCCCGTTACACGTCGCAACATTGCATGCAATTTCACTTGCAATTTGCTGGTTGCAGTTAAATTATGGACACATTGTTCCATTTGTACACAGCAACAAAATAGAACAATGTGTCCATGATTTCACTGCAACCAGCAAATTGCAAGTGAAAGTACATGCAATGTTGCTACATGTAACGGTACCCTAAGGGTTGAGGAGGAGGATTCATAGACTGTGAGCCTCGTGGAAGGGTCCCTGCCTCTGTACTGTACGTCTGATCGCCTAGATTTAGTGTACTTGTTCTTGTCTCCATCTCATGTAAGCGCCATGGAACCCAATGGGCTATATAAATAAATATAATATAATATATACACCATGTCCAAATTATTATGCAATTAAATGTCATAGGTTTTGTTTTTTTGTAAATGAAACCCATTGATGGTATTGTGTCTTAAGGCCCCGTCACACCTGGCGACGGGGCTGGAGATGTCGGCGGCGACTGGCGGGTGCGCGCACGTTTTTGGCGCCCCGCCAGCGTTGCCGTCCCCCATTTACATGGGGCGACATCTCCAGCGCTGCGCCGGCGAGCTGACAGGCGGCATCGCCGCCGGGGTGTCTCAAAACCCCAGCGGCGATGCAGGACAATGGGAGCCTATGGCTCCCATCACCTGACAGGTCGCCAGCGGCCGTTACATGGGGCGATGTGTGCACATCGCCCCAGATCGGTTGCCTGGTTTCAGAGTACTGCTCTGAAACCAGGCGACCTCCCGGCGGCGCCGACATCGCCCCTTTACATGAGGTGACGTAGGGGCGATGTCGCCGCCGATGGGCCACGCCTCTACATCGCCTATGTAATTGGCGGCGATGTCGCCCCGTGTGACGGGGCCTTCAGGTTCTTTGGATCACTGAAATCAATCTCAGATACTTGTGGTAATTAGTTTGATGGGTGAGCCCAATAAAAGGAAAACTGGGTGTTCCACAATATTAAGCAGGCCACAGTTTTCTAGTAACATGGGAAAGAAAAAGGATCTATCTGCAGCTGAAATGCAACAAATAGTGCAATGCTATGGACAAGGGATGAAAACATTAGATATTGCACGAAAACTTAAGCGTGATCGTCGTACTGTGAAGAGATTTGTGGCTGATTCTGAGCACAGATGTGTTCGTGCAGATAAAGGCAGAATTGAGGAAGGTTTCTGCCAGGCAAGTTCATCAGGTTAAGAGAGCAGCCGCTAAAATAGGCCTTACAAACCAGCAAACAGATATTTGAAGCTGCTGGTGCCTCTGGAGTCACGCGAACCTCAAGGTGTAGGATCCTTCAAAGGCTTGCTGTGGTGCATAAACCTACAGTCATGGCCAAAAGTTTTGAGAATGACACCAAAATGATATTTTCACATGATCTTCTGCCCTTGGTTTTTATTTGTGTTTGTCTGATGTTTATATCACATACAGAAATATAATTGCAATCATATTATGAGTACCAAAAGATTATATTGACAGTTAGAATGATAAATGCAGCAAGTCAATATTTGCAGTGTTGACCCTTCTTCTTCAGGACCTCTGCAATTCTCCCTGGCATGCTCTCAATCAACTTTTGGACCAAATCCTGACTGATAGCAGTCCATTCTTGCATAATCAATGCTTGCATTTTGGCAGAATTTGTTAGTTTTTGTTTGTCCACCCGTCTCTTGATGATTGACCACAAGTTCTCAATGGGATTAAGATCTGGGGAGTTTCCAGGCCATGGACCCAAAATCTCTGTTTTGTTCCCTGAGCCATTTAGTTATCACCTTTGCTTTATGACAAGGTGCTCCATCCTGCTGGAAAAGGCATTGTTGGGCGCCAAACTGCTCTTGGACGGTTGGGAGAAGTTGCTCTTGGAGGACATTCTGGTACCATTTTTAGGCAAGACTGTGAGTGAGCCGATTCCCTTGGCTGAGAAGCAACCCCACACATGAATGGTTTCAGGATGCTTTACAGTTGGCATGAGACAAGACTGGTGGTAGCGCTCACCTCTTTTTTTCCGAATAAGCCGTTTTCCAGATGTCCCAAACAATCGAAAAGGGGATTCATCAGAGAAAATGACTTTACCCCAGTCCACTCCCTGTACCTTTTGCAGAATATCAGTCGGTCCCTGATGTTTTTTCTGGAGAGAAGTGGCTTCTTTGCTGCCCTCCTTGAACCCAGGCCTTGCTCAAAGAGTCTCCACCTCACAGTGCGTGCAGAAGCACTCACACCAGCCTACTGCCATTCCTGAGCAAGCTCGGCACTGCTGGTATTCCGATCCCGCAGCTGAAACAGTTTTAAGATATGGCCCTGGCTCTTGCTGGTCTTTCTTGGGCGCCCTGGAGCCTTTTTGACAACAATGGAAGCTCTCTCCTTGAAGTTCTTGATGATGCGATAGATTGTTGACTGAGGTGCAATGTTTCTAGCTGCGATACTCTTCCCTGTTAGGCCATTTTTGTGCAGTGCAATGATGGCTGCACGTGTTTCTTTAGAGATACCCATGTTAACTGAAGAGAAACAATGATACCAAGCACCAGCCTCCTTTTTAAGTGTCCAGTGGTGTCATTCTTACTTAATCATGACTCATTGTTCGCCAGCCCTGTCCTTATCAACACCCACACCTGTGTTAATGGAACAATCACTAAAACGATGTTAGCTGCTCCTTTTAAGGCAGGACTGCAGTGATGTTGAAATGTGTTTTGGGGGTTAAAGTTCATTTTCTAGGCAAATATTGACTTTGCAAGTAATTGCTGTTAAGCTGATCACCCTTTATGACATTCTGGAGTATATGCAAATTGCCATTAGAAAAACTGAAGCAGTAGACTTGGTTAAAATGAATATTTGTATCATTCTCAAAACTTTTGGCCATGACTGTACTATTCAGCCACCCCAAAACAGTGCTCACAAGCAGAAACAGTTGCAGTGGGCCCAGACATACATGAAGATTAATATTCAAACAGTCTTGTTTACTGATGAGTGCCGAGCAACCCTGGACGGTCCAGATGAATGAAGTAGTGGATGGTTGGTGGATAGCCACCATGTCCCAACAAGGCTGCGACGTCAGCAAGGAGGTGGAGGAGTCATGTTTTGGGCCGGAATCATTGGGAAACAGCTGGTAGGCCCTTTTAAGGTTCCTGAAGGTGTGAAAATTACCTCTGCAAAGTATATAGTGTTTCTGACTGAGAACTTTCTTCCATGTTACAAAAAGCAAAAACGTGCCTTCAGGAGCAAAATCATCTTATTGCATGACAATGCACCATCTGATGCTGCAAAGAATACCTCTGTGTCATTGGCTGCTATGGGCATAAATGGAGATAAACTCACTGTGTGGCCACCATCTTCCCCTGACCTCAACCCTATAGAGAACCTAAGATCTATGAGGGTGGGAGGCAGTTCACATCAAAACAGCAGCTCTGGGAGGCTATTCTGACATCATGCAAAGAAATACAAGTAGAAACTCCCCAGAAACTCAAGTTCAATGGATGCAAGAATTGTGAAGGTGATATCAAAGAGTTCCTATGTTAACATGTAACTTGGCCTGTTAAGATGTTTTGAAGTTAAATAGCTTTTTATTTCAGTGAATGTGACCTCCTAATGCTGCAAATTCAACAAATGAGCATTTTTGGTTCTTTCAAACATATCAAATGTTTAGAAACTCTACTGTGCATAATAATTTGGAACAGTGCATTTAGAGGTTTTTTGTTTTGTTTTTTGAAGATTATATGGTTATCATTAGTAGATTTCTTCAATAAAATTGGATGTATACTCTAACGGGTGATGACTTTTATTACACTGACTGTCATTTACACTGACCATTTTGGAAAATCAGAGAAAAAGAACATTTGCATAATAATTTGGAACATGGTGTATGTTATACTATGTTACACTCCAAAATCATACTGATAGGATGTTTAGATTTTGAGCCCCAATGGGGACCATGTTGCAAATGTAAGTAAAGCGCTGTGGCATTAATAGAGCTATATAAATGAATAAATATTACTATAACATAAAACGTAGTAAATTAACTTCGCCCTTTGTTAATACTTTTTGGCATATCCTTTGCTATATCTCACTGGGACTTCTAGTTCCCCTACAGCTGAAGAGCCCCAGGTCGCATTATATGTATGTGTGTAGCTGCCTTTGCTCCACATGGGTCGTGGACACAGGGGCTGACATGGTGTTTTGTTTGCCTCCCTACAAGCGCCTATTCACTATTTGCTTAGGAAAATTCCCAGACCTGTGAGCAGTTGCTTTTTACTGCTGTCTGTTCCTGCTGCCGGCACTTTACAGGTTAAGGACTTGTGAGATCAGGTTTCTTGAGACTTCTGAAGTGCAAGGTTTTTTTTTTTTTTACTGGTGAGACTTCCAGTGATTGTCAGGGCTCTTACATGTGCTCAGAGACAAAACGTTTTGTTAGGAAGTAGGATATGAGTGAACTCTGGAATCTCTGTCCTCAATGAAGGTGTCACCGGCTGCCGGTAGCCAGGCTTCCATGTCCGGGATTGTCCATGGGCGGCAGAACCGAACCATTCAATGGACGGGCAACTGCAGGAGGTAAATGCTGGTCTGACTTGTAGTCGCTCTGTATATGTATATTAGGATTTTATACATCTGTTCCTTGGTGGGGTTGGGGGTCCACAAATGATTTTTGTTGACTTGGACCTGTCAGCACTGCGGTTGCTACTTGCCAACTTTTTTTGACCTTCACAGAAGGTGAAGAGAAACTTCTGATAGTTACACCTTAATCTGCCGATTTACCAAACGTCTCCAGAATATATGAGTCCGCTGCATTCTGGAACAGAGCGGAATTGTGTATTGGAGCACAAGTTACTTTGTTACATTGTTGCAATGTTATTATCTACTATCTATCTATCTATCTATCTATCTATCTATCTATCTATCTATCTATCTATCTATCTATCTATCTATCTAATATATGAACATTGCAACAGTCTTATGTCTATCTATTTACATTTATAAACACCAGACACCCCCCCCCCATCCCCCGTGTTTTCTGAAGGCTGGTTTTCTGCTCTATCTTCATAAAATATTGATGGGAGGGGGCTGACAAACATTTTAGGGGAAGATTAAAATCTTAACTTGTAACTACCATTGCTTCCTTCCTTCTGATGACAGGGGGTATAGGAGGGACATTCGGTAATTAATATCTTTTTTTTCTCTTTTTCACCTTAATCCGGTTAGTTTGGATTAATCCTCCCCTCCCCCTGGCTACCTCCTCTCTATTACATCCCCCTGCAGCCATAGCAGCCTCATAGGAAGCATTGTCTTCTACAATTGCCCTAAAACAAGTTCTTCCAGCTTGTTGTGTTATTAATAGGGTCTGCCTCTTCCCAGGGCGTTCACAGGGTCTCGTCATAGGAGCAAGCTGGCGCTGACCACTGGTGATCTCCCCTGATCTGGGTCAGGCAGGACTGGTTCTGGTGCGGAGGTGGATCCTGGCCCGTTGCTGAGTAATCCAGGCGTGCCTCCCCGATCATCTGTGTTTGTTTTAGATTCTCCACTGCTTACGTTCATCTATTCTCAATTAAAGGAGATGTCCGCATTGATATATATACCGTATATACCGTACATATTTTTTTAATCCCCCCCCCCCCCCCAAAAAAAATTTGTCTCTTTTGGCATTTGAAGCTACAGGAGATTCATTAATACTGGCTGAACATCTAAAGGCCCAGTTACACACACAGATAATTGTGCAGAGATTGTTCACAGATCTCTGGTTGCAGTGAAATCATGCACACATTGTTCCATTTTGTGTCCATGATTTCACTGCAACCAGAGATCCGTGAACAATCTCTGCACAATTATCTGTGTGTGCAACTGGGCCTTTAGTGATGCCACAGTTTGTCCAGGCCACATGACAGTGTTTACTGTATGTTTCCTAGCAAAAACTGAGCAAATCCCATTCAGGCCAATTAGGAAATCATGCACAGAGCAAAGATCTGGGCCTCTCATCTAGCCATAATTTATAGTGGTTTAATCTCCTTAATAGAGGTGAGGGAATTGATGTGCAGGGCCTTGGTCCAATAGCCATGTCAGTAGGCTGTAGCTGCCATACGGGAGCCCTGTGGACATTTTCCTACCTGCTGGCATCCCTGGCACTTATTTTCATTAGCCGACCTGCCGCAATGTTAAATCTGTATTACCCTGCAACGATGCGCCAGGCCAGCTAATCATAAGCAGAGCCAGGTATACCATTAGGTAAGAGGCGATCTGCAGGGCTCATGAAATACTGAAGTGACCCCTGGACCCCAGGAAGTTGCAAATGTATTCACTCCTCTCTTCTTCCCAATACCCCTATGTGTAACCTCATATAACTAAGCGCCCCCATACATGTTACGGTTGGCTGTTCCTGTAGATTTCACAGGAACGGCCAGGCATTTGATTCTTATGGGGGACCTCCGTACTTCCAACACGCAATCCTTTTTTTCTCCAGGTGTTGGTAACTGTATCTGGAAGGTACAGGGTATCTTCTCTCTATAATCCCTTGCATGAGTCCATCTGTTATGTGTTTGGGGAGTCTGGAGAGATGGCTGTCAAGTGAATGGTCTTCCCATAGGTGTCTGTACTCGACTGTGGTGATATACTGGGGGTCATTAGTAATAACTCACTTCATTTATGTGTTAAAAAAGAAGTGTTGTCGTTATTAAAATGGAATATTTGTTACTGCATCCAGTTAGTGCAACTGTCATAGTTTGCTGGGAGTTCTAGTTCTACAGCAGCCTAAGACACAAGTGTGATACATTTTGGTGAGCCTGTGGCTGAGCTACATTGCCCTGTGATTGGCCCTTTCTGGCCCAGCTTCTCCCTGTATTATTAGCTATTTTTTGCCTCTGGATCGGTTCCATAACTGTGTTTCTGGGTCGTTTGCGCTGCCCACACTGGCAGCAAAGCAAACAGTGAAAATAGAGGCGAGTGTTCCAGGGAATTTAGAGTATAAACAGGGCAGTGCCCAAAATAGTGCGGCTGGAATGTGAGATTAGGGTCTGGTGGATGGGAGCGCGGGGACGGCTCTCTCTCACTGGTTCAGGACCAGGTCCTTGGTGTAAGGCTGGGGGAACATGTGTGCAGTCTGGGATCCAGTGACCACCCGGAGAGGTATAAGGCCATCCTACATGTTTTGGACTAAATGATTTTCTTTTCATTACTTTTCATCACTTTTTGTTATGGAAGGGGGGTCATTGTGAACTGATTGAAAAGTGCATTACATCTAATGTTTGCTTTCCTGTAAGCAGACATTTCTGGATGACTATGCTGGGTCATTCCACTCTATTGCTCTCAGTTATCTGCTGTGTAACACTGGGTAGCAGCTATGTGTTCTGCCATGATTAGTCTGGTTACCGGTGGTCTTGTCTCTTGCAGTTGGGATGACAGTAGCTCTGTGAGCAGCGGGATCAGTGACACCATAGACAACCTGAGCACAGACGACATTAACACCAGCTCCTCCATCAGCTCGTATGCCAACACGCCGGCGTCCTCCCGGAAGAACCTGGATGTGCAGGTAGGATTGTCCACATGGGCATGTCTGTAATGACTGGATCTATTAAGCCAAGAGCTCCATAGTTCTTTAGCGTAGGGCATGAATGTGTGTAGCGTGAAAATCCTGATTATTCTGATTATTCCCTGAATCTTTTCCTCTCTGTTACTTACTTGGATGATGTAGATCTGTAAGTCCTAGCTCCATGAGTTCACACTTCATCTCTAAATCCCAATTGACCCCGGGCGGATAGAAATGTGTTATTTTTCTTCTCCTCCCTGAGATTTTCATCCTCTGCTTCTCTTGGAGCCAGTTTTTAGCTTTTTTTTTTGGCTGGTGGGATAATTCATCCTCTCGTGTCAGGGCGGATTCTGTGTGTCGCTGAGAGTTGTCTCTGCACTGGAAATAATCAATTACCTAATGATTGGGGGAGTGTAAATCCTTACATGATCCTCTAACCCTGCCATGGATAATTTTCATTGCATGCCTAAACTTCACTGTACCCCTGCCATCCCTCAACCCCCTCCATGACACACAGAGCTCCTTATCCCCAACATTAAGGATGGACACGTTACAAACTTCTAATCATATACCAGAGCCCCTCTGCCAGATCCATCGGTGAACCCAAGTGGACGCTCACACCACAGCACTCATTGTACGCCCATTACTGCCCGCCACATTGTACTTCCCATAATTTCGGTCTTATTGTGGTTTGTAGGTCGCTTATTTGTGAGGAGGATGATGAGGATGAGTGTTTGTGTTGTAAGCACGCTGGTATTTCAGCTGAATTTTCTTTACCCAGGCTGTTGTGCAAACATATTGAGCTTCTTCTGTGATGTGTCAGGGTGTCCCTTCATTATCAGCTAAAAACAAGCGTAAATCATCTAAAAACTGAGATATCCTCTGCAGGAACAAGGTTGTGAAATATGTGCATTGGGCTCTGGTGCTTTATCTGTAGAAGTGATGATTAATCTTGGATCCAGCTAGGACTAGCCCAGCCATGGTGTGCAGGGTTGGGAGTTGGGCCAGTGGCCACAAAACTAGACCAAAGCCAGTGGGGTCGTCCTTTGATGTGGATGGTGGCCTCCCGAATTTCCTCTGATAGATGACATCGGGGGCAATTGGAATATTCATGCCCAAAACTTTTAAAACTTTCTCCTCTCTCCCCATTGAAAATACATGAACACTTGGATGAGCTTTTGGGTCTTGATGCAATTGCAACCCCTGCACCTATTATATTTAAGTGACTGTATTATTTAGGAACTATGTGGCAAACCTTACGTTTGTGAATATGGGGGAGTCAGGAGAGATAGCTGCCCACCAAATAACCCTTCCTTCAGCAGATGGCTATCTTGTGGCTGTGTATAGCCAGGTTTAAGGTCTGACTCTCCATTCCCGCTGACCTCACCTTTATTACTTCTGCTCCATGGTAGAAGAGATCAGTCACCAGGAGCGGTCCCAGTATCTACACGGACTCTCAGGCCTTGTTCTTTGTAGTTGCTTTGTTTTTTCTGCTCCATATCCCGGGGGGCAGATCTGTCATATGCATATAATTCGCTTTATGACTGTAACCTGTTCATAGAAGTAGCGAAACAACGAACGACTCTTAGTAGGAATCAGTGCTGCAGTGTAAAGTAATGATGTGAAAAGAATGCAGATGTGATACTTACACATCGCATATATGTATACAGACAACTTCTGTTCTTCCACTGAAGGCTCGGCCTGTATTACAGGTGCTGTTGGGTAAGGCTCTGGAGGGTCTTATGGTCAGACCAACAGTAATTGATTGCATTGAGCATTCATTTCCACTTTTGAATCGTTTTCAATGTCTTCTTTAAAGACTGACACAGAAAAACATTTGCAGATTGATCGTAACTCCCTCTGGTCCGGCGATGACCTGAAGAGACCAGATGGCATCTCTGATAGCGGCATGAAGATGGAGTCTGGGTGTAAATGGAGGAAGAACCCCTCTGACCTGTCCGACGAGTCTGATAAAAGCACATCCGGAAGGAAGAACACTGTCATATCCCAGACTGGGTCCTGGAGGCGAGGAATGACTGCACAAGTGGGGATCACAAGCCCACGCACCAAGTCCAGCACAGGAGCACTGAAAACACCGGGGACTGGTAAGATGACCCACAATAACAGTATGCATGAGGCCTTCAGAGCATTACAGAGTTCACAATGGGATGTGTCAGACCCTGTTCCTTAATTATTACTTTGCTTCCTAATAAAAAGGGAGGTTTACCTTTTTGACAGTTGTATTTTTCTACAAGGACATTGCACATAAAGCACTTCTTATAGTATGCTTATAATATTACATCACGATTTATATAAAGAATTAATCTGTGTGAACAGTATGCTTGGATTGCTTGATCATTAGTTGCATCCAGTCTTTTGCTCCAGAGCAACATTCTTAGTTCTGCAGAGCTAAAATAGGACCAGTCACTTGCTGAAAAAAAAAGTGAAATAGCTTGTAAAAATCCCTGAGCTCCCCTTAGTCTGACATTTTGTTTTCTGTTTTACATCGCTCTATTGCAGAGATATTCACATTTGTTGCTTTCAGAGTGAAGTATGTGAAATCTCTGCTTGCAGAGCAACTGGGCGTATTCTTCAGAGTCTTCTCTGGGGATAGGGGAGAGCCTTAACTCCTCCTTCCAGATGACATCTTGTTGGGAAGTGTGAAGAAACATGCCCCCAGAGAAGATGCTTAAGAAAATGCTCAGTTGTCTGTAACCAGAGATTTCACATACTGTGCTCCTAAAGCAATAAACAGGAATATCTCTGCAACAAAGCAATGGAAAATAGTGGCAGAACCAAGGGGAGATCAGAGATTTTTACAAGGTATTTACATTTTTTTTTTTAAATAAATAACAGGTTCAGATCTTTCAGCATGCCCTACTTGTTCAGTATCTACATAGAGCCTAATATGAGGATTTGTTTCTGGGAAGTGCCTGAAAAATTAAACAATCCCTTCCTGCATATTATGAATTTGGCTAAGTTGTTGTTGTACAAGCTTGCTGACTGTTTCCACATACAGCTAACTGAATTGTGATTGCATATTAGTGTGCTATGCATACTGGTGTCCAGGGTCATCCTCAACCAACTCTCCAGGTTTATAAAGTGTTAATTTATATTTTTTCTTCTTGGACAGGAAAAACAGACGATGCAAAAGTATCAGAGAAAGGAAGACTGTCTCCCAAGTCAGCCCAGGTGAAACGTTCGCCGTCAGACGCAGGCCGCAGCAGCGGTGACGAGACCAAGAAATCCCTGAGCAATTCCACACGGACAATCCCAGCCAACACTAACACCTTTGGGTTTAAGAAGCCGGGGAGCACAGTGGTTGGCATGCCAATCATTACAACAAGCGGGGCAACCATCACCAGCGGCTCAGCCACGTTGGGTAAGATGCCAAAGTCTTCTGGACTCATCGGCCGCTCCTCCAACCGTAAGGCCAGTGTGGATGGATCACACAATGATGATGGATACTTACAGCTCAGTTCTAGGACCAACCTCCAGTACCGCAGCTTACCACGTCCCAGCAAATCACGTAGCGGAACAGGGAACCGCTCCAGTACCAGTAGCATTGACTCTAATATCAGCAGCAAGTCTGCAGGTCTCCCTGTCCCCAAACTGAGCAGCAAGATGACTCTTAATAACTCTGTGTCCGGACTGATGAACCAAACGGACCGAGAGAAAGGAATTTCATCTGACAATGAGAGCGTCGCCTCCGGTAACTCCATTAAAATGAACCCAGCGTCACAAAGTGTCCCAAACGGTACTCGCCAGCAAGGAACCAAATACCCTGATGTGTCGTCACCCACCCTGCGCAGGTACGGGATTTAGCGCGAAATGTTTCAGGGCAATATCCTATAATGCAGGCTCAAGTTACTGCTTTGCTCCTCTCTTTCTCTGTGCTGCTGTTGGACTTGCTTCCACTATATAATGGCCCCCCATTTGTCTGCAGCTCCCTACCATCATGACACCGCACGTTGTCCTTACTAACACCATCACATGCTTGTTCTTCTCCCTCCAAGAGCAGCACAATCTGTCCCTAAAATACAGCAGTTAAAGCCGCACAAAGTATTTCAGGAGTTTTTTTGTTTTTTTTTAATATATAATATGAAGTCAAACAATTACACAATGGCAAAGAGCATATTTAACAGTTTCCATGGGCACCACCAAGATCTTAAAAAATACTCTGTGCTGCTGTGGGCATTTTAAAGAGAACCCGTCACCCCCTGGTGCTTTCAAAAGTGACAGCACCAGTGAATGCAGCGTGTATGCTGCATTCAGGGAAGCTGTGTACTAAGGCTCTAGCCCCCTGTACCCCGAAAAAAACACTTTGCAAACTGTACAGTTAAGAGGTCCCATGGGTCGGGTTTGATTAAGAGGTCCTCACTGCTGGCACAGCTCTCCCTGCCTCCTCCTTGTGTGTTCTGCCCCCTCTGTGTCTTCCACCTCCTCCTCTTCTGCTCCTGCTCCATGTGACGTCACACAGGCACACAGCGCTCAGGTGAGTGGGGCCCGGCGGCTGTATGCAGCATTAGCAGGGCGGCCTCTGGTGTGCAGTCACGCGCAGGTGCCTTACAGCTACTGAGCCCCACTCACCCAAGCGCTGTGCGCCTGCGTGACGTCACAAGGAGCAGGAGCAGAAGAGAAGGGCAGACCCAGAAGAAGAGGAGGCAGCAGCAGACACATAGAGGGGGCAGAACACACAAGTAGGAGGCAGGGAGGGCCGTGCCAGCAGCGAGGACCTCTTAATCAGACCTGACCCAAGGGGCCTCTTAACTGTAAAGTTTGCAAAGTGTTTTTTTTTGGTGTACAGGGGAGCAAGAGCCTTAGTACACCGCTTCCCTGAATGTAGCATGCACTTTGCATTCAGTGGTGCTGTCACTTTTGAAAGCACCAGGGGATTGGTGTATTGGTATTAATCGGATGGTTCCAGTTTTGTACAGTCTGTCTTTATATATTTTTACTTTTCTCATTGTCTCTGGCTGAATTTTCCCTTTCTAGGAAAATCCAAAGCACAGGGGTCGTGCGTGCCAAAAAATAGCTAATATTTTTGTTAATTTTTGCATAAACTTTCTTGATTAGAGGCGACGTGTTGTAAATCGGCTTTCACATAAAGATGCAAAAATAATCATAAATGAGAATACACAAATGTTTTGATGAGTGTGTCATTCCCCTTCTAGGCTTTTTGGCGGAAAGCCGAATAAACAAGGACCAGTCACAACCTCAGAAAACATGAAAAACTCAATGATTATTTCCAACCCCCACGCCACTATGAATTCCCAGGCCCACCCGGACTCTCCCTCCGGGAGTGGCATACTGAGCAGTGGGGTAGTAGCCCCCTGTATGGTAAAAATATGGATCTGAACCCATCTCCCTTGGCCTCCAGCCCTGGCTCCGCTCACTCCGCACCTTCCAATAGCCTAACCTGGGGCACCAACGCCAGCAGCTCGTCTGCGGTCAGTAAGGACGGTTTGGGCTACCAGTCGGTCAGCAGCCTGCACACCAGCTGCGAGTCCATCGACATATCCCTCAGCAGTAACAACTCGCCCAGCGCCATGACGGCCTCTCCACGGGACGACTCCATGTCCGGCTTTGTCAGGACCAACAGTGTGAAGACCACCTTGTCAGAGAGGTGAGCTGCCCAAATGCCAGAATTACCCCAAAATATCTGTATCCAAGCAGGCTATGTATAAATAGGAATGTTCACATTCACCAACCGCAAACGTGATCTTGCAAATAGTGAGAGATTAAAACATAAAGCGCATTAGAAAGTTGGAGAAGTTTTGTAACCCTACTATTATGATGAATTTCTATATAATCTATTTAACCCTTTGCTATTTTTAGACATTTTCCCATTTTCTCCCTTTTATACAGTTGTTACTTTTTAATAATTTACTAATAATGTTTTTTATTTGTTTTGTTTTTTCCCCCCATATAATCTGTTCCCCCATTTCTGTAGTCCTCTCTCCTCCCCCGGGGCTAGTCCCAAATTCAGCAGAAATACTCTCCCCCGGAAGCAGGACAGGTAACGGTGTCTGTCATGGCTGCTGTCAGCCTGCGTGTCCATCACCTGCAGCCTGCGCTGTTCCTGCGCTCATCTCCAGGCCTCCATCACACACAGAGGCCTCCTTTTTGCTTGATTTTTCTTTTTTTTTCTTATTTTGTGTGGCATGCGGCTTCACTGCCCCCCTACCCCTCCGCTTGTCATCACGTCTTTTGTCTTTCATCATTGTCACACACTTTGTAATAAGCGTCCGTCCTCTATAAGCTTTGTCTTGCGTGTCTGCGTCATGACTTGTGTTGGGTTCCTGCCGGCTGATTTTAGGATTATTTAACTAAACATTTTAATTCCAGAATCCGCAGTCATTTCATACTTCTGGTTACATTGTCACAAGCGTCTATGAAAGCTGGGTGATAACCAATATGGCTGCCCAAAAGTGAGTGTTAGGTTGCCAGACTCTGATGGGGTTATATCAGTGTGCACTTAGACTCTAGAAAAGACAGTCTGCCATAGGAAAGGTATATGACAATATAGGAAGCTCAATAATGACCATATTGATTGTCTACCATCTGTCCCAGAAAGTGATAAGGCTGAAAAGATGCTGAATGTAACTTGATAACTTGGCAGAAAAGCAGGATTTTTTTTATTTACTTTCAAATTCTATGTCCTTTAAAGTATGTCATAGATAGAAAATTGGTTCTCTAATAGCATTATGGCTGCAGGGATACAGTGGGAATGGTCTTGACAAACTGCTGACAGTCTATGGACTGTGTAATGGCAGTCTGTAGTCTGCGTCCTGTTCACACTCTGCAGGTTCTTTCAGTTCTCCCCAGCAGCTCAAGAAAGCAAAACTGCAGCCGCCTCATACACAATAGATGATCACAGCTCTCTCCCTCGATCCCCCATACACAGCAATGCTTGCCTCGGATGCTCCGCTGTCAGACTCTTTTGTGGCAGTTTACCTCCCGGTGAAAAAAATTGGCCAGCACAAATTCAGCGTGCCAGACCCTTATCTCCCCCAACACCATCTGTCAGGAACAGTGACTTAACTAGAGTTCAATTGGGCCCTGGTGCAAAATTCAGAACTGCCCCCTTCCACTCATGCTGGACAGATGTTTGGCCCCTTGTAAGTGTTCTAAATCCTATAAAAGCTTACAAATTGCCCCCACTTCCTTCCCTATGTAGTTATGTCCCCATCCAGGTATATATGATTCCCAGCCTGGTATATACGGGCCTCCTTATGGTATATATGTTCCCCATTCTGATATATATATATATCCCCATCATGGTATATACCCTCATCTTCGTAAATAAGGTCCTCATCCTGGAATACATGGCCTCATACTAGTATATATGTCCACTTCCATCTCTAACACATAATTTAAAAAAAACAAAACATTGCACTCATCTTTCCTCCACTCCCCATTGCCCAGTGTCCTCTGTACTGTGGCGGCAGCTGACATCGGAGCACATACCAGGGCACATGATGTCACTGTCATGTACTGTGCCGCCGATGTCAGCTGCTGCTTGTATCGCAGTGCAGGTACTTGACGGGTGTCTGCGCTGTGATGCATTTCAGCTAGACGTGCGTCCTCGAATGTACATCCAGCTGAAGTAGGTGCTGGGGTTGGCGGGCCCCGGTATGCTCGGCCCTGGCTGCGATCACAACCCCTGCTGTTCGATCATTGCACCCCTGGTTAGGAGAGTCCACTGGCCTCTATATCTATTAGACTGTCAGCCGATATCGATGGGTTCAGCTGATGTTAAGTCTGATGTGTACAGGATAACAATTGCTCTAACCTAGGGAATTTTTGGGAATTGCACCAAGTTAGATGAAAAATGTAATTAATTTAAAATTCGAAAGATTTCCAATATATAATGCATGGCTCCTCTTTCTAATATTTACATATTATATATACCGTATATAATATAATATTTACATACACGTCACCCTATATCCTAGGTGAGCGCACTGCCGGCAGTAGACTGGGGCTGGGTAGACGCCATGTTATGTGTCATCCTGCTTTGCAGTTAGACAAAATCTAGGTTACATGAGGTGCGCTCCAAAATTAATTGCCTTAGGTAATCAGACCGCTATATAACAAACGGTGTCGAGTCCCTGCATGTTCCCAACCAGGGTGCAGCGCCTCATTCAGGAACCCACAACTGAAAGGTGTCTGTACCTGCACCTGATAACATCTCCTCACCCTGCCATGTATCCGGCTTCTAAAAACATGCCCCTGAATAAATATTAGAAATATGCACACCCTTAATAGTTGTATAACCCTTATATAAATATTTAATGGTATTATCCCAAAAAGGCGGGGATGGCCAGAGACTTCCATTGACTTTACACCTCTTTATTCACCTTGACTGCAAGACTGCAGCATAAACTGTCAATCGGCCTCTTTTAAGTGTCAATCTGCTGTGATCGGGCTCTGCACCTTCTTTATTCTGGAGTTACTGCGTATTGTGCTCCCCTAACTCCTGTCTTCTTGTATGCCACCTCACTGATTGTGGATCTGTTTTTAGACATTTGAACCCCATGGCCGCGCAGAGTGCGGACGTGTATGTAATGGACACAGTCTTCACCATCGATGCTTCTCATTTTTCTGCACATGGCCCGGTTTCCACCATGAGCTCATCCTGGCAGTAGAATAGGGCAGATAGAGCCAGCTGAGATTACTCTGCAGAGATTACAATATCTGTAGCTATGTAGCACTGCAGGTAAACTACTGCATGGGTAAAGGGTTGTCATGTATCGCCTACCCACTAATATACAGTGACTGGGGTGCTGCTGAGCTGTCAGAGCCCCCCGTGTGTGTCGCGTTTTTATGATCAGTGGAGATTCCAGCGTTCATACATTTACCACCTTGTCCATCAGAGAGGTGATCTGTGTTTATGGGGCACAACGGTCGGGTTTATCTCTGCTACATGTGTAGACCGATCCACGACAATCTGAAAGGCCGACAACCTGGTGTGTGTCCTGTGTATGGGTCCGTGTGTCCCTCCCCTTGTAGTAACTCTTCTCTGTTCACACTAGTGTCTGATCCCCGCACTTGTGTCTTTGCACACTCCTTGTATCCACGTATTCTGCACGTCTGTGTGCACGAACGTGAGGTCTGCTCCCTTGTGTCGTCTCCCCTCCCCCGCTCAGTTCTTGCTTCCTCTGAAGTTTTCTCTCCTCTTTTAACTTTGCTGCAGTGATCCTCATCTTGATAGAAACACTTTACCTAAGAAAGGATTCAGGTATTCTTGCGTCTCAGTGGCGCCTGCTCTGTGGTGTTGTGCTTTCTAAGTTTTGACTGTGGGGTTTCTGTGTGACCGATGTTATTGGTCCTTTCCTTTTAATCATACCTTAGTTTTGTGTGTTTTGCATGAAAGGACTTGACCCCGTGTTGTGTTTGGTATCATTAAAGGGGAATTGCTACCAGAACTCAGACTCTTTTACATTTTAATAATCTTTAGTATATTGTCTAAGACTCTAAAATTCTGTGATGACATCATACAGACCATAGTGACATCACATGTACCAGCCGCACGCTCCAGGGCAGTGTCTGTCTGTGTGTAAATATTCTAAAAAATTTACAGTCTTCTGTTCGGGTCAACTATACACTTATAATGTTCCATTCATTTTTGACCTGACCTATTAAAGTCTTGATTTTTAGCTACGTTACCTGTTGCATTATTATACTGTATGTGAACATGATTGTTCATTAAAAAAAAATGAAACACAAAATTTCAAATTCGGTCTTTTTTAACCAACCAGAACAGCAGGATTAAGGACATTAAGTCTTAATAGATGCTAAGGCTGCAGCTGCCTCACATACATTACTGGGGGCAGAGGATGTAATTGCCACAATGTTACATTCATTTTAGTATAGCCTCCTTAATATCACCCAAGCCATTGTTCATCTTACATCACCATATTATGATTTAATTATAGAAAAAAATAAAGAATGCAGCACTGGAGTGTAATGCAGGATGTAATGCAGGATGAGTAATGTAATGTATGGACACAGTGACTCCACCAGCAGAATAGTGAGTGCAGCTCTGGAGTATAATACAGGAGGTAACTCAGGATCAGTACCGGATCAGTAATGTAATGTATGTACACAGTGACTGCACCAGCAGAATAGTGAGTGCAGCTGTGGAGTATAATACAGGAGGTAACTCAGGATCAGTAATGTAAGGTATGTACACAGTGACTGCACCAGCAGAATAATGAGTGCAGCTCTGGAATACAGGAGATATATTGTTTCCTGGTGAAGGTTTGCTTTCAGATTGACTGGATTGAACTTCGTGGTGTCACCTACTGGCCAGTTGTCTTTTGTCACCCCCTTAAAAAACAAATATATATATATATATATATATATATATATATATATAAGAGCAGTGTGTACATTATATAGCTATTATATATTTGCTATCTTGGGTTAGTAGGATTGATTGCTTTGCTCCATTATGACTTTACCATAAATCGTAACATCCAGCAGGTGGTACAGCGTCTCCCCTTCCATGCAGGGCTGCCTGTGGTTCTCGCCTTTTCCTAGTGCGGTGATGGTCAACCTTTTGAGCTCGGTGTGTCAAAATTCACCGAAAAAACAAGTATAACTCGCGTGGTGTGTCACTTTGAGAAAAACCCATCATTTTGTAATATTTGTAGCTGCAATAACAAAAAGGTATCCTGGATATGGCCCCCATTCTGGTATATAGCCCTTATCCAGGATATAGCCCCCACATTGGGATATAGCACCCCCCCCCATCCTGGTACATTACCCCCCCCCCATTCTGGATATGACCCTATTTTCTTGTATATAGCCTCTAATCCTGAATATAGCCCCCACACTGGAATATAGCACCCTCCCATCCTGGTACATTACCCCCCCATCCTGGATATGGCCCCCACAGATATATAGCCCTTTATCCTGGATATAGCCCCCACATTGGGATAGAGCAGCCCCCTCCATCCTGGTACATTACCCCCCATCCTGGATATGGCCCCCATTCTGTTATATAGTCCCTTATGCTGGATATAGCTCCCCCCATCCTGGTATATAGCCCCTTTTCCTGGATATAGCCCTCCATACTGGGATATAGCACCCACCCTCCCATTCTGGGACTTTACCCACCATCCTGGATATGGCCCTTATCCTGGTGCACACACAAAAATAATAAACAATATAACTCACCTATCCCTCATTCCTCTTCATGCTGAAAGTGTCAGCAGCCTGACGCTGATAACATAATCAGCTCTGCTACATTACCATGCCGCCATTGTCTCACCTTCAAATGCTGTGCTGAAACTGTGATTGCATGCAGTCAGTGTCAATCACAGCACCAGCATCCGGAGACAGGACATGGGTGGCACAGAATGAAGATGGCAATCAAAGTGTCATCATCTCGCCTCCCTATGCTGATGCTGTGATTGACACTGATTGCATGCAATCACAGTGTCAGCGTCTGAAGGCGGAACAAGGCGGCACAGTAATGCAGCAGAGTGAATTATGTTATCGGCGGCTGGTGGAGGGGGAAACTGAGCCATGACATGTGTGTCAGCAGAAACACCTCGGCGTGTCACTGCTGACACGCGTGTCATAGGTTAGCCATCACTGTCCTAGTGGAATATGTGGTTTCCCTGGTGCCAGATGATGGCTTTTCCTGTTGATTTTGCAGTTGTCGGACCTGTTGTCTTTGCCTGTACTGGGCATTGACAATGCGGCATGTGTGATAAGCAGAGAAGTCTATGTAATGGGCAGGGGACACAAGGGGATCAGATAAACGCAATTCTTATGACATACTTCAAGTTCCAGCAAGCTCCACAACCCCATGCTCGACAGCTGAATCACCCTGGCTGCCCACATTGTCTGTAGGATTTTCCAGCACATTGCACCCCGCAAATTCTGACCCTGAATGTAGAAATTGTTAGCAGCATCTGGTTACAGATTTGTGCAGTGAACTCGTCCTCTTGGGATTGAAGTCTTCTGTAGTGATCAGCCAACATAGCATCATTACTTTTCCTCTTCTGTGCAGCGTTTTCATTAGAACATCTGGTTACCACAGATCTGACTTGTAAAGGTTGTCACCCAAGAATCACAGCATGACTGGACAGGAGAAGCTGGGTGACAACCCCGCGAGTGGCCGTAATAATGGCTGTGCTTATTGCCACCTTGTTCGCTTCATTCTCATGCACCATCGCTTAATACTGTATAGTAATGCATTCGCTCGGAGTTTGGCTTGTAATGTGGTTGTGCTTTTAACATTTGCTGCCCACAGGTCTGTCCTTTCAGTGTTAATTTTCTGTTTCTTATCCCTGGTTCCGCTCAGGTACGCTCCGTCCTCTCAGCTCCGAAACCAGGATGACACCAAGGAGTGGCTGCGCTCCCATTCATCCGGAGGACTCCAGGACACGGCCAGCAGCTCCCCTTTCTCTCCCAGCTCCAGTATAACCTCGCCTTCCGGCACCAGATTTAACTTCTCACAACTTGGTGAGTCTTTGTACAGACAACTGAAGAGTGCTCATACTAATGAGACACCAAAATCTAATATATAAAGCTGAATGTGTGTGTGTGTGTGTGTGTGTGTATGTGTGTGTGTGTATGTGTGTGTGTATGTATATCCGGGATTGGCATCTATACCGTCGCAACTACACCCACAAAATTTTGCACAGTCACACGTCTGGACCCCGAGAGCGTCATAGGCTATGTTGTGAGGCGAAATTTTAACCCTGCGCGTTCCAGTTCACCAAACAATTTTGCCCCTATCTACATAATGGGGAAAAAGTGAATGGAAAAGTTTTGGAGGAAAATCGACAGCTGTCAGCTATAGCCACAAAATTTTGCACAGTCACACATCTGGACCCCGGGAGCGTCATAGGCTATGTTGTGAGGCGAAATTTTAACCCCGCGCATTCCAATTCACCAAACAATTTTGCCCCTATCTACATAATGGGGAAAAAGTGACAGTTACCAGTTGACAGTTGTGAATGAGAGGGGCTTAATGATAGTGCCAAAGACTAACAGCACATACCAGCATATAGTCACTAAGGTGGGGCCCCAACATGAGATATTCACCACGCACGGGGACATATATACACACCACACGCACACAAAGAGTAACAGCAAGTGTATAGTCGCTAAGGTGCAGCCCCAACATTGGATACTCACCACGCACCCGAACAAACACACACACCACAAAGAGACGCACACACACCCTGTAGCGACACATGCACTCACCCCACAGGGACACACACACACACCACAGAGACACACACACCACACAGATACCCCCTCCCACAGGGACACACACACATACACACCCTATAGGGACACATGCACTCATCCCACAGGGACACACACACACCACAAAGAGACACACACAACACAGAGACACATACCACACAGACATCCCCCCCCCCAGAGGGACACACACACAACACACCCTATATATATATACACCACACAGATACCCCCTCCCACAGGGACACACACACATACACACCCTATAGGGACACATGCACTCACCCCATATGGACACACACACCATAAAGAGACACACACCACACAGACCCCCCCACCACAGGGACACACACACATACACACCCTATAGGGACACATGCACTCACCCCACAGGGATACACACACACACCACAAAGAGACACACACAACAGAGACACATACCACACAGACCCCCCCCCCCCCCAGAGGGACACACACATACACACCCTATAGGGACACATGCACTCACCCACAGGGACACACACATACACACACCTCAGGGACACACACACCACACAGACAGACACAGATGTGCACAAATCGCCTCACACAACTCGCCTCATACGTGTGCTATCTTTAATTTCCAAACATAAACATCTGATTAAAAATAGCCAATGTGCAACACGTGCCATATAGGGAACTAAGGCAGATGTCAGTCACATGAGCTGTCTTTTATGTGTATGTGTGAGGTAACATATACTGCCCGGCTAGGGGGAGGGTTTACTATTGGCTGGAGATTTATTAGGCTGCCTATAGCAATCAATCACAGCTCAGCTTCTATTTTCTTACAGGTCATTAATATGACATATTCAAATTCTATTTTGTTATAGCTAACAGCAGTTATTTATTAACCGGGCGTAGCCGGGTACTACAGCTAGTATCATATAAAGAGGTTCACTCACCCAAACCCGTATCTTAACCCATCCCACCTGCCCATCCAACCAATACTCTGAGTCAATATAATTTCTTCTATGTATTTTGTTTTTTGCTCAAGAAAAGGTTAATTTAGACCGATTTAGTCTGGTTAACGAGAGCCGGTCACCTACAGTTAGGGCCAGAAATATTTGGACAGTGACACAAGTTTTGTTATTTTAGCTGTTTACAAAAACATGTTCAGAAATACAATTATACATATAATATGGGCTGAAAGTGCACACTCCCAGCTGCAATATGAGAGTTTCCACATCCAAATCGGAGAAAGGGTTTAGGAATCATAGCTCTGTAATGCATAGCCTCCTCTTTTTCAAGGGACCAAAAGTAATTGGACAATGGACTCTAAGGGCTACAATTAACTCTGAAGGCGTCTCCCTCGTTAACCTGTAATCAATGAAGTAGTTAAAAGGTCAGGGGTGGATTCCAGGTGTGTGGTTTTGCATTTGGAAGCTGTTGCTGTGACCAGACAACATGCGGTCAAAGGAACTCTCAATTGAGGTGAAGCAGAACATCCTGAGGCTGAAAAAAAAGAAAAAATCCATCAGAGAGATAGCAGACATGCTTGGAGTAGCAAAATCAACAGTTGGGTACATTCTGAGAAAAAAGGAATTGACTGGTGAGCTTGGGAGCTCTAAAAGGCCTGGGCGTCCACGGATGACAACAGTGGTGGATGATCGCCGCATACTTTATTTGGTGAAGAAGAACCCGTTCACAACATCAACTGAAGTCCAGAACACTCTCAGTGAAGTAGGTGTATCTGTCTCTAAGTCAACAGTAAAGAGAAGACTCCATGACAGTAAATACAAAGGGTTCACATCTAGATGCAAACCATTCATCAATTCCAAAAAATAGACAGGCCAGAGTTAAATTTGCTGAAAAACACCTCAAGAAGCCAGCTCAGTTCTGGAAAAGTATTCTATGGACAGATGAGACAAAGATCAACCTGTACCAGAATGATGGGAAGAAAAAAGTTTGGAGAAGAAAGGGAACGGCACATGATCCAAGGCACACCACATCCTCTGTAAAACATGGTGGAGGCAACGTGATGGCATGGGCATGCATGGCTTTCAACGGCACTGGGTCACTTGTGTTTATTGATGACATAACAGCAGACAAGAGTAGCCGGATGAATTCTGAAGTGTACCGGGATATACTTTCAGCCCAGATTCAGCCAAATGCTGCAAAGTTGATTGGACGGCGCTTCATAGTACAGATGGACAATGACCCCAAGCATACAGCCAAAGCTACCCAGGAGTTCATGAGTGCAAAAAAGTGGAACATTCTGCAATGGCCAAGTCAATCACCAGATCTTAACCCAATTGAGCATGCATTTCACTTGCTCAAATCCAGACTTAAGACGGAAAGACCCACAAACAAGCAAGACCTGAAGGCTGCGGCTGTAAAGGCCTGGCAAAGCATTAAGAAGGAGGAAACCCAGCGTTTGGTGATGTCCATGGGTTCCAGACTTAAGGCAGTGATTGCCTCCAAAGGATTCGCAACAAAATATTGAAAATAAAAATATTTTGTTTGGGTTATGTTTATTTGTCCAATTACTTTTGACCTCCTAAAATGTGGAGTATTTGTAAAGAAATGTGTACAATTCCTACATTTTCTATCAGATATTTTTGTTCAACCCTTCAAATTAAACGTTACAATCTGCACTTGAATTCTGTTGTAGAGGTTTCATTTCAAATCCAATGTGGTGGCATGCAGAGCCCAACTCGCGAAAATTGTGTCACTGTCCAAATATTTCTGGCCCTAACTGTATATACAAGTCAATCAGCACTCGTTTACTGGCCAGTTCATACACGGTAACACAAATGGCATTACATAGGGCGATCAGCGGAATGTGTACATGAGCGATAATCAGGAATGAGCAATCTTATCAAAGCTTGTTCCATGATTATCAGCTCATATAAATGAGCCTAAGGCTGGCTTCACACTGCAGTTTTTCACTGATCAGTGTCCATCAGTGTTTGGGTGCCAAAACCAGGAGTGTCTCCAAAACCCAGAACAGGTGTCAATCTTTAAATTATAGTTTTTCTCTGCAAGTTCCTCTCCTGGTTCCTCTCCTGGTTTTGGCACCCAAACACTGATGGACACTGATCAGTGAAAAACTGCAGTGTGAAGCCAGCCTCACAAAAAACAAGTCTGTGCAGTGGAGGCACTAATCGTGAATCAATGAATTACAATTACACAAGGATTATGCACATATAGGTAATATACCTGGGCCACTTTTTCCTTCGTGGCGTCTCGACTGCGATCCGCAGCAGCTGCTCATCAGGGCCACAAAAGGAACAGAAGGTAGTGCTATGTCAGGATTGTGGAGGCCCGTTTGTTAGACCCATTTGATCACAAGGTGTTGTCAATATGAATCATGAAATAATCAGTTAGGAACCATTCCTTTTAGATTTCAGATCTACTTGGGCTTTAGAGAAACTAATGCTATTAACCATCTTGATGGCATTGCTCACTGCACGCTGTGATCTCTTTCATTTTTAGCAAGTCCTACAACTGCAGCTCACATGGGTTTGTCTAATTCAACCATGCTCCGGACGCACAGCCTCTCCAACACTGACGGCGATCATTACGGTGAGCCGCGCTACAGGAACAGCTCCATGTCTCTGGATGAGAAGACAAGAACCATGAGCCGCTCTGGATCCTTTCGTGATGGCTTTGAAGAAGGTAAGTACCTATCAAAATAGTTAGTGACCAATCAGAGCCTCTTATTAACTCCAAAAAGAAAGATAGCGGCACTCAGCATTCCAATTTTGCAGCTGATTAATTTAATGCAAAAATTACAGCAGCAGGTGCATGATACAGGGAGGGAGGTGCTAGGACCGACGGTGACCGCTTCGCGGGATGTCCCGCTTCTACGGGTCCAGTGTGCCTCTTATTAGGGTTCTGACCACTGTGTACAAACATAACATTACTTATCCTGAGTTACAATCTCTATTATACTCCAGAGCTGCACTCACTATTCTGCTGTTGTAGTCACTGTGTACATACATTACATTACTTATACTGTACTGATCCTGTGTTGTATCCTTTATTGTATGTATACACTGATGACCCCAGCAGAATAGTAAGTGCAGCTCTGGAGTATAATGCAGGATGTAACTAAGGATCAGTACAGGATCAGTAATGTATGTGCACAGTGACTGCACCAGCAGAATAGTGACTGCAGCTATAGAGTATAATATAGGAGGTAACTCAGGATCAGTAATGTAATGTCTGTACACAGTGACTGCACCAGCAGAATAGTGAGTGCAGCTCTGGAGTATAATACAGGATGTAACTCAGGATCAGTAATGTAATGTATGTACACAGTGACTCCACCAGCAGAATAGTGAGTTCAGCTCTGGAGTATAATGCAGAATGTATCACTATAATGCTGGATGTAACACAGGATCAGTATATACTGTACACTTTGGTCAGAGGTGTCCTTTAACTGGTGTGCACCTGTATTGGCCTCTAGTCATGGGTGTCACTGCTCTGACACAGGAGCGCTTGGGAATAAACCCCACCAGCGTCTCCCCACTAATGTGACTCAGCTGTCATTATGTCTTATATTTGCTTTGAGGCAAATACCTAAGGATTTCCACAGAGACTTCTGCAGGGTATTACTTTGTGATAAGAGATGACATTTCATGTTGAGACGACGCTCTGTGCAGTGTATAATGTGACACTCGTGGGAAATTTTGATATTCACATGAATGCGGGTGTCCTTTGAGCCAAACAAGGTTGTCGCCCTGCTTTCCCAGACTCCTGATCGTGCATTGCTACATTCCCACCCATCGTGTTTTGTGGCTTCATTATGCAGAGTTACTATTTGGGAGTCTGGAATAGGTGTCATTAGAGAGGTCACCCAGCTTTCCTAGACACAGATCGGACCAAGCCCAGATTATTGCTCATATACATGGTGATCTGTTACCAGCCGGCAGCAGAGAAGCTATAAGGTTACATATGATCTCACTCGTTTTATGAAACGTTCGCTTTTTTTAAGTTATAAAGTTTCCTTGATGTTAAACCTCGGTGCTAAAATGACAGACAGACTGTGATAGTAGATACTACAGTAACTAGGAAAGTATGTCACCTGAGTAATAGTATGTGTAATGGCACTTCTTGTTGTCCGGTGCTCACGTTGGCTCCCAAACCTTAGTCCAAAAGAAAAAATGTAAAATAAAATTACTTGGCACTCAAAACAGTAGAATTTTTCATTTCTGTGATATTTTATTTGGTGAAAATTAGAACAAAAACAAACAAACAACTTTATGGACCTTCTTCAGTGTGATCAAGTATTCTTTAAAGGGAACCTGTCACCTGGATCTAAGCCCCTACACTATCAATACCTGTCCCTGCACCTTCCTAGCTGCTCCCTATCTATCCCTCTCTGAGCTAAATCCGCCCTATAAAACAGCAGAAATATAACTTATAACTTACAGAAGTCCCTGAGGCTGGGGACTGAAAAGGCGGCGCCAGGCTCCATTCTGCCCTCCTCGATGCAGCAGCACACGCCCCGCTGGGCGGCATTATTCTTTCTTCATTGCCGCCTCCTCCATTTGGAGTCTCCCACCCGCTTTACATTGTAAGGTAGCGGTTAGGATCGGCACGACAGAAAGCAGTGACTCAGGTATTTACTCACACAGAACACAGTTTAATGCCACAGTTCAGGTATTCACAGACCTGCAGGTTCCGGGGCGCAGCCGAGTACAACCTCATACAATCCCAACAGCTGATATAGAAGCTCTGTAACTTCCCCCGGGTAGGCTGTGTTAGGTGAGCACACAACCTTTCTCTCCTCACCGTCCGCTCATTAGCCTCATGAACGTCCACTCAGAGAGCTCCCAGGCTGTGTTAAATCTTCACACAGCTCTCTACACAGCAGCTCCTGCTGCTGTCCTGACACATTCCACCCCCTCCCCACAGCCCAGGGCAGCTCATATCATCTCTTATTCACCTGCACACCTGGGCGTCAGTGCTTTCAATCAGCACTCAGCTCCAGCAGCAGCTAACCCTGTGTGTGCTGCTCCCTAGCAGAAGATACAACCTCCCATATGCTGTGTCCCGGTCAGGAGACACATCAAGGTCGCATCACCACAACATGATAGGTGTAAAGCACGCGAGAGATTCCAAATGGAGGAGGCGGCGATGAAGAAAGAATAACGCCGCCCAGCGGGGCGTGTGATGCTGCATCGAGGAGGAGCAGAATGATGCCTGTGGCCGCCTTTTCAGTCCCCAGCCTCAGGGACTTCTGTAAGTTATAAGTTATTTTTCTGCTGTTTTATAGGGTGGATTTTGCATTCAGAGGGATAGATAGGGAGCAGCTAGGAAGGTGCAGGGACAGGTAGTGATAGTGTAGGGGCTTAGATCCAGGTGACAGGTTCCCTTTAAGAGAGAATCCGGTGTGGGTATATGTTACAAACAGCGTGAATCGTTGGTGCCATAAAACCAAGAAAAAGGATTGGCATATAGATTATTCCGCCACCAGTGGCTCTAAGGTAGCTGCAAAAGGTTTATGGGGACCCACAGGAATAAGCCCACTGAACGCTGGGGGTAGCTGACAAAGCTGCCCAACTGCAGGACATGACAGGGAGACCTCAGAGTGAAATGCAGTTGGTTTACCATGCTGTTTCAACCATATATCCACACCTGATTCTCTCTGAAGAAGGTCCATAAAGTTGAGGCCAAAACATTTGACCGTCTACTGCATGGACTGTCTGCTGCACGGAACGTTTCCTCTGTGTTTCCACCATTAAGGTCCTCGTGACTTTTTCACTCTAAGTTTTTTGCAATAATGTCCCTGAGGCACAGGTGCTTGTCTGAAGGGAGAGCGTCCGGGAGCTGCTCAGGCGGACTGGCCGGCTTAGCAATGTCACAAGCTCATTGTTGTCAACTGGATTTGAAAACAAATAGATCTGTCCATTCTGGTGTGAGATGATGAGGTCCTCCAGGGCTGGAAACAAGATATTGCCTAGTGATAAGTGGGGCCCATAACCAGGATGATGTCTCTGACTCATGTCCTGTGAATCTTGAAAGTCTTTATTGGAGTTTATGACTCAGCTGTATGGAGGGGGCTCCTCTCTGTGCTCAGCTATATGGTGGAGCTCCTCTCTGTATTTAGCTGTATGGGGCGCTCCCATCTGTGCTCAGCTGTATGGGGTGGCTCCTTTCTGTGCCCAGCTGCATGGTGGGGCACCTATCTGTACTCAGGTATATTGAGGGCTCCTACCTGTTTTCGGCTGTATGAGGGGCTTCTATTTGTGCTCAGCTGTATGGGGGGCTCCTCTTTGTGCTCAGGTATATGGGGGGGCTCTTCTCTGTGCTCAGCTGTATGGGGGGCTCCTCTCTGTGCTCACATATATGGGGGCTCTCATCTGTGCTCAGCTGTTGTCTAGTTTATCTGAAGTCTACTTTTTCTTGTATCCCACAGTTCATGGATCCTCGCTTTCTCTGGTATCCAGCACGTCTTCCGTATACTCCACTGTAAGTATCATTGTCCTTATTTATATAAAAATATAGCTATAATCAACCTATAGTAATTAAATGGACTTTTTCCACTTTGCTTCTATCGAAAACCTACAAACCCCCATTGTGGTTTTTAACGTTTACCCCCATTAATTGCCATTCCGTTGGAGTGCAGATCGGGCAGTGTCTGACAGTCAGTGGGATTAGCTCTGTAATGGGGAGCTTGTAATATGCGAGGAATCCGCTTTATAACACTTGTCTGAATAGTTCTGCCTGCGTTTTCCTCATGACTAATTGCAGCATCTCAGGTCTTTGTTAAAGTGAGGACATCTTCTTAGTTTTACGAGCCCCTAAACATGAAGCTTTCTATGTGCGGGACAGTAAAAGGGCAAAGGTGCCAAAATAGAAGTGGTATCAATGCCCTTAATGAGCCGCTATGTTGCCCCCTTTGTTGGGTTATACTTAATTGCTAGAGATTTATTGAGTTTATGGTTAAAATCTGTCTTTGCAGAATGAAATTGGTAGCAGAAAGTCTATAAAATGTTCTACAGTTTTGTGTCTGCGGCTCCTGTGTATTCCGATGTGTCTCCATGGTTACCGACCACCAACACATCGTGTAGTCTGATTCTGCAGTCATGTTGTTGCCCTCCTGTCTCTACCTACCGAATATACATTGTGATGGAATAGCAGGATCTTACTCCACTGGGTTTTTTGTAGTCTGTAACTAATTTATTGGAGCTGTATACCTATAACAGTAGAAGATTATTAATAAGAAATATTCACAAAGTGGCTTATTTTTTCCATTGTAAATGCATTGTGAAAGTGGATATGGGCAAACCTTTTAATTTGAGCATTAATTGCACTTGTTGGACCCCTCAGTGGGACACAGGGGTGCTGCCTGCTCCTAGCAGTGCGGCTCTGGGGATCTCCGAAACGTGAGACATTCACTGCTCTTCTTCCGGAGGGATCGTATTAAATTCATGAGCTGTGGCGCTGAGCTTCATCAGTCTGGAGGTCTTTCCTTCCTTTTTTCATCTTGCTGGTCTATTACCTAATGCATTAAATAACTGTCCAAATAAGGGAAAATCAAAGAAGTCTGTGCAGATCTCGTCTCCTGCTGCTACGTATAGGGGAAGAAAGATAAATATATCAGTGTTACGTGTCGCCTCCACTCCCCACATATGGAATTTCATGTTTTGTTTTGTTTTGTTCTTTATCTTTTGCAGCCAGAAGAAAAGTGTCATTCAGAGGTTTGTACCGTCTGTTTAATATTCTCTATTAATTCATATAATAATCCAATTTATGACGGTGGTCGGCTGCGGCCCTTCTAAAAAATTGTGGATTCTTTTTCAGATCCGCAAGTTAAGGAGAGAGTTGGATTCCTCCCAAGAAAAAGTGTCCGCCCTGACAACCCAACTTAGTGCTAATGTAAGTTGTTAGCCTGCATAATCATAGATACAAAGGCTATCTCAGAATATCACGTACCCGTATACATAACCTCATAAATCATAACCTTTATGTCACACTTTTATACAGTGCATAGTCTATTGTTCACTGTTATCAGCCATTTCAGACTGGCTACACTCAATAGAGAAAGTATGAAAATCCCCAAAACAAAGTAAGGGGAAAAATTACCAAATATAATCTATGACTACACACAAAAAGGTGAATATTCATAAATAAATATATACTATACTAGACGGGGGCCTGATTTTATCGCATTGTGTGATTCTAGGACATGTGCGATTATTAGTTGAACTATATTGTTAATGTTTTAGGTTGCGAAATTAAATATACAATGGGTGCGTTTAATACTGTAGAATTGTATAACATGCAAAATACAAAGTAGGTATGTGTATGTTACATACCATGAATGCTGTTATAGATGAAAATCAACTACAACAAAAGAATACCAAGCTGCCCCCAGAGGGGTATGCAGATACCTTATAGTGAATTATGCACCAAATAATCAAGTACAAATATAATCTCTTCATTATTAAAATACTTTATATAAAATCTATGGTATTTGCCCACATTATAAAGGCATATTGCATCAATTTTGCACAGCGTGCACAGTTTCACAGAGGAATATAAAAAAAATATATAATCAGGTTCGTATACTACTCAATGGTACTGTCACTTTAAGAGAAATAAACCACCATTTTTGATAGTATTACTAATAATTGGTGCTATCACTTTAAGAGGTGTATTTATTTATGTAATAATACTACCTCTGTACCATCCATTAATTTCCTGCTCTGTACTACCTGTGCTTATAATCTAGCCAGGGGATACACTACTATCATCCCTCTATATCTTACCCATGGTAGCACTATTCCATTATAGTAGTCCAGGACAGTTAAAGGGCGAATGAGGCAGATGCAGAGTGACAGGAGGGATCTGGAGTGATTACAAACAGGATTCTGCTCAGGTACTGTTAACCTTTAACTGTCCTGGACTACTATAATGGTAATGGAATAGTGCTACCATATGTGAGATATAGAGGGATGATAGCAGTGTATCCCCTGGCTAGATTATAAGCACAGGTAGTACAGAGCAGGAAATTAATGGATGGTACAGAGGTAGTATTATTACATATAGATACACCTCTTAAAGTGATAGTATTACTAATAATTGGTGCTATCAAAAATGGTGGTTTATTTCTCTTAAAGTGACAGTACCATTGAGTATTATACAAACCTGATGATATATTTTTTTTATACTCCTCTGTGAAACTGTGCACGCTGTGCAAAATTGATGCAATATGCCCTTACAATGTGGACAAATACATTGATTTTATATGAAGTATTTTAATAATAAAGAGATTATATTTGTGCCTAGTTGATTGTTTGGTGCATAATTCACTATAAGGTATCGGCATAACCCTCTGGGGGCAGCTTGGTATTCTTTCGTTGTAGTTGATTTGAATGGTGAAGCATGATAAACTTGGGACGCTTAGGGCGAGTGCCCGCAGGACGTTTTTGCTGCGTTTTTGGTGCGTTTTCTGCATGCAGTTTACCATTGGTTTCATGGTAATTTATGTTAATTTGTTCCTGCGGTATTGATTCCCAGCAAAAACCAATGTGTTTCACAGAAATGCTGTGCCCACACATTGGTTTTGAAAGTGTCAAGAACTGTCAAATACCTGCGTTTTTGGTGCGGATGGGAGAGAATTAACATGTTCTATTTCTCCTGCGTTTTTGCTGCAGTCAATGGAAAAAACGCAGCATCCAAAAACGCACAGAAAACGCAGACAAGATCATAGCTAATCTCCTGTCAAGGACTCTAGCATCCTCAGGTTTTGCTGTGTTCAGGACTGCTTAAAAAATGTCCTGTGAGCACATACTTTTATGTGTATAGATGAAAATGATGCTACTCATGGTGGAGTAATGAAAAGAAACGTATGATACGACAATAATGTGTAGATTACGGAGATTTGTCATTATAGTACTGGCAATGGGATGCTGCATCCTGTGAAAGTCTGACTGTACTCCGTAGATTCGTCATTATGATGGCGCCTGTGTAATGCATTCTGTGACAAGTCTGATAGATCTGTACTCCATAGATTCTTCATTATGGGATGCTGCATCCTATGACAGTCTGATAGATCTGTACTCTGCAGATTCGTCATTATGGCGGTGCCTGTGTGATGATGAATTCTGTGACAGTCTGATAGATCTGTACTCCGTAGATTCAGATGTTGCAGACTCGCCTGCATGGCGTGCTCACTGTGATGCAGCATCTTCTGAGTGTCTTATTGATCTTGACACCTGAGAATCATGTTGTCTGCGCTATCGCTGCAAAATAACTTCTTGTGATAATCTAGTGGGTCTGGATGACTGGGGGCAAGATGTGTGCAACACGCATGCTGTTCTTTCTAGAGGTTTGTTCACGGCATTGCACTCTTTGGTCAGTAGTCTCATTTTCATATCGTTGCCTTTTCCGATGTGCTGCTGTCTTACTTTCCATATGATCTGCATACTTTTTCGGACGGCCCATCTTGGAGTAGATTTTCAACCAACCTTAGTTTAAATTCTCACATTCCAGTTTAACTGCCATTTGTAATGTTTATCAATGTCCTAAAGGTGGCGCTGTTTTAGGGACAAACTTACAGACTGGATAGGGTTGTCATGTTGTATTTGTGTACCACAGTAAGCCCCTCCATAGACACAATCTATTGTTCCCTGTTATCTGCCATACTTTTAGGGGTACTTCACACACAGCGATATCGCTGAAATCCGCAACCTCACCGGCGATATCGCTGTGTGTGAAAAACAGCAGCGACGGGGCCCCTGCTGCGAGGTCGCTGATCATTACACAACGATCAGGACCATTTTTTGCTCGTTGGTCTCCCGCTGTGCAGCACACATTGGGTGTTTTACGGCGAGAGACCAACGAGCGCCAGTGCCGGGAATGCAGGGAGCTGGCGCTGGCAGCGGCACCACCACTAGCTGCAGCCACAGTGGCGAGCACCCGGCTGCGCAGTGCACGCTGGGACATGTAGTCACTGCGCAGCCGGGTTCACAGTGCGCCCGATGTGTAACCAGGGTACACAACGGGTATAACTAAGCACAGCGCTGTCCTAGTTACTCACTGTGTACCCTGGTTACCAGCCTGTATGCAGGAGAAGGCTGGTAACCAAGTTACACAGTGGGTAACTAGGACAGCGCTGTGCTTAGTTACCCGATGTGTACCTTAGGGCACCTTTACACGTCACAACATTGCATGCAATTTCACTTGCAACTTACTGGTTGCAGTGAAATCATGGAGACATTGTTCTATTTGTACACAGCCACAAGATAGAACCATGTGTCCATGATTTCACTGCAACCAGGAAGTTGCAAGTGAAATTGCATGCAATGTTGTGACGTGTAAAGGTGCCCTTTGTCACCAGCCTTCTCCCGCTTACCCAGCAATGTGGAGGTTGGCTCCCTGGTCGCTGAGGATATCTGCCTGTTTGACAGCTCCCCAGCGACTACACAGTGATGTTCCAGCAATCCTGGTCGTTGTCGGGATCACTGGAACATCGCTGTGTGTAACGATATCCTTACATACAGTCTTCCAATTTTGCGGCCCTTTAATTCTCTGTCTTTGTTGCCTTGTCTGAGCAGATGATCTGCGCTGTTAGATTGTGTCCAGTGGGCAGATTTGAGGGTTTTTTCCCAGCGCCCCGGAGGTGTGTGTTGTGTTAGCGCACAATGCGCACAGCTCACACATCCGCCTCTTCTTTGTGTTTCGCTGTTTTCTCAGTAAATGTTTGGACAATGATTTGCTGCAGATATGTCGCGGTCTGATGAGCATGATTTAGGTGAATAGGCAGAAGCCGTGTGTGAAGTTCCTGGGGTGGAGATGTCTTTTGTTTCCTACGTGTGCCCCTATATAGAGGTACCAGCGCGGGGTGGATACATCATTGTCCACTGATTTTGTATTGCGCAGGTGGACGGATCTATACATAGAGAACACAGCCGTATTGACTCATAGGACGGGAATCCGCCATAAAATCCTGTCGGCTTATGTGATGTATAGGAAATGTATGTGCTCTCTTATATGCATCACCAAATGACAAGGAGGATTTCAAAGAAGAACTCTGTCATTAAAAGATCATTTGAAGCTTGTGTTTTTTTGTAAAACGCTTTAGAAGAGTCTCCACATTGCTGATTTGCTGTAATCAGTGACTCCAAGTAAATGACATTATCTATTATTGTCTGAATTCTTTTTCATCAGGGGCTCGGGCTGCTTGTGTCCCCCTTACTTTGCACTGCAGCTCTTTTTCTTTTAGGTTGGACATACAGTTGGTGATTTCTCCTGACTCTCCTATACACACAAGTATTATATATTGTCATTGGGGAGAGAGGAGTCGCCTCTGTACCATGAATAAGGACAGTGTTGTGTCCTGATCCTGTAGGATGGTATTTTTTACTTATACATGGATTTTAGATCTGGTAAAATAAAGGTAGAAAAAAACGTTGGATCAGATGGAAATTTTCACTTTTGATATTTGCATGTTGAACCATGTCGCTCTCCGTGATGAGGATAGTGAAAGCTTTGCTCTGGATGATTTCATATATATTGTTTTTGAGCGACGTATCTTCCCCTGAAAATAAATAGGATCAGGAGGGCTCTACACATCGGTGGTCTGTTGGTCCTTCCAAAATTGGCAGGCATGGCTAGTGTTCAGTGTGTATAGGGGACCTCTAGGTCACAGCCGTGGTTACGGTAGACTCACATCCCTTCATCAAGACTGCTTTGTGATCCTCCTACTGTGTGCTGCAGCTTTCTCCATTAAGTATATTGTTTTTAATAATCTGAAGTAGTCTTATATCCTCCCCTTTAGCTAACTGCTTTGTCCCCCATGCTTTGCACTGCAGCTTTTCCTATCTTTAATATAAGCACACGCTCAGCAGAGTGAAGAAGTGACTGCAGAGGCAGGAATGTTTCCCAACTTCTTGCGACTTTTTCACTTGAAGAATATTACAATCTCCCCAACCTGAAGTGGGGGAACAATATTTTGCACTTAACCATGCTAAGCTCTGCTGAATTCCCTAATTATTCACCTTGAGACACTGCGGCCAGGTGCGGACGTGCTGATATGGACCGAACTGAGAAATGACCCAAAGAACCAGCAGTTCATCTCCAATATGGCGGCCACGTGTGACATTCCCGCGCCTTCTCGCACACACATTCCACATGCACATGTTGGGGCCTCATCCGTGTGGTTCAGCCGCACACCTGCACTTCATCTGTAAAACTCTCCCCTCTACCTATCTTCTGAACCTTGTAACCATTCCTTCACTGTTGATTGAAGTAGCCATTTCTTCACGCCCTGAATAAAAATAGACATTTTTTGAACGTTCTGCATTTTTCTTTGTGAACGTACCATCAGCTCCCCCGGTCCTGTCCTGGAGGTAGATAGAAAGCGTGTGCCTCTCCACAGCCTCACACTATTATATGCCACTTATCTACTGTCCTTTATATTTACCATTGACGCTTATCACCAGGGAAGTGAATTCCAGATCTCCTCTATTGTAGATGTTCTATTCACATTATATTGCTAGCAGAACCCAATTAAATGTTTTAGATGCTGCGGGTTATTCAGCGATTTATTTTTTATTATAGGCTCATCTCGTTGCTGCCTTTGAACAAAGTTTGAGCAACATGACGATCAGGCTGCAGAGTCTCACCATGTCGGCAGAGCAGAAGGTCAGCCTCGCTGGGAGTTGTAGTTCTGCAATTGCTATAGGACCATTCATTTAATAGCTCTCGATAGGAGGGCTATAGGTCCATTCAGTAAATGCTGCGTGAATCTTTGTGACCTGTTTTTTGTCTTTTCTTCCTTCCAGGATTCAGAGTTGAACGAGTTAAGGAAAACCATAGAACAACTGAAGAAGCAGAACGCAGCGGCTCAGGCGGCCATTAACGGTGTCATCAACACCCCGGAGCTCAGCTGCAAAGGTAATAATAATAGGCAGCCGCATCCCCCCGGGCTCCTCTGTCTCCAGGTAATTTCTGATGCAATCTGCCAAACACTAGACAAACCTGTGGTCTGCTGAAAGGATGAGACCAGGCGGCTCCAGTCTAGGAATGGTGCCACTAAAGCTGGCCACTTACCTGGCGAGAACCAAGCGTGCAGCCCTCACCCTCTGTAAATTACCCTGCGGAGGATGTTTATATAGTCATGGCTGTTAACTTACAAATGGCCAATAGATGGCGCTATGGTACACTTACGCTCTAAGGCACATACAGGCAGAACTGCTGTAGAACCCCTTAGATTTCTGGGACTTGTTGTTTCACCTCACCCAATTTATTTTATTACATGTTTTTCTGATCATCATAATGGGAGACCCAGACAATGGGGTTTAGGGCGCTGCCCTCCGGAGGTCACACTAGGTACTACAAGTTTGTAGCACCGCCTCCTCCGCTTATAAACCCCCACCGTAGGAGACATCCTCAGTTTTAAACTTAGTGTGCTCGGAGGATCACGCTTTGCTTGCACTTCACTGCATTCTCACAACTTACGTGATGGCGTATGAAGACAAGGTAAAATGGTCCCATTCGGGACCCTCGACAGCCTCCCCGCTCACCCTTTGTGGAACACGCTGGTGGAGGTACCGGAGGGTTTTTTAGCCTGGACACTTCAGTGTTCTCCCGGTACGCTGTCGTGCTCCTTTCCTTTCCATCCCTCCATGGAGGCTCTGGATAGGGGGAGCCTGGAGCCTTGCACAGCTCCGCTCCGTCCGAGGCCTCCCTAAATGGTGCTTACAGACCGGACGGAGCCAGCCCAGTCCGAGGCCTCCCTAAATGGTGCTTACACTCCGGACTGGTGCTGTACCCCCGTCCGAGGCCTCCCTAAAGGTGCTTACAGACCGGACCGGCACTGAGGCACCTGGTGTGTCTCCTGTGTGCCTGGGGGTAGTGTCTGTCACTGTGGTGTCATGACACTCAGACCGCGCGGTTACCCTCGGGTCCGCGGTTCTGGCGGTGACCCTGTGCTGGGGTCTCCCTGGCTGACCGCCCTGTGTTTTCACAGGGGCTGAGGCTGTAGACTGCGGGTGTTTTTATGTATACATGCAGTCTGAGAGTGTGTGTGGTGATATTCACTCTCGTTTCCCGCGCTGCGGGCTCCGGCACCTCCATTGCTGAGGCAGTCTGGAGGAGGAGGAGGCAGCCCTTATGGTGACATCACCGCTGGGCGTGTTGTGTGTTCTTCCCGCGTGTTCCTGGCTCCGCCCACATCTTCACTGTCGGCGGCCATCTTCTCCCTCACTTCCCGGCTGGGATCTGAACTGCAGCGCGTGTCTGCACTTGCAAGGGAGACCGGAACTCGCGGAGGTCACACACACACACCGCTTCCTCCTACCGCTTTACTGCGGTCGGTAAGCCACCGGGATTCCCGGTTTGTTTGTGACTTTGGCTTATATTCCCCTCACTGTGGAGATGTCCTCAGCTGGGAAGCATGCTGCTAAGGCAGCGGTGGTCACCATTGCCTGTACTACATGCAACGGGACACTGGTGGAGGGGTCCTGCAATAACTGCGGACGCCCAGAGGCCCGATCTGCTACTATTGAGTCTGCAAATCCGGGATTATACCCTGAGGTTCAGGTGATCCCAGGGCCATGGGAAACGCAGAATAAGATTAATGAATCTCTGCTGTCCCAGATGTCCTCCATGTCGCAAACCCTGGAGGCACTGCATAGGAGACTGGAGAACCCAGCTACTCCTCCTAGTTACCCCCGGGTGTCTCTTACTTCTGCTGTAAGACCCCCTAAGCGAGCCCGTGAGGCTTCTCCTGAGCTCCAGACTCTCTCTGAGGAGGAGCGTTCCTCTGATGGTGAGGAAGATGATGGGGGTTCTACTCTTGGGTCTATGTCTGAATCTCCAGATGGGGTGGAGGATCTGGTGTCCTCCATCAATGAGACATTGCGTCTTGTCACTCCTCCTGAGGAGGTGACTGTACACCCCAAGGAGATCTATCAATGGCTGCGGCCAGAGGCTAGACCAAGTGGCTCCTTCATGGACCACACTAATTTCGGAAGGGTGATTAAAGCTCCCAGGTTACACCCTGGGCGGCGTTATGTCCGTAAAACTAAGGACAATCGCTTTCCCTTTCCCCAGGAGGCGCTCCAGGAATGGTCGCAGTCTCCCAAGGTGGATGCTTCCATGACTAGGATTGCTGCGCGCTCCTTGTTTTCTGCCTCTGATAGCTCCTCGTTGAAGGATGCTACTGATAGACAGGTCGAGCAACTCGCCAAGTCTTCCTATGAGGCTGTGGGGTCTTCGTTTGCCCCTAATTTTGCCGCAGTCTGGACCCTACAAGCGATCACTATCTGTTTAGATGGTATTACTGATCTAGCTAGGTCCAGTCCAGAGGTCCTGGCTCTCACTGAGAGAGCAAGGGCCTATGCGGACTATGCCAGGACGGCATCTTTGGAAACTGCCACTCGCTCTGCTGTGGCCTCGGCCAATGCAATTGCGATCCGCAGGCTATTGTGGCTGCGTCTCTGGGACTCAGATGCCACATCTAAGAAGATTTTACAAAATCTTCCGTTCGCTGGTGACAGGCTTTTTGGCACCGAACTGGACAAATTGATAAAGGATTCTGCTGAGTCTAAGATACCGCAGAATAAGCCTAAGCCACGGTACACCGTGAAAAGGAACCCTAAGCAGTGGTCCTTTCGCTCCGGTTCACAGTCATCAACGGCGTCCACTCGCCCAGACCGAGGGGGCAAGCCTGCTACTCAGTGGCGTTCCAAGAGTCGTCAGAAGAAGCCGGCGGGGGCAGCGGCTGCCACCCCCAAGCCCGCTTCGACATGACTCGCTATTTCATCCTGCCTCCCCACAGGTGGGGGGCCGCCTGTCCCGCTTTCAGGACACGTGGTTTCTTCACATTCAAGATCAGTGGGTTCGAGACGTAGTCTCAAGAGGTTACAGGATAGAGCTGACGTCACAACCAATACACCGATTCCATCGGTCGGTTCCATCTCCAGAAAAGGCTCAGGCTTTTTACCTGGTGTTGGAGGGACTCCGCAGAGACGGAGTGGTGGTCCCTGTGCCCACGGAAGAGAGGTTCAGGGGTTTTTACTCCAACCTCTTTATTGTCCCAAAGAAGGACGGCTCTTTTCGCCCGGTTTTGGACCTCAAGTTGTTCAACCGTCACGTGTTGGTTCGGAAGTTCCGCATGGAATCCCTGCGCTCAGTGATCGCGGCTGTGTCACAGGGAGACTTCCTAGCGTCCATCGATATCAGGGACGCTTACCTTCACGTCCCCATTGCACCAGCTCATCAGCGCTGGTTGAGATTCGCAGTGGGGGAAGAGCACTTCCAATTTGTGGCACTGCCATTCGGGCTAGCCTCAGCACCACGGGTGTTCACAAAGGTGATGGCCTCCATGATGGCTCTCCTGCATGCGCAGGGACACGCCGTCATACCCTATTTGGACGACCTGTTGGTCAGGGCGCCATCGGAAGACCTTTGTCGGGTAAGCCTGGAGGTGACCATGAAGTCCCTGGAACGGTTCGGGTGGCTTATCAACATTCAGAAGTCGACCCTGGTTCCGACCCAGTCATTGACATATCTGGGCATGGACTTCCACACGGACTCGGCCCTGGTGTCCCTACCTCAAGCCAAGCAGCTTGCGATCCAATCAGGAGTGCAGAATGTCCTCCTGTCTCCACAGTCATCCCTACGGGTATTGATGAGACTGGTGGGTCGCATGGTAGCGGCGATAGAGGCGGTGCCGTTCGCACAGTTTCGCCTCCGTCCTCTCCAGCTGGAGATTCTTCGCAGATGGGACAAGAGGACGATCTCTCTGAATCGGCTGGTGACACTGTCACAACCAACCAGGGACTCTCTACAGTGGTGGCTACAGCCACTTCACCTGTCACGGGGCCGGTCCTTCCTAAAACCGTCATGGTTAGTGGTGACCACCGACGCCAGTCTGAAGGGCTGGGGGGCGGTGTTCTTGCACCACAGGGCTCAAGGCCTCTGGACTCAGTCGGAGTCGGCGTTGCAGATCAACGTTCTGGAGATCAAGGCGGTCTATCTGGCGCTACTGGCGTTTCAGAAATTCCTGTCAGGACAGCCCATTCGGGTACAGTCCGACAATGCGACGGCCGTCGCCTACATAAATCATCAGGGAGGGACCAGAAGTGCTCAGGCCCTCGCCGAAGTCCACCGCATTCTACTCTGGGTGGAGGAAAACGGCTGCCTGATCTCCGCAGTTCACATCCCAGGGGTCGAGAACTGGGAGGCCGACTATCTGAGCCGACAGGGGATGGACGCCGGAGAGTGGTCTCTACATCCAGACGTCTTCCGGGACATCTGCGGCAGGTGGGGCACTCCGGACGTGGATCTGATGGCCTCACGGCTGAATCATCAGGTGCCCCAGTACATGGCAAGATCTTGGGACCCCCAGTCTCTGGGGGCGGACGCCCTGATTCTGAGCTGGTCCAGATTCCAGCTGCCATATGTGTTTCCGCCTCTGGCTCTGATTCCCAGGGTCCTGTGGAAGATCAGGACAGAATGCAGAGTGGCCATTCTAGTGGCTCCAGATTGGCCCAGGAGGTCTTGGTACCCGGACCTGTGGCAACTGTCAGGCGGACACAGGTGGGCTCTTCCAGAACGCGCAGATCTACTCGCGCAAGGGCCATTCTTCCACCTCAATTCCAGGGCCCTCAGATTGACTGCATGGCTCTTGAGGCCTGGCTGCTGACATCCAGAGGTTTCTCTCCTACAGTGGTTGCCACTATGAATCGGGCAAGGAAACCTGTTTCCAGGAAGATATACCACAGAACGTGGAAAATCTTTTTTACCTGGTGTGCCTCTGGTGGCCGCTCACCGTGGCCTTTGTCTATCCCGACATTGCTGGCCTTCCTACAGTCGGGGTTGGAGTTGGGATTATCCCTTGGCTCTCTGAAAGGTCAAGTATCAGCACTTTCAGTGTTGTTTGACAGGCGCTTGGCGCTCCTCCCGAAGGTACGTCAATTTCTGCAGGGGGTGTCTCGGGTGGTCCCGCCCTATAGACGACCTCTGGACCCTTGGGACCTAAACATGGTCCTGACGACACTGCAGAAACCGCCGTTTGAGCCACTGAGAGACGTCTCTCTCTCTCGTCTGTCCCAGAAGGTGGTCTTTCTGGTGGCGATTACGTCTCTGAGAAGGGTCTCAGAATTGGCTGCACTCTCGTGCAAGTCACCCTTTCTGGTGGTTCACCAGGACAAGGTGGTGTTGCGCCCACGGCCTGAATTTTTGCCGAAGGTGGTTTCAACATTCCACTTGAACCAGGAGATTGTTCTCCCATCATTTTGCCCCGCTCCCGTTCATCAGGTTGAGCGCGACCTCCATACTCTGGATCTCGTGAGAGCTGTACGCATTTATGTGTCCAGGACCGCCTCCTTTAGGAGTTCGGATTCCTTTTTTGTCCTCACGATGGGTCGCTGTAAGGGGTCCGCGGCTTCAAAGTCGACCTTGGCCAGATGGATCAAGGCTCCCATTCAGGAGGCTTACCGGTCTTCTGGTTTGCCTCTCCCGGTGGGTTTGAAGGCACACTCTACTAGAGCTGTGGGTGCCTCTTGGGCCTTGCGACATCGAGCTTCTGCTCTACAGGTGTGTCAAGCGGCCACTTGGTCCAGCCTGCACACTTTCTCTAAGCACTATATGGTGCATGCCCATGCCTCTGCGGATGCGAGTTTGGGCAGGCGGGTTCTCCAGGCGGCGGTTGCCCACCTTTAAAAGGGAACCATGTGTTATCCGTCTTGTTGAGGAACTATTCCCGCCCTGGGGTATTGCTTTAGGACATCCCCATTGTCTGGGTCTCCCATTATGATGATCAGAAAAAAGAGAATTTTGTTTACGTACCGTAAATTCTTTTTTCTTGAATCATCAATGGGAGACCCAGCACCCACCCAGTTGTTCCGTTGCATGTTTGCATTTGATCTGTTCTCTGTTGAGACAGTGTTCCGGGTTGTTACACCGTCTGTGCACGGCATTCTTCCCGATGTTTCGGGTGTGGTTTATTTCTCCTCGCAGCTTATGGACTAAACTGAGGATGTCTCCTACGGTGGGGGTTTATAAGCGGAGGAGGCGGTGCTACAAACTTGTAGTACCTAGTGTGACCTCCGGAGGGCAGCGCCCTAAACCCCATTGTCTGGGTCTCCCATTGATGATTCAAGAAAAAAGAATTTACGGTACGTAAACAAAATTCTCTTTTTTTTGCATTGTAGTAAGATTAGATTTATTTTCTCTACAGGAAATGGGACAACTCCAACAGCTGACCTGCGGATCCGCCGGCAGCACTCGTCAGATAGCGTCTCCAGCATTAACAGCGCCACAAGTCACTCCAGCGTGGGCAGCAATGTGGAAAGCGACTCTAAAAAGAAAAAGAACCGGAAGAACTGGGTGTGTAGATGCGTAGAGCTGCCATCAGATGGGTGCTGGTACTTACGGGTCACGCCGGCACTAGGTGCTGCCGCACACAGTCTTACTGGGGCACTCCACTTATACACATTTATGACAATTTCATAACTGTGATTATTGGAGACATGAACGCTGGGATTTCTACCCATCCCAAGGAGAAACCAATCCATCACTCCTCTATATTTGTCATCAAAGTGTTTTCCCTCTCCGTAACTCTAGCAATCTTACCAATTATTAGAATTAGCTGTTTCTCAGATGGACCCTTCACATAAAGTTTCTTCTGTAACATTACATTAGTTCTCTTCCTTCTGCACATGGACCAATGATCACTGCTATATATCACATATGTCCAGTGCTGAGAACCTGCTGACAATCGTGTGTATGGAGGCCTCCTGACTATCTGAAGATATGAGTTGCAACTTAATCTCTGCTGTACTATAATAAGATGTAATCAATACATAAAGGGAGTGTGTCTAACCAAACTGATAGCATAAAGTAGTCACACCACCTTGTAGGGAATATCGCCCCTATAATAATCACACTTTTAGTGCTCTGATCACTGCCTCTGTTCTAAAGAAACTGAATTTTAATCAGATATGTTAATTAGGTGTTCTATGCACCCTGGGTGTGGCCAAGAGGTACAGTGCACTGCGATTTTGCATGTCCTCACCTCGCTCACTGGTGAGTGACTTTTCTGAGCTTTATCTACAATCAGTGCTTGCTTTGAGAAAACCAGAAGTGTCAATTACCTGTGAGGAGGAGGGACATGCAATACCAGTGTGTATAGTGATGCACTGAGCCTCTTGGCCACACCCAGGGTGCACCAAGCACCATAATTAGCATATGTGCAAACTTCCTTTTAAGCAGAACAGAGGCACAGAGGCAGCGATTAGAGCACTAAAGGTGTGATATTACAGCAGTGATATCCCCTACAAGGCTTTGTGCTCGTTTATACGGTTAGTTCTGGCTGCCAAACTCCATTTAAGTTTTCTGTTCCTTTAATGCTGGTAATTACTTCTTACCCTGGTGTTGATTTGCTTGCCACTAACCATTTTGTGACTGATCATACACACAGATTTCGAAGACAAACCATTCTCTTTCTTCATGGACCACCCCTTCTAATGGATTAGCTCCAGGCTGACTGCAGGGGGCTCTGCTGACCCTATTTGATGAGATTTTAGTACCAATATAGTTGTGCCATGTATAATATAATGCTGCAGAAGTGAAGGATAACGCTGCAACCCTGCAATGAGCGATCATCCAGCACAGACATTACCATACCTTCAGACAGAAGCTCAGTCAGGGAATCCTTTTCCCTTATGGAGACTATATGCCTTAATAAAGGACTTATGGAGAGGGCATTGTTCACTAAATTGTATTCCCAGTTTCTGTGCTGTTAATTGTGAAGTAGTGTTCCCTGTTATCAGCTATACCAGGCTGCAGTACATCAGTCATAGATTTCTCTGCCCCCTGTTTATGGGTCTTGACCCATCTTGTGCACTAGACAGGTCAGATCCGGCGCTATCACGATGGGTCTGTGTGTATGAGCAGCGCTGTACATGTCCTGGATCTCCTGGACCGTAGAACATGCGGAAATCTCCCTGCTCTTGTTTGTATTTGTCTGTATTTGGGGCATATGGCATTTTTCTGTCTGTTTAAATTGTCTTTTTTTGTTGTTTTTTCCCTCCTGTTCCCTTCTGCTTGCTTGTCCTGTCCCAGGTGAATGAGGTAAGGTCTGCAGCCCTCCGTCACCCCTCCTGTCATCATCTCCTCCACCACGGCTCATTCTTCATCTTACAGTCATCATTCACCTCTGCAGCTCATCCCATCCCCCTCCTGTCATTGCTGTTTGCTTCAACTCTCAGCCTCAGGCTCATTGTCTCTTACTGACAATATCATTTTTCTTTGCAGCTGAGAAGTTCTTTTAAACAAGCTTTTGGCAAGAAGAAGTCGCCCAAATCTGCGTCCTCCCATTCTGACATTGAGGAAATGACGGATTCCTCGCTGCCATCGTCACCCAAGTTACCACATAACACGATTCTGTCTACTCCGCTGATGAGGACCTCTCAGTCCAGCTCTCTGTAAGTGACCGAGCACCACTGTACGGTATTACGTTATATGTCCCTCCCGTTCTGTGCTATGTAAGGCTGCGTTCACATATGGTGCATTGCTGCGTTTTGTGAGGATCCGCACAGCCATACGTTGTGTGTGTGAACGCTGCTGAAGTATTCACCTGTGCTTTTACTCAACTCTCCGCACTCCCCCAGTGATCTCTTCTCATCCCAAAGGCCGCAGCATGCGGCAGCCTCTAGGACCCTGCAGAACCATGTGACCTGGCGACATCGCTCAGTCACATGGTATAGTCCCGGGTCCTCCAAAGGTCCTACAGCATCACGATGAGGAGAGATCACTGTGGGAGTGTGGTGAGGTGAGTGAATAGTGCAGTGAAAATAGCACCAAATAATTGACATGTGACTTCTTTTTGTGGACATGCTTTTCAGCCCAAAAGCAGATCCATAAAAAGCTCAGCATGTGAAATGTATTGACTTGGCTGGGACAGCGAACGTCAATGCGTTTCAATGCATTCCACTGCAATAGCGGAACCGCAATTAGTGGATCAATAGCGCAGCAATTGCGCAGCGTGTGAGTGCAGCCTTTACATTGCCAAAAGTATGGCATGTTTACCCACTTCATTGCCCTAAGGAAATTAAATAAATTCCATCACTACACTAGACCACCAGGGATACTGGTATTATTTCACTCACTACCCTAGACTACCAGGGATACTGGCATTATCTCACTCAATGCCCTAGACCACCTTGGACACTTGGTTGATTTCCTCACTGCCCTTGACTACCACGAATACAGGAATTGAATCACTCACTGCTCTAGACCATCAGGGATATTATCTCCTCGACTACCATAGACCACCAGGTATACTAGAATTAGCCTCCTCACTGCCCTAGACCACCAGGGATACTAAAACGGTCTCCCTCAATGTTCTAGAACACTAAGCAACCTGACATTACTGCTTCATGTTGACTTTAAATCCCTAGTACTTTCAGGCAGAATGAGGGTTAAACAATGTCCATTCCCTGACCTACACCACCATAAACCCTATCACTGTACTAGACCACCAGGAATGCTGAAATTAAACAATCCACTGCCATAGAGAACATGGACACTGTGCCCTCTTATGTTTCCCAACTTTTACATATATAGATAGAGACACAGATAAAGAGGGGAGAAATTGTATTGTACATATTTATATGTACAAATGCAATTTCTCTTCTCTTTCTCTAAATGAGGGGAACCGAAATGAGTGCACCCCTCTATAATCCCCAGTATATAGTAGCAGGTTGATAGCCACTAGTATCCAGCAGGTCATTCCTCTCTCCTGAGCTCTGCACTACATCCATTCTGACACTAAGCTCAGCGCCGGGCTTCGACCTATGCGGGTAATTGAAGCAGTTTACTATCCGTTAATCATTTAATTGCTAGATAAGCCATAATTGCTCAATTACAAGTTAATTATAGAAATCCATATGCTCTTGTCAGTACAAGTGATGACATCAATGCTACACCCATGAGTGTCAGAGATGGATATTTCTCTGGCAGTATCTGAACCTGAGACCTTTCTGGATCCGTTTAGGTGTTATATCTGCTGTCCTGCCAGATTTGATTTTTAAAAAAAAAAATAAAAAAAAAAAGCCATGAAAGCGACACACAACGGCTGCTGTCAGTGGCTTCATCAGACGCAGCCCATGTAATCCAGAGAACAGAGCTACAATGTTGTGCAGCCTTCTAATACACTTCAGTTCCCGATCATTTGATTGCTGTCAGTGAATAGTGACATTCTTGGTTACATTCAGAGACTTATATTCTGTACAGACCTAATACTTCATATAGCTGAGGTTTTGTTACAAGGGTATCCAGTCCAGACAATTACCTTAAAACAACAGGACCACAATTCCCTCTCCTGTGCTTGTGCTTGGTTACAATGTATCAGCACTAGTTTGTAAATGTTTCCATTCACGGAAAGCAGAATGGCAAGGAATTAAAATGCAGCCTAGAGAATGTGAAACATTTCATTGCACCGTGACAAAATTGTCCATCAGTTACTGCCAACTGGTGCAGGAGCGGCGGTGGAGCCGGGGTGGGGGGGTAGCATGTTCCTCATGAAAAGCCATAATGACTCTTATTATCTAATAGAAATGACAACATGTTTTGTGCCATTTGGGCTGATACAAGAGTAAAGCAAACCTGATCGCTGAGATTGATGGTTAGAACATGCTTGGATCGGCCTCGTCCCTCTCGCTGTACAGTAATATATTAGATTTATAAGCAGCGCTGGCTTCCAGCAGATTCTGCCTGGATTGTATCTTTGGCTGGAAAGGGTCCATAAACTTCACATTTTATTTACAGGCTCTCCGATTGCTCAATAAACGAGGCTGACAGCGTTCTGCAGTTGCGCAACGAGCTCCGCGACAAGGAAATGAAGCTGACCGATATCCGCCTGGAAGCCTTGAGCTCGGCGCATCAGCTGGATACACTGCGCGACTCCATGAACAGAATGCAGGTGCAGACCTGAGACCCCAGACGGCACCACGTAGACCCATACACTGCTGCAGTACCATCAATGACCATGCAGGGGCAGTCACCCCTATATTGCTTCACATGCTCACTACATCTTTCACCTACTGCCCCCAATATCTCGCTTCTGCTTTCATGTACATAAACGACAATACTCACACTATTTTATATCTGCATTGTGTTTTCATTACTTTTAGGATCCCTGTTTGATGTCAGTAAATGAAACTATCCTATTTACATCCAGAACAGACAAACAGATCTCTTATTCATCACAGCCGAGGGGTTGTTGTCACTGGGTCTAGACAAATCCTATATGAGATGGGCACAAATCTCTATCCTGTCCTGATGATTTGCTTCATTGTGTCAGTTCAGCTCATAGAGGATTGTCTAGAAGTGTTTGTTCTTATGGATGTGCATGTAAACAGGACTGTTGTCATACACTGACAGCAAGCAGGGGTGTGGAGACATTTTATTGCAGAACTTTTTGTTTTATTTATATAACAAAAACTTTTTTAACCTTTCCTGATCCTTTTTGTTTTCTAAAGTAAGTTGTAAAACTGTAGTTAATGTATCGTCAGTGGCACAACTTGATGCTCATGGGTGCCAATGCAACAGCTACTAGGGGGCCCCCATTTATTGCTAGTTTTTAATAGTATTGGTCTTTTCATATAGGTCAAAGAGACTTTTTGGGCTCCCTAGACTCGAGGGCCCGGGTGTGATTCCAAGCCCTGCACCTATCGTAGTTATGCCCCTGTCTATAGGCTTCCTTTAGTATATAGCAATTCAATAATATTGCCTTCCTTGACTGACCGGACACCACTCACCCCATTGTATGATTAGACTAATATTCTATTCTTCTGTTTAGTCGGAAATCGAGAAGTTGAAGGCTGAAAACGATCGCTTGAAGGCTGAAAATACCGGGAGTTGCAGCAGGACACCATCCCAGATCTCCATCTCCTCTTCTCCGAGACACTCCATAGGATTTCCCCAGCCTGGAATAACCATGACAGAGTCCTCCAGCCTAGGTAAGTACAGAGGAATGCCTGGGAAATATCAGGATTGATGCATATCATAGGACAGTGATAGGTGACCCCTGTGATTGCCCAGTGTTCACCCCATCTCACGGCGAGGACCCTCAGTGACCAGTTAGCTGGATGTGCATTGATCTTGTCTCTCAATAGGGCTCCATGCTATTTAATCTGTGTTCACCCTCCCGGCTTGTTGATTTGTCTTATAGACATGTTGCTGGATGCCTCGGCTGATGGCACCATGCGCAGGGAGAGCCGCCATGTGAAGATTGTTGTGAGCTTCATGGAGGAGATGAAGTGGAGAGAGGTATGTGATGCATATACATAGGTCTGTCTGCTATATTCTACACCTGAGCACATTGTGTTACATTATCAGGATTACGATGTCTCTGTTCGTTGTCATCACAAGCCTGATGAATCCCATTGTCTTCCATAAACAATCAAAATACATTAGAAAAATACTTTTTTATTAAGCAAACACCATCTAGTGTCCACATTATGAATAGTGAAGATTTACCTCTTCCTAACCTCGTTGCTTGTCCCGCAGGAATGCCGGCCTCGTGTCTTCCTTATTGGGTGCATCGGTGTCGGTGGCAAAACCAAATGGGACGTTCTGGATGGCGGTGGTCCGAAGGTTGTTCAAGGTAATTTGTGGGGCCACATCTTAGTGGTGATCCCTCTTTTTTATGTTTCACATTGCTGCTGTGACTGACGCTGTGTATTTACAGGAATATTTAGTACACGTGGATCCAGTAACACAGCTAGGGCTGAATTCCGACAGCGTTGTTGGTTACAGCATCGGCGAGATCAAGCGGACGAACACAGCCGGGACCCCTGAGCTGCTCCCCTGCGGCTACCTTGTGGGGGAGAGCGACACCATTTCTGTCTCATTAAAAGGTACGAATATTTGTGTTATATGGGATATGGATGGAATAAGAGGAGTTTCTTGCTTGGGATGTCCCTTGCCAGAGTTCAGTTTCTTCTTCCGATGTCTGGGAAGCTTTAGTCGCTGCCTCTGTGTTGTGTTCCCGCCATTGATTTCTTTCCTGTATTTATGTCAGGTCTCTTGGAGAGCAGCTTGGACAGTCTGGTGTTTGAGACTTTGATTCCTCGACCGATATTACAACGTTATGTCTCATTATTGATGGAGCATAGAAGGATTATCTTGTCTGGTCCTAGCGGGACAGGAAAAACCTACCTGGCGAATCGTCTGTCTGAGTACATGGTGCTGCGTGAGGGCCGGGAGCTGACAGACGGGATTGTCGCCACCTTCAATGTGGATCACAAGTCCAGTAAGGTAATAACTCCTCCAGCGTGGTATGAACCCTACATGAAGACTTGGCTGAAATTTCACTCTCCTAATACAATGTGTAATATTCTGTCGCCCTCCAGGAGCTGCGTCAGTATCTCTCCAACCTTGCCGATCAGTGCAACAGCGAGAACAACGCAGTGGACATGCCCCTCGTAATCATCCTGGACAACCTCCACCATGTCAGCTCGCTGGGCGAGATCTTTAATGGACTCCTCAACTGCAAATACCACAAATGGTAATAATGGTTCTGCCATGAACTAGATGGACTTAGTCTTCCTTCAACCTTAAAAAACTATGAAACTATCTTATGTTGTATAGATTGTTCCTATGACCTGATGTCTATACAGGCTTTCCAGTTAGACAATCTGAAGGAATAGTGAGGAGGATGAGGATGACTGAATCCTCCTCACTAGGGATCTGTATATAAGATGTCACTGATTAATGAGCAGTGTTATCCAGCAGGCACCACGCAATTGATTAATCAATATATAGATTTGTTTTTTCTATTCTGCAGCCCATACATAATTGGCACCATGAACCAGGCCACGTCGTCCACCCCAAACCTACAGCTTCATCATAACTTCAGGTGAGTCTTTTTGTTTATGACCAGGGTGAAGGCCGTATATATTGGTTTTCTTTAATAGTTTTAACCCAACTTAACCATTTATTTCAAAACCAGTCAGTGCCCCTGCTCTAAATACATAAAGGAGAAGGCTGCAACTGCGCAGAGTTTTGGAGACCGCACAGTTCAGGCCGGTGGAGTGATCATCCTGCAGCGCACTGCCCCATCAAGCCTGCAGGCAGGGAAGCTGTGTGCTCCTATAGGTCAGGGGTGCACAACTCCAGTCCTCAGAGCCACCAACAGTGCATGTTTTTAGGATTTATTTAACAATGCACACATAATGAAATTGTTACCTGTGCAATACTAAGGAAATCCTGATAACATGCAGTGATGGTGGCTCTGACGACTGGAGTTGTGCACCGCTGCTGTAGATCAAGTCATTAGGACAACCTTCCTAAAAGGAGTGTCTGTTTTCCTGCAACAAAGGTCATTTTAATGTTCATTTTAATAAATAGGTCTTGGAATAATAATATGTTCCATAATTGGATGTTTTTAAATGAAAAAAATAAACGTCCTTGTGCTGAGATATTCTTATGTATGTGTCCCTGCTATGTACTGTGTAATGGATGTGTCTTGACTATACAGGGACATGGTCTGATCATACCACATCTGCTGGACTGAGATAATCTTATATATGTGTCCCTGCTATATACCATGTAATAGATGTGTCTGACCATACAGGGACATGGTCTGATCATACCACATCTCCTGTGCTGAGATAATATTATATAAGTATCCCTGCAATGTGCTGTGTAATGGATGTGTCTGACCGTACAGGGACATGTTGTGATCATACCACATCGCTGTGCTGATATCTTATATGTTGTCCGCTATGTACTGTGTAATGGATGTGTCTGACCGTACAGGGACATGGTCTGATCATACCACATCTCCGGTGTTGAGATATTGTTATATTTGTCTCTCCGCTATGTACTGTGTAATGGATGTGTCTGACCGTACAGGGACATGGTCTGATCATACCACATCTCCTGTGCTGAAATAATCTTATATGTGTGTCCCTTCTATGTACGGTCTAACGGATGTGACTAAGTCCCTGCGTGGTAATTGTATACAACTGTATTATGGCAATTAGAAACATTATCCATTTTTTAAGATTGTTTGTTAATAAGAGACACAGTTTAGTTATTGAACAAGCCCTTTAAATCCCTCACTATTGTAATAACTCTGCTTGCTGCAAGTAAATGAGCATGTTCAGATGTACATTTAAAGGCTTAATCTGCGTATGATGTACATAATGTCAGTGTATGTAGTATCTAGGTGTCATCAGGACCGGTTTTCAGCCTTTGGGAATGAACAATGAATGTTTACATTCCTTATCACCGAGGGTCTTTGCTCACTTCAAGTGAATGGAAAAATACAGTTTATAACAACGTTTTATAACTTTCCTATATATTAGACTTTATATACTGGGAATCCCCTTTTGAGGTGTTTTAATTTATCTTACATTATTACGGGGCCCCTGGACTCCCCGACCATGTATATGGGGACCCCAAACCCTCCCATGACTGTTGATGTTGTTGGAAATCAGAATCAAGCGCACGGTCATTTGTTCCCCAGGTAGGGGAGTCTGGCAGCTGCCCACTCCGCTCTCCCCATAGAGAACCCAAGCCCCAAGCTGCATGTACAGATGTATGGAGGAGTCGTACGACTGATCTCTAAAGTGCATGGACACCTAGTTGTCATGTTTCAGGCCTCTATCACAGGCCTCTGAGTCGCCATCATGTAACCTATCCTTTGACCTCTATGTTACACAGGTGGGTGCTATGTGCCAACCACACTGAGCCAGTCAAAGGTTTCCTTGGGCGCTATCTCCGGAGAAAGTTGATTGAAACAGAAATGAGCAACCGCACAAGAAATGTGGAGCTGGGGAAGATCATAGACTGGATCCCCAAAGTCTGGCAACACCTAAACCGCTTCCTGGAGACCCACAGCTCCTCAGATGTCACCATCGGTGAGTCACTCACACACACAAGAGACATCATCCAGGTTATGGGTCCACTCAAGATGTATTCTTTTTAGCTGTCAGTAGATGGTGCTGTTACACACAGAAGAGTAATTTAAAGAGACAGTAGAGCCAGTGTCTGCCCTGTGAATGGGGTTTGTGAAATATTTTCTGTCATCTACTTTATTCTAGGTCCTCGTCTGTTCCTTTCTTGCCCAATGGATGTTGATGGCTCGAGGGTTTGGTTTACTGACCTCTGGAACTACTCCATCATCCCCTACCTACTGGAAGCTGTGAGAGAAGGGCTGCAGGTATAAAAGCGGATCTCTAAGATCATTCATTGGGCCGCCATGTTGATCATGTGCAATGCATAAAATTTCCTTCTGATTTCCACATGCTAGTTGTATGGCAGAAGAGCCCCCTGGGAAGACCCTGCCAAGTGGGTTATGGATACCTACCCCTGGACAGCTGTGCCCCTGCAGCACGAGTGGCCTCCTCTTCTCCAGCTACGGCCAGAAGATGTTGGATTTGATGGGTATTCAGTGCCCAGGGAGGGGACATCAAGCAAGCAAGCTCCATCAGGAGATGGGGACGGAGATCCTCTGGTAAGGAACCTGCAGACTGCTGCCCTAAAATATAAAATTATAAATTGTTAGCAAAACGTTTTGCAGGACACTGGTGTAGTAGCCATTTCAATATTCTGTGGCCAGCAGACATCAGCCATGCGAATCTCCTCATTCCTGCCACCACTGATACAAAGTCATGTCACGATAAATTCATCATGCCGCATCATCATGACATCGCTCTCCCTGGTCAGAAGAAATGCCGGGGTTTCTTCAGGGCATTGGTATGGTGGTCACACTTGATATCTGCAGCTAAGTGAATGCAGCCTGGTAATGAAAGTGTTGGACCTGATATTTTCATACTGGCAGCCCAGGGCCAAAAAAGTGTTCCCTATAGCATTAGCTGGTGTTAGGTCTTGTGTAACGGCATGCCCTGACATACCCTTTAAGATTTTTGCCCTTTTTCTGATACATTTTTTGCTCTTACAGATGAACATGTTGATGAGGCTCCAGGAAGCAGCCAATTTTTCCAGCCCCCAGAGCTACGACAGTGATTCCAACAGTAACAGCCATCACGACGATATATTGGATTCCTCCCTGGAGTCAGCACTGTGATGATGAGTCGCCCATTTACTGGACATGAAAGACATTTTAGGCTCTTAAACGGAGGAGAGCGCTGGTCGCTGCACCCTGTTTGATGTGACCATGTGTTAGAATCAAGGCTGCACTACTTGTTACATGCACCAGGCTGAAACGCCTGCAACACTGAAAATGTTTTTTGCTGTAGGTCCACAGGCAGGACAGGGGATGGCACACTGCCTATGCTGCTCTAACCAAACACACAGAGGTACTGGTCCTGCCAGCTTCACTAGGTAACCTCAGTGCAGATAGTCGCTGACTACGCTGCTTGCCTTGCTCTCGGTGTGTATAACTGGTGCTGCTGGGGGATGGAGCGTCTGCTGAAAACAGTATACAGCTATGCAGGACGCTCTGTGCTGCCCACCCTACCCTGAGCATGAAAGGGCTCATCACCGCCACACGGATATTGTTTTATAGGCAACGACCATTGATTGGGACTGAGACCAAACCAAAAACTGAATCGCCACCTCTTCAGTCATAGTACAGGTGTTTATTATATGATGAGTTACTAGAGACAGGCTGGTATCGGGAGCCCCCAATACATTTTGTGCAATCAATCATTTGCTCGGTGTCTGTTCCCTTTGCAGGTGCAGTAGTAGATGGGCTTGTCTCACATATCACACATTGCACTGTGCAAGTTCCCTAATACATACAGTGGGGTAGAGCGGAGCTGCCGACCCATCCTTCCTCAGGTAACTGTCTGCTCTAACATCGATGTCTCTCTATGCTACCATCTCCCCCATTGTGGTGCTAACTTTTCAATGCCTTATAATCATGGTGGGTAATCTATGACTCCCCAGCTGGGTCTGATCTGTCTGTCACAGCTGGGACTTGTAGTACAGACACAGCTGGGAAGCTACACCTGGTACAGGGATAATATCAGTCCCCATGTACTTGCTGCATTATGAACTTTATTTGTATTTTTTTAGGGGGAGAAGTTTGCATTAATTAGCTTTTTTGTTTTTGCATTTTACAAGGGAATAGACACCCTGTAATATCCTACTCTTTCCACCTGGCATCATTATCTATACATAGAGGTGCTAACTGTCGGAGTAGCTCTTCCATACCTCATGTGTTCTGCTTCATGTTAGATGTGGTTACAATAGCCTGATTGAAAACACTTTCACAATGACGCTGCATGGATTGGAAGGTGAAATGTGCATGATATCTTCAGTTATACTGCAATCATGCACCAAAATTCTCCAATCAAGAGAAGGGGCTGAAAAAGCAAATGCGTCGGTAGAATTCAGAGAGTTCCCCGGCACTGAAATTCATAACTGTGAATATGGCTGGATGTTTCAGATCACTGACAGGTTTCACAAATAAATATATATCTATATTTATAGCTTTGGGATTCTGTATATAAGTCACAATTCATTGTCTGTGATGCCTGAAACGCATCGGGATGTTCTAGATTACACTGTATTGTCCTTCGTTAACGTCAGGGAGCTGGTCTGCCTGGATGTATATTTAACGGGAAGCTATTTTTTTTTTTAACCTTGTTATATCCCATGATGTAGCTCATGCGTTCCACGTCTCCGCCATTTTGGTGCCGGCTCGGATACAGCTGTCTACACGGTCAGTGTATTATATAGACTGTTATATCAGCGCTGCGCTGGACGACACTTAGAATCGCTCAATGTTCCTGAAAGTTTTGATAATCCCAATTGCCTTTTAGAAAGTCAATCATCAGATCTCCGCTGGATTCTATGCAACATTATTATAGAGGAGACCAGAATAACAAGAGATTAATATAACCCCCCTCCAATGCTGTAAATTGTATGTGACGTGAGTGAAACGCGTCATGTATCGCACCCGCATGTTAATATTTTCTCACGTTGGACAGCAGTTTGCCTTCTGAAGATGTAAATGTTCCTGGTGTAACAAATGTAAATACATAATGAATCTGCTGCATTTTGATGACATTTTTTTAGCCCTTTTTGTAAAAAAGAAAAAAAAAAAAGGAAATACAAAGAGGCAGGGGGGTGAGTATTTTGTGTAGAATTTCCTTTTTTTGCCTGGATTTATTTTTTATTTGAGATGACTTTTCGCACGGTCGGATCAGGTCGTGTTTCCTGTCAATACGAACAAAACTGATTGTACCAGTCTTAAATTATTACTGATTCAATAAATCGATGCTTATTTATGCTGTGTGGAGTCATTGTGTCCTGAAACTTTCCAGTAGACTTTGGCTTCGATTCATCATCCATTTTGTACCTTTTTAGAGGAAGGGGGTGGGAGGGTTGAGTTATAGTTGGTGCAAAAACTAAATTTCCTAAAAATCCAAGCTTCACTTGCCATAGAGCACATTGCAAGTCACACGCAACTGCTATTTGGACATTTTATTTATTAATTTATTTTTCATCAACTCTAAAGTAAGTGTGCGACGTCAAGTATTTAATGTACAGCCAGACATTGGTACCAACAGAGCCAAATGCATTCAGAGGCACTAACGTCTTTAATAAAGTTGGGGCAATTCACTTATAAGGATCTTCTTGTTAATATTGAGGTATAAAGCATTGACGTTTTATCCATGACTACTTTCCTTCAGAAACAGCGCCTCCCCTGACCATAGGTGGTGTGAGACATTGCATCTCGGCTCCATTCTTGTCAGTGGGGCTGAGTTTCTATGTGAGGTACCACCAATGGTCAGGTGTGGTGCGGGGTCTGAAAGCAGATATGATTTGGATAACCTCTTTAAATCTGCCAAAAAGCCTGGACAGGCCTCTATTCAAGGCCTCTTTATAGTCATGACTGAGTAATGATGTTAATGGGACAGTGTAAGGATAGGGTAGACACTGTAGATTCTCTCATCTGAGAGAATCAAGGCGATTTTGCAAATGACTGGTCAAAAGTTTTATCAATGTCAACATAGTGTGCTCCAATACTCTAGGATGAGAAGAGTGAGAACAAAATTTCTCCATCTCCTCCATTCTGTGAAAATCAGACTGCACTCAGATGTCACCCGTGTGCAGTCCGATGGTTTCCACACACCCATAGACTTGCATGGCTGATGGCAATCTGAATATCAGATGAAACTGTCCAAGGAAAAATTTGGACATGTGCACAACCCTATAGACTAACATTGATCCGGGTATGATTCAATGTTTTGTTGGATCACACTCAGACCAAAAATACGATCATCTGCCCTTGCCCTAGACTGCGGATGACAACTGAAACAGCCCCATACTGCTTCAGTGTTTACAATGTTTCTCTCCACAATCACTTCACCTTTTTACTCCGGATAGCCCGGAGTAACTTCTTATAGGTAAAAATTCAGCCCCTGGGACCAGCGCCAATCAGCAGAATGCCGCACTTCTCTAAATCTTACCACCTTACTAAATAATACCTTTATATTTATCCTGGATGAATCTATACAGTAAACAACAATATTATCACTGGATAACACCAATATACAGTTTCTAGATAATACTGCAATACTGTCCCAGGATGAAACCAAACAGTAACAAAATATTACTACTATAATGAATAATAACAAATCTAAGGGGGTATGTTTTTGCCTTGTGGAGAATGACATGCCAGTATGAGGAGACTTAAATGCCTGCAATGCTCCTCTGGAAAATGTAAGGCGGCCGTCACACGGAACGATATCTTGCCCGATATCGTTTAAGCGATCTCCTTTTTGATCGCTTAAGCGATATCGGGCAAGATATCGTTGCATGTAATCAAGCGATTTACGATGGTAAATCGCTTGATCGTGACATCGCTGATCTGAGGTCCGGTTCTCAGATCTAGCGATGAACGATGCAACGATCTGCATCATCGTGGTGTATGACACCACGATGATCCATCTCCCAGCGACCGCGCCTATGCTGGGAGATGGTAACTATGGTACACGTCGGGTAACTAAGCGACGCGCGGCGCCTAGTTACCCGATGTGTACCATAGTAACGAGTGAGATCGCTGCTCCACATCGCTGGTGAGTCTGTCTGTGTGACATCTCACCAGCGATGTGAGCGATATTGTAAGCGATTGCGCGTGCACGTGATCGCTTACAATATCGCTAAAGATATCTCACCGTGTGACGGCCGCCTAATATGCATGCCAAATCTGACAAGTGACTCTCCAGAATGTGAAATCTTACCCCTTAGATCCTAGTTCTTAGTCTCTCACCGAGCCAAATCAGATCTCATACTTTGCACTGATGAGTGGCAATTACCCCGAAACACTGTGTCTGCAAAATGAGATTCTTGTTTGGGTATTATTACTAAGTCATATGACAAGACTTGTTATTGTTGATATTGACTTTTAGGATCACTACTTCCAGTAGGTGGCGCCAGAGTTCGTCCTCTTCCTGTCTGTACCGTTATGAAATACCACCATGATATAATTACTAAAAAAATACCACTGTCATTTCTAGATAGGAGCAATATATAGTTAAGAAATATCAGTATACTGTCACTCAATAACACCACCAATAGGCGAGGAGGAGGTGTATGTTTATACGTAAAATCATCCTTAAAACCCATCCTGCGTGATAATATAGGTGAATCTAATGGAAATGTAGAGTCTCTGTGGGTGGAGATAAGGGGAGGGGGAAAAAATAATAAATTACTGATAGGGGTTTGTTTATAGTCCCCAACAATAATGGAAGTGGAGGAGAATATCCTCATAAAGCAAATAGATGAAGCAGCGACTCAGGGAGAAGTCATTATTATGGGGGACTTCAACTACCCTGAAATACATTGGGGATCAGAAACCTGCAGTTCCAGCAAAGGTAATAAGTTTTTGAAAACTATAAGAGACAATTACCTTTCACAACTGGTTCAGGACCCAACAAGAAGGGGGGCACTGCTGGACCTAATATTAACCAACAGGCCGGACCGCATATCAAATATACGGGTTGGAGGTCACTTGGGTAATAGTGATCATAACTTAATAAGCTTTCAAGTATCCTTTACTAAGACGTGTAGTAGAGGGGCCACAAGGACACTAAACTTCAGGAAGGCAAATTTCCAACGGTTGAGAGATGATCTTAGGGCAATAAACTGGGACGATGTCCTGAGACATAAAAGTACACAACACAAATGGGAGATGTTTATTAGCATCCTGAATAGGACCTGTGCACAATATATACCCTATGGGAATAAGCATGCTAGAAATAGGAGGAAACCACTATGGCTAAATAAAGCGGTAAGAAGTGCAATATGTGACAAAAAGAAAGCATTTAGGGAATTAAAGCAAGTAGGTAGTGATGAAGCATTAAATAAATACAGAAAATTAAATAACATTTGTAAAAAGCAAATCAAGGCAGCAAAGATTGAGACAGAGAGACTCATTGCCAGAGAAAGTAAAAAGAATCCCAAAATATTTTTTAACTACATAAATAGTAAGAAACTAAAAAATGATGGTGCTGGCCCCTTTAAAAATAGTCTGGGTGAAATGGTGGATGAGGATGAGGAAAAAGCAAATATGCTAAATGACTTTTTTTCAACAGTATTTACACAAGAAAATCCCATGACAGACAATATGATCAGTGATAACAAAAATTCTCAATTAAACGTCACCTGCTTAACCCAAGAGGAAGTACGGTATCGTCTAAAAATCACTAAAATTGACAAATCCCCGGGCCCAGATGGGATACACCCCAGAGTGCTGCAGGAATTAAGTACTGTCATAGATAGACCATTATTTTTAATATTTAAAGATTCCATAATATCAGGGTCTGTACCACAGGACTGGCGTATAGCAAATGTGGTGCCAATATTCAAAAAGGGGACAAAAACTGAACTTGGAAATTATAGGCCAGTAAGCTTAACCTCTACTGTGGGTAAAATCCTAGAGGGTTTTCTAAGAGATGCTATACTGGAGTATCTGAACAAAAATAACCTCATGACCCATTATCAACATGGTTTTACGAGGGACCGTTCCTGTCAAACTAATCTAATAAGCTTCTATGAAGAAGTAAGTTCTGGACTGGACCAAGGAAATGCAGTGGATGTGGTGTATATGGACTTTTCAAAAGCTTTTGATACGGTGCCACACAAAAGGTTGATACATAAAATGAGGGCAATGGGGATAGGGGAAAATATGTGTAAGTGGGTTAAGAACTGGCTTAGTGATAGGAAACAAAGGGTGGTTATTAATGGAACACACTCAGAATGGGTCACAGTTAACAGTGGGGTACCACAGGGGTCAGTGTTGGGCCCGCTCCTATTTAATATATTTATTAATGACCTTGTAGGGGGCATACAGAGTAGAATCTCAATATTTGCAGATGACACTAAACTCTGCAGGGTAATCAATACAGAGGAGGACAATTTTATATTACAGGAGGATTTATGTAAACTAGAAGCTTGGGCTGCTAAATGGCAAATGCGCTTTAATGGGGATAAATGTAAAGTCATGCACTTGGGCAGAGGAAACAAAGGGTATAATTATGTGCTTAATTATAAAACACTGGGCAAAACTACCACTGAAAAAGACCTGGGTGTATGGGTAGATGACAAACTCACATTTAGTGGCCAGTGTCAGGCAGCTGCTGTAAAGGCAAATAAAATAATGGGATGTATTAAAAGAGGCATAGATGCTCATGAGGAGAACATAATTTTACCTCTATACAAGTCACTAGTGCGACCACACTTAGAATACTGTGTACAATTCTGGTCTCCGGTGTATAAGAAAGACATAGCTGAACTAGAGCGGGTCCAGAGAAGAGCGACAAAAGTTATTAGAGGACTAAGGGGTCTGCAATACCAAGACAGGTTATTAAACTTGGGGTTATTTAGCTTGGAAAAACGAAGGCTTAGGGGTGATCTTATAATAATGTACAAATATATGAGGGGGCAGTACAGAGACCTTTCTAATGATCTCTTTACTCTTAGGCCTGAGACTGGGACAAGGGGGCATCCTCTACGTCTGGAGGGAAGAAGGTTTAATCATAATCACAGACGTGGATTCTTTACTGTAAGAGCAGTGAGACTATGGAACTCTCTGCCACATGATGTTGTAATGAGTGAGTCACTACTAACATTTAAGAAGGGCCTGGATGCCTTTCTTGAAAACTATAATATTACCGGTTATATATACTAGATTCTTTGATAGGGCGTTGATCCAGGGAATTAGTCTGATTGCCGTATCTGGAGTCAGGAAGGAATTTTTTCCCCCAATGTGGAGCTTAGTGTTGCCACATGGGGTTTTTTTGCCTTCCTCTGGATCAACATGTTAGGCTATGGGTTGAACTAGATGGACTTAAAGTCTTCCTTCAACCTTAAAAACTATGTTACTATGTTACCACCATACTGTTACTAAATAATACTACCATTAGTGATGAGCGAGTAGTAAGATATTCAGATTCAGATAGCTCTAATCGAATACTTTGAAATGTTTAAGTATTCAGATCCGAGTGAGTTCCCTATTGACTTTCATTGGACGAGTAATGAAACAGTTCAAAGTATTCGATTAGAGCTATCCGAATATTTCACTACTCGCTCATCACTAACTTCTATACCATCACTGAATAATGCCACCCTACAGAAGAGCCTGTTACTACACCCTAACTGGTTAATGCTACCATAGCATTACTATATGACACCACTATACACAGTGTCCTTTGCTCTGTTGTGAGCTCACGCGTTGAGCTTGCATCATCTCTCACACATCCCAGCAGAGATGTGTAGCAAAAAGCACTGATTTAATTGGTACTGTTAACGCTTTGAATAGCGCCCAGCGGTGGGGAATCGCTCTGATCCCCACCATGAGTGGAGATCTCATGACGTGATTATGGAACCTCCGTCTGTTACATTGACAGCCCGGATTTCTGTGATGACCCCGGATGCTGTCTGCAATCAATTCCTGCGGATGGCCCACGAGCACCGACATCCACCTGAAGTGATCATTTCTGCTGTATAGAGAGAGGCAGCAGCAGGTCTCTACATAGCAGAAGCTATCAGACTGTGCAGCACTGAGACCCTCTTAAGGGCAGTGTAAAAAGAAGAAAAAAAAAAGTTTTTACAAATATGAAAAAACAACAAAACACCTTCAAATCACCAGCCTTTTGCCTTATTGAAATTATAACTATTAAAAAAGTACACACATCTGGTATTGCCATGTTCAGAAATGCCCGATCTATCAAAATATAAAATCAATCAGATCCAGTCCAAACGCCAAAATTATGTTTTTTTGGTCACTGCAACATTGCAATAAAATGCAATAACGGGCAATCAAAATAGCGCATCCACCCAAAAATGATGATATCAAAAACGTCATCTCAAGACACAAAAAATAAGCTATCAAACAGCCCCAGATCTCGTAAAATGTGAACGCTACAGGTTGTGGAAGAGGTACAAAAGTGCTGTTCTTTTTCTTTAAAAAACTTTTTTTTTTTCACCACTTAGATAAAAGTAAAAGTATACATGTTTGGTATCTATGAACTTGCATCAGGGTCAGCTACAGGTTTTTGGGGGCCCCAGGCGAAACAGTATCAGTGGACCCCTTTAATTCATACCATGATTCATGAATATATATATATACACCATGTTCCAAATTATTATGTAAATGTTCTTTTTCTCTGATTTTCCTAAATGGTTGGTGCAAAACACAGTCAATGGAATAAGTCATCACCCGTTAGGGTATGCATCAAATTTTATTGAAGAAACTTCCCAATGATAACCGTATAATCTAAATGCCGTGTTCCAAATTATTAGGCACAGTAGAGTTTCTAAACTTTTGATATGTTTGAAAGAACTGAAAATGGTCATTTGTTGAATTTACAACATTAGGAGGTCACATTCACTGAAGTAAAAAGCTATTTAACTCCAAGACATCCTAACAGGCCAAGTTACATGTTAACATAGGAACCCTTCTTTGATATCACCTTCACAATTCTTGCATCCATTGAACTTGTGAGTTTCTGGATAGTTTCTGCTTGTACACTATGTGCAGAATTATTAGGCAAGTTGTATTGTAGAGGATTATTTTTCTTACTGATCAACAACTATGTTCTCAATCAACCCAAAAGACTCAAATATCAAAGCTTAGTATTTTTGGAAGTTGGAGTGTGTTTTTTTTTTTTTTATAGATTTGGCTATTACAGGAGGATATCTGTTTGTGCAGGTAACTATTACTGTGCAGAATTATTAGGCAACTTAATAAAAACTAAATATATTCCCATCTCACTTGTTTATTTTCACCAGGTAAACTAATATAACTGCACAAAATTTAGAAATAAAAATTTCTGACATGCAAAAACAAAACAAAAAAATTAGTGACCAATATAGCCACCTTTCTTTATGATGACACTCAGCAGCCTTCCATCCATAGATTCTGTCAGTTGCTTTATCTGATTACGATCAACATTGCGTGCAGCAGCCATCACACCCTCCCAGACACTGTTCCGAGAGGTGTACTGTTTTCCCTCACTGTAGATCTCACATTTTAGGAGGGACCACAGGTTCTCTATGTGGTTCAGATGAGGTGAACAAGGGGGCCAGGTCATTATTTTTTCTTTTAGACCTTTACTGGCCAGCCATGCTGTGGAGTAGTTGGATGCATATGATGGAGCATTGTCCTGCATGAAAATCATGTTTTTCTTGAACGATACCGACTTCTTCCTCCACCACTGCTTGAAGAAGTTGTCTTCCAGAAAATGGCAGTAGGTCCGGGAGTTGAGCTTCACTCCATCCTCAACCCGAAAAGGTCCCACAAGTTCATCTTTGATTATACCAGCCCATACCAGTACCCCACCTCCACCTTGCTGGCGTCAGAGTTGGAGTGGAGCTCTCTGCCAGTTACTGATCCAGCCTCTGGCCCATCCATCTGGCCCATCAAAAGTCACTCTCATTTCATCAGTCCATAAAACCTTTATAAAATCAGTCTTAAGATATTTCTTGTCCCAGTCTTGATGTTTTATCTTATATTTCTTGTTCAAAGGTGGTTGTTTTTCAGCCTTCCTTACCTTGGCCATGTCCCCGAGTATAGCACACCTTGTGCTTTTTGATACTCCAGTAACATTGCAACTCTGAAATATGGCAAAACTGGTGGCAAATGGCATCTTGGCAGCTTCACGCTTGATTTTCCTCAATTCACGGGCAGTTATTTTGCGCCTTTTTTGCCCAACGCCCTTCTTGCAACCCTGTTGGCTATTTGCCATGAAAAGCTTGATTGTTCGGTGATCACCCTTCAAAAGTTTGGCAATTTCAAGACTGCTGCATCCCTCTGCAAGACATCTCACAATTTTGGACTTTTCAAAGCCCGTCACATCTCTCTTCTGACTCATTTTGCCTAAAGAAAGGCATTTGCATAATAATTAAGCACACCTTATATAGGGTGTTGATGTCATTAGCCCACACCCCTCCTCATTACAGAGATGCACATCACCTGATTTACTTAATTGGTAGTTGGCTCTCAAGCCTCTATACTGCTTGGAGTAGGACAACATGTATAAAAAGTATCATGTGATCAAAATACTCATTTGCCTAATTCTGCACACAGTGTATTTCTTTGCATGATGTCAGAATAGCCTCCCAGAGCTGCTGTTTTGATGTGAACTGCCTCCCACCCTCATAGATCTTTTGCTTGATTATACTCCAAAGGTTCTCTATAGGGTTGAGGTCAGGGGAAGATGGTGGCCACACCATGAGTTTATCTCCTTTTATGCCCATAGCAGCCAATGACACAGATGTATTCTTTGTAGCATGAGATGGTGCATTGTCATGCATGAAGATGATTTTGCTCCTGAAGACATGTTTTTGTTTTTTGTACAATGGAAGAAAGTTCTCAGTCAGAAACTTTGCAGAGGTCATTTTCACACCTTCAGGAACCTTAAAGGGGCCTACCAGCTGTTTCCCAATGATTCCGGCCCAAAACATGACTCCTTGCTGACGTCGCAGCCTTGTTAGGACATGGTGGCCATCCACCATCCATCCACCATCCATCCACTACTCCATCCATCTGGACCATCCAGGGTTGCTCAGCACTTATCAGTAAACAAGACTGTTTGAAAATTAGTCTTCATGAATGTCTGGGCCCATTGCAACCGTTTCTGCTTGTGAGCACTGTTTAGGGGTGGCCGAATAGTAGGTTTATGCACCACAGCAAGCCTCTGAAGGATCCCACACCTTGAGGTTTGAGGGACTCCAGAGGCACCAGCAGCTTCAAATATCTGTTTGCTGGTTTGCAAGGCCTTCTTAGCAGCTGCTCTCTTAATCTGATGAACTTGCCTGGCAGAAACCTTCCTCATTCTGCTTTTATCTGCATGAACACATCTCTGCTCAGAATCAGCCACAAATCTCTTCATAGTACGATGATCACGCTTAAGTTTTCGTGCAATATCTAATGTGTTCATCCCTTGTCAAATAGTGCAATGCCTATTTGTTGCTTTTCGTCAGCAGAGATCCTTTTTCTGTCCCATGTTACTTGAAAACTGTGGCCTGCTTAATATTGTGGAACACCCAGTTTTCCTTTTATTGGGCTCACCTGCCAAACTAATTATCACAGATATCTGAGATTGATTTCAGTGATCCAAAGAACCCTGAGACACAATACCATCAATGGGTTACATTAAAAGTAAAAAAAAGTCTGCAGTCTCTATATTATATATACAATATTATATATTGTATCAATATTATATATACAGCCCACACAGGAGCCTCTGTAACATATATATAATATATAATATATATATACGTATATACTCGTGTATAAGCCGACCCGTGTATAAGCCGACCCCCCCTACTTTTGCCCCAAAAATCTGGAAAAAACCTATTGACTCGTGTATAAGCCGAGGGTGGACCCCAGCACAGGTATACAGACCCCAGCAGTGTGGTATACAGGCCTCCCCAGTGGTAGTATACAGCAGCCCCAGTGGTAGTATACAGATTCCCCAGCAGCCCCAGTGGTAGTATACAGGAGCCCCAGCAGCCCCAGTGGTAGTATACAGGAGCCCCAGCAGCCCCAGTGGTAGTATACAGGAGCCCCAGCAGCCCCAGTGGTAGTATACAGGAGCCCCAGTGGTAGTATACAGATTCCCCAGCAGCCCCAGTGGTAGTATACAGATTCCCCAGCAGCCCCAGTGGTAGTATACAGGAGCCCCAGCAGCCCCAGTGGTAGTATACAGGAGCCCCAGCAGCCCCAGTGGTAGTATACAGGAGCCCCAGCAGCCCCAGTGGTAGTATACAGGAGCCCCAGTGGTAGTATACAGATTCCCCAGCAGCCCCAGTGGTAGTATACAGATTCCCCAGCAGCCCCAGTGGTAGTATACAGGAGCCCCAGCAGCCCCAGTGGTAGTATACAGGAGCCCCAGCAGCCCCAGTGGTAGTATACAGGAGCCCCAGCAGCCCCAGTGGTAGTATACAGCAGCCCCAGTGGTATACAGCAGGCCCCCAGGGGTACATATAGCAGCCCCCAGGGGGTACCCAGCAGCCCCCTTGGGGTACCAACAGCCCCCTGGGGGTACCAGCAGCCCCCTGGGGGTACCAACAGCCCCCAGGGGGTACTAACAGCCCCCTGGGGGTACCAATAGCCCCCAGGGGGTACCAGCAGCCCCCTGGGGGTACCAACAGCCCCCTGGGGGTCCCCAGCAGGTACCCCAGCAGCCCCCTGGGGGTCCCCAGCAGCCCCTAGGGGTACACAGCGACCCCCAGGGGGTCCCCAGCAGCCCCCTGGGGGTCCCCAGCAGCCCCCAAATGCTGGCACTCGCCCCCCCTTGCAAGGGCCCCCCCCCGCTTCTCTTACCATTCCGGACTTCTGATCCGCGCCGCTCCTCGCTCCTCCTCGCTGCTCCGTCCGTCCGTCTTCTACATCCGGGATCCCCGGCCGCGCGATGACGTCACATGCCTGCGACGGCCGGAGATCCGGGATGTAGAAGACGGACGGAGCAGCGAGGAGGAGCGAGGAGCGGCGCGGATCAGAAGTCCGGAATGGTAATATAACCATCGGGGGGGGGCCCTTACAAGGGGGGGCAGGTGCCAGCACTTGGGGGGGATTTATTTAGTTATGCACTGCTTCCCCCTGCCGGTGATTGACAGGGGAAAGCAGTGCATATTTAATGAGCGGCCCCACGTGACGGGGCCGCTCATACAGCAGCCTCCCCCCCCCCGCCTCCTGAAGCCTCCACAGCCCCGACACAGCCCCGGACACAGCCCCCCCCGTATTGACTCGTGTATAAGCCGAGGGGGAGACTTTTCAGCCAAATTTTGGGCTGAAAAACTCGGCTTATACACGAGTATATACGGTATATACACAGTACAGACCAAAAGTTTGGACACACCTTCTCATGCAAAGAATTTTCTTTATTTTCATGACTATGAAAATTGTAGATTCACACTGAAGGCATCAAAACTATGAATTAACACGTGGAATTATATTTTCAGTTGTTTCACACTTTTTTTTTTAAGTATATGTCTTATATTCTAGGTTCTTCAAAGAAAAACTTTGCTTTGCTTTGATTACTGCACACTCTTGGTATTCTCTTGATGAGCTTCAAGAGGTAGTCACCAGAAATGGTTTTCACTTCACAGGTGTGCCCTGTCAGGTTTAATAAGTGGTATTTCTTGCTGTATAAATGGGGTTGGGACCATCAGTTGTGGTGTGCAGAAGTCTGGTGGATGCACAGCTGATAGTCCTACTGAATAGACTGTTAGAACTTGTATTACGGCAAGAAAAAAGCAGCTAAGTAAAGAAAAATGAGTGGCTATCATTACTTTAAGAAATGAAGGTCAGTCAGTCTGAAAAATTGGGAAAACTTTGAAAGTGTCCCCAAGTGCTGTTGCAAAAACCATCAAGTGCTTACAAAGAAACTGGCTCACATGAGAACCACCCTGCAGAGGATAAGTTCATCCGAGTCACCAGCCTCACAAATCGCAGGTTAATAGCAGCTCAGATTAGAGACCAAGTCAATGCCACACAGAGTTCTAGCAGCAGAAACATCTCTACAACAACTGTTAATAGGAGACTTTGTGCAGCCGGACGTAATGGTAAAATAGCTGCTGGGAAACCACTTCTAAGTACAGGCATCAAGCAGAAGAGACTTGTTTGGGCTAAAGAACACAAGGAATGGACATTAGACCAGTGGAAATCTGTGCTTTGGTCTGATAACTCCAAATTTGATATCTTTGGTTCCAACCACCGTGTCTTTGTGCGACACAGAAAAGGTGAACGGATGGACTCTACATGCCTTGTTCCCACCGTGATGCATGGAGGAGGAGGTGTGATGATGTGGGGGTGCTTTGCTGGTGACACTGTTGGGCATTTATTCAAAATTGAAGGCATACTGAACCAGCATGGCTACCACAGCATCTTGCAGCGGCATGCTATTCCATCCGGATTGCGTTTAGTTGGACCATCATTTATTTTTCAACAGGACAATAACCCCAAACACACCTCCAGGCTGTGTAAGGGCTATTTGACCAAGAACGAGGGTGATGGGGTGCTACACCAGATGACCTAGCCTCCACAGTCATCAGATCTGATCCCAATAAAGATGGTTTGGGGTGAGCTGGACCGCAGAGTGAAGGCAAAAGGGCCAACAAGTGCTAAGCATCTCTGGGTACTCCTTCAAGACTGTTGGAAGACCATTTCCAGTGACTACCTCTTGAAGCTCATCCAGAGAATGCCAATAGTGTGCAAAGCAGTAATCAAAGCAAAAGGTGGCTACTTTGAAGAACCTAGAATAGAAGACATATTTTCAGTTGTTTCACACTTTTTTGTGAAGTATATAATTCCACATGTGTTAATTCATAGTTTTGATGCCTTCAGTGTGAATCTACAATTTTCATAGTCATGAAAATAAAGAAAACGCTTTGAATGAGAAGGTGTGTCCAAACTTTTGGTCTGTACTGTATATTCTACTATATATAATTGCCCTGTCTGTCTCTCTGTAACCGAAATCCCGCATCGCTGACTGGTCGCCGAGCGGCCACGCCCCCCAGCCAGGGCCCCCACACGATTGGCTGTCCCCACTGTCACTCACTACACCCAGCCCTGTTTGGTCGCTGAGCCGCCACGCCCCACAGCCAGGACCCCCACCCGATTGGCTGTCCCCGCTGTCACTCACTACACTCAGCCCTCTATTCTTTTTACTATCAAATGGGAAGAGTTGTGTTTGGGGAAGGTGATAAGGAGCAGAGCGGAGGATGGGGCACCTGCCTGCTCCACCGCCGCACACAGATACTGCTGCACACTGACACCCTTGAACACCGACACCCCCACACACACACACCGTTGCACACAGACACCGCAGCACACCGACACTGCCGCCCACAGACACCACTGTACACTTACACCACTGAACTCCAACACTGCTGTACACTGACACCGCTGCACACCGACACCACTGAACACCGACACTGCTGCACACAGACACCGCTGCACTGACACTACTGAACACTGGCACTGCTGTAGGTATCTACTATATAATTGTCTAATTCTGTCTGTCTGTAATGGAAATCCTGCGTTGCTAATAGGTCGCGCCAGCCGCCCACGACCAATCAGCGACTGGCGCAGTCCGGCCGCGAATTGGCGCAGGATTTCAACCCAGATTTGCATTGCATTATTCTTAAATCTTCATAAATAAACTACATGCATATTGTAGAATACCCGATGTGTTAGAATCGGGCTACACATAGCCCAGCAGCAGCCTTCAGATAATATATAATATGGTGGTTCCCCTGCCATAGCTGTCACCGCTCCTGGTATATATGTCCCCATCCTGGCATCATTTTAGTACATGTAATCCCCCATTGTGCTGCAGACAGTAAAAAAAAAAAAAAAACATACTCACCTTGCCTCCGCTCGCCCGGCAGTGTGATCCTCAGCTGTTTTCTCCACCACATTCTTGCTACAGGCGCCGGTCTGCGCTTCGTTTCTGCACAGCTCCACCAGTGTGATGAGGTTGCAGCGTGATGACTCATCACTCTACTACAGTCTACAAATCACAAGCAAATTAGTCATGTGCAGTAGGGTGCACTCAACTGCTGGCTGAGTGTCCCTGATGGACCCCTAGTTGTCAGGACTACCTGTCCTTGATGAGCCCCTGGCTGTCATGGCTGCCTATCCTTGATGGCCAGGGGCACCCCAGCTGTCCAGTGGCCCAGTACTTGTCCAGGTATGTGTGGCGCCCCATTGGTCAGGGGTACTGCACCCAAAACAGTGTGCGGTATCCCAGTCATTGGAGGGGATAATGTCAAACTGAGGCTCTCATCCCAGCATCCCTACACCTGGACTAGGGGACCAATTGGCTAACCCCTCACCAGGATAATCAGTCCCGGTGGGAGGAGTGTTAGGGTAGCTGGAGTGGGAAACACACAGACGGATCGAGTCTAGTCTGAGGAGAGAAGCAAGCAACAAGTCCTAGAGGGACACCTTAGGGAGGGCGCTCAAAAAGGAGTGCAGACCCAGAAATGGGAGACCCAGTGCCACCGAGACATCACCCCAGCACTAACGCCCGGTTTCCGAATTTCCAAAGACCCCTGGGCGGGTCATTTCTGGCATCACGAGCAGGATCCCGTGCCCGGTAATACCGGGTACTGTGTGCCTTACGAACTTTTACACTCGGCTCAACAAGAACTTAGAATTGTCAGTACAGTGCCTACAAGTAGTATTCAACCCCCTGCAGATTTAGCTGGTTTGATAAGATACCAATAAGTTAGAGCCTTCAAACTGCAAATGAGAGTAGGATTTATTAACAGAAGCATAAATCTTACAAACCAAAAAGTTATGTTGCTCAGTTGAATTTTTATAAATTTTAAACATAAAAGTGTGGGTCAATTATTATTCAACCCCTAGGTTTAATATTTTGTGGAATAACCCTTGTTTGCAATTACAGCTAATAATCGGCTTTTATAAGACCTGATCAGGCTGGCACATGTCTCTGGAGTTATCTTGGCCCACTCCTCCATGCAGATCTTCTCCAAGTTATCTAGGTTCTTTGGGTGTCTCATGTGGACTTTAATCTTGAGCTCCTTCCACAAGTTTTCAATTGGGTTAAGGTCAGGAGACTGACTAGGCCACTCCAACACCTTGATTTTTTCCCTCTTGAACCAGGCCTTGGTTTTCTTGGCTGTGTGCTTTGGGTCGTTGTCTTGTTGGAAGATGAAATTACGACCCATCTTAAGATCCTTGATGGAAGAGCGGAGGTTCTTGGCCAAAATCTCCAGGTAGGCCGTGCTATCCATCTTCCCATGGATGCGGACCAGATGGCCAGGCACCTTGGCTGAGAAACAGCCCCACAGCATGATGCTGCCACCACCATGCTTGACTGTAGGGATGGTATTCTTGGGGTCGTATGCAGTGCCATCCAGTCTCCAAACGTCACGTTTGTGGTTGGCACCAAAGATCTTGATCTTGGTCTCATCAGACCATAGAACCTTGAACCAGTCTGTCTCAGAGTCCTCCAAGTGATCATGAGCAAACTGTAGACGAGCCTTGACATGACTCTTTGAAAGTAAAGGAACCTTACGGGCTCGTCTGGAACGGAGACCATTCCCGGTGGAGTAGTTATTTAAATGGTATTGACTGAAACCAATGTCCCCACTGCCATGAGATCTTCCCGGAGCTCCTTCCTTGTTGTCCTTGGGTTAGCCTTGACTCTTCGGACAAGCCTGGCCATCGGCACGGGAGGAAACTTTCAAAGGCTGTCCAGGCCGTGGAAGGCTAACAGTAGTTCCATAAGCCTTCCACTTCCGGATGATGCTCCCAACAGTGGAGACAGGTAGGCCCAACTCCTTGGAAAGGGTTTTGTACCCCTTGCCAGCCTTGTGACCCTCCACGATCTTGTCTCTGATGGCCTTGGAATGCTCCTTTGTCTTTCCCATGTTGACCATGTATGAGTGCTGTTCACAAGTTTGGGGAGGGTCTTAAATAGTCAGAAAAGGCTGGCAAAAGAGATAATTAATCCACACATGTGAAGCTCATTGTTTTTGTGCCTGAACTACTTCTTAATACTTTAGGAGGACCAAACAGAATTCTGGTGGTTTGAGGGGTTGAATAATAAATGACCCTCTGAATTAACTTTTAACGCTAAAAAAATAAAAAAAAAAATCTTTTTGGCTGCAGTGCATTTCCCACTTCCAGGCTGATCTACAGTCCAAATGTCACAATGCCAAGTTAATTCCGCATGTGTCAACCACCTAAATCTGCAGGGGGTTGAATACTACTTGTAGGCACTGTATATGGTGCAAGAACTATTTCCCGCCATTTCCAGCAAACCCCAAAATGGCGGCCTGAAAATGTAAGAGACAATGTGTTGGCCTAGGGGCGTGCGTTGACCCCTTGCCATAGGAGGGCCATACCAGAGGCACAAAACTGTTTGGTGGTAATTGGGGCGGGCAAACAACCAAGGGGGCGGGCCAAAGAAAACAAACTCCAATCAACACCCTCAAAGAGCAACAAGAAGGCAAGGACTGCCACGAGGCAAGGGCGCAGTCCGGGAACCAGCAAGCATGGCTGCAACCAGACGGAGTGACCTGTTGCGGGAAGTGGGGGAAGAGGCCCTTGCTGCAACCGGGGACCCGAGGGCAGTCTCTCTTCTCACTTATGAGGGATACGCGGCCTTCTGAACTGGTTCACGAGAGAGCTAGTGGGTCCCTCCCCCAACAGTCACTTTAGTATGAGGTGTCCAGATGACCCCTTCTGGAACGAAAACCTGCATGTGGGGCTTGAGACTGATTGGGACCCTGGAGATCCTCGAGACCGTGGAGTGGACTGTCTGACACTGAGCGCTGATACTGCTCTAGAGTGTTCTGTAGGGCCGAGCACAGAGATCAGATCCAGGGACTGAGAGCTGGAGCCGGGAACGAGAGACCACTGTTGTAATTGAGATGGATTAATATTTTATAATATTAATTAGTTGCCTGCTCCTGGCCTAATCAATTTGAACCAAGTGCCAGCGTGAAAAGTATGACACCAGACACACAGAGTCAGATGTACACTCTCCCTTGGTCTGCTCCAAAGTGTGGCTCCAAGTGAGGTTTATTTCAACAAACATGAAAATATAAAACCTCAGTAAGGGTCTCGGCCAGCCCTACTCCGATGTATTCATTGGTTAGTGGGTTGGATAATGGGCTAGTCATCCATGGGTCTGGATCCATAAAGTCATCAGATGACGTGTCATTCTGTGATTGGTCAGTCTTTCTCTGGACTCCATCTTGCTCTCAGCGAGCATGGTGTGATGAGACAGGAAATGGCAGCCACTCTTTAAGTCTAAAACATGCTTATGTAAGATGAAAATAATACACTTTATGGGTCATTTCTCTCAATCACTTGTGCCTTAAAGTTAGTTCAAGGAGAGCCATAGGATCAAATACTTAACACCACGTCATCTACATGTGTGCCTAACTTCACACCTCCCAGGTGATCCCTCTAACTACTTCCTCTCCACCCATCTCCACTACAATGGTTCCTAGTGTGTGATCTGGGTGTCCCAGCACCAGTCTGTAACCCCCTTACCTGTGGTGGAGATACTACACCCTAAGAGGAGTGCAGTACCTCTATGGCGACTGGATCCACAGGGGCGCCACATACATTCTTGTTGTTCCCTGTTCCTCTCCACACTGCAACTGTCTTACTACTTCTACCTCCCACACTTCTCTACCCTATTTTCCTCCCTTGGATGGGGGTCCTTTCTACAGTGGGTCCACCCACATCCCTAAATAGGGTCTCTGTGTTGGGTGTTTGCTGAGGATCCCATATCTACCATCCCCCATCTCCTGACTACAGGAATCCTACACCTTGGATAGGGTGCAGTACCCCTCGTGTTATCCAGACCGTCGGGCGCCACAATGACACCTGACACTGAGGGTTCAAGACAATGACACTGACACTTGGGGTACAGGATATACACTGACACGGTACAGGAAATGACGACTGACTTGGGGTACAGGATAATGACACTGACACTGGGGTACAGGATAATGACACTGACACTGGGGGTACAATAATGACAGACACTGGGGTACAAAATAATGACACTGGGGTACAGGATGAATGACACTGACATGGGGGTACAGGTAATAACTGACACTGGGTAGGATAAGCACTGACACTGGGGTACAAAATAATGACACGACACTGGGGGTACAGGATAATGACACTGGTAAGATGATGACACTGATATGGGGTACAGGATAATGACACTGACACTGGGGTACAGGATAATGACACTGACACTGAGGTACAGGATATGACACTGACACTGGGGTACAGGATATGACACTGACACTCGGGGTACAGGTAATAACACTTACACTGAGGTACAGGATAGATGACCCTGACACGGGGTACAGGATAATGACACTGACACTCGGGTACAGGATATGACAGTGAACTGGAGGTACAGGATAATGACACTGACATGGGGTACAAGATAATGACACTGACACTGGGGTACAGGATGATGACACTGACATGGGGGTACAGATAATGACACGACACTGGGGGTACAGGATAATGACACTGACACTGGGGGTACAAAGATAATGACACTGACACTGGGGGTACAGGATAATGACACTGGGACAGATGATGACACTGATTGGGGTACAGGATAATGACACTGACACTGGGGTACAGGATAATGACACTGACACTCGGGACAGGATTGACACTGACACTCGGTACAGGATAATGACACTGACACTCGGGGTACAGGATAGCTTACACTGAGGTACAGATGATACCGACACTGGGGTACAGGATAATGACACTGACACTCGGGGTAAGGATAATGACAGTGAACTGGGGGTACAGATAATGGACACTTGGTAATTTACATTTAGATATGCACTGACACGGATAATGACGCTGACACTTGGGGTACGGATATGAAATGACACTGGGGTACAGATGATGACATGACACTGGGGTACAATAATGACACTGACACTGGGGTACAGGATAATGAAACTGACCCGGGGGTCAAGATGAGACACTGCACTTGGGTACGGGTAATGACACTCGGGTACAGATAATGACAATGACACTGTATATGAGAAATACATTGCAATATCAGTTATGAACACTAGTGACAGCATTATCCTTGTTGATAATTCCACTACTAGATGTTTCAAAATTGAAGGGGAATTCTCATTAGAGTTCTGACATCAGACATCTCAGTTTATGTATATTAAGTTAATTTCTATAATATACTTAGTAATTGTATCTAAAGCTATTGCTACAATAAAGGATTTTTCTTTACATATTCTTCTGATCCCTCATCTTACATTGGAAAGAGCAATTGCAGCCCAGGAGCATATACGGGAATATCAGATGCTACTGTGTGGAGTAGAGTACGATTCATCTGCTGCAGCCAATGCTCAGTCGCCAACCCAGCTGTCCTATCAAGTGTACATAGGGGAAGAAGTGTAGGGGCTGGCATGCTTGCGACTGGGGGATGGGCATTCTGGACTGAAAGGGGCGGCATCTAGCGAGGGGCAACATGCAGGTATGGAGGGTAGGCATGCTGGCCTGGGGACGGCATGCTGGACTGGGCGATGTTACAGTCTGGGCTCACTTATGTAGGATAGTGGATTGGAAATGAAGTAATGATGTTTACACCAATTTCAACAAACGCTTTGAGTGCACCAGATGCAGAAGGTATATTTACAAAATGCTGCAGGGTGTAAATTACACATGTCAGCATTCTGCAGCTAGATACACCAGGATTTAAAAAGCCTACAACCTTTAATTGAGGCCATTGCTGTTGTGGAGTGGGCTATAGATTCTTCAGGACGGCTACCAGAACCTGGTGTCTGTCTGTGCATTACAAGTGCAGCTGGTCATAAGGAGCTCCACAAATTACAATAAATGCTTATCATGAAGGGATGAATCATTTGTAGACTGCAGTAATCAGTTAAGTGACATTTTATGGTGAATTTGGAGAAACCATGTGTTACATTGGTTGTATTTTGTTTTCAGCTGTTTAAATTTCTGTAATTACATCAGCTTCATTTGCTAATAAAACTGGAGGGTAATTTTGATTGCAAACTTATGGTTTTCTGCTATATTCCATATGATAAAATGTCACTTTCCAGCCCATTATATTATTGGGGTATATAGGGTAGCACTAATTCTGCATGCGTAACTTCAAGCACAGGCCGATGCGAAAGCTCAAAGGGGCCCAATATTGCAATCTTAATATTGGTCTTTTTATGGGCCAAGGGACTTGGGCCCTTGCTGCAGGCCGGTGCGATCGAACCTGCACTATGTATTGCCTGATCTAGAAGGATACCTCTATAGCCCGTTCAGGCGATGTATTTCCATACAGAATGAGAAAACAGGTCATGTGTCTATTCAGTGGCTTAACTAGTCTGGTAGGTCCCGATGCGAAATTTAGACCTGGCCACCCAAACCCCCACCCACAGGTTGGTCAGATGTATGGGCCCTGTGTAATGTTCTAAATACTTTAAAGACTCACAGATTGACCCCTTTCCTCCTCCATATGTATAATAGTGGGCGATGCACATGCATCGGATTTAGCAGTGATCTCTGACTCGCAATGCGCTCGCGCCAATGCTCGCGCTAAGGCGACTCGCCTGCCCCTCGGCATACGATGCCTTAGATGCTGCAATGGCCGCTCGCGCCAAGTGGCGACACATGCCACGGACTCCCGAACGATCAAGGGGCAAAAACCATTGATATTAATAGATGTCCCCCCTCTCTATGTCTGCTCCTGGAATATGGATTTATGTCCTATCATGGTTAATGGTCTTCCTCCTCCCGCAACCATAGTCCTTGAATTGTTATAATGCATCCCCGCATTCCTCCATACATTACAATGTACCCCCATAGTCGTCTATGTATTCTAATGCATCCCATAGTCAATAACATTGGTCAGTGTGAGACCTGATTTTAACACTGACAGCACACGTACATATATCATCTGAACGAGCCCGATGCAGTAATGTACTGAGCATCTTATGGCGACACAGTTCTTCCAGTTTAGTACGGTATAGACTTTACAGTTCTCACAAGTATCACACTAATGAGATTGTGCAGCGTTATTGACCTCTCACTGCTAATCCCCGACCTCACTCCACAGATACCAACTCCACATTTAAGAGCAAAAAAGCAGCATTTACTAGTGTATCTCAATGAATCAAAATATAATCAAAAATCAATATCATATTGCCATGTTTCAGAACGTTCCTGGGAGCCCTGAAACATGTTGACTAATAAATCAATATTATATTCACCCTTTGATGTCTGGTGGCATACAGCAGCGCGGTCTTTAACCCTTCATCCTGTCTACTTTAATTTTCTGAGATAATGATCTTTGGGTTTTCATTGGCTGTAAGCCATAATCATCAACATTAACAGAAATAAACACATGAAATAGATCAGTCTGTGTGTAATGACTCTATGTAATATATGTTTCACTTTATGTATTGAATTAGATTAACTTTTTGATGATGTTCTAATTTATTGAGATGCACTACTATATTTTATTTGTTGGTTTCCAAACCCCAGTGTTCTCTATTCATAGTCTCTATCTATATATCCTTTTCTCTCCATTTTATTTGAATTATCAATTTTATTTAAATTAATTTTATTACAACAATCTCATATCTCCTCTAATTAATCTATTTCTACTTGAAGATGATATGCAACTTTTTAATTCATCTATATTTCATAGAAATATCTCCCATGTTGACCCTTATAATCTCCTAGATTACTACAGGAGTCATGCCAGTTTTTGTGAAACTACAACTCCCAATATGTGCAGCTTTCAGGGCATATAGAGAGTTGTAGTTTCACAGGTTGCCGATCTCTGCACTACTAGAGAGATGTATGAGAATCTGCGGCATTCATCACTTCCGTAAAAATGCTTACCGTATATTTCAGGCGGCTTTATCATCAGTCATTGGACCCAAACCTGACTATTTGTAAGGCTAGGCTCACATGTCCAGTAATCATCTGGTTTTGTTCTTTTTGAAAACATTGTCTTTTGCAGGATCAGTTTTTTTATTTAACATTGGATTCTATGGAGAACGGATCCGGTAACTGATCGCTATTTATCTTCCATTTGAAACTGATCCAGTAAGAAAAAAACAGATCCTTTAGAAATGACTGAAAAACAGAGGATAAATAGTCATCCGTTACTAGATCCGTTCTCCATAGACTCCAATGTTAAAAAACGGATCCTGCAAAATCATGTTTTTCAAAACTGACCTTGTGTTTGCAGAACAGATTGTGCTGGATCCGATCTAATGGACGATCACTGGACGTGTGAGCTTAGTGTAGAAGAAATTCTGCATTTTTCACGCTTTATTTTCTGTGTGGGTCTTTTATCAGATGTTAGAGTGAACAGGAAGCAAGGAAGTGTGCGCTAAACACAATGCTTTTTATAGGGGACTTTTTTTTTATCTCACTTTTGTTTTGTTTTTTATGATTGGTGCACATTTTCAAACCTGCAGCATGTGATACATATGTCATTATTTTGAGTGAATGTTGTGCTTTGTAATATTCATGTTTACTACATTGAGAAGTATATATTTTTTCTATCCATTGCCTATCTAATGAAGCTCTCTGTAATGTAATTATGTCGGACTCGATACTCTCCCCCTCTTCCTGCGGCATACTTCCACTCTCCATCACAGCGCCCTCATTAGCGCCTATTAACTGCTCACTTAATTTACTAGGCATATTTTATTTCCTGATTTTGGGGACAGTCGAGGACCCCCAGTGTGATCCCTAATTGTGACATCAGATAGCAATCACATCTTCTCCTTTCACATCCATCAGTCTAATTGATATTCATTAGGGATGAGCAGACTTTTGTAATGGACCCCTGGGCTCTGGCTTCCTTCTCCATCCAAGCCCCAAACAACCACTGAATTGACAGTGGTTTCTGCACAGGAGGTCACATCACGGAGGACGACCCTGGCCCCAGCCTCAGCCTTAGCCCCAGCATCGGCCCCGGCCCCAGCCATGCCAAGGGAGCCACAATGGGAATTTTAATCCTTTTCAACCACTTGAAGGAACCATTTTAACATGATACAAGGACAAATATGAAGACAATAAAAAAAAAAAGAAGAAAAATCGGATCACTCAATTTTTTCTGATATCTCATTTTATCCGCAAGAGTGCACCCAATAATATGATGTTAAACACTTCACTTGATGTAGAGGGGTCTGGGAAGGGTCTATGGATTTTGTATGGAGTTTGGGAGACTCTGTGACTAAATGATAACACTTTTTGCCGTACAAGAACGATCTGCAGCTGTTTTGATAATATCTACAATTTATTCCATTATATACATATAAAATCTGTACATCTGTGAAAATAAAAAATAAAGAATTTTTTTTTATAAGTTAAAAATCTAAATTTTCTTTAACATCAATAAGACACAAACATGGAGAATTCTAGAGTCAGATAAAATAACATTGGCATAAAATCCCCATACATCCCGTGTACAGTATAGTGTACAGTTTATAGGCAGCTGTGGAACCACAGCAATAATATAATCAGAGAACGCCCCCTATATGAAACCTCACTCCACAGCTCACATCATATCACACATCCCTGACAGGCAACCTGTGGACCTCCTGATGTTCAAAGACTACAAGTCCCAGCATGTCCAGAAAACTGCACACAGTGAGCCATGCTGGGAAGGCAGGTGCCGAGCCACAAGTGGCAGATCCATACAACAGGAGAACTACAAGTCTCAGAATGCTGATAAACATTTTGTTCCCTGGCTTGAAATAATGAGGAGGGAGAGGCGCATATTAAAGGCATTTCTCTAATTTGTCAATAATATTAATATTATACATCAGTGCAAAGTCCTTGTCCTTGTCTAAGGATTAGGAGACCGTGATCTCATCGTCCTCATCTGCATCCTCAATATCTGAATCTGACAAATCAGACTGTTTGCTGTGACTGCTGGAATTAAAGGGTGAGGGGGGTAATTGCGCATCTACCATTAGAGGGAGCTCTGTGCGCTGATAGGACATGCCATCATCCTCGCCTTCTAGACTCTTCTTTCCCACATCGCTTAGATCAGGATTTGGATTAAATTTAGTAGGCAAGGTCTGTTCTCTGCAGCCCCCTGAAGACAGCAGCTCCCTCTCTTTAGAGTTTCTCCACTTCATTCTTCTATTTTGGAACCAAATTTTCACCTAGAATTGATACAGAACAGAAAAATGCATCAGTCTGTGCGGGTAGTGATTCCATTTAGTGGATGAGAAATCAAATAATGTTTATATGACTAAACCATAGTGGGAATTCAATGGATCAGACAAGTGAGATCGTCAATGTAGCGGAGCAACACTACACTATCACTGCAGAGCAGCTCCAGGAGGGACTATATGGTCCTTACCTGCGAGTCCTTAAGTCCCAGTTTTCCAGCCAGTTTTTTTCGGTCAGGTTTGCTGATGTATTTTTGCTTCTGAAACATCTTTTCAAGAGCTTTGCGCTGCACATCAGAAAACACAGCTCTGCGGAGCATTCCTCTACGGGGCTTCCCCCGAGCAGCCAGGGGCCATGCGAATGTCCCAGGCATGGGGACAACAGAGGAGGATGCTGGGGAAGAAAAAAAGAGAATTTAGCATTATGATATTATAAATCACACTGTTTATATCTGCTGACCTGCAATACCCCCATAATTTACAGGTCAGGCACTTCTATGAATATTATTGTATTTACAGTATTTCTTTCCCTAATACAACTTTGATGCACAGCTAAGTCTTTACACGAAACCTGACTCTTTCTTTACTTCCATCCCATTTCGCTTTATCATAAAAGTTGTCGCCAGTTTCCCTTGAAGTGAATTTAACTCTTTGATTGTAAATTCCCCATTTTGACAGAGTAGAAAGCGCTCCAGGAATGCAGCAAGAAAGAAAAAAAGTGCAGCTAATTAGCACCCTGACTGCCCCACAATGGCATTAGTATAGTGAGGAGGTAAAGCCTCTCTTCTCAGGGCTCTGTGCCGGGGACATTGCATGGTAATTGTCTTGTAATGAAGTAACAGAAAAAGGTTGGGACAAGCAGCGAAAGCCATATATCCCACACACAATGGCCTGTACACTTTCCAACTAAACACCAGGGTATGGAAGGCCCCTCCATGGAATACAGATGATGGACACCCCCAACTCCCACTAAACATCTCTTTATAGAAGTGAGATTCTTTCTATGTGGTTGCAATAGGATCACATCCCATTATCACCACAGGGAAAGAGAAAGAGCCCAGAGTTACCTTTATCCACAAGCTTCTACCGCCTGTATGTGTGAGAGGCGACAGATATAGCTAGGTAGATAAAAGATAGATAGATATTCAGAAAAAGTATGGAACAGCACATGAAAAAACAAACACAGGTGCAAGGCCTCCCAAACCAATATCCAATATTCAAGCTGCTTGAAAAAGTTTCTGCGTAACCGAAACGTTGCCACACTGCATGGGCTAATGAAGTTCAGTTCTTCTTTTGCAATTATTGGAGTGCTGCCTACTTTTTCATTTTAGATAGATAGATAGATAGATAGATAGATAGGATCAGGGGCGTAACTACAACAGGTGCAGGGGTTGCAGTCGCACCCGGGCCCTGCAACCTAGGTGGGCCCCAAAAGTCCCTTTGGCCCATAGAAAAAAACTATTAAAGATTTGCAATAATTGGGGGCCCCGTTGGAGCTTTCACATCGGGGCCCCAGGGCCTGAAGTTACGCCACTGGATAGGATGATAGATATAGATAGATATCTCATTTCTTCCCATCAAATAGACTATGTGTGTGATGACGACTATTTGCCTGTATAATTAGATATGATCTTCTGACCCTCTCCCTCCACTCACTCCATGAGGTCTTGTGAATATTCTTACACACTGGGTAATGGTGTATTATCCCGGTGACTGGTGAGTGTGGGTGGCAGGGCGCAGGGGGCTCCTAAATTGGTCATGGTGCCGGCTTTATTGTTGGGACTCAGTGGTTAAGTGCACTGACTGTGTGGGAAAAGCTCCAGCGTGAGAAGGGAGGAACGCCTCAAATGTTCAGCCTGACAATTCCTGCTAATTGTGCACCAGGAGAGGTGTCAGCAGTCACTGCTTCTGATAAATAGGGGGTCAAACAAACGAGTGACAGGCGTGCAGAGCACAGGACACCCACCCCGGGACACCTACCTGGAAAATAGGACGACCTGATGAACGGCTGGAAGGAGCCCTCAAAATATGGCAAGGAGAAGGTCTTGGGGGGGATGGAGGAGAGAATGTTCTGTGAAGAATCTGAAGGAAGAAACAGAATTATAAAACATTCTTGGCATATATACAAATGTATACTTATACAAATGTACAATATTACATTGTAACTGGTAAAATGATTAAGTTTTCCCTTAACCCAAATTTAACCCAACCTAAGCGCCTTGTGTAGTCTTAAAGAGTCAGAGATGAAGCAGGTACAGGCTGGTATCATTACAAAGTCTTAAAGGCACAGAGTAAAGTCAGATAAAGGCTTATCCCATTGCAAGGTCTTAAAGGGACAGTAGACACTGATACAGGCTTGTCCCACCACGTTAGGTAACATTATTATTGATTATTATTATTCTGTTTGGTAGAGGAGTCACTCACCTGTTCTGGGATTAGGGGAGGACAATATGGCGTTCACTCCAAACTTGAGAAAAGTTGAGCTGTTTGTGTTCTGGGCTTCACATGGTCTTCTGGAGCTCAGGAGCTCGGAGGTGTCTGCCATACTGATGGGGCTGTCTGAGATTGGTGGTGAGATACTAGCTGGAGGCACAGCTCGGGGTAGGTAGCCTGCAGGCCTGCTTATCCTTATCAAGTCCTCCACCAAGAAACTTGAATGGGTGCTCAAGGCAGTCTGCAAGGTCTGGGGTAGGGTAGGAGTTGGCCTAAGAAGATTGGGGTATACTGCTGGGGGAGCTAGGAGGCTGGGGAACATCATCTTGCAGGCAGAGTCTTCCTCAGTGTCCGGCAGGGAATATATCTGGCTTCCTCTGTAGGCTCTGAAATCTTGGCTGTGTTGTGTGTCTGATCCCCTGCAAGTTGGGTTTTATAGTGGTCAGCTCCCTGAAGCCCTTTTAGAAGTGACAGCTCAAACAATAGGACCTCAGCAACATTCCCCACTCCAGTCCCATTCATGGATAGGGCCTGCCCCCCTGATTGGTGCAGAGGTGCAATTTATGATTGGATTAGGCCCCATAAGTAAGCGATACACTGTGACAAAGGGCTTGTAGTCATCAGTTCTGCACCGTCCACCTCTTCTCTAGGCTCCCATTTATTCGGTGGAGCTCAGCAGGGGTTTTGTTCAGCTGTAACACACACAGACTCATTAAATGCCTATTTAAGAAAAGTTTCCAATGACATCTTTGGACCCATAGAAAAGGGGCATTATTCAAATCAAGCACTAAATTTATTTGCTGCCCCCTGCAGAGGTTAGAAAATAAATTAATATTCATACAGGTCTCCCCAGGAAGAGGCATCTTATCTCATACATACAGACACCTTGTAATCCAGCCAACTCCAGGAGAAGAAGAAGGGGGATTTAGACTCAACTATATGCAGCAGTGGAAGGAGGAGGCGAAGAAGAACTTTACAGCCTACACAGATAGTACAGGTGATTCCTCAAGATAGATAAGATCACTAGATAAATTAGATAGCAAGATAGATAAGGATAGATAGGTAAGATAGATAGATAGATAAGATAGATACAGTAGATAGATAATATAGCTAAAACAGATAATATAGATAATATACAGTAGATAGATAAGATAGATAATACATAATATACATAAGACATAATATACATAGATAAGATAGATAATATAGTTAAAATAGATAATATACAGTAGATACGGTAGATAAGATAGATAATAAGATAGATCGATAATATAGATAATATACAGTAGTTAGATAAGATAGATAATATAGCTAAGATAGATAATACATACCGTAATATAGATAAGACATAATATACATAGATAAGAGATAATATAGCTAAGGGCCCTTTCACATCTGCGTTTTTCGTAATTCGCGGCAGATGCGGTGAAAAAACCGCATCTGCCGCGTTTACCGCATAACCGTTCCACTTGCGGCGCGGTTGCGGTTTTTTCTATGCAAAGTATAGGCGTACTTGCGGCAGGTGCGGCAAGTGCGGTTTTGCACTTGCGGCAGGTGCGGCCGCGAAAAAAACCGCAGTAAGCCGCGGTTTTTTTCGCGGCCGCACCTGCCGCAAGTGCAAAACCGCACTTGCCGCACCTGCCGCAAGTATGCCTATACTTTGCATAGAAAAAAACGCAACCGCGCCGCAAGTGGAACGGTTATGCGGTGAACGCGGCAGATGCGTTTTTTTCACCGCATCTGCCGCGAATTACGAAAAACGCAGATGTGAAAGGGCCCTTAAATAGATAATATAGATAAGATAGGTAGATAAGATACCGTAGATAAAATAGGTAACATAGATTAGCTAGATAGATAAAATAGACAGATTAGATAGACAGACAGATAGATAAATGCTACTCAGAAAGAGAATGTTCAAAAGATAAAATATTTATAGATATATTGAAATGATCGAGATAGATCAATATCTATCTAATATATAAAGCTGAATGTGTGTATGTGTGTGTGTATATCCGGGATTGGCATCTACACCGTCGCAACTACAGCTACAAAATTTTGCACAGTCACACGTCTGGACCCCGGGAGCGTCATAGGCTATGTTGTGAGGCGAAATTTTAACTCTGCGCGTTCCAGTTCACCAAACAATTCTGCCCCTATCTACATAAAGGGGAAAAAGTGAATGGAAAAGTGTTGGAGGAAAATCGACAGCTGTCAGCTATAGAGACAAAATTTTGCACAGTCACACGTCTGGACCCCAGGAGCGTCATAGGCTATATTGTGAGGCGAAATTTTAACCCCGCGCATTCCAATTCACCAAACAATTTTGCCCCTATCTATATAATGGGGAAAAAGTGACAGTTACCAGATGACAGTTGTGAATAAGAGGGGCTTAATGATGCCAAAGACTAACAGCACATACCAGCATATAGTCACTAAGATGGGGCCCCAACATGAGATATTCACCACACACGGGGACATGTATACACACCACATGCACACAAAGAGTAACAGCAAGTGTATAGTCGCTAAAGTGCAGCACCAACATTGGATACTCACCACGCACCCGAACAAACACACACACACCACAAAGAGACACACACAACACAGAGACACACACCTCCCCCAAGGGGACACACACACACTCTATAGCGACACATGCACTCACCCCACAGGGACACACACACACACCACAAAGAGACACACATAACACAGACACACACACCACACAGACACCCCCCACACACACAGGACACACACACATAGCCACCCTATAGGGACACATGCACTCACCCCACAGGGACGACACACACACCACAAAGAGACACATATAACACAGACACACACACACCACACAGACCCCCCCCCCCCCCACAGGGACACACACATACACACCCTATAGGGGCACATGCACACACCCCACAGGGACACACACACACCACAAAGAGACACATACAACAGAGACACACACCACACAGACCCCCCCACAGGGACACACACATACACACCCCAGGGACACACACACCACACAGACAAACACAGATGTGCACAAATCACCTCACACAACTCGCCTCATACGTGTGCTATCTTTATTTTCCAAACATAAACATCTGATTAAAAACAGCCAATGTGCAACACATGTGCCATATAGGGAATTAAGGCAGATGTCAGTCACATGAGCCGTCTATTATGTGTATGTGTGAGGTAACATATACTGCCCGGCCAGGGGGAGGGTTTACTATTGGCTGGAGATTTATTAGGCTGCCTATAGCAATCAATCACAGCTCAGCTTCTATTTTCCTACAGGTCATTAATATGACATATTCAAATTCAATGTTGTTATAGCTAACAGCAGTTATTTATTAACCCGGGCGTAGCCGGGTACTACAGCTAGTAATATATAAAGCTGAATGTGTGTGTATGTGTGTGTGTATGTCTGGGATTGGCATCTACACCGTCGCAACTACAGCCACAAAATTATGCACAGTCACACGTCTGGACCCCAAGAGCGTCATAGGCTTTGTTGTGAGGCGAAATTTTAACCCTGAGCGTTCCAGTTTACCAAACAATTTTGCCCCTATCTACATAATGGGGAAAAAGTGAATGGAAAAGTGTTGGAAGAAAATCGACAGCTGTCAGCTATAGAGACAAAATTTTGCACAGTCACACGTCTGGACCCCAAGAGCGTCATAGGCTATATTGTGAGGCGAAATTTTAACCCCGCGCATTCCAATTCACCAAACAATTTTGCCCCTATCTATATAATGGGGAAAAAGTGACAGTTACCAGATGACAGTTGTGAATAAGAGGGGCTTAATGATGCCAAAGAGTAACAGCACATACCAGCATATAGTCACTAAGATGGGGCCCCAACATGAGATATTCACCACACACGGGGACATGTATACACACCACATGCACACAAAGAGTAATAGCAAGTGTATAGTCGCTAAAGTGCAGCACCAACATTGGATACTCACCACGCACCCGAACAAACACACACACACCACAAAGAGACACACACAACACAGAGACACACACCTCCCCCAAGGGGACACACACACACTCTATAGCGACACATGCACTCACCCCACAGGGACACACACACACCACAAAGAGACACACGTAACACAGACACACACACCACACAGACCCCCCCCCACAGGACACACACACATAGCCACCCTATAGGGACACATGCACTCACCCCACAGGGACGACACACACACACCACAAAGAGACAAACACAACACAGATACACACACACACACCACACAGACCCCCCCACATAGGGACACACACATACACACCCTATAGGGGCACATGCACACACCCCACAGGGACGCACACACCACAAAGACACATACAACAGAGACACACACCACACAGACCCCCCCCCCTTCACAGGGACACACACATACACACCCCAGGGACACACACACCACACAGACACAGATGTGCACAAATCACCTCACACAACTCGCCTCATACATGTGCTATCTTTATTTTCCAAACATAAACATCTGATTAAAAACAGCCAATGTGCAACACATGTGCCATATAGGGAATTAAGGCAGATGTCAGTCACATGAGCTGTCTTTTATGTGCATGTGTGAGGTAATATATACTGCCCGGCCGGGGGGGAGGGTTTACTGTTGGCTGGAGATTTATTAGGCTGCCTATAGCAACCAATCACAGCTCAGCTTCTATTTTCCTGCAAGTCATTAATATGACATATTCAAATTCTAATTTGTTATAGCTAAGGCCCCTTTCACATCAGCGTTTTTCGCTGATCGCGGCAGTTGCAGTGAAAAAAACGCAACTGCCATGATTACCACATAACGGCCGCACTTGCGTTTCACCTGTGGCAAGCCCCATGCAATGTCTATGGGGCTTGCGGCAAGTGCGGTACAGTTGCGTTTTCGGCAGATGCGGCCGTGAAAGAAACGCGGTCAGCCGTGGTTTTCTCGCGGCCGCATCCGCCGCAAGTGCCGAAACTGCACTTGCCGCACCTGCCGCACACTTACCGCAAGCTCCATAGACATTGTATGGGGCTTGCCGCAGGTGAACCGCAAGTGCGGCCGTTATGCGGTAATTGCGGCAGTTGCGGTTTTTGCACCGCAACTGCCGCGATCAGCGATTACCACTCATGTGAAAGGGACCTTACAGCAGTTATTTATTAACCCGGGTAGTACAGCTAGTACTTTTAGATTTTTTATCTATTTATATTCATATATCTTTTAGTCTCCCTCTCTCTCAGAATATAACCTATATATCTCTATTTTAACATTGCCATCTAATATACTGTAAATTTATCCATTTTAAAAATCTTTTAACTTAGAAATATATACCGTAAATATTTCCCCTGTATAAACTAACATCTATTTTACCACAGCTATCTATATCATATATACAGTACTATCTAGATGAAATACGCTATATATTTTCTGCATTTTGTGTACAAATTCAAATTAAAACACAAATAGGCTTTTTTAGCAGAACCAACATAAATTTAGTGTTGCCAAAGCAAGACTGCAGTATATCTCTAGCTTTATCGTTATCTATCTGCTATACTATATATAGATCAAAAAATTAGAACAGCACCAAAAAATTACCTTACTATCAGGGGTGGACTGGCCCAGGTGGCAGGGGGGCAAGTGCCCCCTGGGCTGGTGGTATAGCCCTCATCTGGGGCCGCCCCCCCACAGAAACGGGCCGGCGGCGCTTTGCGGCTGGCGCTGTAATACAGCAGCAGATGGCGGTGGTGAGTGAGCTGCGGTGGTCTGATAGCACCCCCCCTGGGCCATCAAAGAATTCTGATAGCACTCCACATGCCCATTACCTCCCCCCCCCTCCCCCGGCCATCAAAAATTTCTGATAGCCCCCCCCCCACCACAGACATCCCCCCCACGCTCCTCAACTGAGGGCTGGCTGACCAAAACTGCCACCCGGGTTCAGAGGCACCAGCCAGCCCCTGCTTACTATAGTGCAATGCTTTTTCAAACACGAATCCAAGTGTCCTTCTTATGATATGACAGAAAAAAGAAAGAACAGCACAAAAATAGAGTAAATGTGGACTTTAATGCCCAACTGCACGGCGACGCTTCGGATATGGTATCCTTTCTCAAGCCATTTTCTTTTTTTATATAATTTATATATATATATATATATATATATATATATATATATATATATATATATATATATATATAGTCATGGCCAAAAGTATTGACACCCCTGCAATTCTGTCAGATAATACTCAGTTTCTTCCTGAAAATGATTACAATCACAAATTCTTTGGTATTATTATCTTCATTTAATTTGTCTTCAATGAAAAAACACAAAAAGAATTGTCCTAAAGTCAAATTGGATATAATTCCACACCCAACATAAAAAAGGGGGTGGACAAAAGTATTGACACCCTTAGAAAAATCATGTGATGCTTCTCTAATTTGTGTAATTAACAGCACCTGTAACTTACCTGTGGCACCTAACAGGTGTTGGCAATAACTAAATCAGGCTTGCAGCCAGTTGACATGGATTAAAGTTGACTCAACCTCTGTCCTGTGTCCTTGTGTGTACCACATTGAGCATGGAGAAAATAAAGAAGACCAAAGAACTGTCTGAGGACTTGAGAAACCAAATTGTGAGGAAGCATAAGCAATCTCAAGGCTACAAGTCCATCTCCAAAGACCTGAATGTTCCTATGTCTACCGTGCGCAGTGTCATCAAGAGGTTTAAAGCCCATGGCACTGTGGCTAACCTCCTTAGATGTGGACGTAAAAGAAAAATTGACAAGAGATTTCAACACAAGATTGTGCGGATGGTGGATAAAGAACCTCAACTAACATCCAAACAAGTTCAAGCTGCCCTGCAGTCCGAGGGTACAACAGTGTCAACCCGTACTATCCATCGGCGTCTGAATGAAAAGGGACTGTATGGTAGGATACCCAGGAAGACCCCATTTCTTACCCCGAGACATAAAAAAGCCAGGCTGGAGTTTGCCAAAACTTACCTGAGAAAGCCTAAAACGTTTTGGAAGAATGTTCTCTCTATTTGGGCAAAGGCATCAACATAGAGTTTACAGGAGAAAAAAAGAGGCATTCAAAGAAAAGAACACGGTCCCTACAGTCAAACATGGCGGAGGTTTCCTGATGTTTTGGGGTTCTTTGCTGCCTCTGGCACTGGACTGCTTGACCGTGTGCATGGCATTATGAAGTCTGAAGACTACCAACAAATTTTGCAGCATAATGTAGGGCCCAGTGTGAGAAAGCTGGGTCTCCCTCAGAGGTCATGGGTCTTCCAGCAGGACAATGACCCAAAACACACTTCAAAAAGCACTAGAAAATGGTTTGAGAGAAAGCACTGGAGACTTCTAAGGTGGCCAGCAATGAGTCCAGACCTGAATCCCATAGAACACCTGTGGAGAGATCTAAAAATGGCAGTTTGGAGAAGGCACCCTTCAAATATCAGGGACCTGGAGCAGTTTGCTAAAGAAGAATGGTCTAAAATTCCAGCAGAGCATTGTAAGAAACTCATTGATGGTTACCAGGAGCGGTTGATCGCAGTTATTTTGGCTAAAGGTTGTGCAACCAATTATTAGGCTGAGGGTGCCAATACTTTTGTCTGGCCCATTTTTGGAGTTTTGTGTGAAATGATCAATGTTTTGCTTTTTGCTTCATTCTCTTTTGTGTTTTTTCATTGAAGACAAATTAAATGAAGATAATAACACCAAAGAATTTGTGATTGCAATCATTTTCAGGAAGAAACTGAGTATTATCTGACAGAATTGCAGGGGTGTCAATACTTTTGGCCATGACTGTATATATATAAATAATGAAAAATAGACAGCAGCACCTCCTTCACAGATGTATAATGTGGATTTATTAATTTTTAAATAAATCCACATTTTACATCTGCGGAGGAGGTGCTGCTGTCTATTTTTCATAATATATATATGTGTATCTATAATATAAAAGCCGAAGGCCACTTCCGGAAAACCCGAAGGGTACTTCCGTGATGGCCTCCGGGCCCATGGTGGTGACGTCACCAAGTGCACTGTAGCCGGCCTGACCCCGGCTAAGGGACCGGCGGAGAAACGTTCCGGCCAGGATACGTTCCCGTCTGTCCAACCGCCTCCTCTCTCCCGCTCCAGCCGCCTCCTCTCTCCCGCCCAGCCGCCTCCTCTCTCCCGCTCCAGCCGCCTCTCTCCGCTCCAGCCTCCTCCTCTCTCCGCGCCAGCCGCCTCGGCACTGCCCGCTCCAGCCGCCTCTGCCCTGGCCTCTGCCCTCCAGCCTCCTCTGCCCTGGCCTCTGCCCTCCAGCCTCCTCTGCCCTGGCCTCTGCCCTCCAGCCTCCTCTGCCCTGGCCTCTGCCTCAGCCTCCTTGCCCTCCAGCCTCCTCTGCCCTGGCCTCTGCCCTCCAGCCTCCTCTGCCCTGGCCTCTGCCCTCCAGCATCCTCTGCCCTGGCCTCTGCCCTCCAGCCTCCTCTGCCCTGGCCTCTGCCCTCCAGCCTCCGCTCTCCTCTGCCCTGGCCTCTGCCCTCCAGCCTCCGCTCTCCTCTGCCCTGGCCTCTGCCCTCCAGCCTCCGCTCTCCTCTGCCCTGGCCTCTGCCCTCCAGCCTCCTCTGCCCTGGCCTCTGCCCTCCAGCCTCCTCTGCCCTGGCCTCTGCCCTCCAGCCTCCTCTGCCCTGGCCTCTACCCTCCAGCCTCCTCTGCCCTGGCCTCTGCCCTCCAGCCTCCGCTCTCCTCTGCCCTGGCCTCTGCCCTCCAGCCTCCGCTCTCCTCTGCCCTGGCCTCTGCCCTCCAGCCTTCGCTCTCCTCTCCCTGTCCTCTGCCCTCCGCTCTCCTCTCCCTGTCCTCTGCCCTCTGCTCTCCTCTCCCTGTCCTCAGCCCTCCGCTCTCCTCTCCCTGTCCTCTGCCCTCCGCTCTCCTCTCCCTGTCCTCTGCCCTCCGCTCTCCTCTCCCTGTCCTCTGCCCTCCAGCTTCCCCTGTCCTCTCCCTGTCCTCTGCCCTGCAGCCTCCCCTGTCCTCTGCCCTCCTCTCCCTGTTCTCTGCCCTCCAGCCTCCGCTGTCCTCTCCCTGTCCTCTGCCCTCCAGCCTCCGCTCCCTGTCCTCTGCCCTCCGCTCTCCTCTCCCTGTCCTCTGCCCTCCAGCCTCCCCTGTCCTCTGCCCTCCAGCTTCCGCTCCCCTCACCCCTCCAGCCTCCGCTCTCCTCACCCCTCCATATGCAATGTACAGTATGTGTATATATGTGTGTATGTAGGCACTTCCGTCACTTTGTCCGCACTTCCCTCAACTTTGTACACACATACACACACACACACACACTCCGCTATACTTACCACCGGCCCTGCGTCCGCTGCCTGGATCCTCAGTCGACATGTCGCCGCCCCCGAACTACTGGATCCAATATAGCGTCCAAGATGTCTCGCCAAACTACCCAGACGACATATTGGATCCAGGCGTCCGGGGACGGCGACATGTCGACTCAGGATCCAGGCTCCGGGGAAGACGCAGGGTCGGTGGTAAGTATAGCGGAGTGTGTGTGTGTATGTGTGTGCTAACCACTCTGCCCACGGCGCTGCGCTGACCACGCCGCTGCACTGACCACTCTGCCCACGCCGCTGCGCTGACCACTCTGCCCACGCCGCTGCGCTGACCACTCTGCCCACGCTGCTGCGCTGACCACTCTGCCCACGCCGCTGCTCTGACCAATCTCACCGCACTCACTGCTAACCGCTGAGCCACCGCACTCACTGCTAACCGCTCAGCCACCGCACTCACTGCTAACCGCTGAGCCACCGCACGCAGTGCTAACCGCTGAGCCACCACACGCAGTGCTAACCGCTGAGCCACGGCACGCAGTGCTAACCGCTGAGCCACCGCACGCAGTGCTAACCGCTGAGCCACCGTATACTGTGCTACCCACAGAGCCGTCTGTATACACACAATTAATTTCACTGCACTCCCGTTACTATTAGTATATAAACTATATATAAATTCTAGACTACCCGATTCTTTAGAATCGGGCCGCCATCTAGTATATATATATAATATTATGATAGAAAAAAGAAAATGGCTTGAGAAAGGATACCATATTTGAAGCGTCGCCATGCAGTTGGGCATTAAAGTCTACATTTACTCTATTTTTTGTGCTGTATTTTCTTTTTTCTGTCATATATATATATATATTCTAAGCACAGAGGTAAAGAGAACCGGGCACTATCCGTGGTAAGAATCAGTCCAAATGATTGATAGCACAATATCAGGTGGTGCCCGCTAAGGGTAAGTGTAATTATATCACAAAAAAAGAAAACAGACCAGCGGCACTCACCATAGTTGAATCTTCTGTTTATTTGACGATTCCAACAAAGTTACATGAGGAGATCGTGCTGTAGGGGAGGGAGGTGCAGGGACGTCAGGTGGACGACGGTGACCGTTTCACAGCAGACAGCTGCTTCAACTGGTCCTGACTCCAGGACCAGTTGAAGCAGCTGTCTGCTGCGAAACGGTCACCGACGTCCACCTGACGTCCCTGCACCTCCCGCCCCTACAGCACGATCTCCTCATGTAACTTTGTTGGAATCGTCAAATAAACAGAAGATTCAACTATGGTGAGTGCCGCTGGTCTGTTTTCTTTTTTTGTGATATATATATATATATATATATACACACACACACACACACACACACACTGTGAGCAGAATTATTAGGCAAATGAGTATTTTGATCACATGATACTTTTTATACATGTTGTCCTACTCTAAGCTGTATAGGCTTGAGAGCCAGCTACCAATTAAGTAAATCAGGTGATGTGCATCTCTGTAATGAGGAGGGGTGTGGGCTAATGACATCAACATCCTATATAAGGTGTGCTTAATTATTAGGCTAATGCCTTTCCTTAGGCAAAATGGGTCAGAAGAGAGAATTGACAGACTCTGAAAAGTCCAAAATTGTGAGATGTCTTGCAGAGGGATGCAGCAGTCTTGATATTGCCAAACATTTGAAGCGTGATCGCCAAACAATCAAGTGTTTCATGGCAAATAGCCTACAGGGTCACAAGAAACGTGTTGGGCAAAAAAGGCGCAAAATAACTGCCCATGAATTCAGGAAAAGTGTGAAGCTGCCAAGATGCCATTTGCCGCCAGTTTTGCCATATTTCAGAGCTGCAACGTTACTGGAGTATCAAAAAGCACAAGGTGTGCCATACTCAGGGACATGGCCAAGGTAAGAAAGGCTGAAAAATGACCCCCTTTGAACAAGAAACATAAGATAAAACGTCAAGACTGGGCTAAGAAATATCTTAAGACTGATTTTTCAAAGGTTTTATGGACTGATGAAATGAGAATGACTCTTGATGGGCCAGATGGATGGACCAGAGGCTGGATCAGTAAAGGGCAGTGAGCTCCACTCTGACTCAGATGCCAGCAAGGTGGAGGTGGGGTACTTGTATGGGCTGGTATCCTCAAAGATAAACTTGTGGGACCTTTTCGGGTTGAAGATGGATTGAAGCTCAACTCCCAGACCTACTGCCAGTTTCTGGAAGACAACTTCTTCAAGCAGTGGTACAGGAAGACGTCGGTATCATTCAAGAAAAACATGATTTTCATGCAGGACAATGCTCCATCACATGCATCCAACTACTCCACAGCATGGCTGGCTAGTAAAGGTCTAAAAGAAGAAAAAATAATGACATGGCCCCTTTGTTTACCTCATCTGAACCCCATAGAAAACCTGTGGTCCCTCCTAAAATATGAGATCTACAGGGAGGGAAAACAGTACACCTCTCGGAACAGTGTCTGGGAGGCTGTGGTGGCTGCTGCACGCAATGTTGATCATAAACAGATCAAACAACTGACAGAATCTATGGATGGAAGGCTGTTGAGTGTCATCATAAAGAAAGGTGGCTATATTGATCACTAAATTTTTTGGGTTTTGTTTTTGCATGTCAGAAATGTTTCTCAATTGTGTGCAGTTATATTGGTTTACCTGGTGAAAATAAACAAGAGAGATGGGAATATATTTGGTTTTTATGAAGTTGCCTAATAATTCTGCACAGTGATAGTTATCTGCACAAACAGATATCCTCCTAAGATAGCCAAATCTATAAAAATAAAAAAAAACTCCAACTTCCAAAAATATTAAATGGAACCTGACCCCTAAAAATCATCCCCCAGCCTATTAATACCTGTCCCTGCACCATCTTTATTGAATTCTAGCCATCCCTTTGTGTAAATATTCTGTATTTATAAAGTTTATAAAACTGCTTTTATTACCTGCTGAACTGCGGCTTCTCAGTTCTTGAGAAGTCACACAGGTCGTTCCCTGTGGCTTCTCATCATCGCCTGTAATTCAATTACATAGGACTTCGCGCTGCACATTGTGCATGCGTGAGTTGGCTCTGCGGCAGCTAATCCCAGACTAGCTGCCGTAGATCAAACTCGCGCATGCGCAGCGCGAAGTCCTGTGATATGGATATGACGCGATTTGCGTCATACAGGCTATACCGCCCATGGAGGGGGGTGAGGGAGCTCACACTGCCTTAGCACGCCCATCTGGGTGTGAATAATTGATCTGCATGCGGCGCTGAGAAGCCACAGGGAATGCCCTGTGCGACTTCTCAAGCACTGAGAAGCCGCAGAAAGCAAGGTAATAAAAGCACTTATAGATACTTTACAAATACCCTTTTTTTACACAAAGGGATGCCTACAATGCATTACTGGAGGTGCAGGGACTGGTATAAAATGGTCTGGGGGCTGATTTTTAGGAGTCAGGTTCCCTTTAAACAAGTTCTAAATTTACATGGACAATTGTGGTCACAGGAATATGTGACAACCAGGACTCATTGTATATGGTTGCACCCTTAGGTGCCTTTTTCTGCTGGTTTTCAGGTAAGAGCAATCAGGTGCAATCCTAAGAACCTTTGTACTTTAACAACATCTGCACTTCAAAGGAAACCTTAAAAACCGCCGGCGTGGCCAAAGTAATTTGAATACGGACTGTGTGCCCTGTAGTCACGCCCAAGGATGATACCTCAACTTAACAGGTGGTTTGGGGTGGTAATCCATCAATGCAGTGTTCAATGTTTTTAAATGTTTTATATTTTCATGTAACGTTATGTGTTTAATAAAAAATAAAAGTGCCTTCCAACAGGAAAGAATTAACAATAAAATAGTTTGTTTGGCCAGCTCACCCAGGTTTAAGTTTCTCCTTGGTCCGATTGTCTGCCAAGGATCCGCATAGAGTGAGGGAGGTACACCCTCCTGCAGTTACTTAAGAACAGAACATATGAAGTTCAGGGAGGAGCCCTTTATATAGTATCAAAATCACAGCTGTGTTCTCTATTGTTGCAAGTGCCCACTGCTTCTATACATACCTGGTCCTTTTTTTTGGTATGACTTAACGATGTGCAAGAAATAAATGGATTTTAATACTGCATAAAGAGCTCATCCGCTGGACTTCATATGTTCTGTTCTTAAGTGACTATGGGAAAGAATGTTATAATGTTATATATAAAAAGAAAAAAAGTGTGTTGTGCCTAACACTTTCGCACTTTTGTTGCAGCCCGCAGACGTGCTGTGTAACTAGGGGGAAATGTGGCCAGGCTGCCACAAATGGTACTACAAGTATTCCTATGTGTGATATCATGTCTGGAGGTAAAAGGAGGACACTTTGCTGAGACCCCCTAAATACACCCAACACATCTGAACTTCAGACCAAGGAAGTGCTGGGCGGAAGAGACCCACCTTTAGGGAAATCCCCACTTCCTGGCTGAAGGGAGGAGTTAGGTTAGTGGTGGGTGGAAAGGAGGAGAGTTCTAGTCGAGTCTAGGTAGCTTGAGAGACAGCATGGAGTATGGAGTGAAGTGCTAGGCTGAGGGCCTGGAGAGACGATTCCGCTGCCAGCTGTTGAGGCTTGGCAAAGGATCTAGCTGCAATAGATGTACTAGCCCCAAATCGATCAGGAATACTTCAGGACCGTTGTGAAACTGGAGGTCATGGGCTTCAAGTAGAGGGACTCACTTTGTGGACCTTCCTGAGGCTCAAGGGGCTACATAGGGGGTACAGGACAAAAGACTGTTTCTTGCAGAACCTGCAGCTACTTGCCTGGCAGGGAATGGCAACCACGGACACTTAGGAGAGGAAAGGGGTAGCAAGTGTCAGAATGGATAAAAGGCAACTGGAAGGCCATATACCCTTTGTCTCAGCAAGATGGATTCCAATTATCTCTGGGCTGGCCTGGCTCCCTCTATACCTTCCAAGGGATCCGTGCCCTGACTGGGGAGGGATTAGCACCTAGCTGCCCCACGATATCCCCTTGGAAGCCCCCACAGCAGCCCCCGGCCACCTGTTGTGTCCCACGAATGGGAACAACCTGTTGTGTATATTTCTCTGCATTGAGTATTTCCTCCAATCAGTAATTTTCCTTGTTACAAGGTAGATTAGACTGTGTACTAAGATTGTCCCTACCTCCCTCCCTTAATTTGCTTCTGTAGAGGGTGCTCCTCCCTTCTTCCTCAGTTTAGTATAGAGAAGCCATTGCTGAAGACGCATGTCTGCAACCCCTGTAAAGTTTATTGCTTTTCACCTGCTGTTACGTTCAACTTAATACATGATTCTGGAAGAAAACTGCAGTGTTTTCCTGTCTTACTACAAGTCATTGTTCTAGCCGAGTTTAAAGCTGTCTGTTTGCCCTGATGGTGTAAGTACCAGCATACAATTATCTAAGGGACTGGTAATTAGAGCATTTGGAATTTGCAGTCATCAGAAGGGGACAGAATACCACCTATGGTCAGAAATCCATTTTGGGTCACGAGCTGAGGTCACATGATATTACGCAGCATCAGATCCCACCTGTGTGATCTTATGCTTTATGTAGGCTGCGGGGCCAGGAATCTGATGAGGAGTTTCCCCTCGCCAGATTCCCTGCCCCGCAGCCTGCATACAGCATAACATACCACAGGGCGGATCTGGTGCTGTGTAATGTCATGTGACCTCAGCTCTCGAGCATTACTCACGGAGATACACTGAGAGCTGAGAGAACGCGCAGGCGCCGCCACTCCAAAATTAGAGAGGAGGAGGGACCTGGAACACACAGGAGGATGGGTAACATCAGCAAAGCGTTTAGGTCCAGGGAGGAGAGTATACCTCCCGGACCTAAACTAATATCTAATAAAGTATTTATTTCGGTTTCCCTGGGGGGTAGGAGAAAAAAGCACCTCACAAATGCAGCTAGTCGCTGCTAAAGGTGGCTTTTTAGCTTAAGGCCTGAGGTGGGGTGACAAGTCCCTTTAACATGTCCGACCAGGGCCACGACCTCTAGAGAATGCCACTGTGATCCTAGACTGTCTGCCCCGGATGGTGGAGGTACTCCAGCCCTTATGGTCGCGACATAACCATACCTGGATTCCCCATACATCATGAGACTAATTGCGAATTGTGAAATGTAACGGGCTACTACAACTCCCATAATCTTCAGTGGAGAGTAGTTTCATGTGCATATGGTCTCCTTTCTGTAGTACTGTACATTCTCCAGATATTTGAGATTCCTGGAAGTGGGACCTGCTTCTCTAAGGCTACATTCACACTGTGTTTTTGCTGCGTTTTTTGAGGATCCGTTTTTTTGCATTGAAATACAGTGACTTTGGGCATCCCAGCAAAGTCAATTTGTTTCAAGATTTGTCATTCAGACACAACGTGTTGTGAGGATCTGTTTGGCTCAAAAACAGATCCTCATAAAGAATAAGCTGTCAATTTATGTGGCGTATTTCTAATCCGCTTTTCCCATTGACTCCATTGCCTATGAGCTCAAAAAAATGCAATGGTCTAAAATAGCATCAAAAATGCTGTGTGTATGAGGGGCTCTGATTTCGTGCCTCAGTCTTTAGAAGCCCATATCAGCGTCTTCCCCAAACCTGGGAAAGACCCATCTTCAGTATCAAACTACAGGCCGATTTCGCTACTGAATGTGGATGTCAAATGATTTTCTAAAATACTAGCTGACCGCTTAGCTCCACTTCTCCCTTCCGTGATTGAGTCGGACCAGGTGGGCTTTCTCAGAGGCTGGGAGGCTAGGGATAACACTATTAGAACCCTCCTCCTTATAGCTAAGGCCAAAAGCTCTTCAGCTCCACTTGGTCTGATTTCTGTGGATGCTGAAAAGGCCTTTGACAGAGTCCACTGGGGGTTTATGAAGGGGGCGTTGATTCAACTTGGCCTGGGCCCACGATTTTTACACGGAATCATGGCCTTATACTCCTCTCCGTCTGCCAGGGTGAAGATTGGGGGAGCCCTGTCTTCCTCATTTAGAATCGCGAACGGGACCAGGCAGGGATGTCCATTATCACCCCTGCTATACATTATTGTAATGGAGCATTTAGCCACAGCAATCAGAGCCAATATTGACATTCATGGGATTGAGCTGGGTCACAATCATCACAAGACGGCACTATTTAGCGATGATCTCCTCCTTTATGTCTCACAGCCTCTGATCTCTATCCCTTCAATTTTGAGGGAATTCGAACAGTTTGGGCGGTTGAGTAACTTTAAGGTTAACGTTCCAAAACGGAAGCACTTAATATCTCTTTACCTGGAGATTTGGTATGTCACTTATCCAGACAGTTCCCATTCAAATGGAAGGAGGAAGCTATTAAATACTTGGGAGTTAACATCCCAAAAGATCTTAGGCAATTGTTTAAGTTGAACTATCTTCCCCTATTATCTGGCATAGAGAAGGCTTTTTCATCATACCGTCAATTAAAGCTATCCTGGTTCGGGTGAATGAACGTTATTAAAATGGATGTTCTACCCCGAATCCTGTATATCTTTCAAACAGTGCCTATCCCCCCGGACAGAATGTTTTTCGCTTAATTACAATCTCTTATTATTAAATTTACCTGGAGCGGGAAGAGATCTAGGTTGCGGATTAATATCCTTTCCCTACCTAGATCTAGAGGAGGGGTTGGGTTACCTAATATTCATAGATACTTTTTAGCCTCTTCTCTTGCCAGAGCCCTAGACTGGCACTATTATGCGTTCTCCAAGAGATGGGTGGAGGTGGAGCAGGATGGCCTGGAGATCCCGCTGAGGCATCTACTTTGGATTCCCCCCAAGAATATAAAACTACCCCCCCCTTTTTGACATGACCAAGAACACTCTGCAAGTGTGGCATTCGGTGACAGAAACACTTTATACAGATGGCAAACTCAGTCCTCTCGCCCCCCTCTTTTCCAGCCCAGTTTTTCCACCTGGGTTCGGAAGGCAAAGATTTCTGTGCTGGCAGAGTGTGAACGACACCCGAATGGGACAGACCCTATCCAATGGGGATTTACCCTCAATGAGGAAGATCCAATTTATTGACCCTACTAGACCTCTTAGATGGTTTGAATTCCTCCAATACAAATCATTCCTATTTCCGACCGGACGTGCGTGCAGGGTGAGATTGACACCAAATTCATTGGAGAGATTGTTCCAACAGGACTCCCCCCCGAAGCGCAAAATTTCGGCCTTACACCAGGCCTTAGGTTCACTGCGCAATCAGGACTCCTTACACTTTCAGCGGTCCTGGGAGAGGGAATTAAACAGTAACATCACAGACAACGAGTGGCAGAAAAGCTTTTTACTTACACACAAATTAGCCGGTGCCTGTATCGCACAGGAAAGGAGCTACAAACTGCTCACCAGATGGTACTTATGCCCTGTTGACATGCACCGAGCGTTCCCTGAAATTTCTGACAGTTGTTGGGTTGTGGGAAAGCACCAGGGACGATGCTCCACATTTGGTGGAGTTGTGGTGGAATCCAGCGGTTCTGGTCTGAGGTGTTCGACATTTACACACGAATAACAGGTAAACAGGTTAAGTGTTGCCCTGAAGTAGCTCTATTATCCATCTATCCGGGTCTCATTGGGCTTAACAAGAAGGATATACTTCGCTTCTGTGTCTCAGCCGCCCGTACACTAATTCCGAGATTCTGGAAAACTCCTCAGGTACCTTCCCTGCTTGACTGGTTCAAGGAGATGATGGACCTATTTGGAATGGAGGAATTGGCGGCTGATGCTTCAGGTTCTCGTGACAAATTTTCAGTGACCTGGACTGAATGGATTCTTTACCAAGACTCGATTGATTTCGGCAGAACTTTCTCTGAGGTTGATTAGATGGTATGATAAATGGTCGGCATGGGGTCGAGGTACCCCTATCCCTTATTTCCTCCCCGCTTTGGACCTATTCGCCTCTTATCCTGACCCTGATTAATTTAGCCCAGTCCCTACTTTCCCTTCTAATATCTCTATTTATTTTTCTTCTTCTTTCTTTATACCTACTCTAGGTCACTTAATAGTCTTAGTTTTGAGGATTATTTTTTGGTTTACTCTTTTATGAGGTTCCAGCAATACTGAAAGGAGCAATATACCTGTTACCATGAGGAACCCCGATAAAGGCAAGCCTATTCCAGATGGACTGGATTTTACGAAGGTCCTACGAGGCTTAATTTTCACTGATGCACTTAAATCAGTAAAGAGTTAATAAGTAATACTCCAATAGATATTTGTTCGCTTTTGACCAATCTGACAAAGGGGAGTTTGATACTATAATATCTTTTAAGGGATTACCAACCCCCTTCAAAGCGGTATGTTCCTTGACTAAGATAGGGGTCTTTCAATCCCCTATTTGTGGTTTATGAACAGGACATAGATCGTCTTATACCTGAGGAGGGTATATAAATCTGAGATTGTACACTGAATAATACTTTGTATTGATGTTCCTAATGTGAATTCCTTATTTGACTTTCTGATCTATACTTACTCGTATAACTTGTACTGTTTTGCCTTTTTCTTTTATAATTAATAAAAAGAGATTAACCATAAAAATGCTGTGTAAATGTAGCCTTACATTATGCTTTTGATCTACCACATACCTCTGAAACGGTAAAACCACTTAAAGTTTTATTGTGGCCCCTGGAAATCACTCAATCTGACAATGTGTAAATCAGGGTGCACAATTGTTTCTGGTCCATTCTGTATATCTCCTGTGTACAGTATTCAGCTGCAGTTTGGGCTTCTCTTTTCCCCTGCAGGGCTCTGTGCAGGATTTGGGGTTTGTGGGGGACCCTGGATTGTGGGGTTCAGCTTCTCGATCGGGTTCTTATAGGTAGATGAGTGCAGGGCAGTGTTTTAAGGCTACGGCGCTTTTAGCCGCGTAATAGGCAGTGACGCTTTTCGGTGCTTTTGCATTGAAAGTGACCCGCCCCAGAGCCGTGAAATACCCGGTTCCGGGTGTTGATTCACGGGTGACATTACTGGGGCCTGTGCCTGGTCCTGTGGCCCTGGTGGTCGCTGAAAGGAGTCAATAATAATAATAAAAATAATTTGTGACGCCACCTATGGTTCCGGTATGGTTACCGGAGCTGCGAGTCAGACCTCCGGGGTGATGTTTGAGCAGTAAGCTGGTCGCGCTCTTTTTAGGTGGAGCGGGAACCCCGGGTCAGTTGTGGTATATGGGAATTGCAGGACAATCTATGGAGGGAGCATGATCAGGGGCCGCAATATCAGTCACACACAGGGTTGATGTTTCCGTACCTTGTACTGATGATTCAGATATAGTCCAGGGTACAGTCTGATGGTACGGGTCCGGGTGGTCTGGTAACAGTTCAGGATCTCCACGCCCAGCGAGTTATGAGGCCTCCCTGCTGCATTGTGTCTGTTTTGGTCCCAGGCTGTCTGCAGCTAGGCTCTGACCCTCTCTTGCTGTCCTCACTTGTATGGCAGGCGGTGAGAGCTCTGCTGCGGGGCACCACTGTATCCACTGCGGTCCCGGGCTCTGCTAAGTGGCTGTGACTCAAGTGCTGTTGTGGCCAGGAGATCTGGAGTCTCCCTGGCCACCGTTCTTTACTGCTAGGCTGACAGGTCCCTTGTAGTCACGGACTCCGGTGTCCGGTTTCAGGCGCTGTTCCTCTGGGGCGAACCGATATGGCTCTACTTCCTCTGCTGCTACTACTCCATGCCTCCGACCCTCACTCTAGGGTCCCTCATGCAGGTTAGTAGTGCTCTATGGTACGGGCTTAGCACAGCTCCGTCACCAGGATATCTTCACAGTCCTCCCTGAAACTACACTAACAGGCTCCGCCTCCAAACCTGAATTTATATGGGACCTCACCTGAACTTGTTCCGTAGAGCTCCCTCTTCAGGTCTTGAGTAGATGGTGTTGTGTGCGAGCTTACCTGATGTGGAGATCCTTCTCTGTCCCAGGTGTATCTGTGGCAACCGAACCCAGTGGTGCCACAAAAGCGCCGGCGCAAAAATAAGCATCAAAACGCTGCGTCTGAACGCCTTTCAGCAAAAGCCATAGCTTTTGCTGGAAGGTATTTCCAGCTTTCTTAGGCACTGCTTTTACGCGAGCGCTCTAAAGCGCCGCATAAAAGCAGGAATACCCAGCCATTACGCTGCGTCTGAACGTAGCCTTAGTGTGAATTGTGGTCCTTCCTAAGAGACGATTGTAAGCAGGGTGTTCAGCTGTTATTTTTATAGGGGGACATTTCCAAACTCTAAAGAGAGTTTTTTTTTTGGTAGGGGCATTGTGCTCAGCTCGTTGGGGCTGCCCCTGGGTGGGGTGCTCAGATTCTGACTGAGCATGAAGAACAATATTCTCCGATTTGAGGAGGAGGTTGGTGACGGGGTGTCCCTACCTTCTGCCAAAATGTTTTTTAGCTGGTATATAAGCACAGGGCAGTATGTGGAGTTTGGGGGAACAGCCTGGACCCCCCTTCTTGTAGTCAGAAGTGTGCAGCAGCCTGTTGCCTGCAGATCTGATCCTATTAACCATGAAGTGACTGTCACCTTCAGCTGTTTTCTCCTTTTTACTCACTCACACAATAGCTTTCTATAAAATCTTATTAAGCAGCTTTATCCTGGTGCCGAGTTTTGTTCAGGGTTTTGTGCCCCTGATCCCCATGTCGGTGCTTTAACCATTCACAGAAAGCATCTGAAATTTATATCACATTAGTGCACTTTAAATGTTGTATATGGCAGCAGGCGCACAGCCCGCCATTTCATCATCTCAGCAAGCGCCCCCTGCCGGCCGCCTGCAGAGCTACAATACAACAGGAATAGGCTGCTCATAAAAAGAGGGTGAATGGTGACTGTAGATCATATCACCCTCCTGTCACATGAAGTATAGGTGTTTCTGTAGTGCTCTGTGCTGCTGTGGGTGGAAGAGTGAGTATATATAGATGTTTCTGTAGCGCTCTGTGCTGCTGTGTGTGCAGTGTGTGGAGGAGTGAGTATACATAGATGTTTCTGTAGCGCTCTGTGCTGCTGTGTGTGCAGTGTGTGGAGGAGTGAGTATACATAGATGTTTCTGTAGCGCTCTGTGCTGCTGTGTGTGCAGTGTGTGGAGGAGTGAGTATACATAGATGTTTCTGTAGTGCTCTGTGCTGCTGTACTTGTGGTGTGTTGAGGAGTGAGTATGTGGTGCCCCTCTGGCTAGGCGCCACAGGGAAGTACTACACTGTGACAACAAATGTGTTATCCCTGTAAGTTGTCAGTTCAGGGTTTAACCTGTGGAGTCTGTATTGCACACACACACATAGGATTAGGCCACTTAGAATAGGGGGGAACTGGTTATTTAGTAGGTCCCAAAAGGGGGTGGAGCCTAGGTTAGAGCTGCAGGAGCAGGAAGTTAGTGAGAGAAGTTACCTCAGACAGTGCTGGGAAGGCAGTCAGGAAGGACGTGCCTGACGGTGCTCTGACAGGAGGGATCCCCATCTTTAAGTGGGGGCCTAGGACAGAAGGCAACGGGCCAGGACTGGTTGGAGCCAGCTGGTCACATTGAGGGAAACACCGGCAACGCGGGAAGCCGAGGCGGCCAGAAGTTCACCTCTGACCGCAGATCGACGAGCTGCGGGCCCATAGTAACCGAGTTGCTGACAGTGCCACAAGGTACCTCGCCCCTCAGGACTAAGAATCGGTGAAGGGCCAAATTCCGGTGGTGGGAGGTTTTGCTTACTTGGGCCCCCCGTCCAGACCGGTAAGGCACAGACCTTGCCTACTAGCTGCAGACCGTAGGACTGGCGGGAGAGCTCTGCAAGGGTGGTAGAGACTGGGAAGAGTGAAGTTAACCCTGAAAGACAAAGAGAGAGAACATCTAGAGACTCTATAAGGGGGACCCTGAGCTGGCAACATCCACCTGGTAAACCAAACTGTACCATGTTCCGTTTTACCATCTGCTGGTACCTAGTAAAGTGGAGTAAACTTGAACTGGTCTCCGTTGTTCTTCCCGCCAGTGCCTGGAGGGCTTCCACACCATCACCAGCAGCTCATTAGAGGGGTAAGAACCATCACAACAACTCCCCTCATCTTCATCCATCACCACTGCCCTGAGGTAATAGCTCCACCTGTAGGGAGCTGGACTACTCTCTGCTGCACCCACCATCACCTCAGCGGCCGGCTTGCAGCGCTGGTACCATATTACCGGGAACTACAGGTGGCGTCACGATCCCCTGTAAATACTCCTTTCTCCCCCACCATCTACTCAAATGATAACCAGGGCATGGACACCGCCCACCCGTGATTTCCCCACCCAAGCCGCCATCAGTCCCGGTGTCCGAGTACCCCTTGCCCTTGCCACATCAAGTATATATAGATATTCCTGTAGTGCTCTGTCCTTCTGTGGGTGTGGTGTGTGGAGTAGTCAGTATATAGAGATATTTCTGTAATGCTCTGTGCTGCTGTGGGTGTGGTGTGTGGAGGAGTGAGTATATATAGGTATTTCTGTAATGCTCTGTGCTGCTGTGGGTGTGGTGTGTGGAGGAGTGAGTATATATAGATGTTTCTGTAGCGCTCTGTCCTGCTGTGCTTGTGGTGTATTGAGGAGTGAGTATATATAGATATTCCTGTAGTGCTCTGTGCTTCTGTGGGTGCGGTGTGTGGAGTAGTCAGTATATAAAGATGTTTCTGTAATACTCTGTGCTTCTGTGGGTGCGGTGTGTGGAGTAGTCAGTATATAGAGATGTATCTGTAATACTCTGTGCTGCTGTGTGTGCAGTGTGTGGAGGAGTGAGTATATATAGATATTCCTGTAGTGCTCTGTGCTGCTGTGTGTGCGGTGTGTTGAGGAGTGAGTATGTATAGATGTTCCTGTAATGCTCTGTGCTGCTGTGGGTTTGATGTGTGGAAGAGTGAGTATATGTAGATGTTCCTGTAGTGCTCTGTGCTACTGTATGTGCGATGTGTGGAGGAGTCAGTATACAGTCATATGAAAATGTTTGGGCACCCTCTTAATCTTACTCTTTTTCTTATGTTTAAAATAGTTTTTTTGCAACAGCTATTTGAGTGTGATATATATGTAATAACTGATGGACACAGTAATATTTCAGGATTGAAATGAGGTTTATTGTACTAACCGAAAATGTGAAATATGCATTATTTCAAAAATTGACAGGTGCAAAAGTATGGGCACCTCAACAGAAAAGTGACATTAATATTTAGTAGATCCACCTTTTGCAAAAACAACAGCCTCTAGTCGCTTCCTGTAGCTGTTAATGAGTTCCTGGATCCTGGATGAAGGTATTTTTGACCATTCCTCTTTATAAAACAATTCCAATTCAGTTAAGTTTGATGGTCGCCGAGCATGGACAGCCCGCTTCAAAACATCCCACAGATGTTCAATAATATTCCGGTCTGGGGACTGGGATGGCCATTCCAGAACATTGTAATTGTTCCTCTGCATGAATGCTTGAGTGGATTTGGAGCAGTGTTTTGGATCATTGTCTTGCTGAAAGATCCATCCCGGCGTAACTTCAACTTTGACACTAATTCTTGAACATTATTCTCAAGAATCTGCTGATACTGAGTGGAATCCATGCGACCCTCAACTTTAACAAGATTCCCGGTGCCGTCATTGGCCACTCAGCCCCAAAGCATGATGGACCCTCCCCCAAATTTGACAGTGGGTAGCCAGTGTTTTTCTTGGAATGCTGTGTTTTTGTGGCACCATACAGAACGCCTTGTTGTATGACCAAACAACTCAATCTTTGTTTCATCAGTCCACAGGACCTTCTTCCAAAATGAAACTGGCTTGTCCAAATGTGCTTTTGCATACCTCAGGCGACTCTGTTTGTGGCGTGCATGTAGAAATGGCTTCTTTTGCATCACTCTCCCATACAGCTTCTCCTTGTGCAGTGTGCGCTGTATTGTTGACTGATGCACAGTGACACCATCTGCAGCAAGATGATGCTGCAGGTCTTTGGAGGTGGTCTGTGGATTGTTCTTGACTGTTCTCACCATTCTTTTCTGCCTTTCTGATATTTTTGTTGGCCTGCCACTTCTGGCCTCTACAAGAACTGTCCCTGTGGTCTTCCATTTCCTTACTATGTTCCTCACAGTGGAAACTGACAGGTTAAATCTCTGAGACAACTTGTTGTATCCTTCCCCTGAACAACTATGTTGAACAATCTTTTTTTTTCAGATCATTTGAGAGCTGTTTTGAGGAGCCCATGATGCCACTCCTCAGAGAAGATGCAACTAGGAGAACAACTTGCAAGTGCTTTTCTCATGATTGGATACACCGGGCTATGAAGTACAAAGCTCAATGAAGTTACCAAACTAATTTAGTGCTTCAGTAAGTCAGTAAAAAGTAGTTAGGAGTATTCAAATCATGAAAATCAGAAGGGTGCCCATACTTTGGCACCTGTCAAATTTTGATATAATGCATATTTCACATTTTCGGCTAGCACAATAAACCTCATTTCAAACCTGAAATATTACTGTGTCCATCAGTTATTACATATATCACACTGAAATAGCTGTTGCAAAAAAAACAATTAAAAAAAAAAAATAAGAGTAAGATTAAGAGGGGTGCCCAAACGTTTTCATATGACTGTATATAGATGTCCCTGTAGTGCTCTGTGCTGCGGTGTATGGAGGATTCAGTATAAACAAGACCGAGTTTCATAGAATGTCTCAACCCAAAACATGAAAGCAAGGTTAATAATATAACTTATAAATAATATAAATCTTCAGTTTTAGTCATATGTGTTGATGTAAAACTAAGTACACCCTGCATCAACAACTGCTACATAGTAGTTTGTAAGATCTTCATGATTTTGAAGGACAGCACTAAATCTTCTAGTCATGGAAATAACAAGTTGGTGAAATATTGCAACATCAATCTTTTTCAATTGTTCAAGAATGAGCTCTTTAGTGATGACAACTTGTCTCTTCACATTTCCCCTTAGGTGCTCGGTTGGGTTCAGATGAGGAGACACTCAGCCACTGAATGACATCGTTCACCCTGTTCTTCAGAAGTGCAGCAGATGTTAATTTTTCACCATTGTCATGTTGGTAAAGTGCCCATCCACCAATGGCATGGAGTGATGGCACCATCTTCTCTTTCAATACAAAGCAAAACATCTGTGAATTCATGATCCCATTAAAGAAATGTAGCCCCCACCACCACCTGCTCATGGAGCTCCACATACGGACACTGTCACCACCATATTTCTCTGTAGGCACCATGTACTTTCTAAATTTATTTTTTTAAATACATGGTGGTGTGCACTTTTCCAACATGAAAATGTTCCAAAATATACATCTATGGCCTGCATCACTAAACAACAGGGTGAAAGTGCTTCAGTAGTTTAGAGTCTCCTGATTTGACCCAACTGATCACCTATGGGGAAGTCTGAAGAGACAAATTGTCATCCCTCTTCCACCAGCATCCAGACCCTAAAAGAGCTCGTTCTTGAAGAATGGAATAAGATATTGTATTATATTGCCAACTTATTAATTACAGGTTTAGAAGACTGTTCGGTCCTTAAAAATCATGGACATCTAGTTAACTATAGTAGTTTTTGATATGGGGTGTACTCATTTTTGCATCAACGAATTTGAGTACAACTGAATATTTTGTAATGAAAGTTATATTATAACTTTAGTTTCAAGTTATGAGTTAAAAACATTCTATGAAGCTCAGTCTTGTCAAAATTATGGAAATTGTTCTTGTGATCAGTGAGATATTGATTAAAATCTTACTTTTCAAAGGTGGCGTACTCATTTATACTGAGCACTATATACACGTTTCTGCAGTGCTCTGTGCTGCTGTGGGTGCGGTACGTAGAAGAGTCATCCATGGTGCTGGCATTGAGGCGGGTCAACACCTCTGAGCCACACGTGGACCGACAGTAACATTCTTTATGAACATTCAATAGAGGAGGACAATATGTGCCCAGGCTCATTGCTCAGAATGACCTGTGATCTAGAGCTTTATTCCTATGGTCCTAGTCACACCTGGTGTGCCGCCCTTGGGGTAAGGTTGCCACAATGATATTTAAGGTCATCAGTACTAATGCCACATCTGAGGAAAATTGCAGAGGGCGGGGCCCAAGAAGGCCTGTTTGAGGCTGTGACAGACTTTGGTTAGAGGGAGGGGTTAGCAGTAGTGGGTAGTAGGGAGGGGTGGCAACAGGAGTTAGAAAGTCTGTGTCGGCAGGCCCACAAGATGTGAAGCTGCAAGCAGGATGCCAGATCCTGGGTAGCCAGGGATTTCACATCCTGGCCACAGAAACTGGAGTCTACTGGGCTTCAGGCAAAGTAGCCACACTGAGTGGGACTGTCCAGGGTACAGCAACTATTAAAGGATTAGAGAGCCGGGTGGGTACGGCTGCTTATAGAGTCTGTGTTGCCTGACTGGCTGTAAGTCAGTAGCAAGGGAGCTAAAGAGGAACAGGTGAGCTACAGGCACCTACAACCTCATCCCAAGGCGAAGTCAGCTGGTAGGCCAAGTATCCGTCTGGCAGAGCGGTCCCTAGTTCTCAGACTGGTCAGACACAAACACCTGGTGAACCAGTACCCTGGAATCGCTACTGAATTGGACTGCAAAGTAAAAGGTAAAGAGCTAAGAGACTGTCTCTGTGCCTTCTTCCCGTTACAGATCTGCAGCCTTTTGCCCACAACTACCATTACCATCATCACCTACCACATACTACACCCCAGGGGGCCTGCCCTGGCTAAGGCAGTAATAACACCTAGCTGCTACAACATCTATCCCCTGGGAGTACTTATATACAGCATCGGCCATCCATGATTGGACAGCTCAGCTGGTGTCACAAACTTTATAAACTTTCATCCCCTCTAAATAACCCCCTCTTCATTGTGGTTAGGGTTACAGATGCTGGGCATAGCCACTGCGAACATTATACCCCTGGCCCAGCTAGTTGAGTATCCTGGCCCTTGCGACTGTAACACTGGCACTCTGCACCATCACGTGGTGAGTTATAGGGGAGTGATAGGAGATTGCAGGGAACACAGTCCAAAATCCCCAGCAAGAGCCCCTGATATACAGGTGAATTTAATGGGACCTATATGAATAATTTCTCCACACATCAACTACATAACTACATATATTATATATATACACACAGACACACACACACACACAAACCCCTCTATATCCTTCTCTAATCTACTCTATTCCAATGTCCCAGTACACAGCATTTATACCACTCTACCAACCTTCATGTATACAGCCTCTCCTTAGATTACTGTCTATGTATAGCAGCCTCTCTGTACAACACAGCTTCTCCCTATATCGCACTCTGTACTCCAGCCTCCCCCTGCATCGCACTCTGTACTCCAGCCTCCCTCTGCATCGCACTATGTACTCCAGCTTCCCTCTGCATCGCACTCTGTACTCCAGCCTCCCTCTGCATCGCACTCTGTACTCCAGCCTCCCTCTGCATCGCACTCTGTACTCCAGCCTCCCTCTGCATCGCACTCTGTACTCCAGCTCCCTCTGCATCGCACTCTGTACTCCAGCCTCCCTCTGCATCGCACTCTGTACTCCAGCCTCCCTCTGCATCGCACTCTGTACTCCAGCCTCCCTCTGCATCGCACTCTGTACTCCAGCCTCCCTCTAGATCACTCTGAACGCCATTTTCCTTCTATATCACTCCCTAAACTCCAGCCTCCCTCTAGATCACTCTCTGAACGCCATCCTCTCTCTATTGACTTATTTAGACATTTGGTGCAGTTCACAATATTGGATAACGAAAGAAAGGAAACATCTAATAGTGTGCAGGAGAGATTGGCAATTCACAGCCTCAAGAAGAATGAGGAGAGCACTATGAAACCTGCAGATAAAGGTGGTGCCATAGTCCTCCTGAATAAAACAGACTACCTTAAAGAAGCACACAGACAGCTGATGGATATACAGTACTACACCAAACTGGATGATGACCCAACTCCAAAATATATATGTGGCGCCCCTGCAGTCTGGTCGCCACAGAGGGGTAACTGCACTCAATCCACGGGTGTGCTATTATCGTCTGCAGTAACCAGGTTGGTAAGCCCAGACACCGCAACACACCTTGTCCCAGGGACAGCGTGTGAATCCAGTCAGTGGGACGGCTCAGGCAGTCAGTGGGATGGCGGGGGAAGAAGTGTGGTGGGTGGGAAGTTAGCAGGAAGCAGTCAGGAAGAGGAATGGGAACAAAAGGGAAACACCACAGGAAGTGAGAGGCCAGTTGGAAAGAAAGTTGGTGAAGTAAGCAGGAAAGAAGGACCCGGAGGACTTGATCAGTGATGAGGCTCGTCCTGGGTCCTGGGACAAGAGACTGCTGCGAGACAGAGGGAGCCCTAGGGGCACGGGCAGCGAGCGATCCACCCGTGCGCCCGAATCTGAAGTAAAGCGGAGGGGCAGGGAGAGTGTGGCGCCCTGCCAATGCAGGTGTCACAGAGGGGTACTGCACCCGTAAAAGAGGTGCAGATGCTCCAGCTGCAGGTGGACCCTAGGATGGTGGGTGGGACCCATTCCCAGCACTCCCACATTAGTGTAGGGTGGGAGGTTACTCGGGAGGGAATAAATTCACCTCTAGGGGGAACAAGGAGGTCTTTTTTAGGTCTTTTTAGGTCTTTAGGTCTTTGGGCTTTGCTTCTAAGTCTTTGAGCTTAGGGTCTCTCGGCTGAGGGCCCGGGAGGAGAGATGGAAGAAGAAGAGAGGGTTTAAGGAGAATGTGAAAGGAGCTTTCCAGGAGAGCAGCCGGTCTGGGAAAGAGGAGCCAGCGAGATAGGTTGTCCCAGACAGCTTTACCGGGCATCTGAGCCTGCAGACTGCTGGAGCTATATGCACGGCAGAGAATCCGGATTCCTGTGGAGTCTTCAAGTCACCCGGACACCAGAGCAGTCTACAAGAAGGGCACCAGGCACCGCCAAGGGAACGAGCGGCCAGCCAATAGAGGGTTACCCGACGTCAGCGAAGTTGAGAGAGGACAGGAGGCCAGGCTGGATTCTAAATCAACCAGGCTTCACACCAAACTGGAAAGCAGGGAAGAACGGACACGGGTTAGTTAATGAAGGCACACCAAGGGTTCCACCATGCCACCTGGGATCCACTTGCAGCCACCCATTAGCTACCTGTTCTTGTAACATCTAAGTGCTGAACTGTGAACTGTAACTGTTACTGCTACAACTAACAGTAAAGTACCCGGAGGAAAAGTGACTTTGCCTCTGCCTGTGTTTCCTTTTGCATGAACTTGTTCCCTTTTCAGGAAAGCTGCCCCGGAGGTCCAGCCCTACCTGTAGAAGACTTTGCCAACTAGCCGCATTACCATCTATCTCCGGCGGACTGTGGCGGCGCTGGTGACTCCTCACCAGAAACTACAGGTGGCGTCACGACAACTTGTAAATATAATCGTCTGTAATATATACCCCTTTTTCAAAGAAGTCCCCCAGGACACGGGATCAGGCGCGGCCACCACTCCATGAGACACAGGAGCGTTAACCCTTGGAGCCTGATACCAAAGCCTGGGTCTGACAAGAGCACCAGGGACCCGGCCCTGAAGGTGGCGAGGAGACTAAGCTCCAAATACAGAACCAGAGGCAACAAGATCTAGTGGAGCTGTGGCCTACTCCCGACACATCTGCCGAGAAGGCAGCTGTACTAGGGTCAGGGGACACGGCCCGACAAGGCCTGTGGCTGCTGGATTCGGGTATTGTGAGCAGAGGCGCGTACAGGAGTGAGGCGAGTAGGCAGTGCTGAGTGGAAACAACCCGAGAAGGGAGGAACACGAAAGAGGTGTACTGGACAAGCCATCCTGGTTGCTAAGGACTATCCATATTGCAATTAAACCTGAACTGTAACCTGTGGTGCGAGCAGAGAAAGTGAAGTAAACCGGGTTTGGAACTCAACTGTATGTGGAACAGTTCATTTCCTGCCTGAGGAGCGGAAGACTGAAACTCCATGCAGGCCGCAGGAGCCCGCCTATGAGATGCTCCAATCCCTCCCTGCAGCCAGATCAGCCCCGATGGCCCACTATCACCCTAATAACCCCTACTCCGGATGCCCTGGTGCCCCGCTCCACATGTGGGGAGCAACACCATCACCGCTGCCATCCCATCATCCCCAGAGGTCCTGGTCTGCAATGGCGGCCACTAATAGCTGCATACCACGAGTGGCGTCACGACAACCAGCCCCAAAATCCCCTATTCCATGATATTCCTTTTCCCCTTTGTATTGACTACTCCGGGGCCGCGGACCGGGTCACGCCACTGTGACATCCCGAAGACTCGCGATCCCGCAGACATCGCCTGAGGGAGAGGCTCGCCTCAGAGTACCCCACGGCCCCCAAGGGTCTCGTCATATAAGAGAGTTGAAAAAAGTCAAAGTTATATCTACAGATTCCATAAACCTTCTGGACTTTATATCCGAGAATCAGTGGCGTACTGCCAATGGCAGCAGACCACATGGCTGCTATGGGGCCCGTAAGTCATGGGTGCCTCGTTTCAGTGCCTGTACTGTGCCCCCATTTCCCGCTGCGCATCCCTGCCCATTAGTCATGGGGGCCCAGTGTCACCTTCGGCCCCTGCCCATTTTTCGCACAGAACAATTCTCCTGCTGTGCCTGCGCTGACGCTCTGACATCCAGTACACTGGGGCATGATGGAGTCACTACTGCTGCCGCTGTGCTGAGATGTTCAAAGCTGCAGGACACTTGCACAGAGACCGGAGCAGCGGAGGAGCCAAGGAGAGATGAGTACTTATTATTTTTTTAATCAGTGGGTATGGTGACCTAAGGATTATGGAGTTCAATATATTGGGGCTGCATTATAATAATTGAAGGACTAGTGGAGTGCCTATATATAATAATTGGAGTACTATGGGGAGTGCATTATAATAATTGGAGGACTATGGGGTGCATAATAATTGCAAGACTATGGGGGGCTGCATTATAACACATGGAGGTCTATGGTGAGTGCATTAGAATACTTGAAAGAATATGGGGGTGTATTATAATAAATTGAGGACTACGAGGAATGCATTATAATAATTTGAGGAACATGGGGGCTGCAGTATAATATATGGAGGACTATGGGGTCTGCATTATAATAAATGGAGGGCTAAGGAGAATGTACAGTGCTGTGCAAATTATTGGGACAAAGCATTTTTTTAAGTAAAATCGTACGTTGGGGTTACCAGTCAGTGATTCAAACCAGTTTTAACTGCTTTGAACAGATGTGAGTGTACAACCTTGAGTAACAAAATGTGGTTTGACTGGTTTTCGGCAGAAAATAACAGCTAGCTGCCCCCTCAGCTTCAGTTGAGAGCTTTTTTCTGTGAGGAGTGGTTTAGTGTACTTTTTCTCTCAGTGTGATTCATGCCTGTAAAAATGGATGTTACTCCACGGAAGAGGTCTAGAATTATTACTCTTAATGAACATATAAGTCTGACTGTAAGAGAAATCGCTTCCACCGTTGGTATTGGAAAATCTACCGTTTCAAGAATAATTTGCACACTGTGAGGTAGCGATCCAAGGAACTTCCTTGCAGCATAATGACACCAACACGTGCTTATAAGTTAACAAATGACTACCCGTTTATTTCTCACATACATAACCCGGGTAGCATGTATAACACATCATACATTTCACATAATACATACATTACATATAACATAGAACCCTATTGCACATATACGTCTTACAGTAACTGGGACCTGTAACCACATCTCCTTCAAACCTTTGGAGCACTAACGACAGTTCCCATGGTGGTCATGGCCACCGGCCTATCTAAACTTTACACATATATTTACAATACATAGTTATCCACACTTATCAACGGGCCCTGTGGGTCCCAATGGCGGTTCTAACCGCCTGGCTTTGTTTACCCAGCACAACACTTTAATACTAACCCATAGTACAGGCTCTAGCCTGACCGGGACCTTACACACCACATGTGATCCATCATAACACATCCATGGATCACATACATCCTCACACACGCTCACAGCCCATCATAATACATCCATGGACTGCGGCTACTCTGGGTCCATAACAGGGATTGGCAAACCTGAGTTACCGGGTAAACCATGCGTCACCAAGGCCTCCTCACCACGTGTCCAGGCCACCAGCTGCCACCAAACCTCCATACTCAGGCAGGTCTCCAGGTCGACGACTGTGCCCCACGCCTGAGTCGAGCGCCCTCCAGGATCAGCCTTGGTTCCCACACTCGCTGGGTCTCTCCCACAGACTGAACTAAACTCCCATTGTCCTCTCTCGCCACTTGCATCGCACATGGCACTCAGTCCACCATTGCATACATGGACTGCTAGCTTACCAGGGCACCGAACCGGGTCTAGCAACCTGAGTTACCGGGGTATACGAGACATCCCCTAAGGGCTCCTTCCGAACGTGTTTCGCCCCATGTCCGAACCAGCGTCCTCCTGGATCAGCCACAGTTCCCCACTCTAGGAGCCATAACAACCCGTTCCCGGCCATCGGTATGGAGCTGGCAGGCTCCCTTCACGACCTCACATTGCAGAGCTCAGGCCTGCTCTGCTTCCCATCATCTCTAGTCTGACTCACACAGACACCTGGCTAGCTCTGATGGTGGGTTTACACACACCAATCATTGTATCCAATCTCTGAACCAATCTCTGGTTGCAGTGAAATCATGGACAGATTGCTCCATGTTGTACACAGCCACAAAATGGAACTATGTGTCCATGATTTCACTGCAACCAGAGATTGGTTCAGAGATTGGATACAATGATTGGTGTGTGTAAACCCACCATTATCGTAGCTGCCACACCACCTGACACACCTTCACCTGGCTGTTAGCATTTGGCACACATTGCTCTCTCAGCCGCTCATTGGTCTCATGATTCCTTCAGCTATTAACTCACTGTGTACTGGACAGGATTAACACAACACACGCGGGGAAACAGGCTCATGTGAACCGGATCCTACTCCGATAACCCGTGTGATGCACCCGGCCGGGGGGCACATCACCACAACACACAATCAAACTGGACCGTTTTCTCCAAAACGAATAGGGAAATGTGGAAGAAAAGGGAAAACGACACCAAGAACTGATAAAACACTTATCAGAAATAGTAAAATTAATGCAAGAAAAACTTGCTTTGTCCCAATTAACTTGTACAGCACTGTATTATAATATATGGAGGACTATGGAGGGTGCCTAGTAATAATTGGAGGAATATGGGGCTGGATTATAATAACTGGAGGACTTTGGGAATGCACTATAATAAATGGAGGAATATGGAAGCTGCATTATAATATATGGAGGACTATAGTAAGTGCATTATACTAAATAGAGGACTATGCTGGACCCATTATACTATTCAGAGGGCTTTGCAGTGTCCATTGTAATATGTGGAGGGCTATGAGGAAGTATTTATACCTTATGGAGGGCTATTTGAGAGCCATTATTATAGTGTGAAAGATTGTGTGGGGTCCATCATACTGTGTGGAGGGCTGTGTGGGGGCCAGTATACTATGTGGAGTGATAGTAGGGGCCATTATACAGTATGTAGGCCCATTATACTACATGGAGGGCTGTGTGTGGGGTCACTTTAATTTGCCAGGGTAGTTGAAGGGGGTACAGTAGGGTAATTATACTGTGCATGTGGAGGGTCCTGTGGAGAAATTCATTGGGGGGATCATACAGTGCTTGTGGGGCACTTTTGTTGGCATCATACTTTATGGCTGCAATGAAAGGGGAATCTAGGGGCCTCAATAGGAGAAACATTATTCTGAAAGCGCTGAAACGTTGTGGGATATGTATTTTTGGGGGGCGGGGGACCAATTAAAAATTCTGCTATGGGGCCCCATGATTTCTCTGTACGCCCTTGCTGAAAATTCCAGGATACAAATTTATTTATATGCTTCCCAAGAATCATAAGTCAAGTAACCCAGGGCGGCCAATCATCTCAGGGATGGAAACTCTCACTGACGAAATCTCAGAGTAGGTAGAAAATGTCCTTAAACCGACGGTTAGAAATACAGAAAACTATTTACTGGACCCCATGGATCTTTTTTTTTTAAATAAAAAAGCTATCAATATTAGGTCCTCTCCCCAAGAATGCCATCTTAGCCACCATGGATGTGGAATCTCTAGATTCTAACATCTCACATGAAGATGGACTAACCGCCTGCCAAATGTTTCTTGAAGCCGATGGGAACCCCTTTGAGTTTGTATTAAAAGTGAACCCTTCACGTGGAAAAATGATAGATGAGGTTAATAGCAGTCCATCTAATAGCAGTCTGCACCTGCCTGGCACCTGCACATTGAACCCCACTGCCGGGAGGAAATGAATGCTAATCCTCTTGGCAGCATTCAGGCTTCAGTCATGGAGGCAGCACTGATGCGGTTCAGTCAAAGTTCATATCTTCCTGGGTTCAATGTGCAGGTGCCAGGCAGGTTCAGAATGTTATTAGCGTGAAAATTAACCCCATATCTACAGGGAAATAGCATTTTTCCACGAGACAGATTCACTTTAACGACTCACCAAATTTATCCTCACACACCTTTCACTCTTTTAGCGAGGAGCTATATTTACAATGTACAGCACAGCTATGGGCAGAAAAATAGCACCTCAGTAAACCCATCTTTTTATGGCTAACCTGGAGAATGACTTTTAGCCTCCTACTACATTAAAACCTTTGGCCTATTTTCGTTACATTAATGACATCTTAATAAGCTGGACTGAGTCTGAACAAGAACTTCTAAAATTCCATGACAATCTCAATATATACAGTACATCCCAACATAAACTTGACACTGGATCACTCAAAAATGGAAATCAACTTCCTGGACACCGCCAACAAAAATTCAGAATGGTTCAATCCAGATATCGGTGTTTCGGAAACCAATTGACCATCACACATACCTCAGATGGGACAGCTTCCATCCGAAACACAAAACGGCCATCGTCTACAGTCAGACCCTTGGATATAATTACGTCCATTCCAGCCCAATGGACAGGGATGAACACTTAACCCATCTTAAAAATACATTTTTAAACCAAGGCTACCACCCCATCTCCATTGATGATCAGATCATTAGAGCCACAAGGAGCCCTAGTGGTCAATTGCTGCAATAGAGTGAAAAAAGAGAAAAATAATCATGTATATCTGGTGGTTACCTACAACCCACTGCTTAAAATCTTAACCATATCCTACGCAAGGATGACCAGCTATAAATAATATACAAAGTCTCTCCCTTGTTGTGCTACAGGCAACCACCTAATTTAAGAAACATCATGATATGAAGTTCAATACCCTCATATACACCGAGAGGAACTTATCCTTGCAATGTGAAGGGCGGCAAAATCTGCAAGCAGATAGCGACCAAAGACGAGATCCAGATCCCCAACAGACAGCAGGACTTTAAAAGATTCCAGGGACATTCACATGTTCCTCTTCCAATATGGTGTATTTTATTATATCGGGGGTCTATATGTTAATGAAACAGGACAGAAACTAAAAGCAAGGATGAAGTCATATTGACCCCTCTGCTGCCTCTAGTCCTTAAATGATAGGTCCACTGCTGAGATTTCAATGCAGAGGGGGCTGGTCATTCAGTGACTGGAGGTAGGTAAAGGGTGGATAATCACAGACAGGGAGCAGAGAACCCAGAGCACAGTCTGTCCCCTGTGCACTGAAATCTAAATGGCAGAAAACTTCAAATGGTGATTAAAGAGGAGCCACAAAGCGGATTTATTCACCAAAGGAATCAATTTGAACAGTATTACAACCACGTCTTTACTAAATTGTGCTGACAGATTCCCTTTAAAAGGTGACATTATCAGTTTCATTTAACATCATTTGAGGCAAATGACATAAATTTGTACAGGTGACATATCAGTAAATTTAATTAAAGGCAGGTGATTCATAACAACGAGCACATGGTATTATCTTTGTGGCAGGAGACATTATAAGTGGTAGGCAGCACACAGGTGACATGTTCAGGTGTCATCATAGGGGGTCAGGTGGTACAGGATTTCCATCAGGTTATAACTCCAGGTAGAAAGTGACTTTTAGATATGGAAGAGAGAGGGACTGTAAAGAAGGGGGGGGGGGTCACTTAGATAAACCCATATTAGGAACAGAATCCAGCCATCATTCATTTTCCTTCATGTCCCCTCTTTCTTTTCTGGAAATCCCTCTATTATGCCAATCAAGCAGATGGTTAGCAGGAAATTCAGCCAGACCTTCGTGACCGCAACTAATTTTTACCAGCCTTGCAAGACTGGCACGTTTGTTTTGGGCTTAGAAAATAGCTAAAAACAGCTGGCGGGGGTGAATGAAATCCATTAAAGGCACATTTATAAGAAATTATATTCACATAGTTGCCTGCATCCCCCCGCAAGGGCTAAGAAGGGAGATGGGGCCATTGAGATGAAAATGTCCCCAATACACACACTCTCTGCCTTCTTAACATATTCTCAAAGTCTCCAAACATTTTACTAAATAGATTAACTGGGCCTTTGTTTTGCTCCACATTTATCAGCTTCATTAAGTGAATGGCTGAACAAATATATTAATCATGCATGAAGGGCCCTATTCTCGGCCCATTCTTGTGCCCTCAGCTTGACAGGTGGTTGACTGTTTTTACGCACAGAGAAAGCGCACCGGACTGGTTGGGCACAAGAAGGCAACTGTCACGTCTATAATCGCTACATGTATTATCCCTTCCCCAATATTCACAGGCTCATTGAAATGATATTATCTGTGATCCCCAGTGCTATGAAAACCTCATCTATGTAACAACCCCCCCAATAATCTCATTACAAGCCTCTGGCCAACCAATAGAGAAGGCAATCTGCTCACATTGTGGGACTGAGAATTAGGGGAGAGAGTCAATCACAACCACAGAAACTTCCTGCTGCATTTCTTATGCATAGAGGGAACAAGGAAAGATGCAAAGCTTTCAAGTGCTCCGAGAAAAGTCCAAAAAAAATCTGAGTTGTTGGAACTAACGTCACATTTTGGCAACACACAGTCCTCATTATTTAATTAGAATTTTTGGAGTGCTGCCTTTGTTATTTTTCAGATTATATCGACGAGGACATCCCCAATGCTTGTGTGGTGCCCCACTGGTCAGTGCGCCACAGAAGGGGTACTACACCCAGATTAGCGTGTGTGGTATCCCGGTGACCAGAGGATGTGATGTTAATCTGAGGCCTTCATCCCTGCATTCACACACCTAGAATAGGGGGACTAAAGGGTTAACCTCTTTGCCTGGAGACCCAGTCCCGTGGGAGGAGCTTAGGTGTAGTGGAAAGAGCGGGAAGAAGGGAGTCAGAACAGCCATGGAGTGAGTCTGAGGAGGAAGGAGAGGAAAGCCTGGGGGAGATTAAGAGCATAGTGCTCACCTCAGTGGAAAGCGCAGAGAACGGACGCCGGGTCCGAGACTGTGCAAGGTTACACATCCCAGCAATCAACACCGGAAGGTGGAGAATTCCAGATTTCCCAGCCACACAGTGTCAGGAGGCAAAGCAGCGCATAGACTTCAGCAACACTGATGCCCAGGAACAGGGAAGAGAAAGTGAAGGACTCGAGCTGCCTGTCATACGGCACACAAAGGAGAGAGGGCAAGCTGCTTAGCTTCAAGTAGCCGCAGGAGCCTACAATAAACAGCGCAGATAGAGAAAGGACAGAGAGTGACTAAAGAAAGAACATCGCGTAGGGCCTCAGACACTGCATCCTCTGGTGACTACCCTGTGACTGCTACCTTGTGAACTGTTTGAAAAGTCACCAGTAAAGTACCCGGTGAGCTCACCACTGCCTGAGACTGCTTCCTTTCAGCACCACAGCAGACTCCCACCTGCAGAGCCACAGACTGCTATTTCCACACAATGACTGGCACCTGCACTGGGGACCCTCAGCCCTACCCGAGGAGGGCTTACCATCCACACTGCCCTAAGTCACCATCCCCAGCAGGAATATGGCAGAGGTGGTCCCTACTGACCACATACCCAGGGTGACGTGACAACAAAATCCCCTGTAAATAACCCCTTCCTTTTTGGACTGAAACCAGGCCATGGGGACCAGGTCACGACTACGGTGATCCTAGAGAGACAGCACTGGCCCGACCCCGAGTACCCCACAGCCTGAGGGTGTCTCACTTGTACCTACATACAATTTATCACAGGCTGCTCCATTAATTTCTTATAGCTAGATAGATAGATCGGGCTGCCTAGTAGGGTTGATCAGTGGACACTTTGCAACTTCTTAAAGCCATTTTTTTTGTCTTGTTGTATTTGCCTCGAGGGTTTGAGCCAAATTCTTCAAATGGCATACAACTTAAATATTTGGCACAAAATAAAGAATAAAAAAAAACACCTTTCTATACTTGTTGGTAAAGCGTGAGCGTCGTTTTCATTTTTATTTGATAAATCAATTGTTCACATAAAAATAAGCAACATTGTAATTATAAGACAAATCCGCTTCTTTCTCTTCCTGGACTGATCTAATTCTCAAAAATCTCAATTCCCGGGTAAAACCTGATTTCAGTAAAGACAGATTTTTATATTACTGAGACAGAAGATGGCAGTTGGTTTTTATAAGATTCTATGCAGAAAGGAGGAAAGTTGGGGAAGGAGGAGCTCTGCCTGTAGCTCCTCCCTCTGCCTGCCTCCAGCTCCTCACTCTGCCTATAGCTCCTCCCTCTGCCTGTCTCCAGCTTCTACCTCTAGCTCCTCCATCTGACTCTCCTCTGTCTGCCTCCAGCCCCTTCCTCTGACTCTAGCCCCCTCCCTCTACCTATAGCTCCTCCCTCTGCATATAGCCACTCCCCCTGCCTCCAGCCCCTCCCTTGCCCCTAGCCCCTCCCTCTACTTTGTCTGCCTCCAGCCCCTCCCTCTGCCACTAGCCCCTCCCTCTGCCTCTCCTGTCTGCCTCTAGCTCCTGCCTCTCCTTCTGCCTCCAGCTACTCCCTCAGCCTCTCCTCTGTCTTCCTCCAGACCCTCCTGCCTCTAACTCCTCCCTCTGCCTCCAGCTCCTCCCTATGACTCTCCTTTGTCTGCCTCCAGCCCCTCCCTCTGCCTCTAGCCCTTCCCTCTGTCTCACCTGTCTGTCTCCAGCTACTCCTTCTCACTCTAGCTCCTCCCTCTCCTTCTGCCTCAAGCTCCTCCCTCAGCCTCTCCTCTGTCTGCCTTCAGACCCTCCCTCTGCTTCTCCTCTACCTGCCTCCAACCCCTCCTTCTGCCTCTAGCTCCTCCCTCAGCCTCTTCTCTGTCTACCTCCAGCCCCTCCTTCTGCCTCTAGCTCCTCCCTCTGCCTCCTTCTACAATAACATTTTGTCAGTAGCAATTCTCATCTCTGTAATATGAAAATCTATATTCACTGAGTACATGTTTAACTTGAGAATTTTGAGAATTAAAGATCAGTCCAGGAAGAGAAAGAAGCAAATTCATCTGAAAAGACCAGGGGCGTAACTACAATAGTTGCAAGGGTTGCAATCGCCCTAGGGGACCCCAAAATTCGCTTTGGCCTATATGAAACGACCAATACTATTAAAGACTTGCAATAATTGGGGGCCACGTTGGAGCTTTTGCATCAGGGCCCATGAGCTTGAAGTTACATTGGATAAGGGATATTATAAAGTTGCTATTTTCATGTGTACAATTGATTTATTAAATATTCAAAAGTGAAATATGGAAGAAAACTTGTCAAAAACCCTCCAGAAGATGTCCCCACTAGGCTGTTTCTAAACCTGATATATGCTGGTTGTTAGGAAGATACATCTTCAGTTTCACACATGAATACAGCCATATAAGGGTGGGAGACGGGGCCTACATAGCGTTCATAGTGTATCAGTTTACCTTAGGCACAGGGAGCTCCAGGCTGTCAGCTCATAGTTGTGATCTTAGGCTAACTTCACACCACGGTTTTTGCTGTAAGGTTCTGTCCGGTGTTTTGCAGGAAGCACCGGTCAGAACCTGACAGCTCCGGAAAAACAGAACCGGAGGGCAAATATGTCCTCCGATCCTGCTTTCTGCCGGAATCATTAGTGTGTGCGGCTGTCACTGTCCAAATGCTAAAATTTCAGCGCTGGAGCTCTCCAGGTGGTGAAGTTTCAGCCGGCGGCTCTGTGAGCTGCGCTGTCCAGGTGTTGAACGAGCGCGGCTGGAATTTCAAATTCGTTCAGCCGGATCCAATTTTATGTCAGATCCGATGCGATCCGGGGAGCCCATAGACTCCCATGTTAAGGGGCACCGTATCGCACCGGGTCCGGGAGGATCTGATTTAGTCCGATTTTTGCCCTGGACACAAAAATGCTGCAAGCTCCTATTTTGTGTCTGAGGCAAAAAAAAACAAAATGTGCCGGATCCTCCCGGACAGGACAAAACCAGATGGCAAATCACTGCCATTCGGCCCCATAGGAATACTATGGGGCCAAGATCGGATCCGGGGCTGTCCGATTTAAACCAGACAACCCCGGATCACAAAAAACATGATGTGAAACTGGCCTTATCTGACGGCTCTGCTCCCTGTTATTATCTGATAACCCAGCCGTGATCTGTGTGTGCTGACAGCCTGGAGCTCCCTTTGCCTGAGGTAAACTGATACACTGATCAGCTGAGAATGCTGTCTAGGCCCTGTCCCCCATCGTTATATGGCCATATTCATGTGAGGGGAAGATGGATGGATCTCCCTAAGCACTGTGTAAACACAAGGAGATAAAGCGAGGCGCAGAATAGTGCCCTATCAATGATGACACTGGTGATGAAAAAGGCGATGTGTACTGGCCACTCACCTTGCTGGGTTGTGTAAACCCACAACCGGCTGGAGCGCGAAAATATAGCTGCCGCTGGACCTCCACCTACCACAGGACGTGAAACACTGGTATCAGATGTAAGGAAAAGGTGTATCACGGTCCACGCTGCTGTGCCACAAAATCACGGAGAAGACAGTGCTTCAGTAAAATATCCTTTATTCTTCCTGTCCTACGCGTTTCGGAGTCACCTCTGAGCTCCTTCCTCAGGGACATCCTGGATGTCCCTGAGGAAGGAGCTCAGAGGTGGCTCCGAAACGCGTAGGACAGGAAGAATAAAGGATATTTTACTGAAGCACTGTCTTCTCCGTGATTTTGTGGCACAGCAGCCCGGACCTTGATACACCTTTTCCTTACATCGGATCTCCCTAAGGGCCGCTTTACACACACCAACTTCTGTGTCCAACTTCTGAACAGATCTCTGGTTGCAGTGAAATCATGGACACATAGTTCCATTTGTACACAGCCACAAGATGGAACAATGTGTCCATGATTTCACTGCAACCAGAGATCTGTTCAGAAGTTGGACACAGAAGTTGGTGTGTGTAAAGCGGCCCTAACAACCAGCATATGTCAGGTTTAGAATCATTCTAGTGGGGACATTTTCTGGAAGGTTTTTGACAGGTTTTCTTTCAGATTTCACTTATGAAGTACCGTATATTTGAAAGTTTATTATAATCACTTGTGCTACATTATTATTAAATAAAAATGTAAATGACAGTTACACTTTTAAGGGTATGTGCCCACACATTCACATTTTTTTTAGGCAGTCAAACTTTGATTTTTCTTGTGGAGTTTTTTTTTTGTTTTCTAGTAGTTTTGAAGCATTTTGGAAAAGTTTTTTCTGGCACTTTCCTTGCAGCATTTTGTTTGGACAGTGCCTAGTTTGGAGCATTTTTCATCAGTAGTTGCATCAAAGAAGTGTTATGCACTTTGTTTCACAAGGTTTTTTTCATAACCTGATGTGGAAAAAGTGCTAAAAAAATGGAACATATGAACCACAAAGTGTTCCTCTAATAGAAATAAATAGAAAGTATTCCTCAAACTTTGAGTGATTTTTCAGGCATTTTTTTTGAGTACACCCAATCCAGGAATCTTTGTGTGCGCACAATAAGGCTATATCTGCCTGTAGACAAGAGTTGGGTTTTTTTTATTTATTTTTTTGGGGGAGTGGATCACTTCAAAGACTGTCCCTATTTATTTCATTTTATTACTCCTCTTTGCTGATCATATAGTTTTTTTCTTTACTTAGTCCATGTGCTGTGTAGTTAGAGCTCATCCTATTGTAGGGCACGGAGCAGCTGTAGGGGCATGTATTGAGTTTTTGTCTATGATCTGGGCACCAGCTGAGAAGAATTGAAGATAAATTTACTGTGGGTGAACACCGAGTCCCTAGAGAACGTGCCTGAGTCTATTGAGGGTCATTTGTTACTAAATGAGTATTCAGATCTGTCACAATGGGAATCCAATAGTAAGGAGCTGCACTCGCCTAACTCACAGCTAATGTCATTTTCTATTATTTTATATGTTATATTGTATTATATTATATGTCATGTTGTCAATCACATGGTGGAAAAAAGTGCATGTAACTTCTTTGAAGGCAAACTTGGCACTGTCCTATTAAAAGGCTGCAAAATGCATCAAGAAAAATTTCTAAAATGATTCACAACAGCTTCAGGAAAAGGAAAACTCCTCCAAAAACTCCTCCAAAAAGAAGCCTTTCCTACAGCGGTTTCCCCTTCAGAACTCATTTTTAGAGCTTGCTTACAACACGGTAAAAATCGGTCCAGTGCTATCAGATTTTTTTTATTGATCGCACACTGACCCATGGTTATTCAATCAGGCAGTGCACATGACTGAATTTTTTTCCACTGACAGAATCTGTGTAAAAACAATCGAAATATACATAATAACATAGTATTTAAGGTTGAAGGAAGACTTTAAGGTCCCGTTCACACGCTGCGTATTTGTCACGTCTTTTTACATGTTGTTTTTTCCCCAAAAGCGCATCTGTATCTGCGTTTCCCAGCAAAGTGATCGGACATTCACTTTGTGCCATTCAGACGCAGCATTTTTAGAACAACAAACGCACGCATAAAAAGTATGAACATATCAATTATTTCTGCTTTTTTACGCGCGTTTCTTCCATAGGCTCCATTATAAGCACTGGAAGAAACGCACGAAAAAAAGCGCAATTCAAGTTCTTCTCTCGTGTTTATTTTTACGCACGTTTTTCCCCTTAAAAAAACACACGACAAATACGCAGCGTGTGAACGCAGCCTATGTCCATCTAGTTCAACCCATAGCCTAACATGTTGATACAGAGGAAGGCCACATTGAGGAAAAAATTTCTTCCTGACTCCATATACAACAATCAGACTAGTTCCCTGGATCAACAGACTATCAAAGAATCTAGTATATATATATCAGTAATATTATTTTTTCAAGAAAGGCATCCAGGCCCTTCTTAAATGTTAGTAGTGACTCACTCATTACAATATCATGTGGCAGAGAGGTCCATAGTCTCACTGCTCTTACGGTAAAGAATCTGCGTCTGTGATTATGATTAAACCTTCTTTCCTCCAGACGTAGAGGATGCCCCCTTGTCACCGTCTCAGGCCTAAGAGTAAAGAGATCATTAGAAAGTTCTCTGTACTGTCCCCTCATATATTTATACATTATTATAAGATCACCCCTAAGCCTTCGTTTTTCCAAGCTAAATAACTCCAAGTTTAATAATCTGTCTTGGTATTGCAGACCCCTTAGTCCTCTAATGACTTTTGTCGCTCTTCTCTGCACCCGCTCTAGTTCAGCTATGTCTTTCTTATACACCAGAGACCAGAATTGTACACAGTATTCTAAGTGTGGTCGCACTAGTGACTTGTATAGAGGTAAAATTATGTTCTCCTCATGAGCATCTATGCCTCTTTTAATGCATCCCATTATTTTATTTGCCTTTGCAGCAGCTGCCTGACACTGGGCACTAAATGTGAGTTTATCATCTACCCATACACCCAGGTCTTTTTCAGTGGTAGTTTTGCCCAGTGTTTTACAATTAAGCACATAATTATAAATTTTATTTCCTCTGCCCAAGTGCATGACCTTACATTAATCTCCATTAAAACTCATGTGCCATTTATCAGCCCAAGCTTCTAGTTTACATAAATCCTCCTGTAATATAAAATTGTCCTCCTCTGTATTGATTACCCTGCAGAGTTTAGTGTCATCTGCATATATTGAGATTCTACTCTGTATTCCCCCTACAAGGTCATTAATAAATATGTTAAAAAGAAGTGGGCCGATACTGACCCCTGTGGTTCCGCACTGTTAACTATGACCCATTCTGAGTGTGTTCCATTAATAACCAGCCTTTGTTTCCTATCACTAAGCCAGTTCTTAACCCACTTAAACATATATTCCCCTATCCCCTTTGCTCTCATTTTATATATCAAGCTTTTGTGTGGCACCGTATCAAAAGCTTTTGAAAAGTCCATATACACCACGTCCACTACATGTTTTGTGGTCCAGTCCAAAACTTACCTCTTCATAGAAGCTTAGCAGATTAGTTTGATAGGAACGGTTCCTCATAAACCCATGTTGATATTCGGTCATGAGGTTATTTTTCTTCAGATATTCCAGTATAGCATCTCTGAGGCCAGCTTCACACTACTGGACGATCTGACCCAGGGCTGTCAGGGGTGAACCTGACAGCCCCGGACCGGATCTGGACACAAAACTGGAGGGCCAATTATGCCCTCCGGTCCGATGTGCAGCCGGATGCCTCATTTGCAGCAAGACCTGGCAGAAGTGTTCGAAGCTTTGTCCAAATATGGCATGAAGATCAAGCCATCCAAATGTCGCCTTCTGAAGCCGAAGGTACAGTACCTGGGACATGTCGTGAGTTCAGAGGGAGTAGCACCGGATCCTGATAAAGTCACAGTGATAAGGGATTGGCCAAGACCTACAAACGTGAAAGAAGTGAGGCAATTCATGGGCCTGGTAGGCTATTATAGAAGATTTATCAGAGGATTCACGAAGCTAGCGGCTCCCCTGCAAGACATCCTGGTAGGACAGTCAAGAAAGTCCTCCCATAATCCTCCGTTCCAGTGGAGTGAAGAGAAGGAAGACTCCTTCAACAAGCTGAAAAGTGCACTGACGGGAGAAGAGATCCTGGCATACCCTGATTACCATCAACCGTTCATTCTATACACGGATGCCAGCAACGTGGGACTGGGAGCAGTATTGTCGCAGAAGCTAGGAGGCAAAGGGAGGGTTATTGCCTTTGCAAGCAGGAAGCTCCGGCCTACAGAAAGAAATCACGAGAACTACAGCTCCTTCAAGTTAGAGCTACTGGCAGTAGTTTGGGCTGTGACTGAACATTTTAAGCATTACTTGGCAGGTGAAGAATTCACCATCTACACGGATAACAACCTGTTCACTCACCTAGATACAGCAAAACTAGGTGCTTTGGAGCAGCGATGGATAGTCCGGCTATCTAATTACCACTTCGTCATCAAATACAGGGCAGGTCGCAAGAACGGGAACGCAGATGCCTTATCACGGATGCCACACCTGAGAGACGTGGAAGAGGAACCGGAAGAGTTGGAAGAGATTGAACTACCGGCCTTTCATCGTTCAAAGGTAGAAGATTATCAACCCGTCGTCTACCAAAGAGAGCAGGAAGTAAACCTCAACCCGTTAAGACACCACGGATGGGCTGACACCCAAGATTCTGATCCATCTGTGAAGCTAGTGAAAGAACTGCTTACGCGACAAGGTGCAAACCCTGATCAGAATGCCCCAGCTGAGGCCGTACAGCTCTGGAAGGACAGAGGCAAGTTGTTCCTGTATCAAGGGAAGCTCTGCAGAAGGCATATCAATCCCAAAACACATGAACTGGTCTGGCAGATAATCGTGCCCAAGAGAGACATCAGAATGGTCTTAGAAGCGTACCATGATGGCGCAGGTCATTTCGGATGGAAGAAGTTAGAAGCAATCCTGAGAGAAAGATTCTATTGGATTGGCATGAGAAGATCCATTGAACTATGGTGCAGAAGATGTGCCGCATGCAACCTCAGAAGGAAAGATCTACAGAAAGCTCCACTTCAGTCAATAATAACCAAGCAGCCACTCGAGCTAGTCGTGTTAGACCACGTCAAGTTGTCACCAAGCCGGTCAGGCTATGTCTATGCCTTAACCATCGTGGACCATTACTCACGCTTCTTAATGGTAGTACCAGTCAAAGATCTGACAGCGAAGACGGCAGCAAAAGCATTCCAGACGCATTTCTGTAGACCACATGGTTACCCAGAACAAGTCCTTGCAGACCAAGGTCCAGCTTTTGAATCAGAGTTATTCAAGGAATTCTGAAATATGTACGGTTGTAAGAAGATTCACACAACAACGTATCATCCCCAAACAAATGGTTTATACGAGAAGATGAATCATATCGTAATTGAACTGTTAAAGACCTTACCAGAATCTGAAAGAAACCAGTGGCCAGATAAATTACCTGACTTGGTAGACTTATACAACCATGTTCCAGTGAGTTCTACAAACTGCACTCCAGCCTACCTTATGCGTGCAAGACCCGGTAAGCTACCAATTGATCTAGAAATGGGAATTGAAAAGCCAGATACAGAAGTAGAAGAAACAGATTGGGATACCAAACGTCAGAAACAGTATCAACAAGTCCAAGAATGTGTAGAGAGAAACCTGCAACAAGCAAGAGCAAGACAAGAGAAGACTTTTAGCAAACATGCTCAAGCAATGTCATTGCAAGAAGGTGATCAAGTTCTCAAGAGAAAGAGACGCTCTAACAAATTGGATAATCAGTGGGAAACTGCCCCATACACAGTCTTACCATCTAACCTAGACAATGTTAAAACCTGTTTGATAAGCAAAGATGAAGGAAGAACTTCAACAGTCGTATCTTGAGATCAACTAAAATTGTGTCCTCAAACCTTGAAGACACCTGAAGTCATATAACCCGTACAGGTCCAACCTATTCAAGAAAAAGAAAAAGAAGATGAAGTATTCCACACGGTACTAGGAGATTTCCCTAAAACATGGCCAAATTACCATTGAGCAGTTGTCGTACCAATGATCGCATTCCCTCCAATGGTGGACCCAAAACCAGAACCTGTGTTACCAGAAGAAGACCCAAGACTTGGAGAACTGGAAGTAGAATCTGAAGAGGAAGAACAAATTCCTGGTCCTAGCGAACTTGCCAGTCCTGCAGTCAGATCATCATCTGCCTCAATACCAAGCACAACACGTAGGTACATGCACACTGAGATTAGAAGCCCACGTGCAAGCAGCATACCCGTTTTACGCAGATCAGAGCGTAGTACCCAAGAGCAGTTACCAGTTAGGTACAGAGTAAAATGTGATTAAATGTGTAATGTAAATATGTTTGTTTAAATGTAAGGTAAACGTAAATTGAACCCGGTAGACTGTGTCCAAGAGGGTGGAGGAACTGGATTGAGCCCCATGTATATTAAGTTAGGGAAAGAAAGTGCCTGGGGGTGGTGTAGCGAATCCAGGCCTCCTAAGCAGAAACGCCTGTGGACAAATGTATATAGTTGTTGCAACGTTAAAAAGCCCAGTACCTACAGAGACTATCCTGTATGAACTTTGAAATTTTCTTCTTATTTACTTATGGACCATATATACCACGGACTGGTTGTGGTAAGAACTCTTTTGTGAATATACTTATCAGCCCGGAGGCAATGGACTAAACCCCCGGAAAGACTGCTTTTTGAACTTTTTGGACTCTTTCACATTTTAGTGATTTTTGTACTTTTTCCTTTTAAGTCTCTGTCAATATTAATTGTGTTTAACTGTTTGTTACTTGTTTTTCCACAGTCCCGGAGTACTGTATTTAACTAAGGGGGAATGTGGCACCCCATGGGTTAATGTGCCACAATAAGATCACATGGGTTCCCTCCCCACAACACACTGACAAACACTAGCACCTCTGGGCCAGGAGGGGGAGCACAACCTGCTCTCTTAAATACTCCAGCTCATGAGGAAGTAGCTCAGTTCAGCTCGGAGCAGGGCTGTGAAGAGCAGAGTTAGTTTCAGTTTCTGGAAGAACTGAGAGAGACTGCAGTGCCAGAGAGGCTGTGCTAAGCTTCTCTGCAGTCTGCTCTTGATTCCAGGCCTAGTGAGGGTCTGAGGAAAGGAGAACTACAAGCAGAGAGACACTCCTGGGAGCTTGAGTGCAACCATTACTCACCCCAGAGAAGCGCACAAAATGGACACCGGATCCGGTACTGTGACTGACACACAGCACGGTGAATCCAGGAGCAGTGGGGTTTCTAGACGCCCACAGTACCAGTGCAAAGCAACACGGCGGGGTTAGCAAGCACAGCACAGAGGACTCAAGTTGCCTAGCCAAGTGGTACCAGCAGAACAGAGAGACAGGGAGACAGTCCCAGCAGCTCGGCTAGAAGCAGCCGCCAGGACACACACACACCGCAACACGAGGAAGCTGATGACCCGGACAGGGTGGGAGGAAAGCCTAGCCTCAGTACAGACTCCGTGGACTATAATCTGCAACAACATCTGCAGTAAAGCTTTGGAAAACAGCAAAACTGTGAGTCTGTCTATTGATTGCAACCTTTGCCCTACATCCAACAGCAGAGAGGTCCCATCTGAGGAGCTACAGGCCTGTCAGCTCTGCACACGGGCTGGAAGAAAGCTGCAGCATCAGGAGAGAAGGAGAATTGCATCTTTTACTACAAAACGTGAGTGTGTGTTCTTTAACCCCGTCTCCACTATCCACATCCTTTATAGACTTTACCATCACTGCCCCGGGGAATACAATTCTAGCCACTGGAACTATTCCATCTGCGCTGCCATTACACCATCCCCGGAGGTTCTGCAGCAGCGGCGGCCTCATCACTGGCCGCACATAGTGGGTGGCGTCACAATAGACTATTCTCCCCTGCAAATACACCCTTTTATTTCCCAGGGCCCGGGACACTGTCCGGACCAGGACCACCCGTGACTCCCCCAATAGCAGACACGGCCCGGTACCGAGTACCCTCGTCCCAGTGGGCTCGACACATGAAGTGCATTATGGTTTCTTACATATGCACAAGATTGGAACCACCATCAGTAGATGAATCCAGCAACAGAACCACCATCAGGAGATGAATGCAGGGTCAGAACCACCATCAGTAAAGGAATGCAGGGCCAGAACAACCCTTAGTAGTTGAATACAGAGCAAAAACAACCATCAGTAGATGAATGCTGAGCTAGAACCACCATCAGTAGATGAATGCTTAGCTAGAACCACCATCAGTAGATGAATGCAGAGCCAGAACCACCTCAGTAGATGAATGCAGGGCCAGAAGCATTAATGCATGAATACAGTGACAAGCTTACTACAGTGAAAACTGTCCCATCGGACTACAAGATCCCAGGTAACTTCAGCTGAACCACAAGCAATGTGGTGTATGTAATTATTTGAACCAAATGCCCAACAGGCAGCATGTACATAGGGGAGACCGGATTACAATTCAGAACAAGAATGAATTCTCATCGCCACTCAATAAAAGAAAATCGTATGGACCTACCTGTAGGGAACCATTTTTGCAGCTCTGAGCACAACAGTGAATCCGATATGAGGCTGCTCATTTTAAAGAGTAACTTCAAATCTCAGAGAGAGAGAAGAATTTGGGAATACAAATTAATAACAACCTTTGACACATTCAAAACAGGACTAAATGCTTCACATGGATTTATGGGATTTTATGTAAAATGAACGGACATTTGGGGATAGCAGATTCATGCATTTTTATTAAAATAGAGGGTGCGATCACAATCATCGATTTAGCAGAGCGATCTTGACCGCAATGGCGCTGCCGGCAATGCTTCGTTCGTAACCACATGACGACATTGAATCGCAGCGATGCGTCTCAAAGGGCAAAAATCCCATTCGGATTATAAAGATGAAAGTCATTTGGGTGACAGCTTTCACCATGAAATATAGACTGACTCTTGACACTCTGTGAACTGTCTCACTTAGAACTCTGCTCTCCACAACTTAACTAAAGGCCACTTTACACACACAGATATCTGTGTCCAACTTCTGAACAGATCTCTGGTTGCAGTGAAATCATGGACACATTGTTCCATTTTGTGGCTGTGTACAAATGTAACAATGTGTCCATGATTTCACTGCAACCAGAGATCTGTTCAGAAGTTGGTCACAGATATTGTGTGTGTAAAGTGGCCTTCAGTATTTCAGGTCTCATTATCATTGTGTCATTACCAGCCTGAAGAAGGGGCCGCAGCGTCCTGAAAGCTTGCTATGTTTACCATCTTTTCAGTTAGCCATTAAAAGGTATCAACCACTGAGGACTCTCAGATTGCAGTATCACTATAGTGCTCCAGAAACATACATATCCCCACACACACACAGCCCCACTGTATAACACACACACACACACACACACACACTCACTGTATAATACACACACAGCACCAGTGTATAACACACACCACACACCACTGTATAACACACGCACACAGCGACACAAACACACAGCGCCACTGTATAACACACACACAGCTTCACTGTATAACACACACAGCACCACTGCATAACACACGCAGCACCACTGCATAACACACGCACACAGCCCCACTGTATAACACACGCACACAGCGCCACTGTATAACACACGCACACAGCGCCACTGTATAGCACATACAGCACCACTATATAACACACACAGCACCACTACATAACACACCACAGCACACTACATAATACACACAGCACCACTACATAACACACACACGCACCACTGTATAACACACATAGCACCACTGTATAACACACATACACAAAGCCACTGCTGTGCCTCTTCCCCAAGGTGCTGTGCCTCTTTCCCCCTGGGCGCTGTACCTCTCCCCCCCTAGGTGCTGTGCCTCTCCCCCCCGGTCACTGTGCCCCTTCCCCCTGGGCACTGTGCCTCTCCCCCCCTCCGGGCGCTGTGCCTTTCTCCCCTGGGCACTGTGCCTCTCTTCCTTGGGTGCTGTGCCTCTCCCCCCGGGCACTGTATCTCTCTCTACCTCTTCTAACAGGGAGGCCCGTGTCTCCTCTCCCTTTCTCCCTCACAGGGGGGCTCTGTCTCCTCTTCTCCCCCCCCACACCTGTCTACTTGCCTCCTCACAGGGGAGGGGGGGCTATATCTCCTCTCCCTTTCACTGTGGCCCCAGTGTCTCATCTACCCCTCTCCCTCACAGCTGGGGCCCCTGTGTCTCATCTATCCCTCTCGCTGGGGCCCCTGTGTCTCTTCTCCCCTCTCTCCCTCACAGGGGAGGGGGCCCTGTGTTTCCTCTCTCCTCAGCAGGTGAGGAGGAGATAGTGAAAGTGTCAGCTCAGGCTAACACTAGAAGCAGTCGGACAGGAGGGAGAAAGACTGCAGTGTGCACGACAAACACACACACACCTCAAGACCACCAGACACCAAAGCTGCAGCGTCCTGGCGTTCTCTTCCGGCTCTGAGTCAGCAGTCCAGCAGTGTGTGAGGAGGTCACAGCGTGATGATGATCTCATCACACACTGCTGCGTGTTGGGTGAACTTCCGGGGGGTGCGGAGAGGCACCCTCCCCCTCAGTCAGTGCCCCGGGACCCACCGCTGTGCTTGCACCTGCTCCACATGGCTAATTTGTGCACCTTGGGGGCCCCCGACTGCTCAGGGTCCAGGTTCATTGCACCTGTTGCACATGCGGCATGTCCACCCCTGCTTTCAAGTGTGAGAGGAAACCCACACAACACAGGAAAAACAAATAAACACCTTACAAATGTTGTCCTTTAGTAGGAATAAGCATTAATTCTTAAGTCCGGGAGTTCATAAGACTCCCAGACAGGTGGGGTGCAGGGTGGGTTGAAGTCCCCCTTACATCTTAAACTCTACCGCTGGGTATGACCAGTTTAGTTGGTCGTGGCGGGGTGATGATCTGTGTACCAGAATGGATCATGCAAAGGGGTTTTATCCCTCAGACCCCTGTTTCTATTAAAATCAGCTTCACGACCACGTGAGTTAAGACCAGGTTACATGCAGCAATATCGCTGCATGTAATGATATACCAATGTCGCTGCAACATCACAGGTTTTTGTGATGTTGCAGCGACGTTGCTGTGTGAGAGATTCCGGGGGGGCTGGTCGCTGCAGAATGGCCGGGACCATTTTTTGATTGCTGGTCTCTGCTGCCCCGCATACATCGGCATGTGTGACAGGGGCAATGACCAGCGATCCCCATGCTACGCCCGAGACACCCAACAGATCCCTGCAACCGTTGAGTGTCGGCGCAGCTTTGGAGAATCTCTGTTGAGTCTGCCTGTGTGGCATCTCACCAGCGATCACATAGCGATGTTCAAGCGATCCTGGTCCGGTCGGATCGTTGATCGGGTCGCTGGAACATCGGTATGTCTTACCCGGCCTTTAAATAGTAATATTCATTCATTGAGTAAAATGCCGAGCCACGCCCACCGGCACCAAACCACACCTAAGCCTCGTTCTCACACCCCACTAACTTCTGGCCGCTCAAACTGCAACTGTTACTGATTGACTGCTACTGTCGAAAAATTGATAGCACAGAGATGACAAGTGATAAAAATGAATTATACCACTTTTCTGGATGAAAACCAGAACTATTTTTTTTATACTGTCACGTGACCTTAGCAGGATAGACATCATGAGGTCACACCATGACCTTGCAGCTGTGATTGTCCACCCATCTTTCTCTTTCACCTACTCATAAAACAATATTTACTGGAAATGAAAAAAAGGCACAACATAAGGCTTATCCGAGTTATGAATCAAATTATTAATAGGTAGGTATTATATTGTTGTGTAAATCCACAACCACTTTATGCGCTTGATCTCCTTGTGTCCAAGGAATATGACGGTTTGCAGCAGTATTCCACACAGTAGGACTACAGATAAATCCAGCAGGAAAAAAATGGGATTATAACCGTGCTCCCGTCCACGTAATAAATGATCCTTCCACGATATTAATCATAAAATTATATGTGATTTATTCCTATGTGTTTCAGGCATACAAGTGTGGCACCCCACTGGTCAGTGCACCACAGTAGGGTTACTGCACCGTGTGGCGCCCCACTGGTCAGTGCGCCACAGTAGGGTTACTGCACCGTGACTGGGTGTGCAGTATTCCTTCTTTGGGGAGTGTAGCGTCAACCTGAGGCTCTTATCCTGCATCCACACACTCTAGAGCAGGGGACTACAGGGTTAAATCCTTTGCTGAGAGACCCAGTCCCGTGGGAGGAGTTTAAGGCTAGAGCAGTGTGAGTGCTGGAAGCAGAGAAGGAGAACGTCTGTGGAGAGAGACAGAGAAGGACCCTTCAGGGGACACCACAGGGAGGGCGCCCAGAAGGAGCGGCAACCCAGACAGAAAGAGGAGACCCATTGCCAGACCACCGGACAGGTCTGGGGGAATCGTAGTCCACCAACGCAGTGCCAGCTCCGAGTACGGTACAGAAGAGTTTATCCCTGAGCCATCTACACCGGCCAGTCGAGAGGTTGAATTATCAGCCCTGACCCCGGTCCAGAATGTGCAGCCCCACCGGAATCACTAGACAGGGTTGAGCTCCTTAGAGAGAAGGGTACCTCAAGCACCCGACGGGCCTGGTAGACAAGTGGGCTGTGCAGGGCAGCGCAAAGAAGTAAGGAGGCTCAAGGAAGAGAATGGGACAGTGAAGGAAAGCAGAGGGTACTCTCTGGGAGCCTCAGTGACTCCTCGGCCAGCTACCCGTCTATAGACTGTAAAAGCTGTAACCTAAACTGTCATCTGAACCGGTTCCAGTAAAGTATTCAGTATAGAGTCATACAGCCTCAGGTCTCCTTTCATCCGAACTGCTGCACTGCTCCATATATCACAACCAGCACCACGACAAAAGTGCAGTGCTGATCTGCCCCGGGGACTCAGCTCCACCTGCAGGGAGCTGCAACGTCCAAGCTGCAATACCATCGTCTCCAGAGGTCTGAAGCAGCGCTGGCGATTATCATCAGAATCTGCAGGTGGCGTCACAACAAACTTTTATTCTTTTTATTCCCTTTTTTCACAACTCCCCAATTTTTAGGCTGACCACTAGGGCCACGGGTGCGGGCAGGCCACCAGTGACATCCCTGCAACTCCACGCCCGGTACCGAGTCCCCATAGGCCCTTGGGTGAATCACAAGCCTCTTCTTCAGGAAAAACTGTAATTTTACCAGAAGGGGCTTGCATGCCCTGAAATTCGTAGAAGTAAATCACATATTCCTTTTATTATTATTATTCTTATTGATTTATATAGCGCCATTAATTCCATGGCGCTTTACATGCTAAAAGGGCAGACAAGGAAAGTACAATAAATGTGGACAATTTGGTAGTACAGATACAAGAGGGGAGAAGATCCTGTCCCGAGGGCTCATGATTAACATCGTGGAAAAATAATTTGTTATGTGGACGGGAAACGCAGTTATAATCCTATTTTCTCCCTGTTGGATATAGCTTGCTCATAAAAAAGGAGAAATTTGGAAAATACTGCGCAGGGAATTGTCTTTTATGCAATTGCCTAATGTATAAAGTTTGTTACAGTAACTTCATTAACTGACCATTAACTTCATTTACATAAATTACTTTTAAATAAAGGCACCAGGACTGCAGCCATCATGGATTTGGCTCCATGTTAACAGCTTAGGATGCACCTGGCAGAAATGGCTCAGGAGCCAAGCGGTCATTGTGCCCATGTGACACTTGAGCCACCGCCACCTGTGAGTTTTAACCATTTCCATACGAGCAGAGGGAGGAATAAAATGGAAAAGTACAATTGGCTCAAATGAAAGAGAACAGTTGGAACGGTGAAATCAAACGCTTTTCCCATGCACATAAAAGCCGTGTGCTTAATATTCTCAAGGTGCAACAATGTGTCCAAAAGTGACCCAAATTTGAGGTTTTTCTTTTTTTTGAAGGGAGGTGGAAGAAGGGTTCACAATACCGGCCAAACAAAAAAGAAAACTTTTTTTTTCCCCTTAAATCAGTGTAGATGTGATTCTTTAACACAAAGGGGTAAGCACCTTGTCGAATGGCGGCCATTGAGCGGGGCTGATGGGTTAAGCGTGGGTCTTGCAGGAGGCAGCGTTGCCGCTTGTTTATGGGAGAGAAGTTGTCACTTGTTAGTAGATGCAGTGAAAGGAAGGACGCCAAGCGCTGACGGCTGGAGTAGTATTGATGTTGAGGTAATGGAGTAATCCGATTGAACGTTAGTCACGGTATTTATGTCATTTCACATTTCGTCAGCTGAATAACGTGACGCAGATACGGAGCTGCGGCCTGCAGCTTTAAGAAAAGGCGCAGGTCTCTCTCATTCGATTCAAATCTATTTCTCACCAAGCATCTTAGTGATGAATCTATTTGCATAATAGTAGCCCAGGGCCTTTATTTCTGCAGACAGTTCTGGCCAGAGAGGAACATTGGGACAAGAGAAGCTTCACGTTGGTTTGAAAAAGAAAAAAAAAAAAAGAAAACCTTGGCGCAGGAAGTGAGAACATAATACACAGTGATTACTGCGGTCACCCCGGAGCGTCCGATGGGGAGGGGAAGCAGGAGACCTACAGTAAAGGACAGATCCAGGCTGTAATGGTGTTCAATGTATTATAATGTGTCATCATAATGGAGAAGATAAAGCAAATTATATAGTCAGCATAAGGAAAAAAAAAATGTTTGTACCGTGTTAGCCAGTAGATGGAAAATATTAAAATCTGAGAGTCCTCAGTGGTTGATACTTTTTAATGGCGAACTGAAAAGATGGTAAGAAAAAGCAAAGCAAGCTTTCAAGACACTACGGCCTCTTCATCAGGCCTAATGATACAACGACCTTTGACACATTCCACTCAGGAATGAATGTTTCACATGGATTCATGTCTTTTTACATTAATTGAAAGGGCATTTTTTTGGATATCATATCTTTGAACACACCCCAGTTAGAGAACAATATAATTTGACACTTCTTACCTGAACTGTTATCACAACAATTTAACCCCCCCTCATTCCTGTTCTTGGTCCAACCACTAATCAAAGGACTATAGCCCCCATCATACTAACCGAGATCGCTAGCGAGATTGCTGCTGAGTCACAAGTTTTGTGACGCAACAACAACCTCGCCAGCGATGTCGCTATGTGTGACATGTAGCAGCGACCATGCCCGCTGTGGGATCGCTGGACCATTCTTTGGTTCGTCGCGCACCCGCTGGGCAGTGTGCATCGCTGTGTTTGATAGGGACAACGACCTCAATACTACAGGTCTGTGAGACAGGGTCCCAACGACCGCTGTATCGTTCCATATCATTGCTGCATCACTGGTGAGATCTGACTGTTTGACATCTCACCAACGACCACATAGCGATGCACCAGCGATCCCTACCAGGTCGTATTGTTGTCAGGTTCGCTGGAGCGTCGCCAAGTGTGACGGAGCCTATAAAACTTTCTATTCCTTTTATCTATGATTTTACTTCCCCAGCTGCTCCTTCCCCCTCCCAACTGACCACTACATGCTTCACATCACATATGTTATGTATTGCATTATCCCACCCTGCATTTGTATGTATATATATCTCCAGACGTTGTATCATTAAACCTGTTGAAGAGGCCATAGTGTCTCGAAAGCTTGCTTTGCTTTTTCTTACCATCTTTTCACTATAGTCAGCATAGCAATTCCTGGAAGTTTAAGATCTGTGCTTGCTGTCAATCTATAGAAGCCTTTAATGAAAAGGTGTCCTGCAAATGTAGAAATGGATGGAAACAGAAATCAAATGGAATGGGAACAATATGATGAAGACGTCTGGATGCATTTCTGACTCCCAGGCCGCTGCTGAGAACAATGTTGTCAGAGTATCAGACTCTGGGCACACGGCACGTTGCATTTTTAACACACCATGATTTTACTTTTTTCACACCCTGATTTTACCGGGTCTGGGTCTGTCCGGTGTGAACCGGACAGAACCGGATCCAATTTTGCCCCCCACATATCCCTATGGTGCCAGATGACTGTTATTTGCCATCCGGTTTTGTGATATTCCAGGAGGATCCGGTTCTTTTCGTTTTTGGCACCGGACACAAAATCGGAGTCTACAGCAGTTTTTGTGTCTGGTGTCAAAAACGAACAGAACCGGATCCTCCCGGATCTGGGGCAATCCGGCGCCCATAACGTGAGAGGCTATGGACACCGGATCATGCTGGATCTGGCAGAAACTCGTACTGGTTCCCGGACGCCTGGTGCTGAAAGAGGTGCGGCTGTGAAATGGAGCCGTGCTCGTTCAGCACCATGAACAGCGTAGCATTTCACTGCCGCCGCTGAAGTTCAGCACCTGGATAGCTCCACGGCTGAAATTTCAGCACCGTGGGCAGCTCCCCTGCAGCTTTGCTGCTGAAATTTCAGCACTGGACAGCGGCAGAGACTAGCCGAAATGATTCCTGTTTAAAACAGGATCAGAGCGCATATTTGTCCTCAGTTTCGGTCAGGTTGCTGTCAGGTTGTGTCTGGTGCATCTGTGGCGCCCCTGCAGACCGGTTGCCACTAGAAGGTGCAGCAACTGGCATCGGTAAGTTCAGTCACCCCAAACACACACCCAACACAATCCCGATCCCAAGACTAGGGACTCTATGCCCAGCAACGGGATGGCGGGAGTAGACAAGTGGAGAGTGGCAAAGTTAGACAGGATACGGTTAGGGGAGGAAACAAACCAGAAAACACCACAGTCAGTCAGACAGTTGAGAGAATGAAGTTCAAGAGTCAAGTTCAGTAAGGAGGAGAGAGCACCATCACTACATAAGACTGAAAGGACACGGACCTGGCAGCCTGTACCACCATAAGGCTTGTTCGGGTACAGGGCTGCAGACCATAGAGAGAGGCAGAAGGAGTCCTAGGGACACAGATAGTGAGCAATCCATTTGTGTGCAACAGGGTGCCAGCTCTGAGGTGGCCAGGACGCTCCACGCTCCAACCACGAAATCCGGTGGGGTGCCGGGTCTTTATGCCCCTTGACCCAACCTCCAGCACAGCGAAGAGATGGCCGCTGTACTAGGGCTAGGGGACCAGGCAGGTCGCCCACCAAAAGCCAGAGGCCGCTGGATCGTAGCTCACATGCGGGAGAGACAGAGAGGCACATGAAATTAACACAAAAGGGGGTGATCTGAACGAGCTATCCCAGCTGCTAAGAGACTAACAGAGACTAACTGCACTGTGTTGTAAACTGAACATCTGCCGAGAAAGCTAGTAAACCGGGTTGAAGCTCAGTACTGTGTGAGACTGTCATTTCTGTGCCTGAAAAGAGGTAGACTAATTCGCCGAGCCAGCAGCAGGAGCCTGCCCAAGCGTAACTCTGATCCCTGCTAGCAGCCAGTACAGCCCCGCTGGCCTCCTATTTTCCAAATCATCTCCATAGACTATTCAGTTGCCCTAGGGACCCGATCTTCCCGTGGAGAGCTGAACCATCCTTGCTGCTACTCCCATCATCCCCAGAGGTCCCGACTGCAACAGCGGCTATATGGCTGCATTTCACGGGTGGCGTCACGACAAAAACTTTTATTTTAGCTTTTATTATTATTTTTATCCATTTTTCCATTCCCCTTTTTAACTGATCGCTTGATGAGGGGATCACGGACCGGATCACGCCACCGTCACATCCCACAGCCCAGCCCTAGACGATATCGGGAGGGCCAGTTCAGAGTACCCCACGGTCCCCGCCGGGGCGAGTCACATCCTGCAAAACACCGTACACAACCTGATAGCCGAAAATTGTGGTGTGAAGTCAATGAAAACCCTGGAATATCTTGCTCACGTTGCTTATTTGTGACTGGCAGATTTGGTCAGAAAATAATCTGCAGCATGTCAGTTCTGTAAGGGTACATACTCACGATCAGGAATTGCATCTTTTGGACGCAGCGTATTGCCGCTACGTTGTACAGTACCAGCATAGTCGGTAAGATTTCAAGTAATCCCCTGATCACTATGCTTTTCCCCTCCGCAGTATGGTTTCGGCTGTGGCGCAGATTGCAGCACTCCTGCGGCTCCACAGCATGTTCATTGCATGTTGCGGAGTTGGAAGCGGTCACCATTGGCTGCACGCAGTGAGAAGCCACCCTGCACCCACCACAGATGGTGAGTACATGGTGACTGCGGTCTCACGCGTCCAACACGGAGTGCCTCTGGATTGTGTGCACAAAGTCTTAGTGGTTTTGCAAAATATTTTTACCCATTGACTTAAATTTTTACTGCTCTGTTTTTCATGGTGAGAGATGCAGAAATGGTGCAGATATTTCCATAATCATTGTGGGCACATACCCTTACTCCTCTTTTACGGACTGATATGAAAACATACAAAATTTAAAAATAGATTTTACAGGAAAAAAATGTTAACATTTTTTCCTGGCAAAATTAAAAAGAAGAAAAAAAAATGCCTCTTCTACCCCTTAATAGCCGGGCCATCTCTCAGCATACTTTACCATTGCCTGTGACCACAGGATGACATAGTAGAAGGGGAAATGAACCATCCCAGGGCCGTGGGGTACCCGGTTCCAGAGCGTTGATTAACTGGGGATGTCACGGGCGGCCTGTGCCCAGTCCCGTGGACCTGGCGGTCGCTGAAAAAGGGGTTACAAATAAAAAGGAAAGGATTCATGATGCCACCTATGGTACCCGGTAATGATACCAGCGTTGCTTCCAGACCTCCGGGGACGGTGATGCTGCAGCTACATGATAACGATCCACGTAGGTGACGCGGGATCCCCGGGGCAGTGATGGGATGAATAGGGATTTACAAAGGGAGGCAGCTCTCCACACAGCCTTGTCCTTGGTGCTGCAGGAGAAGACTGCTCCTCAGGTGAAGATGCTGGCAGGCAGTCTTTGTTAAGGGCAGGATCAGGGGCCGTAATAACAGACACACACATGCTGGAAGTTGTTTCCGTACCATTTACTGATGATGATTCAGGTAACATACAGGGTACTGTCCAGGTGGTCGGGTGGCACTTCAGGATTTTCACACCCAATGAATTGTGAGGCCTCCTTGTTTCTGTGTGTGCGTACTTAAGTCCTGGCCTGTCTGAATCCTGGCCCTGACCTCTGTGTGTCCCTCACTTGTATAGCAGGCTGAGAGAACCATCTGATGGGCACCGCTTCTCCTCTGCAGTCCCTGGCTTTGTTAGTAGCTGTGCTCCAAGTGTCACCAGGAGACTGAAGTCTCCCTGGTCCTCCGGTATTCTCTGCTGGGCTAACTGGACCCTTGCAGACTCGGACTCCGGTGTTCGGGTTGCTTCCTGGGGTGAACCGGTATGGTTCCTCTGCCCCCCACTCTGTCTCCGGTTCGCCTTGCCTCCGACACTCACTCTTGGGTCCCTTACACTGGCTAGGCTCCCTCACTGGCATGGGCCTTGCATGGCACCATTCACCAGGATGTCTTCACAGTACTGCTCCGTACTGCACTGCCTAACTCCTCCCCCAGGCCTGAATTTATAGGGGACCTTACCTGAAGGCTGGGGCAAGTAGAGCACCCCCTTCAGGTCTGGGGTGGAAGGTGTTGCATGTGTAGGGTACCTGATGTGGAAATCCCTCTGTGCACCAGGTGGTTCTGTGGCTACCTATACCGCAGGGTGCCACAGAAATAAAACAACACCCACCGGTTAACATTTTAGTACCTATCTGGGCATATGGTGCGTGATATGGCCATATAGATCCTGTTTAATTTATGAAGGAGAGACTCTGAAACTCACAAAACCTACACGGACAAGGCATGAACTCCGATACCCCCTGTATAAGAGGTAATGGAGGGCCTAAGACACAGTCTGTTAAAATTATTATTAGTAGTGGGAGTCCTAGACTCCTAAATCCTATGTACAAAGTGCATGGGCTGCCAAAAATTAGAAAGAAGCAATGCAATACATCCTGGGCAACAAGAGCATGGATGGACAAAAAAAAACAAAAACTTTTTTTTCCCCACTTTGAAGGAGTGGAACTCCTAGAATGGGAGAGCCTAAACATAAGTGTAAAGGCTGAAATACATTTACCCCTGGTGGGAATACATCTATATATGTAAGTGAATTGTATGCTTAGGGGCTCAAATACATCCTTGTTCATTTGATAAGAGTCAAACTGTCAGCATTGTTATTGACAGGTGGATGCATGTATCACTTATGTCCCCAAACGGCACTAAAAACCTTCTCTAACAAAACGATAGCGGTACAGCAGGCCAGCACCTCCAAGGCATAGTTTATGCCACGTGTCCAGCTTAGGCCGGGTTAACACCACGGCACAATCTGATCCGAGGCTGTCAAGGGTGAACCTGACAGCCCCAGACCGGATTTGCAAACAGAAGCGGAGGGCTAATATGCCCTCCAGTCCTGTTTCTAGCTGGATGCAGCCGAGCTCAGATGTCAACTGTGAAATGGTGCTGAACTACTTCACAGGGAACACCTCCCTGGTACTTAAGTTCAGCGTAGCTCACGCTGAACTTCAGCAGCTGGCGTCCGGTTCCTGAATCCTCCCGATCGGGGCAATCCGGCCCCATAGACTCCCATGTTAGGGAGCGCTGGATTGCCCCGGATCCGGGAGAATTCAGGAGGATCCAATTTGGGGAGATTTTTCTCCCCGGACACAAAAATGCTGCAAGCAAGCATTTTTGTGTCCAGGAGAAAAATCCGAATACACCCGGATCCTCCCAGACAGATGGAAACCGGATGGCAGATAGCTGCCATCCAGCTCCATCCGGCCCTACAGCATACTATGGGGCCGAAATCCGGTCTGAGGCTGTTCGATTCACATCGGACAGCCCCGGATCGGATTGTGCCGTGGTGTGAACCCAGCCTTAGATACCCAATAGTTGTATGCCACAGAGGAATCACATAAGATGCTGGTACAGTGGGCTAGGTACTCCTTAACCATTTTCCTAAACTTTTCCCTCCTTGTGAGACTACGCTGGTTAATCAGGACGTAGGCGCTGGGAAAGTCTAATGAAACTCCCAGACCTTTGATAGTATTCCCTTGCCTCTGTTGGACCTCTAGCTGACTAGTGGAAATGGGCATACACACAGCATACCTTCACAAATAGCTCAAGCAAATCTGGGTAGGTTTTCAGAAACCGCTAAACTAATAAATTGAGAACATGAGCCAGGCGTAGTACATATGCAAACTTACCAAGCTTCAGAGCCACCACCAGCTTACGGCCATTATTACATACAATCAACACTTGTTATAAATTCAGTGGCAAGAGTCATAGATGTGTCTAGTCTGTTATAGCGACCAGGAGGCCACATAGGGAACTGCAGCCAGGTAGGAAGGAAGACAGTTTACACAAACACCCTCACAGACATCCCACACACCACTAGGAGGCAGCACCCAACCCGGAGCCCGAACTCTAGGTGGGCAAGGGGTGGTGGGTTTAGAGGATAGTGGGCGGGACAGAATTAGGTCAGGTGACAGAAGGTAGAAATAGGGGAAGGAGAGGAGGAGGGGTCAGTAGGCCGAGTAGGCTGAGCAGCACAGACCAGCAAAGACCAGCAGTAGACTAAGAAGCACAGACCGAGCTGAAAAGACCAGAGTAGGCCAGAGGGTGCCGAGCGGAAAGAAGGAAGCACACGTTCTGGAGGAGTGGGGCTGATGGGATGCAGAATCCAAAGTGCCAGTGAAACCATGGAGAGAAAGCACAGCCATAGCCAGCACTCCAGGAGTGTGAGGAAAGAGAGGACCAGCAGCACGGAGTCCTAGGAACACGGCAAGCCCTGACCATCTCCCGGCGGAGTAGCCTTCCATATTGAAACCAGAGTCACACGGGTCAGGAGGGAGCCTGATAGTGTCTTGCGGGAGAGGACAATTGGAGGCTAGGCAGAGTGCAGAGAGTCGGCTCTGAAGGGGACCGACGATTTACCCGGTATCCCCAGATTCACCGACGGGGACCTCCGATTCTAGGTTGGAGTTCCCGCCTAAAGGAAAGACAGCTCAGTGGCGACCACGAGGACCCACAAGGGTCCGAGCTACCGCTACACTGTCCGGAGACACACACAGAGATAGAGAACAAAGCCTGGAAAAGACGATAGAGAGAGTGAGGGGTCGCAGAGTAACAACCTGGCTGCAGGGAGCTCAAAGGAACCCGGAGGAGAAAGTCTGCAACCCGTGTAAGAAGTGTAACTTGAACTGTTGCACTGAGAGAACTGTACAGTAAAAACGGTGAACCCTGCTTCTGACTCCCTTGTATGATTATCTGCAGACAGAACTTTATGATACCATTGCTCCCTTGCCTGTGACTAACTTCTTCCAGCAGGACTGCAGAAAGGTCCCACTGGGAGAGCCACAGCCTGTCAGCTCTGTACACTGGCTGGAAGAAGGCTGCAGCAGCAGGAAAGTAAGTGAACTGCAACTATTACAACCATCCATCATACACCTTAACTATCACTGCCCCGGGGAACCCAGCTCTACCCGCGGAGAGCTATTCCATCTACGGCTGCCTAACATCATCTCCGGAGGTTCTACAGCAGCGGTGGTCCCATCATTGACCACACACCGTGGGTGGCGTCACGACAAACTTTAATCCCCTGTACATATCCCCTTTTACTTGTGTGGGCCCGGGACACGGTCCGGACCAGGACCTCCGTGACATCCCCAGCAGTGACTCGGTCCGGCACAGAGTACCCCGTCCCAGTGGGCTCCACAATAGCTTTCCACAACTCTGCAGCAATGTTTTTCCCTTAAAAATTAGTTTCAGCAGAGCCGGTTGTTGCTTTCCCAAGGCAGTGCTGCAGTGCTTTCAGCTTGCGGCTGATATGGATAACATGCTCTAAGATGATAATTTGGAGATGAAGGATGAGGGCATACAGAAACTAGCGTAGGAGGTAGAGGAAACCTTGATAGAACTAGGTCCGTAATCCTCGGTGACGGTAGCACATGTGCCCATCCCAGGGTCCGACTTGACCCGATTTCTTCACTCAGTGTGCCATAAGGCACACAAAAAAATGCATTTTTCCTGGCTACAAGCACTTGTACACATGTCGGTCATTAAGTTGACCTTCCCAATAATTGCATTGGTCAGGGCACAGGTGTTGTTATCAGACATGTGGCTGCATGAAGCTATGCTGTGACCCTCTCCTCCCTTGTTCTGTCCTGGCCAGTATGACAGGCGGCTTGAGCCCTTTTTTCCATTAATCTCTTCCGACTGTGTCTCCCTTAGCTCTTTGGTGTGGCTGTGTCTCCTGGCCTTTTGGTGGGCGAGCGACTTAAGAGTCACCCGCCCTCTGGTATTGGTTGCTGGGCATAAAGTCCCTCACGACCTCGGACTGCGGTGTCCGTTTTTGCGCTCAGTGCTGGGGTGAGCAGGGACTGGCTCCACTCCCCACACCTACGCCTCCACTTTCTCAGACCCTCACCTACAGGTCCCTCACACTGGCTAGTCAGTATCCTCAAATGAGCCTGACACGGCTCCCATCCGCAGGATGTCTTCTACACCTTTCCTTGCTTCCAAGCACAATATTGTGGCAACCGGACCCTACCCTAGGGTGCCACAGTTACAGAGAGTCTCAGTGTTCACAAATCCAGGGCAAGAAGTCTGAAAATGTACCAGTTTAGTGTTTGGGCCTGTGGGTGAATGGAAAGGGGGCGGGGCTCCGGCATGCCACAATTTAGTCCCGCCCCTTTCATGACGCGGCCAGACTTTTCGCAGCAGAGATGGGCGTGCATAATTTACCAGGCAGCAGCAGACAGGCGGTGCATTTGCGGCTTCCACAGAAACACTGGACAAAGTAATATAACCTTTTCTCTTTACAAAAGCGATTTTTTCTGCAAAAGGGATGGCTAGAAATGATAAGAGGGGGTGCAGGGACAAGTCTAAAGATACGGGGGGGGGTCAGTTTGTGGGTTTAGGATCAGTTGAAAGGCTGAAACCTGAGAGGCTGAAAGGGCAGGGCTTTACTGAAGGGAGGGGGGAGAGGAGGCTGACAGGCACATGGAACACTGCACGAGGACAAGCTAGGTAACACCCAGTCGTCAGAATTTATTAAAGTTTATAATGCTATATCTTAGCTTCTACTAAACAGTTTTTTTTAGCAAAAACGATTACCTCAAATGTGTGTGCTGGGTGTAGGGACACATATTAACAGTCTGGGGGGGTCATTTGGGGTGGTTGGTTCCCTTTAAGCCCCTATGGGTAGAGCTGACCCCTAAGGTGGTAAAAATGTACCTGAGTGAGTTGGTAGTTGTGTTTCTAGTGCTTTAGACGCGTTAAGAAAGTTCACAGACACAGTGGGTTGCAGTCTTCAGTTCTTTTACTCACAGTTCTTGTTCGGCAGCCCGCTGAGCACAGGGTTCTCAGAGACAGGGATCCAGCTACTCACTGGTAATTGGATGGTATATAACTGGCACCCCTTCTCTGTCCTTTCCAGGTTGTCTCACACAGCGCTAGCCTCGCCCATCCTTCCTTGCACCTTGCCACACAGAGCTCTGAGCCAGTGACTGTGGGCTTTTCTTAGGGGTCAACCTGCAGTGTCTCCCCTTAGCCCTATGGTTGCCGCCTTTTCAGCAGATGTGCGTGGTTGTCGACCGTGTCATAATGAAAGTGCCACAGCCTCCGGGTTGCTAGCTGAGCCTGGTCTTCTCCACTAGCAGTTTTCTGAAGGATCCACGGTCTATGATGGGCGCTCAGGTAAAAGCAAGGGATTCCCAGGTAAATTAAAAAGGCTTTATTCCTCGTGCCTCCATAGCCACAACATGTTTCGACGGCTTGTGACCGTCTTCATCAGGTGAAAAAATGTACAATGGTCTTCTCCACTACTCTTTTGGGTTCCCAGTGCCCCTTGCAGCCACTTGCCTGCACCTGACAATGGATACGAACCCCACAGGTGGATTGCTCAATTCCTGTGCCTCTGGGACCCCCTCTTCCTCCTGGAGCCACTTGGGTCATGTACTGCTCTAGGGTTCTGCTTCAGGACGAGCTCCCACTCGTTTCAGTCCTCTGGACACTTCTCGGCCGTACGTTCTTTAGCTTCCCTCCAACTCGACCTTGGTGTTCAATGGCCTTTCCTCAGCTGTTCTACCACGTCTCCTCAGCTGGTCACTGTCTTCTTCTCAACCGTCGTCTCCTAACTGTTGTCTCCTGTGTTCTAGAGGTTTCTCGCTCTTTTTATACCCCTTGTTATGTGTCCCACGTCATCTATGTGTTTTCTTTCTGACCTAGGTGAGTAGACACCCACAACGGCGCTTCCCCAGGGAGTGGACACCCACAATGGCGCTTCCTCAGGAAGTGGAAATCCACGACGGCGCTTCCTCAGGGAGTGGAAATCCATGACGGTGCTTCCTCAGGGAGTGGAAATCCACGACGGCTCTTCCCCAGGGAGTGGACACCCACAATTTTACTTCCCCACGGAGTGCACACCCACGATGGCGCTTCCCCAGGGAGTGCACACATGATGGCACTTAACCGGGCAGTGGACATGCACACCAGTGCTTAAATGGGAACTGGACACCCATGCTGGAGCTTCCCTGGGTGAAGTGGACACCAATGTCAATGCTTTCCCATGTAGTGAACACTCATGCCGGCGCTTCTTCGGGAACTTAACACAATGTTACTGCTTCACCAATGACTTTATGCCATACTACTGATTCACTGGGGAACTGTCTGATATGTTACAGGTTTATCAGAGATTCTACTTGTGCCCTGACAAGGATAACAAAACAATGCTGTGACAAACACTAAATACAGTTATTAAAATGTACATAGGAGTTGTCATCTAGCTTCATTAGCATGATATACATTTTCAGGAATGTAACAGTGCGGCCTCACTTGTCATTTGAAGACTGTGAAAGTCTGAACAAGAAGCCCAGTGGACCCTAATGGTGGCCTTCAGTGGTGGTGGTCCCCAACATCTCTTTTTTTATGTTGAAGACCAAGATGAATATTAAAAATGATTGGTGCGGGGTGAAGATTCCTGTTCTCAGAGGTCACTTTACTTGTTAGAGAAATACCCATTAATACATTGGTAAATGGACCAGTATGAGGTTGTCATGGTGATGCCTCAATTACGGCCCTTGAGCCGAGCAGCAGAAGTAAAGTGAAGCGCATTGTACATTATCTGCCCCCCATTCTTCAGGCACACTTTGTTCTTAACGTCTTTATGACTTTTCGACCCCCCAAAGCCATATTGATAATAATGTCACCATCTCCATGCATGGCTTTTCCACATGTGGCGCGAGAAGAAAGCTTGTAGGATCTCAGCAAGATCTCAGCGTTCTCTGGGAGAGGACGAGCACAAAAGCTTAAAGGGTAAAATTGTTAAAAGGAAGCTCTTTTCACTTTCTGCTGAATGCTTTGGGGAGATTAAAACTTTTATTTCGGATTTTGCTGTATTCATGGTGGTGGCGCTGTGAATAGGGCAGAGTCCGGGCCCATGGTGTTGGCGTGGCCTTTTATTCTTCATCACGTTTTTAGACACAGGTTGTTTTGCACTTGAAAGAAGTGAAAGAAGTATGTGGGGCCCTGACAGCTGATACCGGCTTCTCCTGCACCCGGTGGAGGTTTATAATTAACCCTAAAGTCCCATCAGGTGGGGACCAGTAAAATGGCTGTGAACAGAAAGGGCCAAGCCACGAGACAGATGGGGACGGAAATCGTTAGTTTTTGTGGGATACCGACCTGTAGATGTGACAGATGTGCAGTAACAGGTGATGATGGAGCATTGATCGGATAACGGGGCCGTACTCTATGGATTAGAGGGGAGGGCAAAACTCCATTTACTGTGAAACCTGGAAAACAAATAGCCAAATGATCATTTATCCGAAAGCCATTGCAACACTTTTAATGAGTGTATAGTTTCAGCTACCGGTCATCTCTGGGACCCATTATCTCTATACGCATGTTCCTAGATTATGCCACTGGAAGCTAGTGGGGCAAAATGTAAAACAGTTACTGGCATCCTACTTACCATACTTATGTCCAATGTGCAATAGGGGCTATTGGGCAACAGATGAAGCTGCTACCACTTCACCTCTTACACTTAACCACAATGCATTAGGGTGCATTCATGCTGCATTTACAATGCACATTATAGGGTTTTCCAGGAGAATTTCCAATGGATGTCCTGTATAGCTATAGGCCTTATGTGTCACAATGCAATAAGTGACAGTTTGCTGGGCTGTAAATATCTGGGCTGTGCTGAGCAGTCAGTATGTTGATTGACACCTCAGCCATTCAATCTGAGACTGGGAGGTGCTGGGCATATTCAGGTGTTCTCTATGATTGCCCAGCTACTTAGCTGAGCAGTAAGGGTGCATTCACACACTGCGTATTTGCTACATATTTTTACGCGAGGGCTGTTGCAGTTTTTGCAGCCAAAACCAGGAGTGGAACAATCAGAGGAAAAGTCTAATAGAAACAAGTGTCCACTTCTGTATTTAATCACCCACTGCTGGTTTAATCAGCCACTCCTGGTTTTGGCTACAAAAACTGCAAGAGTACTTGTGTAAAAATACGCAGCAAATACGCAATGTGTGAACGCACCCTTAATCCCAGATCTCTGCCAGTCGTAGCATTTTGCTCATTGGTGCATGTTGGCTTAGTTTGTCTGTGTTCTGTTTTCTCATCTTTTGCTGCCTGACCTTGGACCTCCACTGAGCATCCATTTGCCTTGTCACGTTGCCTTGATTCACTATCCCACTGCTTTTCTGACCCCTGCCCGTGATCTATCTATGCCTTTGTCTATTCCCTTGGTCTACGACATGCTCTCTTGGTATCTGACTCTAGAACATTTGACTACCCTGCCTGATGGCTTGTCCATGTGTTATGATTATGTAGCAACTCGCACAGGAAAATAATACCAACACTAAAAACTGCAACTAACCAAGACAATTTTCGTATAGACTCAGTTTTCTGATCCTGCAGTCCCTTGTGGCCCTGAATTGAGCTGGAATGGCCCTAACCACAGACTAAGCGGATGCTACTCAGACCTAGGCTGCATGAAAGGCTGTCAAGTGTATATCATACATCCTAAGGAACCAGCAATAAAACTAAATAGGGAAGGAATGCTGAGATAGAAAAATATCCCTAAGTGAGTAAAAACAAACCACAAATACAAACTGAAAATAAAACGCACTTACTGCTAGAAGGGAATGCCACCTACTTCCTAATTACCGTAAGGAGAAAGGAGTGGAGTGGAGAGGAAATAAATCTAGTTGGTCTCCCATTGACTGACATAAACGGCAGTGTAGCTGAACTTCCAAGAAAGATCAACTTCAGAATATCACCAGCAGGAAAGACCAGCAAGGGGAAAGTATAAATAGCCACATCCAAAATGTGATTGGGCAGATAAAATAAACAAGTGAAACACCTGCTAGCCAAAAAAGACTATAGCAAAGGTAATAGGCAATAATCACTCAGACAAAGAGTGAACCTGCTGTGGCTAGGTGGATCAAATCTCAAGACATGACGCCATGTAGTTACTAGTGTCACATCATGTTACAAGAACATATAACATAACATACAGAATATATTTAACTGAATGCCTCTGCTTAGATAGGGTAGTTGACTTCACTACTCTATACAGCTAAAATTATATTGTATATTTATTTTTTTTAATTTATTTATTTTTTTGCTGTAGAGTAGTAGTAGCAGCAGTAGTCATCAAGTTATAATTTAGTTGTACGCCTACCAAGACCTAGGAAAGCTCTTTTTGGCCTCCTTCAAGATTTTCAGTAGGTATGCAACTAAACCCAGCAAACTAGAAATATGGACAAAAGAGCACAATGTGGTCTTATCTTTGGATGACTTTTGTAGGGCAAATAATTGTATTTGCTCACCTGGGACGTTTGTGTGACCCACAACCAGTATAACCGTATAGTATGGCTGCTGCAGGATCCAACACTCCACATGTAGGAAGTGGTAACCAGAAGACGAACTCAAAGGACAGAGTTTCATAGATCCGCGCTGCACACACGATGATATGACCACAGTTGTCAGTAGTGATGGCTTTTATTCCTACGCATTTTGGAGCTAGTTCCCCGGTCCTTTCTACGGGAACCTATATGTTTATGTTGGTTCCCTGAGGAAGGAGTGGGGAAATAACTCAGAAACGTAGGAATAAAAACCATCATTGTCTGACAACTGTGGTCATTTCATTGTGTGTGCAGCGTGGATCTACGAAACACTAAACCCTAACCTGTGCCACATGAGATTACAGTAAATAGATGTCACGCTGGGAAGGGTCGGGGTAGCCAGGAGCTGGATGAAGGGGATCAGAGGAGCCTGCTCTGGCCCTGATACTGGGGTCCCTGGCTCGCCCTGATCTCGAAGGTACCTCTAAAGCAGGGGTCTCAAACTCCAGGCCTCGAGGGCCGCACACAGTCCACGTTTTCAGGATTTACATTGCATTTGACAGTTGGCAATCAAATCACCAACTGACAAACTCTAGGAAATCAAGGAAATCCTGAAAACCTGGACTGTGTGCGGCCCTTGAGGCCTGGAGTTTGAGACCCCTGCTCTAAAGGCAGTGGCGTAACTTCAGGCCCAGGGGCCCCGATGCGAAAGCTCCAACGGGGCCCCCAATTATTACAAATCTTTAAAAGCATTAGTCTTTTTCTATAGGCCAAAGGGACAACCCCTGCACCTGTTGTAGTTACGCCCCTGTCTAAAGGTGAGGAGGTTCGAGCCGCCAGCCTAAGTCCCTAAAGGTTCTGAGAAGCCCTAGGCCTAAGCCCCTACCTCCACCCACGGTCCACGGAGCCCAGCAACTTCCAAGGGAAAAAACAGCAGCTTCAGATCAGCGTCTGCTCACAACAAGTCACAGTCCAGAAGTGAATTGAATCAGCAACAATAGGTGGATGTGATCTGACCCATTTATGGCCGATGGGTGGAGAGCAGCTAGCCCAGACACACCCCTCAGCTCACCTAAGCATGAGTCATATTCATCACACACACCTGCACTCTCAGCTCCCGCTCATTAGGTTCCTCTATCCACACTGAGCAGGGAAAAAAAAAGGCTTAATTTAAATCACAGCAGCAGCACTTCCATACTACAAGGCAGTCAATACGTAAAAATTGATAGGCAGAAGAATAGCCATAGCAGCTCAGGACTGCAGGGGGGCCCAGGAAACCAACCAACAATTCTCTTTCTCCCTGCCTGATATGGATCTATCAGTGTAGAGCAGAAGAGGAAAATGAAGGGGACCTGCAAGATCTTCTTGTGCTGCAGATCCTGAAAATGATGTGTTGACCAGTCACATTTTTGGAAAGAACTTAAATAGTATGGTGGATGCAATAAGAAATCAACTTTAGATCGGGTACTGAACTACTCATGAATACAACCACTGCAGGGAATAAAGTAGCAAGATAGCAGAAAGGAAAATGTATTCAGAGAACTGGACTGACCTTTAGATTGGGGGTCCCTGGCCCACCCAGTTCCCAGGATGTCTGGGCCACCAACTTGCCCTTGCTCCTGATCAGCCCTAGGCTAAAACCCCATCACTTCCACCCATGGACCGGGAAGAATAGCAACTCCCGCAAAATAAGGAAAACTCCAGGCAACTAAACTACAGGAAGGTTTCAGCACGAACTGCACTAATGTCCTCACAGTTCACAGTCTTTATATAGAGTGAAATCTATCAGCGACACCAGATACACCCAGTAGCAGCTGGAATATTTAAAGGCTGGGGGAGTCGACAACCACGTCACCAGATACACCCAGCAGCAGCTAACCTGCACATGCAGAGCCACAAAAGTTAACCCTTAATAGGCTAAAGGAATTAATTCCATTTAAACCACTGCAGAAAAGTTCACTGAGATTGCAAAGCAGTGTACATGTGACAGCAGGATGGCCTCCGATATGAATGTATGCAGCAGAGATGAGTGTATATGTGCAATGTTTGTATCTCTACTGTGCACTGCAGAATTGTTTGTGTACATGATATGGATGCAGCAGAGTGGTGTTAGTATTTACAAGAAGAAAAACATTTGGATCAACACTAAACGTTAAATCTTTATTTTTCTCATTAAAAATACAGGATGAAATTAAAACCTCATATAATTCTGACGCCTTTCTGGCTATTTATAGCTTTTAATCGTAGAGAAATCTCATATCTCTACGATTTAGGGCTATAAATATCCAGAAACACAGAGAATTATGAGGTTAATTTCATCCTGGATGTTTAACAAGAAAAATAAATATGTAATGTTTGAATCGATGAAATGGTAGTGCTGATCCATTTTTTTTCTTCTTGTATGGCATTTACCTATGGTCCAAGGTAGGATCTATGCACCAAGACGGACCCAGAGGAAAATATCCAAAAAGTACTCGGTGAGGCTTTCATAGACTTTGTTTATGCCTTTTTCATTGTTAGTATTTATACACAAGTGCAGGGGCGTAACTACAACAGGTGCAGGGGTTGCAATCGCACCTGGGCCCTGTGGTCTAGGGGGGGCCCCAAAAGTCCCTTTGGCCTATAGAAAAAGACTAATGCTATTATAGATTTGCAACAATTGGGGGTCCCGTTGGAGCTTTTCCATCGGGGCGCATAAGCTTCAAGTTAGGCCACTGAACACGTGCCTTATACAAATAAGATCTTACTATTTACAATCACCTCCCTATTGTGACTTGGCATAGGAAAATTCGGGGGATTGACCATTCTAATTCTTTACACTACCAAGGAAGTTTTGATTAGTAGGCAACACCTTTTTCCTGTTTTCTTTTATCCACACTTTAGGTACGTATTAAGCCAGGTTCAGACAAGTATGTAAAAATCGCCTATGTTGTATTCAGAAAAAACTGTCTTGTACATAATCTGTATTCCTGCAAAAAATTAAAAAGAAGTAAAATATAAAAAGAAAGAGTTTTCTCATCTCAAACTGTAGAGGCAAAACTGCCACTCCTATCAGCATTGGGGAGCACCCAGTTCAGACCAGCTGCATGACCATGCTGCTAGTTTGAACTGTTAATCTTCAGGAGTGCACCATACCCTAAAAAGCAGGAACCGGTAGGCAGGACAGCATGCTTCTGAGATTGACAGTTCAGGCAAGTGCCATGGTTGTGACGCACCCCAGGTTATGTGACTCAGGTATCCGGCCTCAGCTGCATTTGGGATGTCACTGGTGGCACTGCTCAGACCCATGGCCGCTGGTGGTCAGCTTAAAAGGGGGGGGATTGAAATAGGAATAGTTTGTCGTGACGCCACCTGCAGATTCTGGTGATGGGACTGCAGCTTTGATGGAACAGCTCCCTGCAGGTGGAGCTGGGCCTCTGAGGCAGGAGTGCACCGATGATGTAGATGCAGTATGTTAAAGTAGATTTTCAGCAATGCAGTAATAGAACAAACACACAGAGACTGTCACTCTACCCGAGTACTTTACTGGAACAGTTCTGATGACAATGCAGTTCACAGTGGAAAACACAGTTTTTTGCATGAGGTAACCGGCCGGGCAGTCACAGTGGGCTGCAAGGTCTCTCAGGGTCTCCTGTGGTATGCCTTCTCTTGACTATCCCAGGTCCTGCTGCTGATTCCTGTCCTTGCACTACCCCTTACTACCAGGCCCGTTGGGGTGCTCATGAGTTCCTGTGCTTCCCAGCTCTTAAGAAGGGAGTCCTCGACCTTTAGGTGGGCAATCCTGGTGTGGCGGTGCTATATGGCCAGGGTGTCGGGACTGGTAGACTGACCCGCGATGGCCGGTATTGGCAGCTCAGGGGCTAGACTACCTGCACCGCGTCCTCGGAGTCGGCTTCCCGTGGTGGACCAGGCTTCCCTCCCGGAGTATGGGCGCTCCGGTATGGGGGTTCCCTATCTCTCTTCCTGGGTTGCCTTTTCTCCTCTCAGGTCCCCTCCCTCAGAGACCCCTTTCCTCTCTCAGGGCTCCCTTTCCTTCTTCTCCTCGGGGCAAACTAGAACTCCCTGTTTTTCTACGTCCCTCCTACCCTAACTATCCCCCAGGGACTGGGCTCCAACCATTTGACTAGGGCTCGAGTGTGGGAGTGCTGGGGTGGGAGCCTTCTACAAACCTTGCATTCCCACTTTGACAGGGATAACCGCACACTCTTTTATGGGTGCAGTACCCCAACTGTGACACCTGGACACCTGACATCTGAACACCTGGACAGTTTGCAATACAGCTTGCAAGTGCTGTTTTGTAACAGCTTATAAATGTGCGCCCCTTGCATCAGAAGGTCGGCCACTATAAGATGACCAGTAACATACAGAGGTTAGTTTGCTGTAAACAATAGAATTATAAATTCTTCCATTCTTGAGAAACAATAGGATTTTATAATAGGTAAATTGCAATGTTGCTTGTTTTTAAACACACTTTTCAATTTAACAATTAATGAACAGGAATTACAATTTTTTTTAACAATTAATGAATCTCTTTAATACAATGGATCAATAAAAAAAAAAAAAAAAAAAAACAGTTGCCACGATGGGTGGCATGCAAAATGGTGCACGCACGACTTTATACATGACCATGACGATATTGGCCTTTATTGTCCTATGTGCTGTCTTTTTAGCTTCCAGATAAGGGTGAAAAGAGCTGGGATGAGATGCCGCGCTGACCACAAAGATAAACATAGAGTTAATCATACACACTGTTTATTTATGCCAGTCTTTTTGGCTTGACTCAGACTCGGGTAAGTAAAATCAGTTTTTCATCCAGAGAAAAAAAAACGGAATTTTTTTTTATCTGTATTGTCTTCAGGTTAATCATCTATGTATCAGTTTTTTTACATCCATGTGGCATCTCTTTTATATACCAATAATTCAAAATATAATAGTCTTCATACAGTATTTTTATGTCAATAACTGCAATGGGTCAGTAATAGACAGATGCCATAAGGATGGTCTATATGACACCATGAACGAACCATTATAGTTGATAACAAAGATTGATAGATGTCTAAGATATTTCTCTATCTCATATCTATCTCTTGTGTATATAATAAATATATATTTAATAGATAAGTACGGTATTTTTATGTGGCCTGATAATGATTCTAGCTCCTGTAGTTCAGTTTTGATAGCCAAATGTAGGCTGTCACATGTCCCCTAAACAGCAGCGAGGGTTGAGATTTCATGCTCATTACGCACACTGGACCCCACACTGGTGGTCTTTAATGTCCTATTGTTAGGAATGTAAATGAGAAACAACAAAACTTATACAGCAGTTTACAGAGCGGCCTATTCTGCCCCAGCCTGCCCGCACTGGCACTAATTTCTCTCAGATTAACAATTACGCCATTCTGCTGGATACATCAAGTTTTTCGTATTTTCAGCATTTTTCTCACAGTTTCCTTTCAGTTAGTGATACCATATGCTGCGCTGTTCTCAGTGATGTCACGGGGTAAGTACAACAAGATCACAGCTCATTAATACAGGTTACTTTAGCTACACTGTTACTTCAACCATAATGTATAAAATAAAGTTACTATCTACATTAATTGATATGATAATCACTATTGTCAGGTTATTGTTTATAGGTGACTTTTATAAAAATCAATCATTTTTGGAATTCCAGGTTTTATGTTAATTAACCATGAAGAGTTATGTGGGTTATCCTGATTTCTTAAAGCACCACTTTAGGGCTTTTTTGTATTGTACCGCTGGAGTGGTGTGTTGCACCCCAGGGCCATGGGGTACTCAGAACCTGGCTGTTGAGCAGTTCTGAGGAGTCACAGGGGTCGAGACCCAGCTTCCGTGACCCTAGGTTCAGTTGTAAAAGACAGTTTTTAGCTTGGGTAGGAGAAGGGGTGATTTATAAGGGATTTATTTGTGATGCCACCCTTGGTTTGTGGCTATGGGTAGCCACCGCTGCTGCAGAGTCTCTGGGGATGATAGACGAGCAGCTTGGATGGAGTGGCTCCCCACGGGCAGAGCGGATCCCCAGGGCAGTGGATGTTGAAGGTTGTAGGGTGCAGGATGGAGGGCGCGCATTAACAGACAGACTCACATTTTGTTGGTTCCACAAATCCTTTACTGGGGATACCGACACAGGGACAGATTATCTCGATGGTATCTGGCAACCTTGGGGCAACTCGGGGATCTCCTCACCTGGAAAGTTCTAAAGCCTCCCTGCTGCGCTTTCTCCGGTGGGTCCCTGCTGCTTGAAGCCGAGCTGCGGCCTTCTCTCTCCCTCTCACTCTCCTGCACGTGCTGGGATGACAGGCAGCTCGAGTCCCTTATTAGCCCCAGTTAACGGGCGGCTACTCCTGGGCTCTTCACGCTGCTTTGCCTCCGGCACTTTGTGTGGATGGGGAACTTGGAATTCCCTACCCTCCAGTATTGGCTGCTGGGTCGTTAGGCCCTGCACAACCTCGGACTCCGGTGTCTGTTGTCTGGCGCTTACTCCTCTGGGGTGATTTTGACACCGCTTTGCTCCCCAGGCTCTCCTCTCCTTCCTCAGACCCTTGTCTACGGGTCACTCAAGCTAAGTCTTAGCTCTCCTGGGGCGAGCGTAGCATTGCTCCAGCCCATAGGATGTCTTCCTCAGTACTGCTCCATACTGAACTGATTAATTCCGCCCCAGACCAAAATTTATGGTGCAGCTCACCCTGAACCCGGGTTTAGATCTCCCCCTTCAGGCCTGGAGGCAGAAAGGTGTTCTGTTCTTTGGTTTTTGCCTGGTGTGAAGTCCCTCTGTTGTTCTAAGGTATGACATTACCCCCTGGGGGAGATAATGACATAGTCGCATCCGGACTCTGGGGTGCCACAGGTGCTTTAAATGTAAGTCCCCTCACTCCTGTCTTATACTCACCTTACAGCGAATTCACATTTTTCAAGCAGGCTCTGGTAAGTGCGGGGATTTGTGACCTGCCGGCAGCGCCAATGTTTGGTGGAGCGCATTGGAGGTCACTTTTCCAGACATCTCTATGGGGGCCTCGTTCTAGCCTCGATCTGGCTCTCATAAAATTGCACTGATGTCACAGGGAGCCTTGGGAAAAAAGAAGGATAGGAACCTGGGCCCCTGAACTGTCCCTCAGGCTAGGGGAAACCCTGACTTTCCTTAACTCAGGGGTACCCTTGATGGTAGAGAGGCCTGAGTCTCCAACCTGTCACTTTTTCCTATCCAGGCCCTAGCTGAACCCCCAAACCCCACCCTAGGAGGAGAACCGTAAAGAACACACAGATATAGATAGACAGGGATAAAGTAAACAGCACCACACAGCAAACAATCAGGAAGATACAATATGTGTGTAGGGAGAACTCAAATACAAATAGGGAATGAAAAAAATAACAAGGTATACTTCACCAGACACAAAGCAGAGTTTCAACAGCAACTCCAACACACGACCAGTATGCAAGAGGCACGCAAATGCTAAAGTCGGCATCCAGGAATATTCTGAACCATACTAAAAGGGAGAGTGCGTTCCAGCAGCTTTAATCTTCAATTGACATTAATCAAAAAATTAACTCCTACAAAGCTAAACATCAGTGAATTAACCAACAACGACGTCCTAACTCATGCTGAGCAACAAAGAAGTCTAAGGGTGCCTTCACACTGCGGCGTGATCCGGTACGGGGCTGTCCAAGATGACCCCGACAGCCGCGGACTGGATCAGCACACCGGACTGGAGGGCATATTAGCCCTCTAGTCCGGTGTGCAGCCGCACTCAGTTACATGTTCTTCCCTCCCAGCCTTTCCTATTGTTAATCCCCTCATCCTACCAGAGAGAGCAGTTCCCCTCCAAACAAGGGTTCAGAGCTCCCCCTTCTGGCCGGAGTCAGGACAGGTGAGTGGATGCTTGGGATACCTCGCGTAGGGTCTCCTTCTGCTACCAGACATGACATTACCCACTGTGAAGGAGACGTCACAGTGACACTTGGACCCTTGGGGCGCCACAAAAGTATTAAACATATGAAGAAAGAGAGGTGCAAAAAGCCATGGAAAGTCATGTTACCAGCTGAAATCTATCTGAGCCGCGGCAGTGATTACGGGGGGGGGGGGGGGGTGCTGGTGGAGCCCAGCGCTGCCGCCCCTTCTGCATGCATTGGTCCCCCGGCGGGTCGCCACTGTCGCCTGGGCCGCGGCAATGATTACCGGGCGCGGCAGTGATTACCGGGGGGGTGCTGATGAAGCCCAGCGCTGCCGCCCCTTCTGTACTGGTCCCCCGGCGGGTCGCCGCTTACCTACGGTGCGCGAGGTGAGCGGCCGGCGCCATGACAGGGGGAGGCTGTTTGCATGAGGCGCCGCCCTCTTCTGCACTGCCATTCCCCCTGCCTCTTGCCGCCTGAATGACAGGGCTCACACTGTCCAATGGACGGTGCGGCCCTGATATCAGCTGGTTCAACTAATGGCTTATAATAAGGTTTCTCATAACCAAGGTGTCGCACAAGAAACATCTTGTGATGGGTAAAACCAGTGAGCTGTCTCATAACCTTTGCAACCTTATTGTTGCAAAACATAGTGATGGCATTGGTTACAGAAGAATTTTTAAACAGAAGAGTCAATTGAACACCATTGGGTCCATAGTCCAGAATGAAAAGAACATCATGTCATCATAAACTGGCCATGACAAGGTGCTCCCCGCTAGATTTCAAACAGAGGAGTAAAAAGAATTATCACAAGAGTTCTCTAAAAGCCAAGAAACACCTGTAGAGATCTACACAACGACCTGGAATCAGGAGGTACAATTGTTCCAAAGAAAACAATAAAGTAATGCACTCCAGCTCTATGGCCTGTATGCGTACTTCTGTATGCATGCTCAGCACACAAGACTCCATTGCTGAACAAAAAGCATGTTCAATAGTGATTAATAACAATATTTGGATATTTGGATAAGATAAAAACAATATTGGGATAAGACTGGGAAAATGCTGGGAGAATATTGTCTGGTCAGATGAGACCAAAATTAAACTCTTTGGAGAAAAGAAAAACTAAGCAGTAGCATTACTATGACATTTTAGAAAAATGTTAGAATCTGAGAGTACTCAGTGGTTGATACCTTTTAATGGCTAACTGTAAGGATGGTAAGAAAAGAAAGCAAGCTTTCAGGACAATATGGCCCCTTCATCAGGCAGATAATGACACAAATTCTGAAGACACACACATATATACATATGCAGGGTGAGATGATGCAGTAAATACAACAGGTGACGTAAAGCAGAGTCAGTCTTGAGAGGGGGAGAGGAGCTTGGGAGGTAAAATCATAATTTAGAGATAAGAGGAACAGATTGTATTATTCTTCTATGATTAGTGAACTGTGGAGACCTGAAAATTCTTCAGTGAGAGTAGAAAGCTATAAATCCATGCGAGACAGTTCATGTAAGAAGTGTCAAAAGTTCAATGTCCTCTAACTGGGGTCTGTTGGAAGATGTGATATCCCCAAATGCCTTTTCAATTGATATAAAAATGCATGAATCCATGTGAGACACTCAATCCTGCTTTGAATGTGTCAAAGGTCATTATCAAGTTGTATTCTCAATTTTTCTCTCTTTCTGAGATTTGAAGTTACTTTTTAAAATGAGCAGCCTCATATCTGTTATACTGTGATCAGAGCTGCAAAAATGCTATGCTACAGGTAGTTCCTTTCTTTTATTGAGTGGCGATGAGAATTCATTCTTGTTCTGAATTTTTGTCCGGTCTCTCCTACATACATGCCACCTGTTGGACATTTGGTACATAAACCATAATTAAATACACCACATTGCTTGTGGTGCAGCTGAAGTTACCTGGGATCTTGTAGTCCTGATCTGTCCTGGGAATCTTTATCTTGTCTGTTGTCATTATAAAGGGACAGGTTTTGCACCTGTTCTGGTTGCAGGGAAAGGTTCCTGTAGCTGTTGGAGAGGACAGGGTGCTCCTAACAATGACGTTTTTTATATTTGGAGGTTATCTAAAACACAACAGTGGGGGATTCAGAAATATTTATTTTAGTCGGGCATCTTTTTGTAGGAGTGGTTGCAGTTTCCGTGCAGCTCATTTTAACACCTCCAGACTTAGTTTGTAGGTGAGTACAAGAGGAACCCGGTTGTTTTCTTCTCTACATTGTAATGTAGGAGATGATTCCTTGATATTCTGGTGGCTCTTGTAATCTGGTTATCAATTGCTCTTGGATGGTAGCCCTGGTTCAAAAAGGTCTTTCTGAGGTCCTCAAGGTCTCTATCTTAGGGTTGGAATATATCTAATTGTATCTGATGGCATGGCTGTGCACAATAGAGTTTGTTATGTGTTTTGGATGAAAACTGTCCCATCGGAGACATGTTGGACGGTCAATTGGCTTCCGGTACAAGGATGTCTCTATTTCATTGTTCTGTAGCTTAATGACGGTGTCCAGAAAGCCGATTTCAGTGCAGGAATAGTTGAGTAATCAGTTTCATCCTACTATCAACTTAACAAAGTGTTCATGGAATGTCTTCAGCTGTTGCTCAGACTGTCTAGAAGATTAAAATGTCATCGATATAACGGTAATAGGCCAGAGGCCTGATAGGACAAGAGTATAAAAAGTCACCTTCAAGCTTGGCCATGAAAAGATTTGCATTCTGTGGTGCCATTTTGCTTCCCATTGTTGTGCCAGTCTCTTGTAAATGTATTTTGTCGTCAAATGTAAAATAGTTGTGCATGAGGATGAAATTTGTAAGCTCCACCACAGAATCAGCATCAATGCCCGTGTTTTCCAGGAAGGTTTTGTAGGCATTTAATCCATCCTGTGTGGGATGTTATTGTACAGAGATTCCACATCCATGGTGGTGAGGATGGTTCCTTCTGGTAGATGATGACCTTTGACACATTCAAAACAGGATTGAATGTCTCACATGGATTCATGCATTTTTGTATCAATTAAAAGGGCATTTGGGGATATCACATCTTCCAACATACCCCAGTTAGAGGACATTAACTTTTGACACTTCTTACGTGAACTGTCTTGCATGGATTTATAGCTTTCTACTCTCACTAAGGAAGTTTCAGGTCTCCACAGTTCACTAATCATAGAAGAATAATACAATCTGTTCCTCTTATCTCTAAATTATGATTTTACCTCCCAAGCTCCTCTCCCCTTCCCAAGACTGACTCTGCTTTACGTCACCTGTTGTATTTACTGCATTATCCTGCCCTGCTAATGCATGTATGTGTGTGTCTTCAGAATTTGTGTCATTATAAGCCTGACGAAGGGGCCATAGTGTCTCGAAAGCTTGCTTTGCTTACCATCTTTTCAGTTCGCCATTAAAAAGGTATCACCCACTGAGGACTCTCAGATTCTAATATTTTTCTATCTACTGGCTAATACGGTATAAACATTTTTTACCATGACATTTTAGGAATCTCAATCACTTTCCTGGAACTGTGAAATGCTGCATTTTTTTTCGCCTGCATAACTGCGTGGATAAATTGCCACAAACTGAAGCTTGTGAAAAAGCATATTTGTAGTGCATATTGCAATTCTTTACACATGGACCTGAGGTGTCACATAAGCCTAAAACTGTCTGGGTACAAGACAAGACCATAACACGGACAGAAAGTGCCTTCACATGAATTGATAAACAAAATAAACCATAATACTGTATATATATTCCTAGATTTAGATTGGTATCATATAAGACAATCTATAATTGGGAACATTAAAATAGCATTTTTTCTTTACCTTTTAATAGATATTACGTGATAACAAAGGTGTGTACTACAACGTGTGTGTAACAGATGAGGCTGACTCTGGATGCCTTGCTGTGCCTGTCACTGAGGAGTGATGATGATGATCCATGGAAAGTTTCAGGGGGCAGGAAGCAACCATGTTCCAGTGGGGGAGGGGAGACCATGCAGAGCTGAATCGATCAGTTTAGTGCTTTGCCTGTGCTCCCAGCCTCACAATAACAGTATACATTATGCATTAGCATACAGCAGAGGATCACAGCATGTATTTGTATCTGCTTTAAGACATGATTGCTATTTCAAGCCTGGATGCCCTGTCACAACACATAGGATGGTATATCAGGGCCTGGATTATATTATAACCATGGGGCGGTGCCCACGCCCCCCTACCTATACAGAAGTGTGATGGAGCTGGAATGTAGGATGATCCTGCAGCTCCTAGCATCCACACCCCTGATACACCTCCTGCCACACCCCTGCCACACCTCCTGCCACACCCCTGCCACACCTCCTGCCACACCCCTGCCACACTTCTTACTCTCTGCTCCAGCATGAAGCTGCCTGGCTGAAATTCTCTGTCTTATGAGGGGGAAGTCAGAGCTGAAGAGCAGGTATGATTTTATCCATTTATAAGCGATCTATAGATCCTAGAACTGCAATGTACAGCTCTGCTTCATCATGTAGCAGGGCAGGAACTATGCTAAAAAGTTCTCTCTCCCTGGAGTTGCCCTTTAAAAAATATTAATAATAAAGGAATACTCAGGAGAGCAGTGTAATAAAGTAAGAGCAAAACTGGCTACTTTTGATTTGCTGATGGGTCCACTTTAATATCACTCAACACTTTAATTTACTATTTGACAGTGAGCACACACCCTGTATATGCAGCGTTTTGGACGCAGCTTCTTGCCATTGCGACCAAAACGCTGCGTAGTACAGTATAAGCATAGTGGATAGGATTTCAAGAAATCCAATCCTCACTATGCTTAACCCGACTGCAGCATTCCTTTAGCTGTGGTGTGGGTTGCTGGGAGTCCGCTGCTCTGCAGCATGTACATTTCATGCTGCGGAGTCGGAAGCGGCTCCCATCAGGTGACTGCAGGGAGAAGCCGCCCTGCACCAGCCGCACATGGTGAGTACAGGGTGGCTGCGGTCTCTCTGCGGCCACCCGCAGCTTCACTCAGGTCCGGAGGAGCCGCGTCCAACACACAGCCCCTCCGGACCGTGTGCACACAGTCTTAGGAAATTGTTACATATTTAACAAAACATATCTTGTCCTACAAAGGAAACTATTTTCTTCATTTTTTGGATCATAACAGTGTCATGATAATATTATCAGTATTTTACTAGTCATCATTAATATAATTATAATAATTACTGATCAAAGCAGCTGGATGCTTGGAGAGATTTTTTGTGTGAGTATTAATATACTGAAAGTAATTGGTCATTTATAAGGAAACAATATAATGTAGATTATCAGAAATATAAAATAATATACCGTAATCAAGAAATATAAAATGGAACACAACTATTTTTATTCACTTTTTCTAAACTTTTATTTTTTAATGCCCTAAACTTATTAACATGAATTATTTTATAGAAAATGACCCAAAAAGAATTTGGTACAATTAGTATCATATAGTATATATTGTATTTATACAACATGTCTCCTACGCTTCAAATCTCCCGGTTGACTTTACATACCTTTTTATCAATTCTGATTAGTCTCCTTTATAGGTTTGCATCTTTTTATGCTTTGTTACACATTTATTTCATGCATCATTATTATAAATTGACATTATTTGCATTATATTTAGATACATCAATGCTCATTTAATGTGGGATTTTTTTCTATGTAGGGTACACATCACTCCCTAAATTGCCTCTTTTTCATTTGTTTGCCCTTCAGATTTTTTTGTAATGAAATAACTGCGGTAAAATGTATCTTGTGTCTTTGTGAGGAGCAGTAATCTGCACTTTGTATTCCGTGCATTAATCTGCAGTGTAATTAGGTTTGTACAATGATTTAATAGCCGGGGTAATGCTCAGCAGCTTCAGTTCAGTCCCGGGTGATGTAAACAACACAAGAAAGTTTCTCAACTCTGCCAGGCCTGAAATGTTTCTTGTAGAGAAAGAAGATGGATGGAGCTTTGTAAGATGCGACTTGGCAGCAGCTTGTTAAGCGTAAATCCTCCTTTGGAAGGTTTAGCTAATCTGAATAAATTCAATTTCAAAATCCTTCCTTGATCTAAGCTTGCTTAAGCTCCCGTATTGGCCTGAAGACCCTCGGGGTCACCCCCAATAACAAAAGCTCCTGGCCGAATCTACTGCTGCCTTTACCTCAGTGCAGAAAATCTATAGGTTTAATGGAGGCACCGGCCTCAGAGCATTGGATACTTTCTGCAAAATAAGTTCACTTACCACCCAAGAGACAGAGATGTCATTTTTACTTTTACTGGCCTGTCGCTCATATGATGGTGACAAGTAGCAAAAGCTGTCCGTGCACATAGATTTTCGCATTTAATACAAATCAAGACTGACAGTATCTGACGGACCATTCTGTCCTGCTATTGAACTTGACTACTGTATATTATGTATGGCCTGAGAAGTCCAAAATCAACTAAGTAATAACTAAAATTCTAGCAATGGTGAAAATTGATAATATGATTTATTAGCGATGGCAAAGCATATTAATTATAGTAATGTTTCGGTCTATAACGCAGACCTTCATCAGACTGTAATTACAACAGAAACAAACCATGGTTTATGTATATAAATGTCAAGAAGTAAATACAGACATGAGCCATATGTCTTCAAGAGCCACTAGCAGTTCATGTTGTCAGGCATTCCTTAGTGATTTATTATCACTTGGGAAATGCTAAGGAAGTCCTGCAAACATGACTTGTTGGTGGCTCTTGAGGACTGGAGTTGGGGAACATTAATTTAAGAATTTTATAGCTTCTATTTACTAGAACCCTGCTAAAAGATGGTACTTCTGGCAACAACTCCTAAATAAAGTGGCATGCAAAGGTTTGGGCACCCCTGGTCGAAATTACTGTTATTGTGAACAGTTACATAAGTTGAAGATTAAATGATCTCTCAAAGGCATAAAGTTAAGGATGACACAATTCCTTTGAATTGTAGGCAAAAAAAAAAAAAATGAACCTTTAACATTTTAAAAAGTAGAAAAAAGGAAATGATTTTATGTAAAAGATTGGGCACCCTTGGAGATTTGTGTGTTCAGATAACTTTGACCAAGGTTTTAGACTTTAATTGTCCACTATCATTGTTAGGAAAAGCCACGTGATGCAAATTTCAGGTTTGTAGAAACCCACCCTTCTCTAACCTTGTGTCAAAACACAGCGCCATTGGTTATTCTAAGCAGCTGCTGAGCACTCTGAAAAAGAAAATGGTGGAGGACCACAAAGCAGGAGAAGGCTATAAGAAGACAGCAAAGAGTTTTCAAGTTGCCCTTCCCTCACTTCAAATTGTAATTAAGAAATGGCAGTTAACAGTAATGGGAATGAGAGAACCTTTTAAGGTTTGTTTGGCGAATGAACCCGTGTATGTTCGGGTTAGGTAGCACTGTTCAGGACACGAACTTGACCCAATCTGTCACGGAGTGGTTGTTTGGCTCTCCACCCACATATAGCCAGCCATAAGCAAAACACTTCTGAGGATGGGAGGGAGGGGATTTTTCAATTATTTTTTTTAGAGACAACACACTACAGAAGAAAACTCATATTTTATGCTGAGTGTGAGCTGATCACAAACTGCAAGTAACTCGCACTGGTCCAAGCACCAATCATACCAGAGTACAGTGCTGCACGCTCCTGCACTTTGGATATGCAAATCATGCAAAGTCCAGCTCCGAACAGACCCCAAACAGGCCCACAACACGTTCACTCATCTCTAAGCAGGAAAAGTGAGGTCAAGATAAGTTCTGGAAGATGAAGCAAAATTTCATTGAGATTCTAGGATTGCTAGATAGGCAAATCAGAACCCTACCTGACTGCAAAAGACCTTCAGGAAGATTTAGCAAAATCTGGAGTTGTGGCACATTGTTCAGAGACACCAGCACAAATACGGCCTTCATGGAGAAGTTATCATAACAAAACCTCTACTGCGTCCTCACCATAAAATTTAGAAGTATGAAGAAGCAAATCTAAACAAGCCTGATCCATTCTGTAAGCAAATCCTGTGGACCGATGAGGTTAAAATAGAACTCTTTAACTACAATGATCAAAGATATGCGTGGAGAAACAAGGGCAAAGAATTTCAGGAAAAAAAATCTAGCCAATTATTAAGTACTAGCTGGGTGCCCGATGCACATGCATCAGGATTCTAGAAGAGCGAGTCTCTGACTCGCAATGGCCGCTTCGCGGCCAATGCTTCGCGCTGCTAAGGCGACTCGCCATGCCCGCTGCGCGGGCATAGCGAGTCGCCTTAGAACTGCTCGCAATGGCCGCTGTGCGGCCAATGCTTCGGGCGTATCCACATGACCACGCCAACTCGCATTGCGAGTGGACTCAGAAGGGGCAAAAAACCCATTCGCAATTATATAATAGATGAGGGTGGTTCAATCATTGTGTTGCAGCCAATGGCACAGGAATATTTCACGGTAGAGGGAAGAATGGATGCTATTAAATTTCAACATGCTTGATGGAAACATATAATCTGTAAAAAAGCTGAAGTTAAATAGAGGATGGCTTCTCCAAATGGATAATAATCCTAAACACACATCAAAATCCACAATAGACGACCTCAAAAGGTGCAATCTGAAGGTTTTACAATGGTCTTCATAATCCCCTGGTCAGATCATCATTGAAAATCTGTGGCTGGACCTAAAGTAGCAGAGCTTGTAAGACAGGAACCTCACAGAACTGGGAGATGAGCCAGAAATCTCACAGAACTAGAGGAAGAGCCTAGAATCTCACAGAACTGGAAAGCGAGCCAGAAATCTCACAGAACTGGAAAACGAGCCAGAAACCTCACAGGTATGGAAGACGAGCCAGGAATTTCACAGAACTGGAGGATGAGCCAGGAATCTCTCAGAACTGGAGGACGAGCCAGAAATCTCACAGTAATGCAAGATGAGCCAGGAATCTCACAGAACTGGTAGACAAGCCAGGAATCTCACAATAATGCAAGACGACCAGGAATCTCACAGAACTGGAAGACGAGACATGAATCTCACAGAGCTGGAAGACGTGACAGGAATCTCACAGAACTGGAAGATGAGCCAGGAATCTCACAGGAGTGGAGGACGAGCAAGGAATCTCACAGGAGTGGAGGACGAGCAAGGAATCTCTCAGAACTGGAGGACGAGCAAGGAATCTCACAATAATGCAAGACGAGCCAGGAATATCACAGAACTGGAGGACAAGCCAGGAATCTCTCACAACTGGAGGACGAACAAGGAATCTCATTGCAATGCAGGACGAGTCAGGAATCTCACAGTAATGGAAGACGAGCCAGGAATCTCACAGAACTGGAAGACGAGCCACGAATCTCATGGTAATGCAAGACAAGCCAGGAATCTCACAAAACTGGAAGACAAGCCAGGGATCTCACAAAACTGGAAGCCGAGACAGGAATCTCACAGAACTGGAAGGCGAGGCAGGAATCTCACAGGAATGGAAGATGAGCCAGGAATCTCACAGGAATGGAAGACGAACCAGGAATCTCATGGTAATGCAAGACAAGCCAGGAACCTCACAGAACTGGAAGACAAGACAGGAATCTCACAGAAATTGAAGGCTTTTAAATGGAAGAATGAATAGAAATCCCTCAAACAAGAGTTGAAAGAGTCTTGGCTGCCACAAAAAGCATGTCCATGCTGTGATACTTGCAAAAGAGGGTGCTACTTGGTACTAACCATGCAGTATATCCAACACTTTGCCTCTGCCCGTTTTACTTTTTGTAAAAGATGAAATTTTTTTTAACCTAAAATACAAAGGAAACGCATTACCTGTTATTTATGCCTTTTTGGAGATGACTTAATCTTCAACTTGCTTAACTTTTCACAATAACGGTAATTTTGACCAGTGGTTCCCAAACTTTGGCATGTCAATGTACCTATTGACCTTTCTGATTGCCCTAAACCACCAGGAAATATAAATATAACCACCAATGTCTTACACCACCAGGGAGATTACAATCTTCCTACTATCCAAGGTCTTTAAAATGATAATAAACTGGCTAAAAATTATGGTGTTGTGGGAGTGGTTTTTCTCTAAAGTTCTCACAAAGGAGCACCGAGTTATGAGAAAATCTAATATTACAGCCACATTGCCCTAGACTTTAACCTTCCACTGAAATGTATGGAACCCGTAGAGGAATTTTCATTGCTGATTCTGAAGGTGATCACTACCTGTCACAAAGACAAATGCCATGAAGCTCTTGAGCCTCAGTGCAAAATCTGTACGATGACCCTCTCTTCTACCATGTGGCAGCTATAATAATGGCTTCATATCCTTTAGGCGGCCGTCACACGCTACGATATCGCTAGCGATATTGTAAGCGATCACGTGCACGCGCGATCGCTTACAATATCGCTCACATCGCTGGTGAGATGTCACACAGACAGACTCACCAGCGATGTGGACCAGCGAGATCGCTGGTAACTATGGTACACATCGGGTTACTAGGCGCCGCGCATCGCTTAGTAACCCGACGTGTACCATAGTTACCATCTCCCAGCATAGGCTCTGCCGCTGGGAGATCGTTCATCGTGGTGTTATACATCACGATGAAGCTGTTTGTAAAATCGTTCATCGCAAGATCTGAGGTCCGGAGCTCAGATCTCGATCTTGCGATTTGAACACTTCTCGTTTGTCGTATCTTGCCGTCAAACGCAGAGACATCGTTCACGCGATGTTTAATCAGGCGCGTTCAAGCGATATCTTTCAAGATATCGTAGCGTGTGACGGCCGCCTTAGTCATCTTTTGTGCTTTTGTCTTCCTCCCCTTTTTATGTCAACATAGTCGTATGAAGGCTTGATTTTTGCTGGACAAGTTATAATAATAATACTTATTAATTTATATAGCGCTATTAATTCCATAGTGCTTTACATACATTTGGAACACGGTCCCCATTGGGGCTCACAATCTAAACATCCTATCAGTATGTCTTTGAAATGTGGGACAAAATCGGAGTGCCCGGAGAAAACCCACGCAAACACAGGGAGAACATAAAAACTCCTTAGGCCGGCTTCACACCACATTTTTTTGGATCCGGGGCTATTCGGAGTTAACCGGACAGCCCCGAATCCGATTTTGCCCTTATTGTATCCCTATGGTGCCGGATGGGGCCAGATGGCAGGTATTTGCCATCCGGTTTTGTGTCTGTACGGGACGATCCGGCTGTTTTTGTTTTTTGCCCCAGACACAAAATTGGAGCTTGCAGCATTTTTTCTGTTTGGGGCAAAAAAAAAAAAAAATCGCGCAAAACCGGATCCTCCTTGATCCGGCGCTCATAGCATGGGGGGGGGGTCTATGGACGCCGGATCATGCCAGATCAGACATAAAATCCGACCGGTTCTCTGACGCCGGGTGCTGAAAGAGCGGCGGCTGTTAAAAGCAGCCGCCGCTGAATTTCAGCACTTGGACAGCTACATGGCTCCCCTGTAGCCGCGGTACTGAAATTTCAGCACTGGATAGCGGTAGGACTGAAGCTGGCAAAAAGCAGGATTGGAGGGCAGTTCTACTTGTCTGGGGCTCTCAGGTTGTGTCCGGTGTATCCTGCAAAACACCAGACACAACCTGACAGCTGAAACCGTGGTGTGAACCTATCATTGCTGATGTTGTCCTTAGTAGGATTTGAACCCAGGACCCCAGTGCTGCAAGGCTGCAGTGCTAACCACTGAGCCACCGTGTCACATGTGAGTGTGGAGACAGGTTGTTAGTCTATTAGGTTTCACTACAACATATAACTCCATTCTCAGTTTGTATATATGTCATTAAGTTGTTGTCATGTGAGTCCAAGATGGTTACCCTAATTCTTGAATTAAGCTGCATTTTTGTGTCCAGGAGAAAAATCTGAATTCACACCGGACAGCCCCAGATTAGCAAAACCGTGGTGTGAAGCCGCCCTAAGGCTATGTGCACACTTGAAGGTTTACTGCAGGTTTAGCAGCGGAAACCGCCGGTCGGTTTCCATGAGGTTTATGCAAATTTATGTTAATCCAAAAGCGGCTTTTGGGTTAACATATAAACCTATGGAAACCGACCCCCGGTGTGCACACACCGGCGGTTTCCACATGCTCATCCGTTGCTAACCCGCTGGGTTCCCAGCGGGTTAGCAAAGAATGAGCATGTTCTATAATCCGGCCGGTTCTGCAGCGGCTGCAAGCAGAATCATGTGCTGCTTCCAGCCGCTGCAGAATCGCCGGCGCTAACCCGCTGGCCACCCGCCCGGCACCCGCCCGTCTCCCGCAGCACGGACCCGACAGGAAGCCGGTGGACGGCTCCGGAGCTTCCTGTCGGGTCCGCCCCGCCGCCGCCGCCACTAACCCGCCCCCGTGTGCACATACCCTAAGGAGCACAGCTCTGGAGCAAACATTTTGCTCTGCATAGTAACAGAAGGATATTAAATAATAATAATAATAATAATAATAATAATAATAAATAACATTCATGGAATTTTCAAAGCACTGGGAGGGTGAGGAATGACAGGACAGTTTCCATTGTGTGATCTGTGCAAGATAATGTGAGAATTACTTACTTGATACAGAAGTTGCAAGTGGTTTACACTGAAAGTCGTGTCTTCTATATTCACCACATATTAAGTCGCTTATTTATTGGCACCGGCCATAGAGCCTGTGGTACACCATTTCTGCTTACAATCATGTGCTTATGTGAGGGTCTGGAGACTGTCCGACAGGACAGTGGAGCATTTCAGCGACTGATGCTGTGTGTACATCGGCCTCCGCCATGTTCAACACACAAACATCACTGCTGCCCTCACAGAGAAACACCCGACCATCAGGAAGGAGACGGCAGATGAAGCCATTACTCACACTGCTGAGGTAAAAGGAAAGCTGAGCTCTGATTGGGTGCTTTGGTAAATGCAGAGTTCTGATTGGCTGTTCTGGTACAATAATAGCTGAACACATTGCTCTGGTAAAATGAAAGCGGAGCACTGATTGGTTGCTTCTATGAGCCATTACGTTTTGATTATTTGTGCCATAGACTTGCTTTTTTGCGATACAACCCTTACTTTTTATCATCACCATTTTGTAATCCGTACAACTCTGGGGGGTGGGGGAGCAAGGTGACAATAAACCTGCCAATCTGCCAGTTTATTGTTATTTTATCCTTCACTGTATGGAATGAATAATATAATATGCATTATTTCAGACACTTACGTCTGTGGCCAGGGGCGTAACTACAATAGGTGCAGGGGTTGCGATCGCACCTGGGCCCTGCAGCCTAGGAGGGCTCCAAAAGTCCCTCTGGCCTATAGAAAAAGACTATTGCTATTAAAGATTTGCAATAATTGGGGGCCCCATTGGAGCTTCTGCACCGGGGCCCATGGGCCTAAAGTTACGCCACTGTATGTGGCGACAAAAAATGTTATAATTTTTTAAATTTTAATAAGGTTTTGAGAAAATTAGAGTTTTTATATTCTATCTGAGTCTCCTGGAGGACTTGAATCTGAGATTGTGTGTACAATACACGGCTATATTGTGATATTGCAGAGTTTTAGAAAACTACTGTTCACCCAAGCCCGGCTTCATTCGCTCATAGATGCACAAACATGGTGCCTACAAGGGGTTTTCTGTATCCTATGGTTGGTATATTATGCATTGGTAGGTGCTGCTTTTTGATGGAAAAATCAGTAGCAATAATTGACATGATGCAGATTTTCCTGCACAGAAAACTGCAGTGTTTCTGCCACGGAAAAACATGCAGCTTTGGCACATGTCTTTCAAATTCACATAGACTTTGCTTACCCTATATTGGGCTGCTGATCTGTTACAGATGCTACGACGGAACATATCCTAAGTCTGCTTTCACATCAGCGTTTTTGCTGATTCGTGGAAGATTTTGCTGCATCTGCAGTGTAACGGCCAACTTGCGGCAAGCCCCATTCATTCTCTATGGGACTTGCAGTCAGGTGCAGCAAGTGCAGTTTTGCCGGATCCGGCAAAGGAAAAAAAATGCAGCTAGCAGTGTTTTTTTGCGCAGCCGTAAGTATCAGATTTTCCGGATCCGGCAAAACTGCACTTGCCGCACCTGACTGCATTCCCCTTGGGAATGAAAGGGGCATGCCACAAGTTGGCTGTTATGCTGCAGATGTGGTAAAAGCTGCCTTATCTGCCGCGAATCAGCATAAACGCTAATGTGAAAGGTCCCTAAAGTCCACTTCACACACACAGATATCTGAGTCCAATATCTGAACAGATCTCTGGTTGCAGTGAAATCATGGATACATTGCTCCATTTTGTGGCTGTGTACAACATGGAGCAATGTATCCATGATTTCACTGCAACCAGAGATTTGTTCAGATATTGGACTCAGATATCTGTGTGTGTGAAGTGGCCTTTAGGGTGGTTTCACACTGGCGTATGCAAACGCAGCACACTGAACGCAGCCAAACGCTTGCGCACATGCGTTCCTATGTTTAACCTTCCTAGCGTTATTCCCGAGCCTGACTCGGGGTTAACATTCACTACCAGAAGCGTTAACCCCGAGTCAGGCTCGGGCTTACCCGCGTTCGCGGCAGATGCGGTAAAAAAACCGCATCTGCCGCACTTGCGCCGCACTTGCGGCGCGGTTGCGGTAATCTGCATAGTAAAGGGAACCAACCACATCGGATGACCCTCATACACTGTTAATATGTGCCCCTGCAGCCTAGTAAACCATTAACAGCACTGTTTTTGTGTGATCTTATAAACTTACATGCCTGCGTACTTGAGGGCGTCTCCCTGTGTGTGCTGGCACTTGTGAGCTGTGCTCTCATGCCTGCTCTCCCCCTCCCAGCCTGCTATAGTGATGTGAGGCTGATTGCGTCATAAAGGGGCGGGGCTACCGGGATGCGCGATTTCGCCCCGCCCCTTTATGACGCAATCAGCCTCACATCACTATAGCAGGCTGAGAGGGGGTGTGCATAAGGGAGGGGAAGAGCAGGCATGACGAGCACAGCTCACAAGTGCCAGCACACACAGGGAGACGCCCTCAAGTACGCAGGCATGTAAGTTTATAAGATCACACAAAAACAGTGCTGCTAATGGTTTACTAGGCTGCAGGGGCACATATTATCAGTGTATGAGGGTCATCCGAGGTGGTTGGTTCCCTTTACTATGCAGATTACCGCAACCGCGGCGCAAGTGCGGCAAGTGCGGCAGATGCGGTTTTTTTACCGCATCTGCCGCGAACGCGGGTAAGCCCGCTTTTAGCAAAAAATTCAAGACCTAAACAGACCGCCAGGGAGGCTATCATGGGAATGCATGTGCCTGCGTTTGGCTGCGTTTGCGTTCGGATGAGCATAATTTGTGAACCCTCCTCCGCACTCCGAACGCAGCTTGTTGCATTTTTTGTGCGTTCGCGGGTGCTTGTTTTATCTGCAAGCGTCCGCAAGCGCACAATTCACGCATTGAAGTCAATGGATCCGCAGTGTACTCCGCATGACAGCACAGGTGAACGCCGCGGATAACATTGAAATCTCTCCTGGTGGTCGCCGCTGATTAGCGGCGGCCACCAGGAGATCAGCTAGAGCCGCCATTGATCTCCCGCCGGTGTCGGCGCGAGAGATTTGAAGAAACATCTGATCTGACAACTGTTTAAATCTTCCGCGCTGACACCGAATAGGTGATGTCGGCACGGGAGATTTGAAACAGCGATCATCTGTTTCTTATCTCCTGCACCGATATCGCCTATTCGGTGTCGGCGCGGGAGATTTAAACAGCTGTCAGATCAGCTGTGTTTTCAAATCTCCTGCACCGACACCGGCGGGAGATCAGCTGTGGCCGGGTGGAGGAGACAGCCGATTGGCTGGCCGGCCAGCCGGGCTGCGTACTAATGTGAACACATGCGGAAATTCTCCGCTGCGTTCACATTAGTATGGGCTGCGTTTGCACCAGCCTAAGGCCCCATTCACACACTGCTTTTTTTGCTGCATATTTTTATGCACAAGCTCAAAAAAAGCCAGGAGTGGAACAATCAAAACCGGGAGTGGCACACTCAGAGGAAAGGTCTGAAGGCCACTTTACACACACAGATATCTGTGTCCAACTTCTGAACAGATCTCTGGTTGCAGTGAAATCATGGACACATTGTTACATTTGTACACAGCCACAAAATGGAATAATGTGTCCATGATTTCACTGCAACCAGATATCTGTTCAGAAGTTGGACACAGATATCTGTGTGTGTAAAGTGGCCTTAATAGAAACAAGTGCTCCACTTATATGTTTAATCACCCACTCCTGGTTTGTGATGAGCTTGTGCTTAAAAATACGCAGCAAAAAAAGTAGTGTGTGAATGGGGCCTTGGAGGCATAAATCTACAGGTAAAAAAGAATATGTATTTTTAATGCACTTCTGCTGTAGAATTGATCTAAAGAAGCATGCATCCACTCTTGACTATGGCCCCTTTCACATCAGCGGTTCGGTCCAGATCCAGCAGATTTGCTACATCTGCCGCCTAACGGCCGACTTGCAGTACACTTGCGGCAAAGCCCTATTCATTCACTATGGGGCTTGTGGCAGGTGCGGCAAGTGCGGTTCTGCCGCAATCCGGCAAATCCAGCAGTTGCAGCCGCAAAAAAAAAACGCGACTAGCATCTGGCAGAACTGCACTTGCCCCACCCGACCGCAAGCCCCATAGATAATGCATGGGGCTTGCCACAAGTGTACCGCAAATCGGCCATTAGGCGGCAGATGCAGTAAATCAGCTGGATCTGCCGCATTCACTAATAATTTGTCAAAGCCAGATGCCAAGAAAAAAAAAAAAAGACGTACCAAAAAGATATACATCTACAACGTCAAAATGCGATAAATGTACTAAAATTAAAAACAAAATGCAAGTAACCTAATTTAGTGAATAGATGTAGAAATACTCCAAAAAATCTGCAACCTCAAACTGTTAGGCTATGTGCGCACTTGCCGGCGGGTTGGTCGGCGGCGGCTGGGCGGAACCCGCCAGGAAGCTCCGGCGCCGTCCACCGGCTTCCTGGCGGGTATGTGCGGCGGGAGCCGGGCGGGTGACGGGCGGGAGCCGGCGGTTGCCCAGCGGGTTCTCGGCGGCGGGTCTGCTGCGGCTGGAAGCAGCACATGATTCTGCTTGCAGCCGCTGCAGAACCGCCGTTTTATAGAACAAGCTCATTCTTTGCTAACCCGCTGGGAGACCTGCGGGTTAGCAACGGATGAGGCTGTGTAAACCGCCGGTGTGTGCACAGCCTTGGTCGGTTTACATTGGTTTTAATGTTAATCCAAACGCCGGTTTGGATTAACATAAATTTACATAAAACTAATGTAAACAAACCGGCGGTTTACACAGGTAAACTGCCCAAAACCCGGCAAGTGCGCACATAGCCTTAAAAAACTAATAAAGAAGCAGATAGAATAAGGCAGTGTTCAGACAACTCACCAATTGCAGCCGAATGAAATCAAACAATGCACTTGGCAGGATGTGGTCAGCTGCCATTATACACTGCAGACACAGGTGCACAGAACCACCCTCAACCTGCCACATATGGGGGAGGTGGTTTTGCACAAGATGATCTGCACATAGGACGCCATTCACACTGATGTCAGCGGTGCAGAGTGTCTGTATGCCACCCACCGGTCCCAGCCACCAGACCAAATGGGTAGCCAGATGATGCATCCACACCCTATGGGGCCCAGCCACACCCAGCAAAAAGATAAAAAAAAAGTGCAAAAGAAAAACATTGTCTGCAGTGTATACCGCAGCCGCCCTGTACTCACTGTGTGCGGCGGGTGCAGGGCGGCTTCTCCCTGCAGTCACCCGATGGGAGCCGCTTCCGACTCCGCAGCATGAAATAAACATGCAGAGCAGGAGCCGAATGGCGGCACCCTGCACCACAGCTGTCAGATCTCTGCGGTCGGGTTACGCATAGTGAGGATCCACTATGCTTATACTGTACTACGCAGCAAGACGCTGCGTCCAACACGCTGCGTCCACTGATCGTGTGCACGCACCCCGAGGCGGCAAATGTGGCAGATGCGGTAAATCTGCTGGATCAGCCGCAATTAGCGAAAAACGCTGATGTGAAAATTAGGTTGCTTGCATTTTTTGTGTCTGTTCCTACAAGCATTTTATCGTGATTCTGACGCTGTGATTTTTGTCTCTATTTGGTGTCATGTTTTAAATAAATAATTAAATAATGTTTTTAAATAGAGCTGCTTTATTTTTGATACTTCCTAGTATTTGGTTTTGACATAACTTTACGTAAGTACAGATTACATGTGTTTTTGATGCACTTTCACAATGTAAATTGCACTAAGGCTATGTGCCCACTGTGCATATATTTGTTTGTGCGGCTTTTTTTCAACCAAAAAAACGCAGCTGTTTCAACAACACACCAATGCATTTCTGGTGCGTTTTTGCAGATTTTTTATAGTGCTGCCTTTTTCAGCCCATTAGAATGGTTGTCAATTGGAAAATGCAGCCCAAAAAAAGCACAAGATAATTGCAGGGATATTAAAAAATGCAGGCGATTTCTGCAACACAAACGTACATGTGGGCACAGTTTTTGTGAAATCACATATTAACTTTCCTTACAAATCTTTGGGTGCTGCGTTTTTGGTGCAGAGACACACAGTGGGCACTTGGCCTAAAAACACACATTATCTGTGGACTTTCTGCATTTGATGCAAGTTTACAGTGAAAATCTGCACATAAAGCGCACCCACAAGAGAAACTGACATGTCGCGGATTTGAAAAACACATCTAAATTTAGGCTATGTCCAGACATGTTGGTTTTTGCAGCAAAATCTCAGGGGTTTCTAGTTTCTCTCCTAATTTCTTGGCAGGAAATTTGCAGAAATTTTTGCTGTGGATTTCCCCAATTTTTCCTGTGTTTTTACTGTTTTTTTTTTACTGCAGATTTGCCAAAGATCGCAGCAAAAACGCAGGAAACAGTTGACGCTTATTCTTTCCAAAGTGCAGCAAAACCTGGGGTGTTAACACTTTCTGCAATGACATTAAACCAATGTGTGTGGATAGCTTTTCTCAGAATCACATAGGTTTTGCTGGTAAACAAAAACGCAGGTTAAGATTAGCATAGATTTGCATACAACCAGGGCCGGCCTCAGCCTAAATGGTGCCCTGTGCAAAGCTGCCTTTTGGTGCCCCCGTCCTATTGATTTTTGTACCCAGTTTCCCAGGACACAAATGGGAACAGGACGCCATTTTTATATTCTAAAATAATTTATTCACATATATTGTACAATAAACTCTTCCAAATTTGTTCCCAGGAATCTGCAACTCAAATTCATATTAATTCGACTATGTCTGAATTTACACTAAAAGGATAACCTAATTGTGTATATTTATACTGTATCCATGGATATTACATAATGGGTGGTCCATGTGGATCTCACCGATAGGGCGATGTGTATCTGAAGAATGAGGCGCTGACGCTCTGTGAAGATTGATGGGACTGTTGTGTCATCTCTTGGCTGAGAGCGGCGCTGTTCCTGGCTCTATTGATGGGATCAGCATCTACTATACGTTTCTCCCAAATCCTGTAGATCTGCCATAAATATACAAAACTAGAAATGGGCCGGATGCTATTGCATCGGGAGTGCAGTGAAATGAACAGGTGCCGTAGAAATAGCCGCTGAATAGTACAGTCCTCTCTCCAGAAAGTACGCTGTTGCAGGATTTATATGGTGTATACGGTGGCTCAGTGGATAGCACTGTATATGGTGGCTCAGTGGTTAGCACTGTATATGGTGGCTCAGTGGTTAGCACTGTATATGGTGGCTCAGTGGTTAGCATTGTATATGGTGGCTCAGTGGTTAGCACTGTATATGGTGGCTCAGTGGTTAGCATTGTATATGATGGCTCAGTGGTTAGCACTGTATATGGTGGCTCAGTGGTTAGCACTGTATATGGTGGCTCAGTGGTTAGCACTGTATATGGTGGCTCAGTGGTTAGCACTGTATATGGTGGCTCAGTGGTTAGCACTGTATATAGTGGCTCAGTGGTTAGCACTGTATATGGTGGCTCAGTGGTTAGCACTGTATATGGTGGCTCAGTGGTTAGCACTGTATACGGTGGCTCAGTGGTTAACACTGTATATGGTGGCTCAGTGGTTAGCACTGTATATGGTGGCTCAGTGGTTAGCACTGTATATGGTGGCTCAGTGGTTAGCACTGTATATGGTGGCTCTATGGTTAGCACTGTGTCTGGTGGCTCAGTGGTTAGCACTGTATATGGTGGCTCAGTGGTTAGCACTGTGTATGGTGACTCAGTGGTTAGCACTGTATGATGGCTCAGTGGTCAGCACTGTATGGTGGCTCAGTGGTTAGCACTGTATGGTGACTCAGTGGTTAGCACTGTATATGGTGAGTCAGTGGTTAGCACTGTGTCTGGTGGCTTAGTGGTTAGCACTGTATGGTGGCTCAGTGGTTAGCACTGTATATGGTGGCTCAGTGATTAGCACTGTATATGGTGGCTCAGTGGTTAGCACTGTATGGTGGCTCAGTGGTTAGCACTGTATATGGTGGCTCAGTGGTTAGCACTGTATGGTGGCTCAGTGGTTAGCACTGTATATGGTGGCTCAGTTGTTAGCACTGTATACGGTGGCTCAGTGGTTAGCACTGTATGGTGGCTCAGTGGTTAGCACTGTATATGGTGGCTCAGTGGTTAGCACTGTGTCTGGTGGCTCAGAGGTTAGCACTGTATACTGTTGGCGGCGACAAATCAGCGAAACGCGACTTAAATCACGCGCCAAGAGTGCTGATTGGTCACCACCTACTGCAGCGACCACTGAAGCGGCGTGCAGCTTGGCGGGAGATTTGAATCCCGTGCCACTGATTGGCTGAGCACTGCGTGATTCAATTCTCCAGCCAAGCCGCGCTCCGCTTCGCTGATTGTCGCCTCCGACCACGGCAACCAATCAGCGCTCTTGGAGCCGCGACTCACCTGCCTCCAGTGCTGTCTGCTCCTCTCACCTCCTCCAGCGCTGTCTGCTCCTCTCACCTCCTCCAGTGCTATATGCTCCACTCACCTCCCTCCAGCGCTGTCTGCTCCTCTCACTTCCGGGGGGCTCATTAGGCTCATCTAATATTAATTGCTCTGAGTGCAGCGCCCTGGGAGAGAGGAACTAACCTTAGGGGGTAAATTGTCCTTCAATGACTATTATGTGCTTTGCATTACCTTAAGGCAATTTCTAATCACAGCGCGCTGTGCTTAGAAACCCGATGTGTACCCTGGTTACCAGGGAACACATCGGGTTGGAAAGGCGTCACACATGCCGATATCTGCTGCCCAGCGGCAGACCAACGACCAAAAAATGATCCTGGCCATTCCTCAGCAATCATCAATTAGCGGGCTTATCGCTGGTCACTGCAGCATGTCACGCGCAGCGACATCGCTGCGAGGTTGCTGTAACATCACCAAACCTGTGACGTTGCAGCGATATTGTTAGTGATATCCCTCCGTGTACTGGGGCCTTTAGTGGCATATCACACAGATAGTGTGATTCCAGCCTTAGACTATGCTCAAACTCTGCGTTTTTACCATGGTTATATCCTAATCTAATCCTGGGCATAACCTATATGATTCAGGGATAAACTGTGCACACACAATGGGTTTTTTTTCTTTGCAGAAACTGAAACTTGAACAGGTTTTGCTGCATTTTGAAAAGAATGAGGCTACATTTAGACTGTGCGTTTTTTTTCCCCTTTGCTCTGCTGTGTTTTTTTAGCTGTAAATAGGAGTGTGGCACCCAGGGTCAATGTGCCACAGTGTCATCACTGCCCCAGGGTAGTGGTGTCACCAGAGAGCAACAAAGGGTATTCTCATCAGGCAACACACACACACAACACCAACACCTCCAAGCCAGAAGGGAGAGACCAAGCTCGGGTTCAGGGTAAGCTCCCCTATATATTCTGGTCTGGAGAGGAGCAAGTTCAGTGCAGTTCCAGAAAGAGCTGTGAAGAGTTCAGTTCCTAGGGGGACTGTGAAGCGGACCTGAGTGTAAAAGAGCAGTGCTAAGCTCATCTCAAAGTCCACTGACGAGTTCCAGGCCTACGGCTAGGGTCTGAGGAAAGGAGAGGAAGGAACACATCTGGAAGGCTGAGCAGCTCCGTGCTCTCCCCAGAGGAAAAGCGCATAGAACAGACACCGGAGTCCGAGACTGTGCAGGGTCACACATCCCAGCAATCCACACCGGAAAGTGGGGATTCCAAATTCTCCAGCTACACTGTACCAGAGGCACAGCAACGCATACACTCCAGTAACACTGACACCCAGGAGCAGGGTAGAGAAAGTGAAGGACTCGAGTTGCCTGTTATACTGGTAACCCGCAGTAAGAGATAGGGCCGGCTGCTTACAAGCGCAGTAAGGGAGCTAAAGACCCGGCCGGGTGAGAATAACCCCAAGTTGCTCTCAAGACTCCATGGACAGCTTTTAATATCTGCTCCAGTAAAGGACGGAGAAAACTATAAAACCGTGAGTCTGCCTGTTACTTGTGCCTGTCGCCCTGCATCCTGTACATAGACATTCCACACTGCCCCGGGGATTGGCTTTACCCGTGGACAGCCGTTCCATCCCCAGCTGCCATCCATCATCCCGGTGGTTCTGCAGCAGCGGTGGTCCCCACGACAAATCCTCTGTAAATAACCCCTTCCTTTTTGAACTGAGCCAGGCCCGGTTCCCGAGTACCCCACGGCCTGGGGGCCTATCAGGAGCTATTCTCCAAAAGGCAGAAAAAATGGATCACTAGTTTCTGATCAGTTTTTTTTACTCGTTTTTCACCATTTAGAATGGCTCCTAAGGGGAAAATGTAGGAGGAAGACAGCACAGAAATTGACATGCACTTTTTTAAAACGGAGCTCTCCTAAAGTGAATGTTATGTACCATGCGTTAACGAATGTGTTTCCCATAGAGTCCCATGTTATCAAAAACACGTGCGTTATTGAAAATGCACCAAAAATCGTTGCAGACCCAATTAAAAACGGATTAAACGGATAAAAAAGGACGCAGCAGAACAGAAGAGAAAAAAAAACGCAGTCTGAATGTAGCCTAAAAGTGCACAGTCTGAATGGCAAAAAAAGAAAACCCAATGACTTGGCTGTGATTTCATATGAGTGATCCATTTTATTCAGTGACCTGCAAAATATTGATCAAAACCGGATCAAAACACGCACAGTCTGAATGCAGCCTGAGAGTTAATTCTTTCCTATATTTTTGCAGTGTTTTATGGGCAAAAATGAAGAAAAAAACTCAGCAAACAAAAATGCAATAAACCAAATGCAGCAAAAGCATGGTAAAAATGTGCAAAAAACCGCAGGAAAGAATGCAGATTTTCTCCTGCCAAGAAATCTGGATTTACTAACAAACCCCCAAAGTTTTGATGTGTTATTTGCTGAAGCAAACACACAGTGTCTGAACACACACTAAGGCTACATTCACACATAGCGTTTTGCTGCATTTTGTGAAGATCTGTTTTTGGTGCAAAACTGCCCCAAGAACGGATCCTCAAAAAGCGCAGCGTTCTGTATGTGCTGCGCTTTCGCTTGCGTTTACTCACCTCCCCGCGCTCTCCTGATGACCGCCGGCGGTGTCTTCTCATCCCGGAGGATGAAGTGATACTGCCTCTAGGACCCTGCGACCTGGTCATGTAACCTTGTGATGTCACTCGGTCACATGGTGCTGTCTAAGGTCCTCCACAAGTCCTGCGGCCTCGGTATTATTATTATTTATTTATATAGCGCCATTATATTCCATGGCGCTTTACATGCTAAAAGGGGTAGACTAGAACAAGTAACATAGTAACAATACAAGTAACAATAAACGTGGACAATTAGGTCGTATAGATACAAGAGGGGAGAAATCCTGTCCGTGAGGGCTCACAGTCTACGTGGGGCGGGAGGGGATACAGTGGAAGGGTAAATTCCAGTTGTGAGGTGGTGTGGTGGACCGGGTCTTATTGCAGGTAGTAGGCTTGGCGGAAGAGGTGGGTCTTCAGGCTTCTTTTGAAGGTTCCCAGGGTAGGAAAATGTCTGATGTGTTGGGGCAGAGAGTTCCAGAGTATAGGTGAAGCACGGGAGAAATCCTGTATGCGGTTGTGCGAAGAGGAGATGAGGGGGGAGTAGGGGAAAAGCTCTTGGGAGGATCGCAGGTTACGTGAGGGTAGGTATCGGGAGACCATGTTAGAGATGTATGGAGGGGACAGGTTGTGAATGGCTTTGTATGTCGTGAGATCACCGGGGGAGTGCAGGGAGGTGAGTAAAAAGTGCAAGAAAAAATGCCACAAAATGGGCATGCGACTTCTTTTTACTGACTTGCTTTCCAGCCCAAAAGCGGGTCCAAAAAAAGCGCAGCGTATGAATGCCAAATAGTGAAATGCATTGACTTGGCTGGGACAGTCAACGTCAATGCTTTATACTGCATTCCACTGGAAATAGAGGATCCGTACAAAGCGGACCAATAGCGCAGCAATGTCTCAGCGTGTGAACGTAGCCTAATGCTTTGACCTGGTGCTCATTTGCAGGTGAAGTCTTTCCTAACTGTCCTATTATTGGCTTCATAGTGCAGTACTATAAATACTACAATAAATACCGCTATACGACTACATGCCAGTCTATAATCATGGCTTTGACCTGCCAAGCTCACTGCAGAGCCAATGTGTAAGAAGTAGCAGAAATTGAATTAGTTCAGCAATCTCTGCAGTAAAGGCTCTGACAACTACAACATCACAAACCTCTGCACAGATGTCACAAACAAGAACTTCATCAACACAAAAAAAGAATCTTGGGTAGCTGTCAGCCAACATTTCTGTGGCATATATGTATCCAGCGCAGAGCGTGCTGCATTGAGCATGAATTAGGAGCAGGGTCTAAATGACTTTGAGATTAGCTGGAACAGATGGAGAGGTCACAGTTGAACAACTTTACACAGGCACATAAAGGCAGCGCTGGAGTTGAGTTCATTGCCTCCGACAGATACTGTCAATCAAATGGGGACATTCTCAGTTAACCAGCAGTCTCTTGTTTGCAAAGAATCCCCCCTCCCTCCTCACTGCATTGTGAAGCATTGACTGGAGTTTATCTGTTATATGTCAAGCAGAAACGATACTCTTAGTTATCCAAGCGCCCAACGAGACAATCGGCGCTGAATTATTGTCTTTCTATATGTTAATATCTTATTAACGCTTAGGAAATGGGGGAAGAGTTTTCTATACAAAAAAAACGCGCTTTTTCGCAAACGAGGAAAAAAATAAAAATAAAATCTGGGCCGAGCTCCATGGAAATCATCAGGTCACCAAGCACATTCAGTTAAGTCAACGTTTGGGGGAAATGGGCTAATTTGCACCAATGAAAGACTAAGAAAAAAAAAATGTGCATTTACAAGTTTAGTAACGAATTGAGGCCAACGTTTCTTGAAAGTGGCCCTATTTGTTTCCCGAAATTAGACATCTACACTGTGTGCAGAATTAGTTACATGAGTATTTTCATCACGATACTTTGTATACATGTTGTCCTACTCCAAGCTGTATAGGCTTCAGAGCCACCTACCAATTAAGTAAATCAGGTGATGTGCATCTCTGTAATGAGGAGGGGTGTGGTGTAATGACATCATCACCCTATATAAGGTGTGCTTAATTATTAGGCAAATGCCTTTCATGGCAAATAGCCAACAGGGTCGCAAGAAGCGTGTTGGGCAAAAAAGGTGCAAAATTACTGCCCATGAATTTAGGAAAATCAAGCGTGAAGCTTCCAAGATGCCATTTGCCACCAGTTTTGCCATATTTCAGAGCTGCAACATTACTGGAGTATCAAAAAGCACAAGGTGTGCCATACTCAGGGACATGGCCAAGGTAAGAAAGGCTGAAAAACGACCACCTTTGAACAAGAAACATAAGATAAAACATGAAGACTGGGCCAAGAAATATCTTAAGACTGATTTTTCAAAGGTTTTATGGACTGATGAAATGAGAGTGACTCTTGATGGGTCAGATGGATGGGCCAGAGGCTGGATCAGTAAAGGGCAGAGAGCTCCACTCCGACTCAGACGCCAGCAAGGTGGAGGTGGGGTACTTGTATGGGCAGGTATCCTCAAAGATGAACTTGTGGGACCTTTTCAGGTTGAGATTGGAGTGAAGCTCAACTCCCAGACCTACTGCCAGTTTCTGGAAGACAACTTCTTCAAGCAGTGGTACAGGAAGAAGTCGGTATCGTTCAAGAAAAACATGATTTTCATGCAGGACAATGCTCCATCACATGCATCAAACTACTCCACAGCGTGGCTGGACAGTAAAGGTCTAAATTAAGAAAAAATAATGACATGGCCCCCTTGCTCACCTGATCTGAACCCCATAGAGAACCTGTGGTCCCTCCTAAAATATGAGATCTACCGGGAGGGAAAACAGTACACCTCTAGGAACAGTGTCTGGGAGGCTGTGGTGGCTGCTGCACACAGTGTTGATCTTAAACTGATCATGTAACTTACAGAATCTATGGATGGAAGGCTGTTGAGTGTCATCATGAAGAAAGGTGGCTATGTTGGTCACTAATATTTTTGGGTTTTGTTTTTGCATGTCAGAAATGTTTATTTCTAAATTTTGTGCAGTTATATTGGTTTACCTGGTGAAAATTAACAAGTGAGATGGGAATATATTAGGTTTTTATTAAGTTTCCTAATAATTCTGCACAGTAATAGTTACCTGAACAAACAGATATCCTCCTAAGATAGCCAAATCAATAAAAAAAAACACTCCTATTTCCAAAAATATTAAGCTTTGATATTTGCGTCTTTTGAGTTGATTGAGAACACAGTTGTTGATCAATAATAATAAATATAATCCTCTACAATACAACTTGTCTAATAATTCTGCACACAGTGTATAGTGTGGCAGTAACCAGTGGCGTAACCAAGTTTAAGAACAACCCTTTTTAACAATGGAAAAGTGAGCACTATATTTAAAATATATAGTGTATATAGTTTAAACGTTATGCCTTCATATGGTTCTTGAGCACAAAAAATAGGGATTTTTCAGTAATTTTGCAAAAAAAAAGAAGGTGGTAAAAAATATCCAAATGTGAAAACGCCCCAATACCGACGCTTGAGAATCAAATTTAATAGGTTTTTAATGCAATTTTATATTAGTCATTGTTTTTCTTCTCTTTATTTGGATCAACTTTTGGTTTTGGCCAAGAAACTTCCATCAAAAATATATTAACACATGCACAATTAAACCCTAGGGTACCGTCACACCTGGAGATATCGCCGGCGATTCCACAGGCGACGATGGGGCGTGGCCTGTCGCCGGCGACATCGCCAATGCGTCGCCTAATGTAAATGGCGAGGGCGACACGTCTGAGCGGTCGCCTGGTTTCACAACAGAGCTCTGAAACCAGGCGACCATTCTTGGGCGATGTGTGCTGATCGCCCTGTGTAACATCTCATGAGCGATGTCAAAGGCGACAGCACACATCGCCTATACCATTCCAGTAGGAGTTTCAGGGCGTATTTACTACCTCTGGAGGTCTGCATGGATTGGTGGCAGCTCGAGTGTTACGATTGGTAGTCTTATACCCTGGCGCCATATTTGATGTGTGCGTCCAAAGGTGTATTACCCAGGAGCGTACATACTGTACAGTAGCGCATTGATGTCGCCTCTGTGTTTGCGGCTGTGCGCAAAAGCGCAGAGATGTGCCACAAATGTGTGTTAACAGAAACGCAATTGCCATTACATCCCAATTAAAGTCTGCATGAGCGCTGTAGTGGCAGCCTTCCTGTATTACATGCCGCAAAAGCATAGAGTGAATCCTGTGGCTTTTGCGGTGCCTCTGGGCCCCCGTCAACATGTGACATATCTCCTGTGCGTTCATTTGCCCGAGCGTTGTGAATCTTTTGGCGCCGCCTTCCTGCTGCTTTCCCTTCCCCTGCAGAATAGTCAAAATGGCGGCACCCAGTGTGCGGGGAGCCTGAGCTCCTTCTCCTGATAGCTACATGTGACGCCAGGGATTACTGGTGTCACCAGCACCACACCCATCCGCACCTACACAAGCAGGATGTCCTGCGGAGGGTGCAGAGGCGTCTTGAGAGCAGGTTGGGGGTCATGCGCAGCACCAAGCAGATCTGCAAAAAGATTGCAGATCTGAAATTTAAAACACCCGGACGCATCACCAGACTGCGTAACATGATTGCCCAGATGAGAAGTGAGTAGCCTGACAACATACACATACCCTTCTGTGTAAACAAAAAAAAAATATGAAGGCCATCACATGCCACTGTACACCCCAACATATGCCACCTCATGTGACGGTACCTTATGAGAAAGTGCAAGACACAAGAACCTCATTTAAATTTTAGAGACAAATCTAAAAAAATATTTTTTTTTAAATATAAACAATAAGACTAATTTTTATCCTCAAAAATGGTGCTGAATGGTATCTATTTTTCTCATTTAGATTGTGAGCCCCAATGGGTACAGTAATGATGATGTCTATAAAGTGCAGTGGAATTAATAGCGCTATATAAATAAATAAATATTATTATTCTTCATTTATCTAAACTTTTTTAGAAGCTTTTCATGAAAAGAAAACAATATTTTACTCATATTTTATTTGTGTGGTTTTAAATTTATTGATGGATTTTAAAAAATGGAGGGTAGTGTTATGGCAAATAAATAGTTAATAATTTATTTGAATAATTGAAGCCATTTCAGAACCCTTCCAAAAACATGGTTATGTGAATCCTTGCACTTTCCTCTAGAATTTTCTGTGTCTCTGATTTTGTATAAATGTTTTGATTTAGAGGTAGCCGTATAGAAGCTCTTATCAGATTGTTCTGAATGTCCTGTACGACTTCAAGGCTAGTGTAAGCTAACTAACACACAGAATAAAATGTATTTTCAGCATAAAATGATGCAATTACCTAGAACCACCCTTAAGAAATGCCCCTTTAATGAGGAGTATAAAACAGCTAACCCCTCCTTTAATAAGAGGTCTTTGTCATTAAGCTCTACATTGAGACAAACTGTGTCAGCGTGGGTTCTTTATACGGTGATGACGTGCACGCACCCAGACAAAGCATCCAATTTGGCAGCAGACAATTAAGATGACAGCCTCACCCGAAAGGTGTGGGGGGCATCCATTACAGTAGAAGATGGAGGGTGGAAGGTGGAGTGGAAGGTGGCAGTTGGAGGGTGGAAGGTGGAGGGTGGAAGGTGGGGAGTGGAAGGTGGAAGGTGGAGGGTGGAAGATGGAGGGTGGAGGGTGGAAGGTGGAGCGTGGAGGGTGGAAGGTGGAGGGTGGAGGGTGGAAGGTGAAGGGTGGAAGGTGAAGGGGGAAGGTGGAGGGTGGAAGGTGGAGGGTGGCAGGTGGAGGGTGGGAGGTGGAGTCTGGAGGGTGGAAGGTGGATCAATCAATGTGAACCAAAAGACAGAGCTTTGTCTTGTTACTGAAAGTACCTTCACACGCCGCAATATCGCCTGGGAATCCTAAAGTAGATACGTCGCCCCAGAGCAATCGCCGTAAAATTGCCTCACAGGTGCGGCATGTGATTGGGGAATTTCACGGCGAAAAATCGCCACTCGGCTGTCGCCTGATTCCTGAGCACTGCTCTGAAATCAGCCTCAATCATGAAGGCGATATTTCCGTGTTGTGGCGTGTGATAGGGCGATAGTGATGGAATCAGCGTCGCCTATGATTTCTCGTAGGCGTGCCACAGTGTGCTGTAGTCCGTGCCACCATGTGAACTGATTGGTGTGGGCTACTGTGTTCCCATTGGATGTCAATTGACACCGTGCCATATTTGAAGAGCTGTCCGTCCAGCACCGCACAATGAGGCAACACACCGGCGATGTCGGCGGCGATAGGCCATGCCCCTGCGTCGTCTATAAAATCGCCGCCGATATGGCCAGGTGTGACGGTATCCTGAGATTCCAGATTATCTCATGCATATGATTGCCTGTTTTTTCTTAATTTAAAATGGATGCGTTTTTGAAAGAAGCTGCATGTGAATTCTTTCAGCGTTTTTTCACCATCTATCTTGATAAAGGATCATACTTTTTTAACACATCCAATTGTGGAATTTATTTTTATTCTAATATCTATTCATTTAAATGTACAATTGTTCATGGCACAACCCCTTTAAGGAGCACACCCACTTGTTTAACAATGTTAATATAAAGAAAGGAGAGGGTCATATCTCAGGACTAGAGAGGCGCAGAGACGAAAGGAAAACATTGTCGAATTCAAGAGAAAGGTCACGTTTACACCAAGTAAACAAAGACGTACATACTTGTGTTCTGTAGAATCATGGAAGTGAACCCTAATCATAAATAACCTCACAGAGGAAAATGACTTAGAGACTTAAAGTGTAACCACCATTTAAATTTTTATTTAATAATGTAGATCAGGTGATTTTAATAAGCTTTCTAATATACTTCATTAGAAAATTATGTTTGAAAACCATTCATAAACCTCCCACAAGGTGTCCACACTGCACTGTGTTTGAATCAGACATATGTTCATTCTCACTCAGATCCGTCTTCACACTGAATATGGGACATGTAACCATATAAGGGAAAGGGGCGTGGCCTACACTGCTGACTGCAGCTCATGACCAAACAATGTATCAGATTATCTTAGGGTACAGCACAGTTGCTAAGCAATGGAAGAATGTCAGAATCAGGTCAAACCCCTCACAAGCTTGTGCCAAGGAAAGATCTGTCATCTGGCTCCACACAGCTCAGTCATAATCTTTTTAGCCCCTTCTCTGCTGGCTGTCCACATTGCTTAGTATCTCTCTTGCCCTTTCTCTGCTGTCAAGGAGCTACTTAAAGGTGGTGCTGGAGTTCTTCTACTTCCTTACTGAAGTGCAAATTTGTATATTTCCTAGAGGAGGGATGAGGCTGTAATCTCCTCACCTACTTAACTGTCTTCTTATGGTTGCAGGAAAGCGTCTCTTCATAAGGTAGATATCAAGTTCCCAGACCTTGTCTTAGCCCAATCACACAGCCAGATCAGAATATCCCACACACTACACTGATGAGGGGCAGTTACCCCGAAACACAGCGTCTGTAGTTTGGGATTCTGATCTGGCACAAATCCCTTAGTCATATTAAAAAGCTTGTTGGAAAGCGATTATAACTTTAAGGAGCTACTTAAAGGTGACAATGGAGTTCTTCCACTTCCTTACTGAAGTGCAAATCTGCTGTCACATCACACTGATCCTTATCAGCTGTTGGTCCACACAGCCATAACATGCAGCTTTTAAAAGACCACAGAAAAATGTGAGAAAATAAGTCAAATGGCACAAAAAAGCATTATCTGAGCTGCTGTGTGATCCATCATTAACAACCAGTGCAGTATTTGTTTTTTCTTCAATAAAATTATATTTACACTAAGATTCTAAATCAAATTTACAGAACTTTTTGCTACCAAACCCTTATTCTCTCCACTGGCATGTTTTCAGGGATAGGGATGTAACTACAGCAGGTGCAGGAGTTATAATCGTACCCTGGCTCTGGAGCCTAGAGGGCCCCCAAAGTCCCTTTGACCTATAGAAATAGACCATTGCTATTAAAGATTTGTAATAATCATGGGCCCTGTTGGAGCTTTTGCATCGGGGCCCATGAGCTTCAAGTTCCGCCACTGCATGTTTTCTAACTCAACATGGATCTCTGAGTTTTCTACAAGACCGGCAAGTCATCAATGGGCTGTGCCCTCCAATATACAACAATAGCCCTTCGGGATAAAAGACGAGGCCTCCTTTTAAATCCAGGATCTGACCAAGTATCAGCATTTGCGGATTACTCATGTGTTCAGGACGAAGCCTCGGGAAAGATCTTTAGTCCCAGGCATAAAGTCACGAAGATCTGACTTCACCTGCGGAAGAAAAGGAGGGGAGGAATTCCAAAGAGGGACAGTCCCTCCCGGCCCATCCCTAGCCGCGGCTGTCAATCTTCTCATCAGAAACAGGGCCGCATTCAGCAGCTTCCTCTGCCTTGACTGCAAGCTGTTCACATCTCCGGAAAATCCAATGGGAGAAAGAAGAAGAAAAAAAAAGTTTATGGAGGCGAGTAGGAGTTTATTCAACAATGTCTGAGGCCTTTCACAATCCAGAGTCAGGCCCTATAAGGGGGCAATGAAGCATAGGCTGGGAATTATCTCTGTTGGATGCCTACCTGTGACAGCCCCTCAAGAACGGCTAAGAGCCTCATTCAATAAACTGGGAACAATGCCTTAAGGGAGTCTATCATTCTGTATAGTGTTATCTTTAGCACTGAATTAAACAGAACTCCTCTCTTTCTACCCCATAGTCAGCACTATTTTAGGACCTAGTGGCACTTTTCAACCCTCTTTCAGCGCTTTTCAACAGGTTCACAAGGGCACGAAGAGCAGTATATAAAAAAGGCATAATAACCCCCGAGTGGAGAGCAGGAAAGAGCTGATGAAGTGAGCAGCCAAGCCTGAGCAACTAGAATAGATGAAAGTATAGACAAAAAAACAACAAAAAATCAGCACAAACGCGGCTGCTGTCCTCGGAGCAACTGAAAAAATGTATACAATTTTAAAAGAATGGCAAATAATACCAAAGGTTTTTTTTATAAGGGATGAAAAGTTTTAGAGAAAAAAAAAATTCTCAGTAAAATATTTTTGGGGCTAAGTCAATATTTAATTCAATAAAGTAATAGAAAATCTAACTAATGACCAATATGGCAGCAATCTCAGCTCCTACAGAATTATCATCCACCTTTCCTACCATCCTGTCCACTTGGTAATACAGTGTGATATCAACATACCCTTCAGGAGCCCAGGAGGTAAATGTGGATTAAAAAAATTCTCACTATTGATGCTATGTTCAAAAGGATATTTGCTTCCTTTTTTATTTAAAGGGAATCTGTCACCACCAAAATGCTATTTAGACTAACTATACATAGATATAGTGGACTATATGTCTATAAGAATCATAATACACTAATTGTTAAAATTATTATTATTATTATTATTGCACCATTAATTCCATGTATTTTTAAATGTGATAGGGGCAGGGCCGGCGTTAGGAGGGGGCAGACTGGGCAGTTGCCTAGGGCCCCCACTCTCTTAGGGGCCCCCAAAGGAGCTGAACTGAAAATAGCAATAAAACAGTGAAAAAAATGTAAAAATACACATATTTGGTATCGCTGCGTTCGTAAGAATCTAAGCTATCAATATATGAAGTAAATTAATCCAATTGGAAAATGGCGTAATGGGAAAAAAATAAAAACGCCAGAATTATGTTTTTTAGGCCACCACGTTGTTACAATAAAATGCAATAAAGGGCGATCAAAATGTTGTATTTGACTCAAAATGGTATCAGTAAAAATGTCAGCTCAGGGCACATAAAGTAACCCCTCACATAGCCCTGTATCTTCAAAAATTAAAACATCATGGGTCTCGGAAAATAAAAAAAAAATATTTTTTTTTTTTACAAATTTCAGTTTGTTTTTTTTATGATTGAAATAAAAATGACGTTCAGTATGTTCTTATTCTGACCTAGATAATCAACTTATGAAGTCACTCTTACCATATAACTACGGCCTGTTCCACATCTAAGGTTTGCTAAATTTGCCTTTCTAGCCGTTTTTACCGCTAAAAACGCATTAAAAACGCTAGCGTTTTTTCCCCCATTGATTTCAATGGGAACGCATGCATTTTTGCGAACGCAGCACAAAACGTCTTCCCCGATGTTTTGGGCAGCGTTTTTGCATGTGTTTCCATTAAAATCAATGGGAACAAAAACGCATGCGTTTTGATGCGTTTTTGCGGTAAAAACGCATGGAAATGCAAATTGAGCAAAATGCAGCAAAGCGTTAGATGTGAAAGTGGCCTGAGCATTTAGGGCCCACTTTAACCTTTTGCCTAGGGCCCCACTTTGCCTAAAACCGGCCCTGGATAGGGGGTATACATAAATAAAGTCAATTACAATAATCATGACCAATACAGACAGGTACAGATGGAGAGAGGACCCTGCCTGCGAGGGTTCACAGTCTACAAGGAATGGGGGAGGATACAGTAGGTGACGAGAGAGGACCCTGCCCAAGAGGGCTCACAGTCTATAAGGGAAGGGAGAGGAGAGAGCACCCTGCCCACGAGGGCTCACAGTCTACAATGGATGGGTGAACATACACTAGGTGAGAAGACCCTGCCTGAAAGGGCTCACAGTCTGCAATGGATGGGTGAAGATACAGTAGGTGAGGAGAGAGGACCCTGCCTGTGAGGGCTCACAGTCTACAATGGATGGGTGAAGATACAGTAGGTGAGAGAGAGAGGATCCTGCCTGCGAGGGCTCACAGTTTACAAGGGATGGGTGAGGATACAGTTGGTGAGGAGAGAGGACCCTGCCCGCGAGGGCTCACAGTCTATAAGGGTGGGTTAGGATATAACATGCCCCTCCAGGGCCTTAGGATACTCAGAACCGGGCTTTCTTGAGGCTTCATCTTCACGGGATCACAGGAACCGAGACCCTGCTCCATGACCCTGGTGGTGTCATTAAAAGTTCAGTGTGAGTGGCTCTCTCTCCTGAGGGTAGGGATCTGGTGTGGAGGGTTCATTCCGGGCAGGGATGACTGAACCTGGTGATACTAGTGTTTTTACGTTATGCCACCCGCAGGTTGCAGCTATATCTGGCCACTGCTGCTCGACAGTCCTCCTAGGGGTAAATGGTTGGGAGGCAGCAATGTTCTTAAGCCCTCTACGGGTAGGGCTGACCTCTAGGTGGCTAAGGGTACCTGAGTGAGTTGGTAGTAGTATTTCTTGTGCTTTAGATGCGTTAAGAAAGTTCACAGACACAGTGGGCTGCAGTCTTTGGTTCTTTATCACAGTCTCTTTTGCAGCAGCCTGCTGAGGACTGGGTTCTCGGAGGCAGGGATCCAGCTACTCCCGGGTAGTAGGATGATACATAACCAGCACCCCTTCTCTGTCCTTTCCAGGTCATCTCACACAGCCCTTGCTTCACCCTTCCTCCTTTGCACCTCGCCGCACAGAGCTCTGAGCCAGTGACTGTGGGCTTCTCTGAGAGGTTCCCCTGCCACCTTTTCAGCAGATGCGTGTGGTTGTTCGGCTATGACAACATGGAAGAGCCACAGCCTCCGGGTCGGTAGCTGAGCCTGTTGGATCGTCTCCACTAGTCTTTTGGGGTTCCCCTCGCAGCCTAGTCCCTTCACCGCCTGCACTTGACAATGGATACGAGCCCCACGAGTGGATTGCTCACTTCCCATGCCTCTGGGACCCCATCGTTCTCCTGGAGCCACTTGGTGTTCTCTGCTCTCTTGGGTTCTGCCTCAGGACAAGCTCTCTCTTGCTCTAGTCCTCTAGAAACTTCTCAGGCGTATCTCTCTAGCTTCCCTCCAACTTGACCTTGGTGTGCTAAGACCTTACTCCAGCTATTCTACCGCCTCTCCTCAGCTGGGTACCTCTCGTCTTCTGCTCACTGTCATTCTCCTGCATTCTAAATGGTTCCCATGCTATTCATACCCCTTGTCACGTGTCCCAAGTCATCTACGTGTGTTCTTCCAGACCTCACACCTTCCCGAGTGCTCCCACTAACTCCCTTCACCACCCAGCCCCACTACAATGGTTCCTAGTGTGTAGCCTGGGTGTCCCGGTACTGGTCTGTACACTTCTTACCCGTGAGTCGTGAGTGGGATACTACACCCTAACAGGGATGCAGTACCTCTGTGGTGACTGGATCCGCAGGGGCGCCACAGATACAGTAGGGGAGGGAAGAATACCTTGTCCACGAGGGCTCACAGTCTACAAGGAATGGATGAGAATACTGTAGGTGAGGATAGAGGACCCTGCCCACGAGGGCTCACAGTCTACAAGGGATGGGTGAGGATACAGAGGGTGAAAAGAGAGGACCCTGCCCACAAGGGCTCACAGTCTACAAGGGATGGGTGAGGATACAGTGTGTGAAAAGAGAGGACCCTGCCCACAAGGGCTCACAGTCTACAAGGGATGGGTGAGGATACAGTGCAGGAGAAGAGAGGACCCTGTCCACGAGGGCTCACAGTCTACAAGGGATGGGTGAGGATACAGTGGAGGAGCAGAGAGGACCATTCCTGGGAGGCTTCACAGTCTACAAGGGATGGGTAAGGATATAGTAAGGGAGGAGAGAGGACCCTGCCTGGGAGGCCTCACAGTCTACAAGGGATGGGTGAGGATACAGTAGGTGAGGGGAGAGCTGTTTGTGCAGCGGTATAGTGGAATAACAGTTACTGCAGGTTGTAGGCTTGTAGGAAGACGTGCTTGTGAAAATATCTTTTAATTGTTATGCAAATGAGGGGGCATTGGTGCACCCATGACCAGTGGCATAACCAGAGTCTGGCAGGACCGGTGCGAAATTTATATCTGGGCCCCCCGCATGTTGTATGGGGCCTCATGTAACATTCTAAATCTTTTAAAGACTCACAAATTGACCCTTCTCCCCCTTCATTATGTATTAATGTCCCTCATCCTGCTATATATGGTCCTCCTCCTCCTGGAATGTGGCCTTTATCATGGTATATATGTCCCCCATTTTGGTTTATATGATCCACCTCTTCCTGTTACCATGGTCATCCAATTAATATAATGCATCCCCATGTTCCTTTATATATTACAATGTACCCCCATAGTCCGCTATGTATTATAATGCATCCCATAGTCCTCCGTTCATAAGGTAGCCCCCATAGTCATTTAATTATTATAATGAACCCCCATTTTCCGCCATATAATATAATGCAGCCTCACATCCTCCATATATCATAATGCAGCCTCATAGCCCTCCTTATAGCATAATGCAGCCTAATAGCCCTCCTTATAGCATAACACAGCCTCATATCCTCTACACATAGTATAATACAGCCTAATAGCCACTCCATATAGTATAATGCAGCCTCATAGCCTCTCCATATAGTATAATACAGCCTCATAGCCCTCCATATAGCATAATTTAGCCTCATAGCTCTCCATATAGTGCAGTCTCAAAACTTTCCATATAGTGCAGCCTCAATACTCTCCATATAGTGTAATACAGACTCAAAACTCTCCATATAGTGCAGCCTTATATATGCAGCCTCATATCTCTCCATATAGTGCAGTATTATATATGCAGCCTTATATCTCCCATATAGTGCAGTATTATATATGCAGCCTTATATCTCTCAATATAGTGCAGTATTATACTATATATGCAGCCTTATATCTTTCCATATAGTGCAGCCTTATTATGTGCAGCCTTATTTTCTCTCCATATAATGCAGTATTATATATGCAGCCTTATATCTCCCATATAGTGCAGTATTATATATGCAGACTTAAAGCTGTCAATATAGTGCAGTATTATACTGTATATGCAGCCTTATAGCTTTCCATATAGTGCAGCCTTATTATGTACAGCCTCATATCTCTCCATATAGTGCAGTATTATATATAAAGACTTATATATGAACCTCCCTCCCCCCATAATCTACTGGCCATATTGCACTCACTTATTAAAAAAAAAATATGTACTTACCTCTCCTGGTTCCCTCGCTGCTCCAGCGGTCTCCTGACGATTCAACACTCAGGAGAAGGAGGAGGTGCCGGCCTGCTGTATGCGGTCCCCAGTGGAACACAGACCAGGAAGCCGGCAGGTCAGAGGCGGTGAGGCATGGGAGCAGCAGCAGGAAGTAGGAGGCTTCCCTCCTCTCATCTCCCCTCCCTGGCACATGGGCCCTAAAGCGGCCTGTGCTGCCGCGCTGTGACATGGATGTGTGTCTTTGGAGACGCACATCCATGTGAAGTGGGCGCCCAAGCTGGTGGAGCGGGCCCCATATAGGACTGGGCCCTGTCTCTGCCGTGACCCCTGCGACCGCAATCGTTATGCCACTGCCCATGATGCTGCCATGAGCTGGGTTTCACTCTGTCTGTTGCTCAAGCCTGTGATAGACAGCGAAACCTAAACAGATACATCTAGAGGATAAATCAGTTTTAATAAAAATGTATTTGTTGTTCATTCTGTCAGTTGCCTTTCTATTGGGGGGTTGTCCATTGATTACATGCAGTTCACCTGAGTTTCGATTTCTTTTTTTTTTTTACACCATTCTAGTTCCTATTAATAGTGTATAAAAGGGTTAATTCCATGTTCAAAACTGGGTATAGTCAGATAGCGTTTATAAAGTATAAAATAGTTTAGCAATTTACTGCTTGTTAAAATTTGCAGCCTTTCTTGAGATATTAACACTTTTCTTACATTCTATGGCCTTGGAGACCGACCACCGCTGGTAGGGGGTGAACATGTGCAGTGCTCAAAGGCGCATTTCTATTGAGCTTGTAAGCTTGGTTTTGAAGCTGGCTGGGATTAATGGAGTGTGCAGTTACCTCCTAATCAGGGTTGACTTTACTGCTTGCATATCAGACAGCAGCAGTGGTCGGTCTCCAAGGCAACAATCTGTAAACAAAAGAAAAGTGTTAATATCTCAAGAATGGCTGAAAATTTTAACAAGCAGTAAATCACAGGAGTGCTTTATTTTCCAAGTACTATTCAACAACATCGATTAAAGAAGATTGGAATAACCCTTTATCAAGGAGTAGGCCATTTCTATAAGATCTAAATATCTATTTTCTAACTATATCTATTAGGGTGCCTTTACACATCGCAACCGTGCCGACAAATTTTGACGACGATATGTCGCCCTGGAACCATCACCGTCAAATTGCCTCCCAATTGTGGAGTGTAATTGGGGAATTTGGCGGCGATTTGTCGCCTCGCCACGGTCACCTGATTTCAGTGCATACAACACCTTGCTGTGCCCCCCAGAGACCCTACTATTCAATCTGCTCTCACTGAGGTGCCAGCTCACTTAGTGCACTGAAAGAGCCAGCAATATGTGTCAGATCATTCACGATGGACACATCACTCACGAGCAACAGCGATAATCGCCGAGAAACGAGTATCCCGAATATTATTATTATTATAATTTATTTATATAGCGCCATTGGTTCCATGGTGCTTTACATGTGTAAGGGCAGAACAAGGAGGAGAACATAAATAACGACGAATAAATCACACAGGTACATTAGGGCAGAGATCCTGTCCACAAGGGCTGACAGTCTATAGGGGATGAGTGGGAGACAGTAGGAGGGGGCAGTTGTTGCCAAGGCTAATAAAATAATGGGATGCCTTAAAAGAGGCATAGAAGCTAATGAAAAGAACAGTTTTCCCTCTATACAAGTCACTAGTGCGACCACACTTAGAATACTGTGTACAATTCTGGTCTCCGGTGTAGTGAACTAGAGCGGGTGCAGAGAAGGGCAACTAAGATTATTAGAGGGCTGGTGGGTCTGCAATACCAAGACAGATTATTAAACTTGGAACTATCTAGCGAATAGTAACGATTACACTCACCACTCATCAAAACCCTTCGTTTTTCCAAGTTTAATAATCTGTCTTGGTATTGCAGACCCACCAGCCCTCTAATAATCTTAGTTGCCCTTCTCTGCACCCGCTCTAGTTCACTACACCGGAGACCAGAATTGTACACAGTATTCTAAGTGTGGTCTCGCTAGTGACTTGTATAGAGGTAAAACTGTTCTTTTCATTAGCTTCTATGCCTCTTTTAAAGGGATCCTGTCACCCCCAAATCACCTCTAAACCTATTAAAACCTGTCCCTAGAGCATATTAACACTGTCCCTACACTCCTTTTAGCTCCTAAATGGCATTAGTCAAAGTGAATATAAACGTTTTATAAGTACCTGATTAGTCATGATAATGAGTGACTATGCTATTCATAGTCACTCATCAAGGCAGCCCCTCTTCTTCATATCACGCCTACTCAGGCGTGCTCGTCAGTCTATGTTCAAAATCGCGCCTCCCTGCGCGCCTCCCCTCTCTCTCATAGCGTCCGGGCTTCACTGTAAGCTGTATGACGCGATTCGCGTCATTCCCGGCGCCGGATGACGTATTTGCAGCCGCGCCGCGCTGTCAGCTTCAAAATACGCACTGCGCATGCCCATGCGCATGCGCAGTGCGGGACTTGAAGCTGACAGCACGGCGCGGCTGCAAATACGTCATCTGGCGCCGGGAATGACGCGAATCGCGTCATACAGCTTACAGTGAAGCCCGGACGCTATGAGAGAGAGGGGAGGCGCGCAGGGAGGCGCGATTTTGAACATAGACTGACGAGCACGCCTGAGTAGGCGTGATATGAAGAAGAGGGGCTGCCTTGATGAGTGACTATGAATAGCATAGTCACTCATTATCATGACTAATCAGGTACTTATAAAACGTTTATATTCACTTTGACTAATGCCATTTAGGAGCTAAAAGGAGTGTAGGGACAGTGTTAATATGCTCTAGGGACAGGTTTTAATAGGTTTAGAGGTGATTTGGGGGTGACAGGATCCCTTTAAGGCATCCCATTTTATTAGCCTTGGCAACAGCTGCCTGACACTGGTCAGAAAAGTTGAGCCTGCCGTCCACCCATACATATAACAAAAAAATCCAATCTATGCTAAAGGACAAAAGGAGAGCCTATAACAAGAAAAATACCTATAGAAGAACTATTAACTATGGCTAAATATATATGTATCTATTATAATACTATATAAAATACATAATATACATAAAATATTTAAGCAAAGAAAACTAGGGAAAAGAACACAGCAGAAAAGGTGGGTACTCCTGGAAATGGTAAATAATATAGCAATAGTAAATAAATATTTATTCATTTATATAGGGCTATTAATTCCATAGTGCTTTACATTCATTTGCATAGAATTCAAATAGAATATGCGGTTCTAAGGTAGAGCGTAGGTATGAGACGGGATACTTTCATCTTTATCTCCGTAACTTTATTCATAAAAAGCTCCAGACCACAACATGTTTCGACGTACAGACGTCTTCCTCAAGCGGATTATTGTGGAAAGCGGTGACAGAGCTGCAGGAGGGATAGGGTTAATGGATCAACCTGGTGTTTCCTGACCTAACCCTGGAGAGAGAGTGTGGACAGCACGAGGCCAGGAGCAGAGGCGATCGAGGATACAGGAGCACTACAGATCCAAGGCTGGCTGCCTGAGCCACAAAACTACGCTCACAATCTGGTTGTGCGGATCGGGCACAACCTTTAAAGGTTAGTTCACTTATAATACGACCACTTTAAAGACAGGAGAGGTCCACAGGTGGCGCAACACTATTTTTTCTTTTTATTTACATTCATTTGCAACACTGTCCCCATTGGGGCTCACAATCTAAATATCCTATCAGTATGTCTTTAGAGTGTGGGAGGAAACCCAGGCAAACACGGGGAGAACATACATCCTTACAGATGTCATCCTTGGTGGGATTTGAACCCAGGATCTCAGCGCTCCAAGGCTGCAGTGCTAACCACTGAGCCACCATACAGTGCTAACCACTGAGCCACCATACAGAGCTAACCACTGAGCCACCATACAGAGCTAACCACTGAGCCACCATACAGTGCTAACCACTGAGCCACCATACAGTGCTAACCACTGAGCCACCATACAGTGCTAACGACTGAGCTACCATACAGAGCTAACCACTGAGCCACCATACAGTGCGAACCACTGAGCTACCATACAGTGCTAACCACTGAGCCACCATACAGTGCTGACCACTGAGCCACCATACAGTGCTAACCACTGAGCCACCATACAGTGCTAACCACTGAGCCACCATACAGTGCGAACCACTGAGCCACCATACAGTGCTAACCACTGAGCCACTGTACAGTGCGAACCACTGAGCCACCATACAGTGCTAACCACTGAGCCACCATACAGTGCTAACCACTGAGCCACCATACAGTGCTAACCACTGAGCCACTGTACAGTGCGAACCACTGAGCCACCATACAGTGCTAACCACTGAGCCACTGTACAGTGCGAACCACTGAGCCACCATACAGTGCTAACCACTGAGCCACTGTACAGTGCTAACCACTGAGCCTCCATACACAGTGCTAACCACTGAGCCTCCATACAGTGCTAACCACTGAGCCACTGTACAGTGCTAACCACTGAGCCTCCATACACAGTGCTAATCACTGAGCCTCCATATACAGTGCTAACCACTGAGCCTCCATACAGTGCTAACCACTGAGCCACTGTACAGTGCTAACCACTGAGCCTCCATACACAGTGCTAATCACTGAGCCTCCATATACAGTGCTAACCACTGAGCCTCCATACAGTGCTATCCACTGAGCCACCATACAGTGCCTACCACTGAGCCACCATGTAACCAACTGTATTATATGATATACAATAAATATAAATGCATATGTAAATAAATATTATTACATATTTATATATATATAGCAAGTGCTAAAATATATTAAAATGTGTATATATTTATATTTTTATCAGACAAAAAAGAACAAGCTAAGAAAATTGATAACAGTACTAAATTGGTAGCCAAAAAAAGCATAAAGTAAAAAATATATACTATCAGTGATACATAATAATAATTGTCTTACCAGGGTAAGTAACTCGCCAACACCCGACGCATGTTTCGCAATGAAATGCTTCACCTCTACCTGTCCCTTTTCTGCTGTATTCTTTCCTCTAGCTTGGTTTGATTACATATTTTATGTACTTTATATAGTATTACAATAAAGATACATATATATTTTAGCCATGGTGTGTTGGTTCTTCTATAAGAATATTTTTGTCAATCTTCCCATCCAAGACGCTTTCAGTGACACTTTTACCTGGTGTTTTACAATTAAGTACCGTATATACTCGTGTATAAGCCGACCCGTGTATAAGCCGACCCCCTACTTTTGCCCCCAAAACCTGGGAAAATCTATTGACTCGTGTATAAGCCGAGGGTGGACCCTAGCACAAGTATACAGCCCCCAGCAGTGTGGTATACACCAGTCCCAGAGGTAGATACAGCAGCCCCAGTGGTAGTATACACGCAGCCCCAGTAGTATATACAGCCCCAGTGGTATATACAGCCCCAGTGGTAGTATAGACGCAGCCCTAGTAGTATATACAGCCCCAGTGGTAGTATATACAGCCCCAGTGGTAGTATACAGGGCCCCAGCAGTATATACAGCCCCAGTGGTAGTATATACAGCCCCAGTGGTAGTATACAGGGCCCCAGCAGTATATACAGCCCCAGTGGTTTATACAGCCCCAGTGGTAGTATACAGGGCCCCAGAGGTATATACAGCCCCAGTGGTAGTATATAGCAGCCCCAGTGGTAGTGTATACAGGCCCAGTAGTAGTGTATAGCAGCCCCAGCGGTAGTATACATTATCCCCAGTAATCCAGGGCCCCCCCAGCCTGACTCCGGTCACCTGTAAAGGAAACTATACTTATCACAGTCCCGCTGTCCGCGCCCGCTTGCCGCTGCCGTCCGCAATCCTCCATCTTCATGCGACTTCTTCCTGTTTCCTGTGCTCGTCGCAGGGAATGACGTCATTGCCTGCGACGCGCACAGAAACAGGAAGAAGACGCATGAAGATGGAGGATTGCGGATGTCGGCAGCGGCGAGCGGGCGCGGACAGCGGGACTGTGATAAGTATAGTTTGCTTTACAGGTGACCGGAGCGACGCTGGGGGGGCCCTGCATTACTGGGGATGCGGGGGCTGCTGTATACCGATGTATACATCGGTATGTACCGATGTATACATCGGTATACAGTACTGACTCGCGTATAAGCCGAGGGGGGTACTTTTCAGCCCAATACATAACTATAAATTTTGTTCCCTTGGACCTTATATGTGTCCACATTAACGTTCAATTTGCCATTTCTCAGCCCACGCCTCCTGGTTACATAAACTATTCTGTAATATTATATTGTCCTCCTCTGTATTGATTACCCTACAGAGTTTAGTATCATATCTATCAAAATATCAACTAGAGCTAACGTGATTTATAGACTTAAGATCTATCTCAATATATAATCTTACACACCGTATATTAGTCTAATATCTAATGATCTACCAATTATCTAAAAGCTTTCTATCTACATTTCTGACATAGAAAATACAATAACTATAGTTTTATGTAAATAAATCAGCATTAAATTGCAGACCACTTGGGTATACGCCCCTTGCTGTCAGCACAGACCCGTTTAGTAACAAGTTAAATGGCAGCCCTCCAGAATCCAGCCTGTGGGAAAGCGGAAGCCATGACTTATGTGAACATATGGTTAGTGAATTGAAGTTAAAATATCTGCAGCCTGTTGCATCTGGTGCCATTTTAGTTTGTCGGAGATACCACACAAGGCTGTGACTAAAGGAGAAGAAATGGTGAAAAATACAGTTATTACACACTCAAGAGGCAGTTTTGCGGCTCATTAGCCAGTGGACTCCGTGACTAATTAGGTTTTGTCGCTCTTGCTCGGTCATTATGCCTTAATTTTTTGCACATTTATTCACCCGTCACTTGAAAAAAAAAAAAAACTTAAAGGACAAGGGATAGCTTTCTTGGGGGCTGTCTGCTCTGAATAACCGTGGGCTTAAAAAGGGGGACGAAAAAAAAGCCAAAAATAGCAAAAACAAAAAAAACAACAACAAACAACCAAGAACTAAAGAAAAACCCTGAAAACTGATTAAATGATCATTTCATAACAATGGAACAAAGAACAGTTAGTGGATTAAAGAGTTTCTTCTCTCCGACTTTCCAAGGACCTCATTGACTGGTCGAAGACACAATTCACTGGAGAAGATCATTAACTTTGAAGTCAGTCATCCAATGATAATGTCTGTTCCTTTGCTCTCTTTGTTACAGATCTGGCCTTAGCAACCTTCGGCCTGGAAAGAGAAATTAAAGAGGGGAAATGCATAGTAAAGTGGAGGCCTCCGATCCTCTACCGGCCACAGTATTAGGTTCATTTTTTCTTTTTTTAAGCTAAAAGCAGAGAAAATTGGGGACATGATGCAGAACCACGGCAGTAGCACAGTAGGTCTAGGGTCGGACCTATGCTACTGAAAAGGCTCATAGTGTGAGGGGACGCATTGGTGTCAATCAGAATTCTGGCCTCTACAAAAGGCTGTAATTGGCGTTCGTCCCACCGAGCCGGCAAGCCTAAGACAGGCTCCCGGGCTCAATCTTTAACAAGTAAACAATTTATCAGGGTTAGATCCCCTACAGTCACCTCCATCGCGCACTTCATTCATGACCCACTACAATTCTCCCACATACAACATTCCCTGTTCATCATTCAGTCAGACCTCATGTCACACTTTCAACAATGAAGCCGTGGAATTAACTCAGGTCAACGTAAGACGGAAGGACTTATAAGAAACTGCAACTGGAAACATCTCAAAAAGGAGTCTGAATGGTCAATTAGGAATGTGATGGGTCAAGAAGTAGACTTTTTCTTGAGTTTCTATGCATTTTGTTTAGATGGTAAATTAAAACCTTATAATACAATTAGGAATTTAAAACACAACATTCAACAAGGCATCCTACCAGTATGGATGTCCCCGAGACGTCACGGGGGCGACTTATATCCAACCTTAATTATAATTATCTATTTAAAACATCAATAGTAAATTATCTACTGCACATTCCTAATTAGGTAAAATGCATTAAAGTAGTAACAAATGTCATTGTATGTTATAGCTGATCATCTGCACCAATGCAGTGTTGTCGGGGGGGAATGAAGTTATGACTTTTCTAATATGTTGTTACTGAAGTATTGATCTAAGTTTTGTGTCTTGATCTATGCTTTGTGGATTTTCTTGCTTTATATGATAAATCATTTTATTTTTCTAAATTCAATTCAATAAAAATGGACCTGATTCAAAAATATCCTTTAAATGGAAGTCAACATTTAAAGATTAGATATTCAATTAAATATTTTTACCGCCCCCCCACCCCCAAAAAAAAAATGGGACAATGTGCAAAAATAAGGATCTGTGGGAGAACAAATTTGTTTGAGTCAAGATCACAATGTAAATTCATAACATAGATAGAACATCATTGTTAGGATGTTACAGGTAGACCATCATAGATAGAACATCATGGCTAGATAGAACATCATAGATAGGATGTTATAGATAGCTAGGACATCATAGATAGGATGTTATAGATAGATAGAACATCACAGATAGGATGTTATAGGTAGAACATAATAGATAGAACATCATAGCTAGATAGAACATCATAGATAGGACATTATTAATAGATAGAACATCATAGCTAGAAAGAACATCATAGATAGGATGTTACAGGTAGAACATCATAGATAGGATGTTACAGGTAGAACATCTTTGATAGAACATCATAGATAGGACATTAATAATAGATAGAACATCATAGAAAGGACATTACACAGGTCAACAAAAAAAAAAATTTTTTCTGGTGCCCAAAATATTTTAATGAATTTGGGGTATTTTTGGGGTGCTGATTCTGAATATGCTATCAGTTTTGCCAGATTGGCTCAAGTTTTTGAGATTTTTGGTATCTTATTTATAGCACTTGTTCGTAAATGCGACGCATCATCTCATTAATTTCTTTGGATTAGTACTTGAACTGAGCAGTTCTCAATATAGTTTTGTGTTAATTAGTGTTCTAAAAGTTTGTTCATAGCTTGGTTTTTGGCACTAACTTTATGTTGTTGTCTGTTGTCCAGTGAAAAGCATGAACTCATCAAGAAGAAGTTGTCTTAACGATCCAGACTCATTCTGTTACATTTGTGGTGAATATACACTGACAAAACATAGAAGAAACATAACAGACTTCGTTAAAAAAGTAGCAAAAAACGTCTTTTTTGTTACACATTTTACAAAAAATCTCAAAAACTTGAGCCAATCTGGCAAAACTGATGACATATTCAGAATCAGCACCCCAAAGTTACCCTAAATTCAATGAAATATCTTTGGCACCAAAAATGCTGTTGACCAGTGAATAGATAGAACATCATAGCTAGATAGAACATCATGGATAGGATGTTATAGAAAGATAGAACATCACAGATAGGATGTTATAGGTAGATCATCATAGATAAGACGTTAATAATAGATAGAACATCATAGATAGATAGCACATCATAGATAGGATGTTATAGATAGCTAGGACATCATAGATAGCTAGAACATCATAGATAGGATGTTATAGATAGCTAGGAGATCATAGATAGCTAGAACATCATAGATAGGATGTTATAGATAGAACATCATAGATAGGATGTTATAGATAGAACATCATAGATAGGATGTTATAGATAGCTAGAACATCATAGATAGATAGAACATCATAGATAGGATGTTGTAGATAGAACATCATAGATAGGACGTTATAGATAGAACATCATAGATAGGATGTTATAGATAGAACATCATAGATAGGATGTTATAGATAGCTAGAACATCATAGATAGATAGAACATCATAGATAGGATGTTGTAGATAGAACATCATAGATAGGACGTTATAGATAGAACATCATAGATAGGACGTTATAGATAGATAGATAGAACATCATATATATAATGTTTACAACTTTAAAAAAAAATCATTGATTTTCACTATTTTTCATTTGGTCAACTGGTCGAACATTTAGGTTTTTAGTGATCAAACATGAAAATGAAGTAAAATGAATGTTTTGTGAATTACAAATTAGTCAGTTTTAACCTTCATTGATCAAACATGGACTAAAAACGTTTCAACAAAGAATGTTCGACAACTCATTTTAAATTGAATTTATATACCATATTAAAATGATTTTTATAGAATTCTTACAAGTAGCTTTTTTGGTCTAGGTGTTTATAGAAAGTTTTTAAAGTTACGAAACTTTTTTTTAGTTGGGATCTAATGTATAACAAAGGTATATAAACAAAACATAAAAACTTTTCACACACTGGGCACGAAGTTTGGTAGGATCGTGACTATGTAAGTTAAATGATCGCTTTTCTCGGCAGGCGGATAGAGGCAGAAGACGAGAGGTGGGGGGGAGCAGCCCACGGCAGGAGCCTCCGTCTCATTGTCTCTCTCTTCTATTTGATACAATGGCAGCAATTTTATGCTAATCAGTGTACATGAAATGAACATTTTTTGCTAATTTTTTTTCTTTCTGTTGGTACAAGATAAATTAGCTGACAACAGCACACCATACATTTCACTCAAGTTGGTCGCAGCAGGTGGGATCCTTCCCTTTATAGAAGGGATACACAGAGGGGCGAAACAGCAAATTAGGTATAATTATTGAGAAAAGAAAGTTTGTCGGTCTGATACTTTGTTGTGATCATTATTAATACTAAACCTGGACCATGATAGGAAAATAATAGCCAGGACTGGCTCACATGGAGTGTATTGTAGAAGTCAGGAGTGACGGGAAAGAAGAAACTCTAATTATTACGCTAATTATTATAACTATGTAGCAGTGCGCATGGCAGCCGAAATGAAGGACTCGTTGGCGCACGATGCATCAAATTCATGGAGAGACTCACGACTCTTACTCAATCTGGCACATCTTCTCAGTGACGTGCACCTCGTCAGAAATCCGACTCCAGTCTGCAAATTGTAATAAGGAGTATTATTTCTGGAGTTAAAAAAACAACAACACTTTTGCTGAATAACAGGCGGCTGGACATAGCAACGTCCAGTCAATGCTCCACTTCTACCCATTTTGACTGAACTGTTTCAAACTGACGTGACAACGCCAAAAGTCCCAAAATTATTGTGATACACAACAATGTGCTACATTTTTGCAGCTGTACAAATCATTTTACGCTGGTTACCTGCTCTGTTGGTTTTTAAACCATATGGTAGAAGCCCAATAATGTAAAACTAGAAAATAGTCCTTCACCGATTCCTTTATCTCTTTCAGACAACTCCAGTTAATGTTCCAGACTACTTCTTTCGCCGTTTGCAATCGGCCATTAATAGCTTTATTTAGGGGACTGGTAAGCCACGGATTAGATTCTCAGTTCTGGTCAGACCTAAATCTAAGGGGGGTGTGGGTCTTCTCAATTATCAATTATAAAAGATATTATCAAGAGGTCTTGCTCTCCAGGTTGGTGGATTGGAGATTTGGTGATTCCCATAAACAATGGATAACCGTAGAAAAACTGCTGTCCCCAACTTCACTATATTGGCTACCTTGGCTTGGCAATGTTTGCCAACGACGTGTGTCGGACTTCGCGCCGCTTACCCAGACTGTTTTGAGATTTTGGGATAGATTTAGTGGGAAACTGAAAGTAACTAATAGACCGAGCAGACTAAGTCCCCTTTTTAATAACCCGGCCTTCCCTCCTGCAATGGCTAGGTCCACATTTTTGTGTTGGAGAGCGAATGATCGGGTGGAGCTGGGTCAAGTGGTGGACAGGCTCTCGAGACTCTCCAGCATGAGGGGTTTGCAGAGAGAGGACCCTGGGAAATCAGTGTTGTGGTTGGAATATATTCAGCTATGGGATTTTCTTTCAGGTGTCTCCTTGGGGGTGCCTTCGCTGTTTGAGTCCTTGATGCTTCTAGCTGAAGGCCCTTCCCATGTGGTCTCAACGCTCTATAGCCTGATCCTGGAGTTACTACTGCCTACCACTCTTGGATATGTAGAGGCCTGGGAGAGGGACCTACGGACTACCTTCTCTGAAGCTGACCACTTGAAGATCTTCACACTTGCACATAAAATGACAGTCTCTTGTGATGCACAGGAAAGAAACTTGAAAATACTAACCCGCTGGTATAGATGCCCACATTTCTTCATAGGATCAATCCGACTGCCTCGGAAATTTGTTGGAGATGTGGTTTGGACAAAGGCTCTATGCTTCATGTTTGGTGGTCCTGTGGTCTCCTTCAGCTGTTCTGGAGGTCGGTCTTCAAGGCCTTTCATCTGATGTCTGGTGTCTACCATGAACCCTCTCCTAAGATTGCCCTTCTATCCCTGATCGCTAGTTCAGTAGCTACCACAAAGAAGGGAATTTTTAGATTTTGTTTAGTGGCGGCTAGAGCGATCATCCCTCGTCATTGGAGGTCGTCTGAGGTCCTCTCTGCGGCCGAATGGGTAGCGGAGATGGATAGACTGAGCCATTTAGAATGACTTACGGCACAAGACAATTACACCATGGCTGCACAGGGAAGCATGTGGTTTCTTTGGCATTCCTTCAAAGAATGTCCGGGGTTCCTGGTTTGGTTAAATGAATCATCGTGATCTTGGGTGTCTTGGGGTATGATTGCCAGGTTTTCTCCCCCCCTCCCCCCTGCCTTCTCTTTCCCCCCTCTTCCAAACTCTCTTTCTCTCTAAGTCTGTTTTTATCTTTATATACCATTATTTTATTTGGTTAAGATGGAACGTCCAGAGAGTAGCCAGCCGGACACGATATAGTAGTCTAACATTACCATATAAAACGTGCCCTTGTGATATATAAGATACTTTAAATGGAGGCTCCATACATCGTTTATTTGCCACTACTGGTCCAATCTTTAATGGATGTGCTTTTTATTCTGTACTCTGGACTATGACACGGTCATGGTTATGTTTTTGTTAACTTTGTTTAAAAATTAATAAAAATTATTTGCTGAAAAAAAAAACTAGAAAATAAAAAGTCTGCAATAAAGGATTATTCACATCTTGACCTTCCATGGCTGAGATGGGAATGTCAATCCAATGGTCACATTAATAGTCCATGGCTGTTCAACCAGAGCACTGCAAACTTCTCTCCACCTTCGATATCTCGGAGAGTCCCCAGCATCACTACATTGCATCGCATGCACCATGTCACACCAGGCCTGCTAATAATAGACCCCAGGAATCAGGAAGGTTCGCACAACTTTGATCCAACGGCCGCAGACTACAACATCGCGGCTATCCTAGGAACTCTATACCCACTCACTAAACAGCCTCCTGATTTCAGAAGATACTGCCTGATGCCTGCTGATGACTGCAAATACTTCTAAGTGTATCATTTAGAGGTATTAATTCTCAAAGGGCCAGCAAAGTGGCTCAGTGGTGAGCACTATACAGTGGGCAGCATGGTGGCTCAGTGGTTAGCACTATACAGTGGGCAGCATGGTGGCTCAGTGGTTAGCACTATACAGTGGGCAGCATGGTGGCTCAGTGGTGAGCACTATACAGTGGGCAGCATGTGGCTCAGTGGTTAGCACTATACAGTGGGCAGCATGGTGGCTCAGTGGTTAGCACTATACAGTGGGCAGCATGGTGGCTCAGTGGTTAGCACTATACAGTGGGAGCATGGTGGCTCAGTGGTGAGCACTATACAGTGGGCAGCATAGTGGCTCAGTGGTGAGCACTATACAGTGGGCAGCATGGTGGCTCAGTGGTTAGCACTATACAGTGGGCAGCATGGTGGCTCAGTGGTTAGCACTATACAGTGGGCAGCATGGTGGCTCAGTGGTGAGCACTATACAGTGGGCAGCATGGTGGCTCAGTGGTTGCACTTACAGTGGCAGTATGGTGGCTCAGTGGTTGCACTTACAGTGGGCAGCATGGTGGCTCAGTGGTTGGCACTATACAGTGGGCAGCATGGTGGCTCAGTGGTTGGCACTATACAGTGGGCAGCATGTGGCTCAGTGTTTAGCACTATACAGTGGGCAGCATGGTGGCTCAGTGGTTAGCACTATACAGTGGGCAGCATGGTGGCTCAGTGGTTAGCACACAGTCTTGTAGCACTGGGGTCCCAGATACAAATCCCACCAAAGACAACATCTCCAAGGAGTTTGTATGTTCTCCACGTGTTTCCGTGAGTTTTCTCCGGGTTGTCCGGTTTCCTTTACATGCCAAAATCATACTGATAGGGAATGTAGAATGTGAGCTCCAGTAGGGACAGTGTTGCTGATGTATGTAAAGTGTTGTGGAATCAATAGTGCTATTAAGTGAATAATTTTCAAATAAAGGACCACAATGCAAAGTCTACAATAGGGCCTCTCATAGCATTTACTAAAACGTTAGGGTCAATTTACCCAGACAGACCAGCGGTTTACACAAACAGACCAAAATCAAATAATGTGCACTGAGCGATCTGTAATAGATCACCCCATGTGCACAGGCTGCTATGGATTTTGGCGGGTCCTGTTTACACCGGAGGATGCACTGCCGACAACAACAATGTTTTGCGCTGCATTTTGCTTATTCATTGGCTGATCAGAATAAAGAATATCAGGATATGAGTATTCACAAGATCGCTAGTTCCCGATTATCTTATTTGTTCCATTAGCCAATAAATGATTACATTATTATTTATAATCTATCTTCTGACTATATAGAGGCATTTATAATTTTACATTCCACGTGTCCTAATTTTTATATTTTGTATGATCATCTTATCTCACGTTCTGCTTTGATTTTATTGCGATTGATATAATCTAACTTTAGCTTCACACCTTTCTATTAGCTGCTATCAGCGACTTCTAATGACCTAGACGACATTACAGCCCCTATTCCTGGGCCTACCATCTGATCCTAATTTTAGGTTTAAAGTTACAGCAGCCGATTAGCTAATTAATTTGCTGACAAATTGATTGCTGGGTGGAGGCAGAAGTCACAGTGCTGTCACCTGCACAGACATGGCTTCCTCACTTCGCACAGAAATTAGCCGCCATTGTTGTAACTTTTCGCCAGTTATGGCTCTGAATGTCATGGGTCTGTCCACTTTAAGGAACATCTGCTGCATGAAACCAGTCAATATTGTGGAAAGGTTCAAAGGACGCAGATAATTTGTAGTGTCAGCTTTATTAAGCACAAGGTAATGGCATTAAAGTGAGGGGCTATAAGTGCAGACAATGGGGGGCTCATTAAGCAGTGATTTATCATGATGAAAAGGCCTGTTTACCCTTTGGTCTTCATCTGCTTCTCTCAGTACACAATGATCAGTTACCTCCACTTGTCAGAGAATAATTTGTGATTTGTTTAAAGGGCAGATCATAAAATATACAGCCGACACTTAGGTCAATTGTGCAGACCGGCCTTTATTTGCCTCCAATATGAAATGTCTTCCTGGAACAATACTAACGAGCCTCATTCTCTTACACTGACACTTAGTACATTAATGTTGCAATATGTTGTCATTTCATTTGGGGATCTCAGTTTGGTTGCAAAACCTCTTATAAATGATTGTTAATGAGTGCACCTCTCCATATTCTGGGTGCACTTTGGTTTAGGCATATAGATACCAATGCACAATGCTGACAAGTGCAAAGGCAGTATTCAGTATTCCCATTATTCCTATTCACAAGCAAGCCGCCACAATTACAAAATACATACCAAGGTAGAAACCACAACAAAATCATCGCGAGTGATCTGTGTCCGCCAAGAGCTAAAAGTACATATGAATTATACTTAAATTGAACGGTTCAATAGGAAATGATCCAATTCTATGGTGGCCGCGCTCCCCGTGGTAATGATTTTAAGAACTTCTTGTCCACAAAAAATGTTATTACTCAAAACATGTGAGAATATAAAAAACGGATACAACGCGTTTCGGTTGTCTCCGCCGAAACGCGTTGTATCCGTTTTTTATATTCTCACATGTTTTGAGTAATAACATTTTTTGTGGACAAGAAGTTCTTAAAATCATTACCACGGGGAGCGCGGCCACCATAGAATTGGATCATTTCCTATTGAACCTTATGCCTGTGGGAATCCGTAGCAGGATACAACACAGGATCAATTCAAGGCGAGCAGCAGACCCGGATAAACATCCAAAGCGTGAGGAGGCTTTGGAAAAACCATATGCTTGAAGTTTTATGGCAAGAGGTGAGTGCATAAAACTTCATTAAAAGGGCACCAGAGAGTTACATTGTTAACGCGCTGAGATTGGCGCCGCATGTTTGTTTTTTATATATACCCTACAGGGAATCACCTTACTTAAATTGAAAGGTCACCCTTTGGGTCCATGGCTGCAGGCCTGACCAAGACTAAATCGGCATGGAGTTCCCATCAAGTACCTTACATACTAATATAGTCTAAATTGTTAAGTTTTTGGATACATAATAATAATAATCTTTATTTATATAGCGCCAACATATTCCGCAGTGCTTTACAATTCATACATCACTTATCATGCACTGATCCAGAGTTATATCCTGTATTATACTCCAGAGCTGCGCTCACTATCTGCTGGCGAGTCACTGTTACATACATTACATACTGATCCTGAGTTACTCCTGTATTATATACTCCAGAGCTGCGCTCACTATTCTGCTGGTGGAGTCACTGTGTACATACATTACATTACTGATCCTGTACTGATCCTGAGTTACATCCTGTATTATACTCCAGAGCTGCACTCACTATTCTGCTGGTGCAGTCACTGTGTACATACATTACATTACTGATCTTGAGTTTCCTTCTGTGTTATACTCCAGAGCTGCACTCACTATTCTGCTGGTGCAGTCACTGTGTACATACATTACATTACTGATCTTGAGTTACCTCCTGTATTATACTCCAGAGCTGCACTCACTATTCTGCTGGTGCAGTCACTGTGTACATACAGTACATTACCGATCTTGAGTTACCTCCTGTGTTATACTCCAGAGCTGCACTCACTATTCTGCTGGTGCAGTCACTGTGTACATACAGTACATTACCGATCTTGAGTTTCCTTCTGTGTTATACTCCAGAGCTGCACTCTCATTAATCTATTTGTTATTGGCAACAGTAAGATCATGGATGGATAGCCCCAAAATCTTAGCCTCATAGAGTTACTTGGAGGTAACGCAAAATTATCAAAGAATATCTTTTTGCTCCTAGGTATTCTAACATTCTTATTTGTGAAGGAATTGTCTGGTGTAAAACACCTGATTTCAGAATTCTGCATTGATTATAAACTGAATTAGTCCCAGTTGATGACTTCCACATTTCTCCAGTTGTTCTGTGTTTCTTTACAAGAAGTCCACATCATTTTCTTCTCAATTTCTTGGCTTTCCTCACAAGGTTTATCTTCCTGTATCCTCTTCTCTACCAGTATTTGCTTCTTCTGAAAATCAGCTCCATGTTTTAATCAGGTTCTACAACTCTTCAGAAAGCTACTACAAGGCTGCCACATGCATAAACCCGTATTAAAACACATATCACATAAACATTAAACTAGGTCTAATCTGGATGGATCTAATACTTGCTGTCGAATAGATGTGATCATTGTATTAGGATTTCAGTAGGAACGGTATCTGGACATCGGAGTCAATTGTGCCCAAGACGTTAAACAATGAAAAATGTGATTTGGTTTAGTTTTATTGACAGCGTGTGAAATCAGCATTAAACACATCATCAGTTTTAGTAAGTATATTTAACAAGGTGCTATTAACATTAATTTCTCACTAGATATCGGTAACAACCCATCCGATCAACACAGGCAAAGAAAACAAACCAGAGCTGTCTATAAATTAACGGATATGCAATCATGGGAAAAAGTATTGAACAGATGGCGAAAGAGGTGGAAAGCCATGGAAAGTCATGACACCAGCTAAAATCTTTCAGTAATTAGAGGCAATCCGCTATTTAGTGAAATATAATATCAGCTGGTCCAACTGATGGTCTATAAAAAGGTGTCTTATTACCAAGTCGCCACACAAGAAACATCTCCCAATGGGTTAAACCAGTGAGCTGTCTCAAGACCTTCATAACCTTTTTGTTGCAAAACATATTGATGGCATTGGTTACAGAAGAATTTCTAAACTAATGAAGGCTAGAGTGAGCACAGTTTGGTCTATAATCCGGGAGTGGAAAGACCATGATTCCACTATAAACCGGCCATGACAAGGTGCTCTCCGCAAGATTTCAGATAGAGGAGTGAAGAGAATTATCAGAGGAGTTGTCCAAAAGCCAAGAACCGCCTGTAGAGAGCTACAGAAAAACATGGAATCAGCAGGTGCAATTGTTTCACAGAAGACAATAATGAATGCACTCCCCCTCAATCACTCCTGTATGCACGCTCCTGACACATGACTGCTTTGCAGCCTCTCTGAACTGCTCTGCATTAGTTTAAATGAAGTTAATTTCCTTTTGTTCTTTAAGGGTTAACATCAGTAGCTGTGGCCCTGCAATATTAGTGTTGCTGTGTGTATGAGATGATGTGGGAGACCATGCCACCAACCTTTAAATAGTACTATGACTCGTCACCTGATGTCGCTAAGGCCCCTTTCACATCAGCGTTTTTGTCTGGATTCGGCTGGTCTGGACAAAAAAACGCTTCTGCCACATAAGCCGCCTAACGGCCGCTCTTGCGGCGCACTTGCGGCAAGCCCCATGCGTTGTCTATGGGGCTTGTAGTAAGTGCGGCAAGTGCAGTATTACTGCGATCCAGCACTTGCGGCCACGAAAAAAGCGTGGTCAGCTGCGGTTATTTTGCGCGGCCGCACCTGCCGCAAGTGCCGGATCACGGCAATACCGCACTTGCTGCAAGCCCCATAGACAATGCATGGGGCTTGCCACAAGTGTACAGCATGTGATGCCGTTAGGCGGCACGTGCGGCAGATGCGCTTTTTTGTACAGATCGTCCGGATCCGATCAAAAACGCTGATGTGAAAGGGGCCTATTAGAGTTCATTTTCTGCATGACTGTGAGTTGTGTTTGTGCGGTGTGCTGTTGCTGATGAAGCCTTGTGGGAGTTGCTGTTCTTTTCCCAATCCCTGGGTGGAGATGAGGAGGTTAGCCTAGTGCTGATTAGGAACAGGGCAAGGATGATGGCCCTTACATCCTCACCTTCAGAGGTACTTTTGGGAACAGGGTCATCTAGGGACCCCCAGTCAGACTAGTTCTCCTGACTATCTTTGCCCGTTACTGCCATCCTGCTGCCTTACCCGCTTTTCCGTTATAGTCACCACGTGACAGCTCCTGTATGCACGCTCATCACGCAGGACTCCAATGCTGAACAAAAAGCATATTCAAGCACATTTAAAGCTTGTTCAACAGCATTTAGACAAGTCTGTGAAATTCTGGTAGAATATAGTCTGGTCAGATAAGACTAAAATTGAACTCTTTGGATGTCATAATACACACCATGTTTGGAGGCCAAAAGGCAAATCACCCCGAAAACACAATACAACAGTGAAGTGTGGAGGTGGGAACATCATGGTGTGCAGCTGTTTTTTAGCATACGGCACTGGCAAAGTTCATATAATTGAAGGAACGATGAATAGGCAAATGTACTGAGACATCTATTTATATAATCCGCAGTTGGGAATTCGGGCGTTGTCGCCGAATCCCAACATGCTTTGCGGGACTGCGAGTGATGACGCGCAGCGTCATCACGAGCCGCAGACCCGCACCACTGTAAAAAAAAAAAAAAAAAGTTAATGCTCACCTCTCCCCGAGCCCCCTCCGTCTCCTGCCGTCTTCCTCCAAGCTTCCGGTGGCTGCCACAGGCTCCGAGTGTCTGCAGAGCTCTTCTATTGCAGTTCAAGGACCTGTGGTGATGTCACAGTCACGTGACACCAGGTTACTCCATGGTAACCTGGTGTCACGTGACTGTGACATCACCACAGGTCCTTGAACTGCAATAGAAGAGCTCTGCAGACACTCGGAGCCTGTGGCAGCCACCGGAAGCTTGGAGGAAGACGGCAGGAGACGGCGGGGGCTCGGGGAGAGGTGAGCATTAACTTTTTTTTTTTTTTAACCCCTGCCTTCCTGTTTGGAGACCTTTTACTGTACTGAGCATGCTCAGTACAGTAAATGTCTCCTCCAGCCTCACAGCCTCCCCATCCTCACTGCCTCCTCCAGCCTCAGTCTCCTCCAGCCTCACAGCCTCCCCATCCTCACTGTCTCCTCCAGCCTCACATCCTCCTCCAGCCTCACATCCTCCTCCAGCCTCACAGCCTCCCCATCCTCACAGCCTCCTCCAGCCTCACAGCCTCCTCCAGCCTCACAGCCTCCCCATCCTCACAGCCTCCTCCAGCCTCACACCCTCCTCCAGCCTCACAGCCTCCTCCAGCCTCACAGCCTCCCCATCCTCACTGCCTCCTCCAGCCTCACTGTCTCCTCCAGCCTCACATCCTCCTCCAGCCTCACAGCCTCCCCATCCTCACAGCCTCCTACAGCCTCACACCCTCCTCAAGCCTCACAGCCTCCCCATCCTCACAGCCTCCTCCAGCCTCACAGCCTCCTCCAGCCTCACAGCCTCCTCCAGCCTCACAGCCTCCTCCAGCCTCACTGCCTCCTCCAGCCTCACAGTCTCCTCCAGCCTCACATCCTCCTCCAGCCTCACAGCCTCACCATCCTCACAGCCTCCTCCAGCCTCACAGCCTCCCCATCCTCACAGCCTCCTCCAGCCTCACAGCCTCCTCCAGCCTCACAGCCTCCTCCAGCCTCACAGCCTCCCCATCCTCACAGCCTCCTCCAGCCTCACAGCCTCCTCCAGCCTCACATCCTCCTCCAGCCTCACAGCCTCCCCATCCTCACAGCCTCCTCCAGCCTCACAGCCTCCTCCAGCCTCACAGCCTCCTCCAGCCTCACACCCTCCTCCAGCCTCACACCCTCCTCCAGCCTCACTGCCTCCTCCAGCCTCACAGCCTCCCCATCCTCACAGCCTCCTCCAGCCTCACATCCTCCTCCAGCCTCACAGCCTCCTCCAGCCTCACAGCCTCCCCATCCTCACAGCCTCCTCCAGCCTCACAGCCTCCCCATCCTCACAGCCTCCTACAGCCTCACAGCCTCCTCCAGCCTCACAGCCTCCCCATCCTCACAGCCTCCTCCACCCTCACATCCTCCTCCAGCCTCACAGCCTCCTCCAGCCTCACAGCCTCCTCCATCCTCAGCCGCACTACCTGACACCGCTGCCATCCTGCCAACCGTCGTCCCCGCACCATCGCCACCGCCCTCGCGCCCTCTGCGAGGTCCATGCTGCCCGGATGCCGCCGGAGCCTTCCGCCCCTCGCCACTCTCTCACCGCTGGGCTCTCAATGTCGCCATGCTGCTGGAGTAGCGGTCTACGGGCTGTGGCCGGGTGCCGGGAGCCAGGGACGTCGTCCTGTGGCCGCCAATAGCCAATGGGAGTGAGCGGACCGTGTCAGCCTGCAAAGCCTGACACGCCCCGCTCACGCCCATTGCCTGCCCCTGCAAGCGGATTGGGCGCTGTGTTGTACACACAGGACGCCCATCCCATTGCCCAGGACTTGGCGTCCTAGACCAATCGGATGACCGTCCTGTCTTTACCACACACCGCCCAATCCGCTCCTTCCGCTCAGGTCACATGTGTGACCTGAGGGCAAGAACTGATCCCTCTCTGCATCACCCAACCCGCCGCAGAGGACAATGCCGTGTGACTGGGGCTGCGATCAGCCCCAGCATGCAGCCACGTCCTGCCGCCGAGCGGTGATGTCACCCCTCCAGCCGCATCTCTCCTCACCCTCCAGCCAGACCTCTCCTCACCCCTCCATCTGGACCTCTCCTCACCACTCCAGCCTCTGCTCTCCTCACCCCTCCAGCCTCTGCTCCCCTCACTCCTCCAGCCTCCCGCCACATCATACTCTGCTATCCACAGAGCCCCCTCTATACTCTGACACCCACAGAGCCGCCTGTATACTCTCCTACCCACACAGCCGCCTGTATACTCTGCTACCCACAGAGCTGCTTCTATACTCTGCTACCCACAGAGCCGCCTCTATACTCTGCTACCCACAGAGCCGCCTGTATACTCTCCTACCCACAGACCCGCCTGTATTCTCTGCTACCCACAGAGCCGTTTCTATATTCTGCTACCCACACAGCCGCCTCTATACTCTGCTACCCACAGAGCCTTCTCTATACTCTGCTACACACAGAGCCGCCTGTATAATCTGCTAACCACAAACCCGCCTGTATACTCTGCTACCCACAGAGCCGCCTGTATACTTTTCTACCCAGAGAGCCACCTGTATAATCTGCTACCCTCAGAGCAGTCTGTATACTCTGCTACCCACAGACCCGCCTGTATAGTCTGCTACCCACAGAGCCCCATATATACTCTACTAGCCACTCACCCGCCTGTATACACACAATTCATTTCACCGCGCTCCCGATGCAATTGCATCGGGCCTTTTTACTAGTTCTAGATAAAAATCAGCTGCCATCTACCAGGATGATGAAGATGAAACGAAGGTGGACATTTCACAATACAATGATCCCAAACACACAACTAAGGAAGCTCTTAATTGGTTTCAGAGAAACAAAATAAACCATCTAGAATGGCCGAGCCGATCACCGGAGCAGAATCTGGAAGGAACTAAAGCTCAGAGTTCATAGAACTCATGACCTGTAGGATGTGAAGAGTGTTTAAGTGGAAGAATGGACCAAAACCCACCTGAGCAATGCAGGGATGAGTGTCTCCATACAGGAGGCGTATGAAGCCTCATCACCAACAAAGGCTGAAGTACAAAGTATTAAATACATTTCAGTAATGTGTTCAATACATTTTCCAGATGTCAATTAATTTAGGTACATCTACGGTTTGATTTCTTTGCCTGTTTGGATTGGATAGGTTGTTACCGACATCTGGTGAGAAATTCATGTCAATAGCACCTTTACATTATTGCTTAGAAAATTGGTGACGTGTTCAATACTTCCTTCACCTGCTCTATATGGCGCTTTTTGAATCCTTTTGTTGTATATGTCACTGACATGTGGCTTGTGTGTTGTCTCCTGGTAGTAGCTCCATAAGGAAACCACCTTTTTCTTTTCAAAAGTTGGACAATATTTTATGCAGAACCATAGATTATGCTCTTAAAGTTGGCATTATTATATATATATATATATAATTACGGTAGACATTACCCATGAAAAAAATGGTACTCAACAGGATTATATGAAACACAGCAACATCTAAGACTTGACTTTTCCAAATGGAATATACGGTATATAGGTAATGTACAAAAAAAGGATAAAAACAAGACAATTTAATGAATTAAGGTGGGAGGTAATGAGTAAAAATATTGGAGATGTAGCTGTCAACAATGGCACTTACTTTATAGTTTAACATTGAGAAATTTATGGCCAATATTTCCATAAGGAATTTCAGACATTTGTTGAATTTAATTCTCTCTTACTTTATAGATTATAGCATTTTTAATTCATGGATGAAAAAAACATTCTGATTCAATCATATTTGTGAAAAAAAATTGAAAATTTAAAAAAAATTCTTACAAACCATTTTAAATTATTTGTGACTTTGTATTATTTTTTTAGTTAACGACTTTTTGATCTTTATTGTATGATGTTTTTCTTAGCTTGATTATTTGTTTGGTTAATTTTAAGATTACTTTAACTTTTTGTTCATTATGTGATTTTTTTTTTTAATTGTATTACTGATAAAAATAATCAAATAGAAAACAGGAAAAACCTAAATAGAAGGCCACTGAATGGACAAAAAAAAGAAAACTGTTCAAACTGTAAAAATAAAAAGATTACATATGTTGCATTAACTTTAATAAAAAATTATTTTAATTTATATATTATATATACCGTATATATATTATACACATTCACGGTAATTAAAAAAAAATACATATATGGTATCTATTTATTAAAGATATATATCTTTAGACAAACAGATAAAAGATTATATGTATGTATTTAAAGTTACTGTAAGTCTATGAATATGTATATATATATATATATATATAATATATATATATACACGTATCAGCTTAACGTAAGGAAAAAATATATACCGGTAATACACGCACACACACTTATGGCAACTTTAAAAAAAAGTACATATATAATTTTTTCTGTTAAGGATATATATATATATATATATATATATATATATATATACACGGTAACCTAACCATATAGTGCGGTGCTGCTCCTTTTTTACATTTATATATATATTATATTGCCTTAACATAAAAAAAATATTATATATACACACACACGACAACTTAAAAAAAAATTCATATATAATATATATAGTTTTTTACGTTAAGGTGATAAATTACTTTAAAAATAAGATACATTATTAAAGTTAATCTAACATATATACACTTTTTTTTACAGTTTGAATATTTTACATTTATTTTATATACATATTTATATATATATTTTTAGTTAATAGTTAGTTTTATTATTTTTGGCTATTGTTCAACTTTTTTGGTTTATTTATTTTTTTCATGTTCTTACTATGTTTATTTTCTGTTTATGATTATTTTTGTTCCTTACATCTCAGCAATTATCTATATGGAGTTAATTTGCCTAGGATGGAGTTTCTCCTTTATTGACAGATCATACGTTTCTCCAAACCAACAAATAATAACTTGTGCACCCCATTGTTCTATCTGTGGGATCAGTTGTAAGTTCCTCGGAACACAATGTTGCATCTATAAGGAAGCGATGGCTCTCCTAAATATTTATGAAATGAAGCATCTGTAGTCATATTGAATAATCTCCCATGACTGGCGTTTGCACGGCACTCATTCTCTATACATATTAAAATACACTTACTTTGAGGACCCCCCCTCCTCTTCAGTCTGTTGATTAACAATGAGGGTTTGACAAAAGGAAATTCTTGCTGGTTTGTAAGGCGGTTGTGTTAAAGTCGGACTGTAGAGCCACAGTTCAGTGCTTCAATGTGGAACAGTTGGAGGGAGGAGATAGCTGGCTGGTAAGAACCGAGGTTCTCCTATTCTGTTGAAGGGTCTACTTTAGTCACACCACCTGCTCCCCTTTTTTTTCCCCCTATTTCCAAGCCTAACCAGTCAGGACAATATGAACAGACGGGTGCTTGGCCTCAATACCATGAACACACAGCACCAGACGGTGAAAAACGAGTTAAGAAAAGATAAATTGAGAGATCAATAAGGGCTGGGACCTGTTTAGCTGTTCAGGGCAATGACAGATCAGACTAGTAAAAAAAAGTCAAACAGTGGTGTCATACACTGAGCCGGGCAGGAGGGGTCGGGGGCAAGACAAATGTTGGCATTTTCAGTGGTGATGATGGAGGGACTATGTAGTTACAATATGGATAATAATGTAAAGATTTGAGGTTTCACCAAGGTGCTAGAAAAACATCTTTTGAGAGTCCTCAGGGGTTGATACCTTTTAAATGGCTAATGAACAAGCTTTAAAGATTACTTGAGGTCTCTTCATCAGGCATGGTATAACACAAAATCTGAAGAATCACATATTTATACACAACAAGACATAGAATAGTGCAATAGACATTAGTAATGTGAATCAGAACTATCAGAATATGACGACAGGGAGAAATAGTTGTTGCAGTGAATATTGGTATAATTCATTATTCTGACTCCAAAACTAAGGGCGCTTGAATAATACACTTCTGTGGCTTTCCATATTTACCACTACTTACACATAAAAATGACATCAGAGCAGCTACATGGAGACTGGAAGGACAACTTTTTAAAAAGGCAAACCGTTATAGCAACACAATGACAACAATATCATGACAATACAATACTACATGAATTTGCAAGTCGTCGGGGATTTGACATTCATAGATAAGGAGTGTGTTGATCTTAAGATGTAACTAAACCAATAAAGGTCAGTACAGGATCAGTAATGTAATGTTTGTACACAGTGACTGCACCAGCAGAATACTGTGTTCCAAATTATTATGCAAATAGGTTTTAAGTGTCATAGGGTTATTTATTTTTATTTTTTCAAATAAACCCATTGATGGTATTGTGTCTCAGGGTTCTTTGGATCATTGAAATCAATCTCAGATATCGTGATACTTAGTTTGGCAGGTGAGCCCAATAAAAGGAAAACTGGGTGTTCCACAATATTACGCAGGCCACAGTTTTCAAGTAATATGGGAAAGAAAAAGGATGTCTCTGCTGCCGAAAAACAACAAATAGTGCAATGCCTTGGACAAGGGATAAAACATTAGATATTGTATGAAAACATAACGTGATCATCGTATTGTGAAGAGATTTGTGGCTGATTCTGAGCACAGATGTGTTCGTGCAGATAAAGGCAGAATGAGGAAGGTTTCTGCCAGGCAAGTTCATCAGATTAAGGGAAGCAGATGCTAAAAAAGTCTTACAAACCAGCAAACAGATATTTGAAGCTGCTGGTGCCTCTGGAGTCCCTCGAACCTCAAAGTGTAGGATCCTTCAAAGGCTTGCTGTGGTGCATAAACCTACTATTCGGCCACCCCTAAACAGTGCTCACAAGCAGAAACAGTTGCAGTGGGTCCAGATATATATGAAGACTAATTTTCAAACAGTCTTTTTTACTGATGAGTGCTGAGCAACCCTGGATGGTCCAGATGAATATAGTAGTGGATGGTTGGTGGATACAACCATGTCCAACAAGGCTGCGACGTCAGCAAGGAGGTGGAGGAGTCATGTTTTGGGCTGGAATCATTGGGAAACAGCTGGTAGGCCCCTTTAAGGTTCCTAAAAGGTGTGAAAATGACCTCTGCAACATATATAGAGTTTCCAACTGAGAACTTTCTTCCATGGTACAAAAAGCAAAAACGTGCCTTCAGGAACAAAATCATCCTCATGCATGTCAATGCACCATCTCATGCTCCAAAGAATACCTCTGTGCCATTGGCTGCTATGGGCATACAAGGAGATAAACTCATGGTGTGGCCACCATCTTCCCTGACCTCAACCCTATAGGAACCTTTGGAGTATAATCAAGCAAAAGATCTATGAGGGTGGGAGCCAGTTCACATCAAAACAGCAGCTCTGGGAGGCTATTCTGACATCATCCAAAGAAATACAAGCAGAAACTCTCCAGAAACTCACAATAATGTTTTGGAGTTAAATAGCTTTTAATTTCAGTGAATATGACCTGTTAATGCTGCAAATTCAACAAATGAGCATTTTCAGTTTTTTCAAACATATCAAATGTTTAGAAACTCTACTGTGCGTAATAATTTGGAACAGTGCATTTAGAGTATTTTTAATTTTGAAAATTATACTGTTATCATAATGAGATTTCTTCAATAAAATTTGATGTATACTCTAACAGGTGATGACTGACTGTCGTTTGCACCGACCATTTAGAAAAGAGAAAAAGAACATTTGCATAATAATTTGGAACACAGTGTAGTGAGTGCAGCTCTGGAGTGTAATACAGGAGGTAACTCAGGATCAATATAGGATAAGTAATGAAATGTATGTACACAGTGACTTAACCAGCAGAATAGTGAGTACAGCTCTGGAGTATCATACAGGATGTAACTCTAGTACAGGATAAGTAATGTAATGTATGTACATGATCTTCTATTCATATTGTATTCAGCGCCTCCCTGCTCTCCACGGCACGTCAGTACACCCACGCCGCTGTGTACTGCTTCAAGCATCGGATGCGCAATGTGGTGCTTTGAAGCCTACAGAGCGGCGCGGGTGTACTGACGTCAACCGATGCGGAAATGACGTGATTCGCATCATTACAGCACAGGACGCGCTGTGGACAGCAGGGAGGCATGAATACAATATGGATAGAAGATCACGCCTGTTAGAGTGTGATCTTATGACGAAGATGGCCAGCCCTAGGGGCTAAAGAATATAGCTCCTGCTAATTAACATCGCTAATGAGTAAGTTATAAAACGTTTTTCTCCACTTTCACAGGATGCTTTTTTGAAGAAGACTCAGAGGGATGCGGGATATTTCACGTGCAGTGCGTCTCTGCAAACATTTGAGCCACACAGGATAAACGCTTCCTGTCCACACTTCTTTCTCCCCACCCCGGCCAGATTGAGAAAATGTTAGAAAGTGATGGACAAATCCTTAAAGGTCATTTTCACGCTACTGCACTACTACTGCTATTGTCCTGTTCCAGAATGAGTGATTAGACACCCACCAGCGGAGATCGACTGGTCCCACTATAGTGAAAACCATCAGCTGTTAAGGTACTCGTCTTTTTTCAAACCTAAATTTTTCTTCCATTAATTCCATTCTGACGCAGCTCCTTACTGTTCCACTTTGCCCTCAGACAATGGCATTTTGCAACTTTAAACATCACAACTTGCCTTGATCTGAGGGCAATAAGAAGAATATAAAAAGTTGACTTCACAGTAAATCATTTACAGGATATTTCCACTTTCATATTTTTGCACAACATCAGTGTGTCCGTGTTAAAATAATAAAATGAGCGTTGTTTACTTCCTGCACCACTTTTCATGATTGTCTACAGGCTGCGACAGTGCTGTCATGACTATTATTATTTATTATTATTATTATTATTAATAATTTATATAGCGCCATTGGTTCCATGGCGATTTACATAAAAATGGGGGGTAACAGTACAGGTACAGTACATACGAACAATCAAGGCTTGCTGGTACATGACGGGAGAGGACCCTGTCCATGAGGGCTCACAGTCTACAGGGGTGGGAGAGGAGACAGTAGGAGGGGAAGCGCCAAGCGTGTGGTGGTGCGTGTCTGGGTCTCAACATAGGTTGTAGGCTTGTTGGAATAGGTGAGTTTTCAGGTTCTTTTTGAAACTCTTAAAGGTAGGCGAGTATCTGACGTGCTGGGGGAGAGAGTTCCAGAGTACGGCGAAGGCGCGGGAGAAGTCTTGTATGTGGTTGTGGGAGGAGGAGATAAGGGGGGAGGAGAGGAGGAGTTCTTGTGAGGAGCGCAGGTTGCGTGCGGTAACTACAGTACATTACATGTCACTTGTCATTGCCATCACTAGGTGAGCTGGATTCTCTAAGCCATATGTCAGTGTGAACATTGAGGTTTGACTCTCAGCATGTGGATCCGCAAAGGCTGGGACAGAAGATGGAATAACAGTCAAGTGGAGCAGGAAACATCAGATGAAGAAGAGCCAAGTGTGCATAGACAATCTTTGACTAACTGCAGACAAATATGTAGTGACCAGTTCCAGACTGTGAATGTCCCTTTAAGTAACTCTGGACTGTAAGTAGCTACTGTACACTGCAACTCACTCCTTAGTTTTCCTTCTACTGTTATATGGGTTAAATGAATCTAAAACTCCCTAATCTCATATATTCTTCAGGTATGCGTTTCAGTGGTTCTATTAAATCATTTTTCATTTGTTGTGTTCCAGCACCATCTGCTGGTGAAATGCATGATTTATATTAATCTCACAATGTACAATCTGACATTGAGCATCAATTCTATTGACCAGTGACCCTGTTACCAGGAACAATAAGAGGAGCTATCTCCAGTCTCTGTCTAGACAAGACAGAGATCTGGAAAGTCCACAGTCTGGTACAAGATGTGACACAGAGCAGACCTCATGTGAGGGATCTCATCACCTCCTCCAGGCTCCTTGCCTAGGGGGATGGATCATTCTCGTCCTCTCAAAATTTTCAGCCAGGCGCAATGCCTAGCATACACCTCTGACGTCTACAGCCAAGATGACTAAAGACTTTTAACCCTTTGTCCTCAGCTGTTCAGATTAGCCCGTGCTTCTCCAGCATTAGATTGCACTAAATGTGTACAGAAGAACCTAATGCCCGCGTGTTGAGGAAATAGAGGGTCGCCCACCTAACCACATTTATTAACTAATTGCTTCAAGTATATTTTCTGAACGGACCGTAACAAAGCTATGACATGGATACAGGACACCAGGTCTGTAAATATTCTTGCTATACATCTCTTCTTCTACTTTTATGTCACCAAAAGACTCTGAACTCCCTTGTCACTATCTACTAGTGCCACACTTAAATAACACAGGTTCTTAAAGCGCCAGAACCTTCATTTCGTGTCAGATGAACTGAACTGTAAAGAATTACTCCATGTTATATCTCCCTGTTCTTCTGAAATAAAGCAGATGTTACCCCAAGACCTTTGTCTGTGGTCATTCCATCTGCTTTGGACACTGCGTGGGGGTGGATAGCAGTGACTGGAAAGTGTCCCATTGCCAGGGTGTTACAAATTATTAATAGCAGAGATGTATACAATCAGGGACTTGCAGCAGACAGATGACTAATGGAAGAGACTGCAATGAGATTGTTGCAGTAGGAAAATGGTTAACTGCAGGGCAGCAGTAATAAGTAGGAGAGCTGTTTACTATTTATTTGTTTAATTTCACCATTGCAAACAAGTATGTACAACTAATTTGAAACCCCTTGTTGTTGCAAAGACATTAGTGTGAATAGCACCAGTACTAGCTGAAATGAGTCCACTCACAGGTACCAGTAGAAGCAGAGTTGAGAGTGCAATAGCACCAGGATTCACAGGACTGAGCTACATAGTAGTTGCTAATTATTGAATAGCAGGCAGGAGCTTTCTGGAGAGGTGATTTTCTTTTTCAGTTAAGGGCCTGTCACACGCGTCAATGTCGTCAGTGAGATGATCGCTGACGACATTGACGGCTGATCGCTGGTGAGCTGTCACACAGACAGACTCACCAGCGATCAATTGACCTGAAACATCGTGGAAACGATTTAAATATCGTTTCCACGATGTCTTGCTCCCGCTGCCAGCCTGCTGGAAGCGGGAGCAGGCTGGTCTCCAAGGTAAACTGCGGGTATCTAGGCAGCGCGCGCTGCCTAGATACCCGACGTGTACCTTAGTTACCAGCCTCCTCCGCTCACCGGCTGGTATCTAAGGTACACAGCGGGTAGCTAGGGACCCTAGTTACCCGCTGTGTACCTTAGATACCAGCCGGTGAGCCAGGGGCGGACCTTGCTGCCCGGGGGCCCTGGTGCAGCCTTTGAGGGGGGCCCTGGTTTGCCTGCCCAGCGGCAGAGAGAGGAGGGGCGGGCTCAGCAGGGGGAAGCAGGAAGCTTCCCTGGTTAACCCCCTCTCCTCTGCCACACTGGCACAGGGACATGGGGGGCGGCTGGGGACCCCCCTGCAGGGCTAACCTGCGTCCAGCGGGGCCCCTGTGAGCCGGAGCAGCAGCAGAGAGAGGACGGGCGGGCTCAGCGGGGGAAGCAGGAAGCTTCCCTGGTTAACCCCCTCTCCTCTGCCACACTGGCACAGGGACAGCGGAGCGGAGGAGGCTGGTAACCAAGGTACACGTCGGGTATCTAGGCAGCGCGCGCTGCCTAGATACCCGCAGTTTACCTTAGTTACCAGCTCCCAGCGCTTGTGAGAGGCGCTGGGAGCTGGAATATCGCTACTCCCGGTGTCACACGCAGCGATGCTGCGTGTCCACCGGGCGACAATCGCCAGGTTTTAGAGCAGGTTCTAAAACCTGGCGATCATCAACCAGCGATTTATCGCTGGTTGATTCAGTATGTCACACGCGTCAATATCGCTGCAACGTCACTCGCAGCCGAGATCGTGCAGGCGATATTGACGCGTGTGACAGGCCCTTTAAGGTACCGTTACACGCGTCAATATTGCATGCAATTTCACTTGCAATTTGCTGGTTGCAGTGAAATCATGGACACATTGCTCCATTTGTACACAGCAACAAAATAGAACAATGTGTCCATGATTTCACTGCAACCAGCAAATTGCAAGTGAAATTGCATGCAATATTGACGCGTGTGACGGTACCTTTAGTAGCACAATAAGTAGTTGATGAATTAGCTGTTTATTAGCACAGCTCTATGCTATAAACAGTGGTGTAAAAAACTAAAAGGGGGTAATCAATCCAAGATGAGCTGCTCATGGCGCTCCAGCTGTTGGGAAAGTGGCTCTATCTTCCACCAAAGGGTCTGAAGATATTGGCCACCTTTCATGCATCACATCTAGCAAGAAACAGCTTTTGTTACATACAGATAGAAGAGGCCAAACAACCATAAGTTTTATGTCTTCCCTGATACGTTACAGTATAGCCCTCAGTCCAGATGTGCGGGTGTAGTGCAATGCGCAGAGATAAAGGTACAGCAAGATGGACAGAAGGGAAAAGTGGCAGCTATAACGGCTAGATGGCAAGTGGAGTAGAGAAGCAGCGTCACATCCCTTGAAAAGCAGTGAAACGTGTGTTGGAACCTTCCCCTAGCTACTTAGTACTATTCTTACTGATTCATATGAATACAATGCCTAATATATCTGTTACTATTAGCAACTTTGCTTTATTTGGCCTCCCTCTCACTGCACCTTGCTGTTCTCATTTGTGATCATTTCCACCCAACTACCACACTAGTGAATACTTGTTACCTGAATATGATTAATTAGTATACACACTGCACTTTTTCTATTCTTGTTGTACAATTTATTCATATATAGGTTTTGTTTTATTAATTTTTTATGTGATTTGTGCATAGCTTGAAGACCCATCATATTCCACAGTTATCTCACCAGCCATGTACCAGAGCCCAGCGATGCAGCAGAACCCAGCCATGCAGGAGTCCCCGGCCATGTAGCAGAGCTCAGCCATGCAGCAGAGCCTAGCCATGAAAGAGAGCCCAGCCATGTAGGAGAGCCCAGCCATGTAGGAGAGCCCAGCCATGTAGCAGAGCTCAGCCATGTAGCAGAGCTCAGCCATACCGCAGAGCCCAGCCATGTAGCAGAGCCCAGCCACATAGCAGAGCCCAGCCATGTATCAGGGCCCAGCAATGTAGCAGAGTGCAGCAATGTAGCAGAGTCCAGAGATGTAGCAGAGCCCAGCCATGTAGCAGAGCCCAATCATGTAGTGGAGCCCAGCCATGTAGCAGAGTAGAGTAAGTCAGTAGAATAGTGGGTAGCACATCAAATACCATAATACTCGGGAGATGTGTTACCACCAACACTGGCCTATAAGGTCAGGGAGTGTGACCACAAAGGTGCATGAAGGTTTATTATGGTAACCCAACAAGCAGAAGAACAGAATGAGCAGAGAAGCCTGCACTGGAACCGGGATAGGTGAACAACATTATAATATAAACACTTTATGAAAACCTCTGTCCGTATGCCCTATGACAGAGTATGGATGCTGTAGACCAGGGGTACCAATAGGAATTAGTTGATCACCAAGGTTGACAGGTTTTAAGATGATAGAACCCTTTTAATGTTATCAGAATCTTTGGTAAAAGTTATGACATCTGTGCTCATATGGCTACATTTCCATTGACTGACAAGATCCTACTGGAGTTATATATTCGGCCGTGACAAAGATTATAAAAAAACAAAAGCAAAACTCATCAATTTGTTCGTTCTCGTGCATATACTCCTCTCAATCATCTACTAATGGATGCCATTGTCATGAAAGGATAATGCCATTACATTAACCTTGCCTGGGGTTTCTTGTCATGTAATCTAAATTCAGAGCCTCACATATAAAAAGACTGCAAGAATTTCCAACAAAATGGCCTGATCTGCATTGGTAAACCAACATAAGGAACAAAACCGAGCTTCCCCTAGAGAGGCTTAACCAGCGGTAAGACTTCTGGAGGCCAATGATGAGTACAGCTGCTTAAACAGTGCGGGCTGCAAGGCCGACTTAGTTCTTCTGCATGAAAATAACCCATGGGGAACAATGTGTCCTGAGCCCTACAAACTTTCAGAAAGTATTCAGCTTCCCTTGTAAGTAGGCAACGAGATTGTTTGATGCTGGGAATTGTTAAATCCCAATGTAGTCATCAAATAAACCTCTTGTGTGAAGCACGAAGGTGTTTATGGAGACCATTCCTCATTGGCATTCTCTTCTTGCCATCGGCGTAAGATGATTACTCTCATCTCAAGTGGCACTCGAGACCGGCCAGAGTGTTACATTGCTGCCCAAATCTCCTGGTTTCTTTTCTTATGTAGCCGAATCGTCTTAGCTTGCCCAAAACACAGAGGTGCTAAGGGCTCGAAGAAACAAAGCATGGACACCAAACAAAAGCCGGGAAGCTGAGGAAACAAAATTAAGTCTGTCCTGTGCAAACACCAAACCAATGGATCCACCATTGCTCCACCTATCCAATTACTGCGATCCAGTCTGGAGAATTTAGCAACAACAGTTCACACAAATTCTAATCCTCTTCCACACATGCAGGTCTTGCTTTCCCCCATGTAAATTCATTTACTCAGCCACCCAGGCGGGCTGGGCCGAGGAATGGGCCTTGTTCAGGACTAATCAGCTAATGAGGAGTATGCAAATGATGAGATTATGGGATTACCACTTGTCTAACAGCATTGCTCTCACACTGACACACAGCTAATACAGGTGATTGTAAAGAGACACATCGGTGGGCGTTTCGGTTGTGATCTTGCTCCACACATTACAAATTGGTACAGGGGACCGAGTTTTTGTTTAAGGCAACATCTGTCCATCTACTGACCAAACCCTTTATGTTTTTTTGGAATGTGAAGTCAAATATACTAATTTATATTTTTATTTACTGGCCTTCAACTCAATCTTGAGCCATGACAACTTGATGAATGAACACTCGATGAAAAATCGATTTTATGCCACCTAGATAGCTCCATCAGGGTCTTGTCCAAACCTGGGTAGCTTCACCAGGCTCTTGTCCAAGCCTAGATAGCTCCACCAGGCTCTTGTCCAAGCCTAGACAGCTACACCAGGCTCTTGTCCAAGCCTAGATAGCTCCACCAGGCTCTTGTCCAAGCCTAGATAGCTCCACCAGGCTCTTGTCTAAGCCTAGATAGCTCCACCAGGCTCTTGTCCAAGCCTAGATAGTTCCACCAGGCTCTTGTCCAAGCCTAGATAGCTCCACCAGGCTCTTGTCCAAGCCTAGACAGCTCCACCAGGGTCTTGTCCAAGCCTAGATAGCTCCACCAGGCTCTTGTCCAAGCCTAGATAGCTCCACCAGGGTCTTCTCTGTTGTTATCTTGACAGTATCAAGCCATCAGGTTGCTGGTCTTCCTCTTTGCCTTGCTCCTTCTATTCTTCTAACCATGATGTCCTTCTCCAGTGATTTCTCTCTTCGTATGATAAGTAGAGAAGCCGTAGCTTGGTGATCTTCAAGTGACATGTCCAAAATTGATTTGTTTGTCCTTTCTGCCATCCATGGTATTGACAACATCCCTCTCAAGCACTGAATTTCAAAGGCACTGATTCTTCTACCTAGTAAACAAGTTTTGGAAAGTTCTTGGTTTTTATGTTTAGACGACACCAAAACTATGGAATGTGTGCCGGGAGGATTGCAGATGATGGTAGCGTAACTACAAGACCCAAGTAATAAACACTATAGATATATATATTCATATCATGGAGATTACAAAGTCCAGAGGGTTCTTAAGGAGAATATGAGAAATCTATACTCATTTCTACAAAGGGTCGCCCCTTTGATCATGAATTATCAGGCCCCAAAATGAGAAAAGCCCCTAAAACCAAGGACAATATGTACAGCTTTGACTGCCCACCTTCTATAGTCTAGTGATTCTAAGTATAGGTGATAGTGTCATATACTCCCTACACTGACATATTTGTTAATCTCAAGCGCTTTCGTTCCACCATTTAAGAATTTTAGGAACATTGATTTAAAGAGAAAGAGGTTGTCCACAATTAGAGAAACAAAGACTGTCTTCTTGCAGGACCGGCACCACACCTAACCACTGGTTGTGTCAGGTATTGTAAATCCTTAGGTGATTTACTTAATTTCTCATAGACAACCATAACTCCTCTGCTCCTGAAAGATGGGTCAATTTTAAGCTTGTTGGAAGTATGTTTAAAAGTTTGGACCTTGACTTTTAACCACCTATTTTATAATTCAAAGGAGGATCAGTATCCCAGTATTCTTACTTTGGCATCTTAATATGATGGCAAGTTTTCAGGACTGGTATTACATATCTCGGTTGTGTAGCAGTACCCTGGACACTCAATCTGATACCCATATGTGAGTGGTAAACCTCCTATTCTACCAATATGACTGAGATATACATATATATATTTACCGTATATACTCGTGTATAAGCCGACCCGTGTATAAGCCGACCCCCCTACTTTTGCCCCCAAAACCTGGGAAAATCTATTGACTCGTGTATAAGCCGAGGGTGGACCCTAGCACAAGTATACAGCCCCCAGCAGTGTGGTATACACCAGTCCCAGAGGTAGATACAGCAGCCCCAGTGGTAGTATACACGCAGCCCCAGTAGTATATACAGCCCCAGTGGTAGTATAGACGCAGCCCTAGTAGTATATACAGCCCCAGTGGTAGTATATACAGCCCCAGTGGTAGTATACAGGGCCCCAGAGGTATATAAAGCCCCAGTGGTAGTATATACAGCCCCAGTGGTAGTATATACAGCCCCAGTGGTAGTATACAGGGCCCCAGCAGTATATACAGCCCCAGTGGTTTATACAGCCCCAGTGGTAGTATATACAGCCCCAGTGGTAGTATACAGGGCCCCAGAGGTATATAGCAGCCCCAGTGGTAGTATATACAGCCCCAGTGGTAGTATATACAGCCCCAGTGGTAGTATACAGGGCCCCAGCATTATATACAGCCCCAGTGGTTTATACAGCCCCAGTGGTAGTATATACAGCCCCAGTGGTAGTATACAGGGCCCCAGAGGTATATAGCAGCCCCAGTGGTTTATACAGCCCCAGTGGTAGTATATACAGCCCCAGTGGTAGTATATACAGCCCCAGTGGTAGTATACAGGGCCCCAGCAGTATATACAGCCCCAGTGGTTTATACAGCCCCAGTGGTAGTATATACAGCCCCAGTGGTAGTATACAGGGCCCCAGAGGTATATAGCAGCCCCAGTGGTAGTATACAGGGCCCCAGAGGTATATAGCAGCCCCAGTGGTAGTATATACAGCCCCAGTGGTAGTATATACAGCCCCAGTGGTAGTATACAGGGCCCCAGGACTATATACAGCCCCAGTGGTTTATACAGCCCCAGTGGTAGTATATACAGCTCCAGTGGTAGTATACAGGGCCCCAGAGGTATATAGCAGCCCCAGTGGTTTATACAGCCCCAGTGGTAGTATATACAGCCCCAGTGGTAGTATACAGGGCCCCAGCAGTATATACAGCCCCAGTGGTTTATACAGCCCCAGTGGTAGTATATACAGCCCCAGTGGTAGTATACAGAGCCCCAGAGGTATGTAGCAGCCCCAGTGGTTTATACAGCCCCAGTGGTAGTATATACAGCCCCAGTGGTAGTATACAGGGCCCCAGAGGTATATAGCAGCCCCAGTGGTAGTATATACAGCCCCAGTGGTAGTATATACAGCCCCAGTGGTAGTATACAGGGCCCCAGCAGTATATACAGCCCCAGTGGTTTATACAGCCCCAGTGGTAGTATATACAGCCCCAGTGGTAGTATACAGGGCCCAGAGGTATATAGCAGCCCCAGCGGTAGTATACAGGCAGCCCCAGTAATGCAGGGCCCCCCAGCGTCTCTCCGGTCACCTGTAAAGGAAACTATACTTATCACAGTGCTCTGTCCGCGCCCGCTTGCACCCGCTCGCAGCTGCCGACCGCGATCCTCCATCTTGCGTCTTCTTTCTTCCTGTTTCCTGTGCTCGTCGCAGGGAATGACGTCATTGCCCGCGACGAGCACAGAAACAGGAAGAAGACGCAAGATGGAGGATCGCGGTCGGCAGCTGCGAGCGGGCGCGGACAGCGGGCGCGGACAGAGCACTGTGATAAGTATAGTTTCCTTTACAGGTGACCGGAGAGACGCTGGGGGGGCCCTGCATTACTGGGGATGCGGGGGCTGCTGTATACCGATGTATACATCGGTATGTACCGATGTATACATCGGTATACAGCACTGACTCGCGTATAAGCCGAGGGGGGGACTTTTCAGCCCAATTTTTGGGCTGAAAAACTCGGCTTATACGCGAGTATATACGGTATATAAAAGAATAATTTTATTCAAGTATATATAAAATGGTTGATAAAGAAGGAAAGGATAACAACCATATGGGGGGAAGAATGATAAATCCATGTATGAGAAATGGCACCAGTAAAATTAATACATGCAGATACGCTTAAAATGTAAGGTCATGAGTCAAGGGGTAAATGTTTCCCATAAAGTAACACATACTATATATAGCAATAATGCAATACAGCTGCAAAATGAGTCACAATATACAAACATACCATATATGTTCCACAATCGACTTTTAGGCATCATAGATTGTGCTTCGGGAGGAAAAGAATACTTAGCAAAGTATTAGTGCATTACATAAATAATGAAACAATAATACCCATAATACAACACCAAAAATTCAGAAAACGATGAAAGGAAAGGGTGTTATGTACAGCCCCAACATATATTTTGCATTTTGCATATAGCTTCTTTAAGGGAGGGGGGGGGGGGGAAAAGAGTGTAAAATGGTTAGCAGCCACCAGCAACATCTTATACCCCTTTTTGCCATTTTGATATATTAGTTACCATATGATGGACCTTATTTCCAACACTTTGATATATTGAGCAGATATGTATACACATACATACCTGTATATATAGACTAGAATTCTAACACATAGATCTTTGCATAATATATTACTAAGCACAATATGACACAATTACAGTTGAATTTGTGCCAAAAATACAAGCCACACACCAGATTCATTAGGTGCGTTACACATTTTATGCACCATACAAGATGCTGAAAGTAATAGGATAAGGTCATGGCTTAGAGGTGTCTTATATCAGCTATATGTACATAAATTGCAGAACAAAATATTGGATCCTGTAAGCAAGAAATGTTCTGTGCATTCTGCCTGTCTGGTCTAGTTTTAAGCTGAGTGAATTAAAGACAATATTATTATTCTCCCAGTTTCATACTACTCTATATTATCAGTGTCAGACTAGGGCAGAAGGGGTCCACCAATATAATTGACTCTGGGGGCCACTGATGAACTACATACAAATATTACATGCACAAATTTACCTATAATTCTGTATAATAGTATACTGGGTAGTTTGTAAGATGAATGATGAGTAAAACGTTCTACTGCACAGGGGCCCACCGGAGGATTTCCCTATTCTCCTGTCAGCCAGTCTGAGATTTTATAATATTCTCGCTTTCCATCACCTTAATTTATTGGATATAATCTTTGCATTGGCAAAGTCATGCACCCCAGGACCATGGGGCACTCGGAACCGGGCTGTTAAGCAGATCTGGGGAGTCACAGGGGTCAAGACCCAGCTTCCGTGACCCTGGGTTCAGTTGTAAAACAGTTCTTGGCTAATGTAGGGAAAGGCGTGATTGATAAGGGAGTTATTCGTGACACCACCCGTGGTTTGTGGCTATAGGTAGCCACCGCTGCTGCAGAACCTCTGGGGATGATGGACAGGCAGCTGGGATGGAGTGGCTCCCCATGGGCATGGCAGATCAACCAGGGCAGTGGATGTTGCAAGGGTATAGGGTGCAGGATGGAGGTGCGGAAATAACTGGAGTCCACAGCAATGAACGTTTCCCTTACCTTTACTTGTCCATTGCAGATACAGTCCAAGGCACCGGTTTAGATGTTACTGTAGACTCATGCTGCCTGGAAGCAATCAGGAGAGATCCACCTAGCCAGGTGTGTTGGAGGCCACCTTTCTGCGCTTTCACTTGTAAGTCCCCGCTGCTGCATGAAGCCGTGGCCTCTCTCCCCCTTTCTGTCCTAGTCTGTACCTGTATAGCAGGCAGCACGAGCCCTGTTCCAGGGGTCACTCCTCCATGGAGGCCCCGGGCTCTAGTATGCTACTGTGCTCCAGGTGTTAGGTAGGCCAGGTGATCTTGAATCCCCTGGCCTTCCAGATTTCTGCTGCTGGGCCATTAGTACCCGAACAGCCTCGGACTCCGGTGTCCATTTCTTCTCTGGGGTGAGCTCAACACCGTTCTGCTCTCCAGGCTCTCCTCTCCTTCCTTCTCAGATTCACTCCATGGCTGTTCTGACTAACCTCACCTCCAGGCCAGAACTTTTATAGGGAAGCTCCCCTTAAGCTGGGTTCTAGAGCTTCCCCTTCTGGTCTGGAGACAGGAAAGTGTTGGATGCTGTGTCACCTGAATAGGGAACCCCTTTTTTGCTTCCAAGTGTGACATCACCCCCTGTGAGGGAGGCAATGCCATTGTTGCAACCAGACCCCTGGGGTGCTACAAAAGCATAGGGTGCCAGCACCCAGGACAAGGCAATCATTTTGTGCCACTTAACCGGTGTACGGTTAGCATACATGAGTCTCTTTCCAATAGTCCAGTATTGAACCACTACCCCCAAAGCATATATATTGTATTTAATTGAAATACAGATATCATTTTTAGTCCTTTGACCCTCAAGTTATTATCTGTTTTTAGCTGAAAATTTGTCATAAAGTTTTAAATATAAAACAATATATAACTTTATTTTTTTAATTTTTATTTATTGAACAACTTTCGTTACCTATCCCTATCCTGGACCCTAACTCTTGCCCTAGCCCTAGTAAGAGTTAAAACCAGTGTAAAAATGGAAAAGCAGCTCTTAGTAAAGAATGTTTAAGTACAGAATAACATAAAAACAATAGTACAGCGGTCTCAGGGAGCGCCAAAGGAATACTGGACAATTTAGTGGATAAGAACCGACCTTTATTCTTCCTCCAATACCACTGCCACAACGCGTTTCAACGGTCTAAGCCGTCTTCATCAGGTGGGGACCCCACCTGATGAAGACGGCTTAGACCGTTGAAACGCGTTGTGGCAGTGGTATTGGAGGAAGAATAAAGGTCGGTTCTTATCCACTAATTTGTCCAGTATTCCTTTGGCGCTCCCTGAGACCGCTGTACTATTGTTTTTATGTGAGTTCTCTCTCTACGGAGCCAAAGCGGCAGGAGCAGCCTGGAACATCTGGAGTGTTGAGGACCTGACGTTACCTAATTACCGGGATAAACATACTGAGGACCTGCGGTGACGCGGTATCCGGTCCGGTAGGATTACGTGAAAATCGCGGAGCACAGATTTGTGAACGCAAACACCGGCAGGACAGCAGCACTAATAGAAAGAGGCGACCCGGAGCCCCATCACCCACACGTTTAATCTTGGTTGTGTAGACGTACACAACCATTATAGGTGAGTGCACTGGCACTTTTTATTTATACAAATAGCCCTGTGTGTCTACACATGCGCCCTTTTCTTTTTCTTTCTGTAAGTACAGAATAAGACACATGATTCGGCACTCTCTACACTCATTAACTGCTCAGCTTTTGTCATCCCGGCCACTGCCTATGCAGAGCGCAGCAGTCAAGATAAGCTTCTCATCAGCTCTTGCACTCTGCATAGTTAGTGACCGAGATGACAAAGCTCACGTCATTATACTGAACCTTGTCATCTCAGTTGCTATATCTGCAGAGCTATGGTTGACAAAGTAATCTCCACTTCTGCACTTTGTATAGGCAGCAGCAGAGATGATGGAAGAACCTATGTAGATGCAAATGTGGCACCCTGCTCACGCAGGGAACCACAGCCTTCCCTACTGCATAGCTGGGTCTCCACAGCAGGTACCTACTACATGCAACACCTTCCACCCCAGCACAGTAGGGGGAGCTAGACTCACTGACTTTAGGTGAGTTGCCCTATAAATACTGCTGCTAGGGGAGGAGTGTGCAGACGCTAGGAGAACTGCAAAGATGTCCTGGTGATCGGTGCCGTGGTTAGGCCTGAACCAGTGACCTGGAGTGGCCCTTCTGCCGTTGAGCCAAGCCTAGGAGTGGGGACAGAAGGCAAGGAGCAGAGCCAAGGGAGCGAGGAACCGGTGGAGGTTCACCCAAGATGTACCGGACTTCGGGGATCCGCACCTGCAGGAACACTTTAGGACTGCAGAAAACTCTGGCACACTGTGGAGACTTCAGTCACCCGATCCCCCTGCATACCTAGAAAGAGGGAGCCAAACACTGTAGTGTGGAGTAGCATCGCAGTGATCACAGAGGGTAACCCGTGGACCGCGTAGGAGGAGAGAGTAAGGACTAGAGAAAGTGAGGAGGCCAGTCATTTTGCATACAGACAGGGCTTCAGTGACCGCAGGGAACCTGAGGACGCCTTATACCCACTTGCTGTGGAGACTCACTGTGCACCTGGTCACCCGACAGTGCCCTGGACATCTTTAACTGTGCATACCATCAGTAAAAGGTAAAAGAGACTTCTTGATGGTGTGTGCATTATTCCTCTTCGTCCCTAGCCTCCCTATAGACTGCCGTACTGCTTCTTACCCTGGCCACAAGTCCCATTCCAAGCTGTCCCTTTACTCTACGCTGCCCCGGAGGACCAGCTCCACCTCTAGGTCCTTCACTACCCTTGCCGCAATACCATCGCCCTCCGGAGGACTGTGGCGGCACTAGTGACCCATCACCAGGTACTACAGGTGGCGTCACATGACAACAACAAACTCTTATCCCCTGTACATAACCCCTTATTGAAGTGTCACCCAGGCCACGGGCTCAGGCGCTGCCACCCGTGACATCCTCATGAAAACACCCACCGAGCCTGATACCCGAGTACCCTAGGGCCTGGGGCTCGACATATCTTTCTGGCTTCATGAACAGGATCTCGTGCCCGGTATTGCCGGGTACTGTGTGCCGTGATTTCAACTCTATTGAGTGACTGTTAAAACTACGCTGCCAGTACTGCGCCAAAGAGTGGGAAGAAAGGGGGTGTGTCTGCCTGTAGAGTGCGAAACTGATGCCCACCCCTCGCTCAGCCAAGCATTCCCAAGTGCCGCGGCCTAGTCCGGAGATTCCCAAACAGTTTAACTATTTGAACACTGGCTGTAATTCATTAGGGGGGCCTCCAGGATGTCGGTCTCCTCCAGCGATGACGACAGTATGTTTACTGACCCTAGGAATTACCCTGAAGCACCTATGGCTGCCTCCAGTAGCCGGACGCAGTCGCCCCGATCATGCCGATCTCACTCCCATAAATTCCGGGGGCTAAGTGGTTGCCCCAGTATGATAGTTGCCCTGATACGTACGGTGTTTTTAGGAGAAATATCACTAGTGTCCTGGACATGTATGCGATGACCGGTCAGCAGCACGCTGCTGTGGTACTCGGACAGTTAATTGGCGCAGCAGAGAAAGAGAGTGAGTCCTGGTCTGCTGCTGAAAGGAGATCAGTGGCCACTATATTTGACAAATTGAGAGCTACTTTTGAGAAATACAATGAGGCTGATATACACATGCGCCTTCATCACTGTTACCAGGAGATGATATCAGAGCTTATGCCTGGTGCCTAGAGGAAGCATTGCGAGCCCTTAAGCATGTCATCCCTGCCAGTGTACCAATGAAAATAAGCTGTTGATTAAACAATTCACCCGGGGACTGCTATCCCCCGAGGACAATAAGACTGTGCATTGGTGGTCACTGAGCAACCCAGAAGCTGACTTTAACACCCTGAAGGAAATGGCCATGAAGGGGTTGTGGCCAATAGAGACCCATGAAGCTGCCATCAAACTGTGGTGCAGTGGTGAGGCGCAGGCTACCCTGAAACCTGTACCCGTGTCTGCAGCCACGCACAATGTACAATCTGCTCAGCCTGACAAGTATGACTCTCTGCGTGCTGAGATGCGTGCTGAAATGCGCGAAATGAGCAAAAACATAACTAAGGTGATGGAAGCTCTACATCTGCAGCAGAGCCACCAGCCAGTGCCAAGACACCAGCCACGATCTCAACCACGACCTCAACCACTGATTCAACTTGCTGACAGTCCGGAGCATGTACCCTGGATGAGAGCGAAGCAAGCCACAGCGTACTGAGGGAGAACCACGGACCGATACAGCTCCACTGGGGAGCCCATCTGCCTCCACTGTAACCGAACCAGCCACATCACCAGGAGCTGTCCTTTAAATGGGCTGACCCTGGTGGCCGGGGCCAAACCTCAGGAGTAACTCAACAGGGCCCAGCCACCTGGTACAAGACCTTCATCGGACAGAGGCCGTTCCTGTCAATTGTACTAGATAGCATCCCGACACCTGCTCTGCTGGACACCGGGTCACAGGTGACCACCATACCCTATATCCTTTATAAGAAGTATTGGGCTGATGCAGAACTGAAACAGCCTGCCATAGACTTCACCCTCAAGGCATCTAATGGTGAACCGATTACTGTAATGGGGGTTAGAGAAGTACCAATAAAGGTGGGGAGGGTGGAATTGAAAAACCAAGGGGTCCTAGTAGTAGCAGAAGCAAGTAAAGCAAATGACCCGTATATAATACTTGGCACAAATGTTGTTAGCAATTGCATGGGAGAAGTTTTGTCTTTGCTTCAACAGATTGCAGATACTGCCAAACCTGGTCAGAGGAAGGTCCTTCAGCGTGAGATAAGAGCCCTCCTGCACCATCAACAGGTAACGATTACAGGTGGCGAAATTGGTACTGCATGGGTGACAGACCCATTTCCTATTGTGATTCCCCCAATGAGTGAAATGATGATTTGGTGTCGAGCAGCTATAAGTCTGAGAGGGCAGAACTACCAGGCATTAGTGGAGCCTATCAGCATAGAGCACAGACCTACACTCTTGACAGCCGGGGGGCTAGTTGATGTACACAATGGGAGAGTACCAGTTCGCATCTTAAACTGTGGCAGTGAAGAGGTTAAGTTACCCAGGTATGCAACCATTGCTAAATTGTAGACAGTAACCTATAACGAGATCCAAGCAGTGGCACCCATTCCCCATACCAAAGGAGCAAAACCTGATAATACAACAGGACTGGTGCCAGTAACTCCATGTCAGAACTGACACCAGACTGTGTGCAAAAAGCAAGGTGTGTACCGGGTAGTGCAAGAATTTGAACAAGTCTTTAGTAAGCATTCACTTGACTTTGGTAGGATAAAAGGTGCAACATCACATCCCCACAGGTACACATCCACCAATCAAAGAACGGTACAGGCCTATTCCACCTGCACATTATCAAAAAGCAAAAGAAATGTTACAAGACATGAAGGATGCAGGGGTTAAAGGGATCCTGTCACCCCCAAAACACCTGTAAACCTATTAAAACCTGTCCCTAGAGCATATTAACACTATCCCTACAATCTTTTTACCTCCTAAATGCAGTAAGTGACATTGAATAAAAACGTTTTATAAGTACCTGATTACTGATGATAATGAGTGACTATGCTATTCATAGTCACTCATCCAGGCTGCCCCTCTGCTTCATATCACGCCTGAATAGGCGTGATCTACAGCCCACATTCAAATTGCCGCCTCCCTGCTGTGCCCTGTCTCGTCCGAGGCTGCAGTGTGGCTGGTGACGCGATCCGCGTCATTCCTGGCGCCTGGTGACGTATTTAGACCGGCGCCGCGCTGTCAGCTTCAAAATGCGCACTGCGCATGCGCATTGGGCATGCGCAGTGCGCATTTTGAAGCTGACAGCGCGGCGCCGGTCTAAATACGTCACCAGGCGCCGGGAATGACGCGGATCGCGTCACCAGCCACACTGCAGCCTCGGACGAGACAGGGCACAGCAGGGAGGCGGCAATTTGAATGTGGGCTGTAGATCACGCCTATTCAGGCGTGATATGAAGCAGAGGGGCAGCCTGGATGAGTGACTATGAATAGCATAGTCACTCATTATCATCAGTAATCAGGTACTTATAAACGTTTTTATTCAATGTCACTTACTGCATTTAGGAGGTAAAAAGAGTGTAGGGAAAGTGTTAATATGCTCTAGGGACAGGTTTTAATAGGTTTACAGGTGTTTTGGGGGTGACAGGATCCCTTTAAACAAGATAGCTGTAGTCCCTGGGCAGCGCCATTAGTCCTAGTCAGGAAAAAGGATGGCAGTAGGAGAATGTGTGTAGACTATAGGCAAATAAACCGCATAACACACAAGGATGCATACCCGTTACCTCTTATAGAGGAATCCTTAGCTGCATTGAAGTCTGCCAATAACTGTTCCACCTTAGATCTCACTAGCGGGTATTGGCAGGTGTCCGTAGCTGAGGAAGACCGCAAATTTAATAGCATGCCATTCGGACTATGTAATGCACCCGGAACCTTCCAGAGGTTGATGGAGAGTTGCCTGGGGTATAAGAACTTTAAGACGGTACTGCTCTACCTGGATGACGAGATCGTGTACTCTAAGACCTATAAGGAACACGTAGACCATCTAGCAGAGGTGTTTGAAGCTATGGCCAAATACGGGAGGAAGCTAAAACCATCAAAATGCCACCTGTTAAAGCCAAGAGTACAGTACCTGGGACACATACAGGTAGGCAGTGCGGAAGGCGTGGCCCCTGATCCAGACAAGGTGACAGCTATCAAGGAGTGTCCAGAACCCAAGACCCTGAAGGAAGTACGTCAATTCCTGGGATTGGTGGGCTACTATATGAGGTTCATAAAGGAGTACACGAAGAAGGCTGCTCCCCTGCAAAACCTCTTAGTAGGCCAGCCCAAGAAGGGCAAGTCTAAGGATTCTCCGTGGGAGTGGGGCAAGGAACAAGAAGAATTGTTCCAGATGATGAATGAAGCCCTAACAGGAGAAGAAATCCTTGCTTACCCGGACTACAGCCTGCCATACCTGCTGTACACGGATGCCAGCAATGTGGGACTAGGGGCCGTCCTTTCTCAGAGGCAAGAGGAGAAAGAAAGAGTGATCGCCTATGCCAGTAGGAAGCTGTGCCCCACAGAGAGGAACCCAGAGAACTACAGTTCCTTCAAGCTGGAATTCCTGGTCTTGGTCTGGGCCGTCACAGAAAGGTTTAAGAACTATCTGGCATCCAGCCTAAACAGATAACAATCCGCTGACCCACCTGGAGACTGCAAAGTTGGGAGCCATGGAGCAGAAATGGATGGCCAGACTGTTCAACTACCAGTTTACCATCAAATAGAAACGCGGATGCCTTATCCAAAATGCCTCACCTGCCAGACATGGGCGTGGATGACGACAAGCCAGAAGAAGTGGAGTTACCTGCCTTCCATCAATTAAGAGTAAGCAAACCCGTAAAGACCCTCCTGCAAGAATCGTGAACCCGTTGCCCCACTTCGGTTGGAAGGAAGTGCAAGACAATGACCCGGCTGTCAGATTGGTAAAGCAGCTGATAACACAGGAGTCAGCAAAGCTGCCTGAAAATCTCCAGCCAGAAGTCAAACATATGTGGAGCGAGCAGAGTAAGCTATTCATTTACCAGGAGAAGCTCTGCAGGAGGCACATTAACCCGAGGACACACGAGATGGTCGGGCAAATCATCGTTCCAAAGTCAGAAGTGCAGATGGTGTTGAACGCTTACCACAACCAGACTGGTCATTTTGGGTGGAAGAAGCTGGAAATGCTACTGGAAGACAGGTTCTTTTGGGTCGGCAAGCGTGGATCCATTGAAAGGTGGTCTAAGAACTGTGGACCCTGCAGCCTTAGAAGAAATAACTTACAGAGCCAGAAAGCACCGCTCCAGCCCATCGTGATGAAACAGCCTCTGGAAATTGTAGCCCTGGACCACGTAAAACTGACTCCAAGTAGATCTGGCTACACATATGCGTTAACCATGGTAGACCAATACTCGAGATTTCTGATGGTTGTGTAGCACCCCAGGGGTTAATGTGCCACAGTAACACCACCAAGGGTTAACTCCCCACAACCCACAACACTACACTAACACCTCCAGGCCAGAAGGGGGAGCTAAAGCTGCTTCCCTATATATTCTGGTGTGGAGAGGAAGTGAGCAGTTCAGTTTCCGGATAGACTGAGGAAGAAGGACATGGGTGTAAAGGAGCTGCCTTAGGCTCACCCCACGGTCCGCTGCCCAATTCCAGGCCTAGCCAGGGTCTGAGGAAAGGAGTTAAGAGAAACAGAGTGACACATCTGGGAGACTGAGTTACAATATAACTCGCCCCGGAGGAGTGCAAAGACCGGATACCGGATCCGAAATTGTGCCTGACACAAGCAGCACAAGAAACATCGGACTAGTGGACGTTATATATCTTCACTGTACCACAGCGAAGCAACACGGCGGGGTCAGAAACACAAAGATAAGACTCAAGTTGCCTAGCAAGTGGGTACCTGTGAGAGGAGACAGGGCCGGCAGCCTAGCTAAAGCGGCAGCAGGGCCACACAAACAGCGCAGGAGTGGGAATTCAAGGACCCGGACAGGGTGGGAGCAACCCAGCCCCGGTACAGACTCCGTGGACAGTACTCTGCTGAATAACACCTGCAATAAAGACTTGGAAAACTACAAAACCGTGAGTCCTAATTTCCCTCACAAACTGCTATCATCACTACCACTACCCCTACCCTGCATCATCCATAGACTATCATCATTACTGCCCCAGGGAATCAGGGTCTGCTCGTGGAGAGCCGTTACATTACCAGCTGCCAAACATTATCCCCGGAGGTTCTGCAGCAGCGATAGTTGCCCTGACCACATACCAAGAGTGGCTTCACGACTATATTCCCTATTAATAACCCCCAAACTCCCATTACTTGTGGGCTCGGGACACGGTTCGGACCAAGACCGCTGTCATAACCCCCCGTGATACCCCGGTCCGGTACCGAGTACCCCGTCCCAGTGGGCTCCACAACTTGGCGTCTACGAACAGGATCTACAGTGCCCGGTAAACCGGGCATTGTGTGCCGTGATTTGTGTGAGAAACTGTTTTAAAACTGCCGCCATTACAGAGCGCGCGGCAAACAGAATTTAAACTGCGCCACAATGACTGTATTTTTGAATTGCCGCCACTACAAAGCACGTGATGCGCGGGAAGAAAAGGGGGCGTGTCATTGTGGGCGGCACTCTGCGAAACGCTCTGAAGTCATCTGGAGAAGAGAATCCCTGTCACACAGCGGAACCTTTAGTAGGCATCCGGACGGAAGCGGAAGACAGGAGGGTCGACCTTAACTAAGGGGGCACAGGATGTCGCAACAAGGAGATGCTGCGGCACCGAGCAGTGGCGGAACACCCGGCGGTGCTGCAACACCGGATAACAAAGGAGCACCCGGTGGTGCTGCGGCGCAAGGAGCAGCACTCATCATGCTGCTCCTGATGCCATACACTCCAGGAGTAATGTGGCTACCGCAATACTCAGGTGAGCCCAATATCCTCAATGACTTTGTTATGAAAATCAAAGCGTAGTATGTTATGTACCCCCTGACTGAAGCCCAACGTGTTCGTATGATTATTGGACAGTTAACCGGCAATGCACAGCGGGAAGCAACGTCCTGGCCGGACACCGACAAAGACACTGTAGAGCATCTTGTGGCTGGACTAAAAGCAGCATTTGAATCCAGTGCTGACACCCGGGCTAAAATGAGGTTCTTTGGATGCCAACAAAAGCCTAAGGAGAGCGCAAGAGACTATGCCTTAAACTTGCAGGAAGCGCTCAAAGCACTTAAACTAGCAGAACCTGCCTTAGCCCCGGGAGCTGACAAAATGCTGATCGATTAGTTCATAGAGGGCCTACCATCCCCTTCTCACAGAGCACAGTTGAGTATGATGATTATTCAGAATTCCGGAATGACTTTTGTCGAGTTAGAATATAGAGCCATCCGTCTTCAGCAGATAGAGGAGCCCCGAGATATAAACTTTACTCAAGGCTCTACAGCAGCACCTCAGCGGCCAGGAGCATCAGCGACCTCTGCCATGTCCGAGACTGTTGCTGAACACAGAGAGCCTATCCCTAATAAGGCCCTCAACCAAAAGCTAGATGCCCTGACGGACACTGTTGTTTCCATGGCTAAAGTCATCAAGGAGCTGCGTGGATCCAAGCCTGCACCCAAGATCGAGTTGGCGACCAGTAAAGAGGATGTCCTGTGGATGAGGCCCAGGAAGTATCAAGCGACGAGAGGACGACCCAAGGACCACTACCAGCCGGATGGACAGCCCATTTACCGCCGTTGCAAGAAGCCAGGCCACTTTGCCCGGGAATGTGCTTTAAATGAGGATCCCCTGGAAGGCAGGCCGCTCCTCAGGAATGAACTCCCAAGGTCCTTCAGCCTGGTATGACAAGTTCGTGGAAGGACATACAGTCATCCCTATCGTGTTGGAAGGCATTCCCCTTCAGCGCCTTGTTGGATACCGGGTCCCAGATAACGTCAATTCCATATGTTCTCTGCAAAAGGTACTGGGCTGATTCAGACATTAGTAGTAGTCCATCTAACCTTATGGGTTAGCAATGGTGAACTAATACGTTGGATTCAGAGAAATGACCATTCAGATTGGGAAGGTAGAATTGCAGAACCAGGGTATTATAATTGTTGATGTTGACCGGCGAGAACGTGAACCAGTAATGTTACTAGGAATGAATGTAATTGAAAATTGTTTTTCCGAGGTAATTACTGTCTTACAGCAGATCGCCGAGACTGCCAGAGCTAGTCAACAGAGACTTCTGCAAAAAGAAACAACAGGTAGAAATATCAGGAGGTGAAATCGGCAGTGAACGAGTGTGATCCGATACCCATTGTGATACCTCCCAAAACTGAAATCTTGGTCTGGTGCAGAGCCACAATAGGCATTGAACGGCGAGACTATCAAGCCCTGGTAGAACCTGTGTACTCAGACAATAGGCCCACTATACTGACGGCCAGAGGATTAGTTGAGGTGCATCAGGAAGAGTGCCATTATGCCTTCTAAATTGTGGGGAAGATGAGGTCACCATACCAAAATATGCTACCATGGCTAAATTATTTACAGTTGATAACAATGCCATCACAGCCGTCGAGCCCTTGAATCCGTCCAGTCAGGCGGATGACAATGGCTCAGGGGAAAAGCTGGAGGATTGGTGCCAAAAACTACACGTGGGTACCAGTTCTACACCTTCCCATCAAAAGCATGGAGTATACCGGGTAGTAAAAGAATATGAACAGATATTCAGCAAACACCCGATAGACTTTGGGCAAATTAAAGGGATAGAGCCCACTATACCCACAGGTAACCATCAGCCTATAAAAGAGAGGTATAGACCATTACCACCCACTCACGATCAAACCACCAAAGATATGCTCAAAGAGATGAAAACTGCAAGGGTAATAAAAAACAGTTGTAGCCCTCGGCAGCACCTTTAGTGTTAGTTAAAAAGAAGGACGGGATCATGAGAATGTGCGTAGACTAGCGGCAGATCAACCGCATTACACACATGGATGCATACCCGTTACCTAGGATTGAGGAGTCATTAGCCGCATTAAAGTCTGCTAACTACTTTTCTACTCTAGATCTGACTAGTGGGTATTGGCAAGTTCCTGTGCAGAGGCTGACAAGGAGAAGACAGCGTTTACTACGCCGATGGGCCTCAGTGAGTTCAATTTTATGCCGTTTTGACTCTGCAACACACCGATACCTTCAACACTGATAGAGAGCTGCTAGGACATAAGAACTTTGAAACTTTCCTTCTGTACCTGGATGACGTCATTGTCTACTCCAAGACATATGAACAACATCTACAAGACCTGGCAGAAGTGTTTGAAGCCTTGTCCGGATACGGCATGAAGATCAAGCTATCAAGTGCCACCTTCTCAAGCCAAAGGTACAGTACTAGGACATGTCATGAGTTCAGAGGGAATAGCACCGATCCTGATAAAGTCACAGTGATAAGGGATTGGCCAAGACCCACCAATGTGAAAGAAGTGAGGCAATTCCTGGGCCTGGTAGGCTATTACAGAAGATTTATCAGTGGGTTCACAAAGTTAGCAGTTCCCCTACAAGACATCCTGGTAGGACAGTTAAAAGGTCTCAACCCGAAGTCCCCCTTTCCAGTGAGTGATAAGAAGGAAGAGTCCTTCAAAAAGCTAATGTGTGTGCTGACAGAGAGGAGATGCTGCGTATCCGGATTCCCATCAACCCTTCATTCTGTACACGGATGTCAGCAATGTGGGACTGTAAAAATAAGAATGCGCAAAATAGGTTCTTATCTCAATTACACGCTATCAGCTTGTGATGTGAACTGCTCACCTTGTCCAGTTTGAGACCCACAACTGGTTAGAAGCGATAAGCAGCTGCTGCAGGAACCGCACTTCCACAGATGACCATGGTCACAACATAGATTTCCTTTGGACGAAGTGCCTCACTGTCCGCGCTGCTGCTCCAGAAAAGAAGAAACAGAACACGGGATGTCTGATCACTGATGCTTTATGTCCTACGCGTTTCGAGCCACAAACCGTGCTCCTTCCTCAGTGAACATCCTGGATGTTCCTGAGGAAGGAGCTCGGTTTGTGGCTCTGAAACACGTAGGACAATAAAAGCATCAGTGATCCAGACATCCCCGTGTTCTGGTTTCTTCTTTTCTGGAGCAGCAACGCAGACAGTGAGGCAGTTCGTCCAAAGGAAATCTAGCAATGTGGGACTCAGAGCAGTACTGTCACAGAAGCAAGGAGGCAGAGAGAGAGTTATTGCCTTTGCAAGCAGGAAACTCGGCCTACGGAAAGAAACCCTGAAAATTAAAGTTCTTTCAAGTTAAACTACTGGCAGTAGTTTGAGCTGTAATCGAGCGTTTCAAGCACTACCTGGCAGCTGCAGAATTTACCATCTACACTGAAAACAACCCCTTGACCCACCTGGATTCAGCAAAATTAGGTGCATTGGAGCAGCGATGGATTATCCGGCTGTCTAACAATTTTGTCATCAAATATAGGGCAGGCCGCAAGAACGGGAATGCAGATGCTTTATCCCGGATGCCACACCTGAAAGATGTGGAAGAGAACCGGAGGAGCTGGAAGAAATTGAGCTACGGTCTTTCACCGTTTTAAGATAGAACAGTATCAACCCGGCATCTACCAAGAACAACAGCAGGAAAATCTCAACCCGTTAGCACACCATGAATGGGCTGACATCCAGGATAGTGACCCAGCTGTGAAGCTAGTGAAAGAACTGCTTACATAATAAGGTGCGTACCCTAATCAGAATGCTCCAGCTGAGACCCAACAACTCTGGAAGGATAAAAGCAAGTTGTTCCTATATCAAGGGAAACTCTGCAGAAGGCACACCAACCCTAAAACACATGAGTTGGACTGGCAGATTATCATACCCAAGAAAGATGTCAAAATGGTCCTAGAAGCCTACCACGATGGTGCAGGTCATTTTGGATGGAAAAAGTTGGAAGTGCTCTTAAGAGAGAGATTCTACTGGGTTGGCATGAGAAAATCAATTGAAGATTGGTGTAGAAAATGTGGCCTGTGCATCCTCAGAAGAAAGGATCAACAGAGTCAGAGAGCCCCACTCCAGTCCATAGTAACCAAGCAACCTATTAAGTTAGTTGCGTTAGACCACGTCAAGTTGTCACCAAGCCGGTCAGGCTATGTCTATGCCTTAACCATCGTGGACCATTACTCCCACTTCTTAGTGGTGGTACCCGTCAAGGACCTGACAGCGAAGACAGCTGCAAAAGCATTTCAGTCTTATTTCTGTAGACCTCATGGCTACCCGAACAAGTCCTTGCAGATCAAGGTCCAGCTTTCGAGTCAGAGATTTTCCAAGAATTCTGCAACATGTACGGCTGTAAGAAGATCTGCACGACAGCCTATCATCCCCAAACAAATGGCTTATGCGAAAAGATGAACCATATTGTGATTGACCTGTTGAAAACATTACCAGAGTCAGAGAGAAATCAATGGCCAGAGAAATTACCAGACTTGGTAGACCTGTACAACCATGTCCCGGTGAGTTCTACAAACTGCACCCCAGCCTAGCTTATGTGTGCAAGACTCGGTAAGCTGCAAATTGACTTAGATGTGGGAACTCTGAAGCCAGATGCGGAGGTTGAAGAATCCAATTGGGATACCCTACATCAACAGCAGTATCGCCAAGTACAAGAGTGCGTAGAGAAAAGTCTCCAGCAAGGTAGAGAAAGACAAGAGAGAACCTTTAACCAACATGCTCTAGCAACTCCATTACAACCTGGTGAGCAAGTTCTCAAGAGAAAGAGACGCACCAACAAATTGGATCATTAGTGGGAAACAACCCCATATACAGTCTTGCCATCAAATTTAGACAATGCCAAAGTGTGTCTAATCAGCAAAGATGAAGGAAGAACGTCAGCAGTTGTGTCAAGAGACCATCTTAAACCGTGTCCTGAAACCCTGAAGACACCAGAAGTAACTGAGCCCGTACAGGTCCATCCTGTCAAGAAAGAAGACGTTTTCCATACCATTTTAGGAGATTTCCCCAAAACATGGCCAAATTACTACGGAACAGTTGTAGTTCCCATGATTGCTTTCCCTCCAATGGTTGAACCAACACCAGAACCCGTACCACCAGAAGTCCCAAGACATGACGAACTGGAAGTCGAGCCTGAAGAGGAACAACCAATTCCTGGTCCCAGTGAGCTTGCCAGTCCTACTGTCAGATCTTCATCCTCAATAGTAACAGATACCCCAAATAGGTACACATCCACCCACACTTTTAGGCTAAGTACACCCAGCACACCAGCATTGTGCAGTTCACAGCGTAGAACGCAGGGTCAGATACTGGCTAGGTCAGGGGTCTCAAACTCAGCTGGGTTGGTGGGCCGCACATAGAAAAAAAATTATATCGGGGGCCGCATTCATTGTAGGACTAAGTGACATTTTAGCAATACCAGAATTTTTGGCTCAATGTAGTAATGCCCAAATCCTGGTCCCTTTCATGTAGGAATGTCCCCACCCTAATCTCCTTTATGTAGGAATGTCCCCATCCTGGTCCCCTTCTTGTAGGAATGTCCTTATCGTATATTAATGTCATCCATCCTGGTCCTCTTCTTGTAGGAATGTCCCCATACTGGTCCCCATCGTATGTTAATGTCAACCATTCTGACCCTCATCTTGTACTAATGTCCCCATCCTGGACCTCATCTTGTAGTAATGTCCCCATCCTGGTCACAGAGCCCACGGGACTGTGCACGCAGAGCCCACAGTGCACGCAGAGCCCACAGCGCACGCAGAGCCCACAGCGCACGCAGAGCCCAGTGCAAACCCTCAGTGCCTGGACCCTGCCTCACTGTCTGTGCTGCTGTGCCCCTGCCGGACCCGGTAACCACCGCTTAAGTTACAGTACCATACCGGCGCCAGCGATGAGCTGTCTGGTCCTCCACCGCGGGATCGTCCCCTGATGACATCCGACAGCAACTCCTCCTCACTGCTCTCAGGGCTTTCGCTCGCCCTCCACAGCAGTGACAGGGCGGGATTCTGAGACCCCCTCAGGCCACCTGGAGGAGCCGGAAGACTGAGGTGGGTGGGAGGAAGATGCTGAGGTGGGTGGGCGGAAGAGTCTGTCTTTCAGTCACCACCATCATCAAAATCATTTTCATCATCATCATACACACACAGCCACCATCATCATCATCATACACACACAGCCACCATCATCATCATCATACAAACACACACAGCCACCATCATCATACACACACACACACACACACACACAGCCACCATCATCATACACACACACACATAGCCACCACCATCATCATACACACAGCCACCATCATCATACACACACACAGCCACCACCATCATCATACACACACACAGCCACCACCGCCGTCATCATCAGTCACACACAGTCACCACCCCATCATCATCATACACACACAGCCACCACCGCCGTCATCAGTCACACACAGTCACCACCGCCGTCATCATCAGTCACACACAGTCACCACTGCCGTCATCATCAGTCACACACAGTCACCACCGCCGTTATCATCAATCACACTCAGCCACCACCACGATCATCATCATTAACACACAGCCACCACCACCATCATCATCAGTCACACACACAATCATCATCAGTCACACACAGCCATCATCATCATTCACACAAACACACACAGAAACACACACAGCCATGATCATCATCAGTCACACACGCACATACACAGCCATGATCATCAGTCACACACCCACATACACAGCCATGATCATCATCAGGCACACACGCACAGCCATGATCATCATCAGTCACACACGCACATACACAGCCATGATCATCATCAGTCACACACGCACATACACAGCCATGATCATCATCAGTCACACATACACAGCCATGATCATCATCAGTCACACACACACATACACAGCCATGATCATCATCAGTCACACACACACACATACACAGCCATGATCATCATCAGTCACACACGCACATACACAGCCATGATCATCATCAGTCACACACGCACATACACAGCCATGATCATCATCAGTCACACACGCACATACACAGCCATGATCATCATCAGTGACACACGCACATACACAGCCATGATCATCATCAGTCACACACACACATACACAGCCATGATCATCATCAGTCACACACGCACATACACAGCCATGATCATCAGTCACACACGCACATACACAGCCATGATCATCATCAGTCACACACGCACATACACAGCCATGATCATCAGTCACACACGCACATACACAGCCATGATCATCATCAGTCACACACGCACATACACAGCCATGATAATCTGTCACACACACACATACACAGCCATGATCATCACCAGTCACACGCACACATACACAGCCATGATAATCTGTCACACACACACATACACAGCCATGATCATCATCAGTCACATGCACACATACACAGCCATGATAATCTGTCACACACACACATACACAGCCATGATCATCATCAGTCACACGCACACATACACAGCCATGATCATCATCAGTCACACGCACACATACACAGCCATGATCATCATCAGTCACACACGCACATACACAGCCATGATCATCATCAGTCACACACGCACATACACAGCCATGATCATCAGTCACACACGCACATACACAGCCATGATCATCATCAGTCACACACGCACATACACAGCCATGATAATCTGTCACACACACACATACACAGCCATGATCATCATCAGTCACACGCACACATACACAGCCATGATAATCTGTCACACACACCCATACACAGCCATGATCATCATCAGTCACACGCACACATACACAGCCATGATCATCATCAGTCACACACACACATACACAGCCATGATCATCATCAGTCACACACACACATACACAGCCATGATCATCATCAGTCACACACACATACACAGCCATGATAATCTGTCACACACACACATACACAGCCATGATCATCATCAGTCACATACACAGCCATGATAATCTGTCACACACACACATACACAGCCATGATCATCATCAGTCACATACACAGCCATGATAATCTGTCACACACACACAGGCATCATCGTCAGTCACACACACACATACACAGCCATGATCATCATCAGACATACACACACACACACACACACACACACACGTTCTGACCTGGCCTATGCCCTTTCTTGTGCCCTCGGCTGCACCCACCGGCAAAAGAGCTGAAGTCACTGCTGCTGGGTTGAACGCAGCCGTCGATTACTTCACCCTGACCGCTGATTGGACGCCGCCTTTGATTGCTTCTCCCTGGCGGCGTCTTCAAGGCGGAACTGCGGCCGGCGGCAGAAGAAGTGTTACTGGAGGCGGCGGGGGGCAGTGTACAAGTGCGGCCGCAGCCGGGGGGAGTGTACAAGTGCGGCCGCAGCCGGGGGACAGTGTACAAGTGCGGCCGCAGCCGGGGACAGTTTACAAGTGCGGCCGCAGCCGGGGGGGAGTGTACAAGTGCGGCCGCAGCCGGGGGACAGTGTACAAGTGCGGCCGCAGCCAGGGGACAGTTTACAAGTGCGGCCGCAGGCGGGGGGCAGTGTACAAGTGCGGCCGCAGCCGGGGGGGAGTGTACAAGTGCGGCCGCAGCCGGGGGACAGTGTACAAGTGCGGCCGCAGGCGGGGGACAGTGTACAAGTGCAACCGCAAGCGGGGGCAGTGCAAAAGTGCGGCCGCAGGCAGGGGGCAGTGCAAAAGTGCGGCCGCAGGCGGGGGGCAGTGTATAAGAGCGGCCGCCGGCGGGAACACAGTAAAAGTGCGCCGGCGGCTGCTAATAGAGGGCAAGCATGTTCTGCCCAGTGTGTCCCCGGGCCGCATAAATTAGCCTGGCGGGCCGCATGCGGCCCGGGGCCGCGAGTTTGAGACCCCTGGGCTAGGTATAAAGAATAATGTGTGGAATCAAGTGTAAAATGTAAATATGTTTGTTATAAAGTTAAATAGAACCCGGTAAAGTGTAAGTGTAGGAAAAAGGGTGAGAGTAGCCTGGTGTTAGGTGGCAGCTACGGAGAGTAAGAACTTGGCCTCTTATGTGGTGACTCGAGGGCTTAGGAGCCTACTGCACTTAATCCAGAGACACCCGTACATGTTAATATTGTTGTGCAACGTTAAAAGCCCGGAACCTACAGAGACTATCTGTACTTCTTAATTATTCTTGAACTTTGAACTTTTCTTCTTTATTTATTTACGGACCATACCTACCACAGGACTGGTTGTGGTAAAGACTTTATTGTATATATATTTATCAGCCCCGAGGCAATAGACTAAACCCCCGGAAAGACTGCTTTTTGAACTTTTGGACTCTTTTTGAGCGTCAGTGGTTTTTGTAATTTTTAATACTCTGTAAATATTAATTGTATTGATATGTTGTTTGTTTGTTTTTCTACAGTCCCGGAGTACTGTTCTTTACTAAGGGGGAATGTGGCACTCCAGGGTTTAATGTGCCACAGTAACACCACCAAGGGTTAACTCCCCACAACCCACAACACTACACAAGCGCCTCCAAGCCAGAAGAGGAAGCTAAAGCTGCTTCCCTATATATTCTGGTGTGGAGAGGAAGTGAGCAGTTCAGTTCCTGGGAGGACTGAGGAAGAAGGACATGGGTGTAAAGGAGCTGCCATAGGCTCACCCCACGGTCCGCTGCCCAATTCCAGGCCTAGCCAGGGTCTGAGGAAAGGAGTTAAGAGAAACAGAGTGACACATCTGGGAGACTGAGTTACCCTATAACTCGCCCCGGAGGAACGCAAAGACCGAATACCGGATCCGAAATTGTGCCTGACACAAGCAGCACAGTAAACATGGGACTAGTGAAGCAACACGGCGGGGTCAGAAACACAAAGATAAGACTCAAGTTGCCTAGCAAGTTGGTACCCGTGAGAGGAGACAGGGCCGGCAGCCTAGCTAAAGCGGCAGCAGGGCCACACACACAGCGCAGGAGTGGGAAGCCAAGGACCTGGACAGGGTGGGAGCAACCCAGAACCCGGTACAGACTCCGTGGACAGTACTCTGCTGAATAACACCTGCAGTAAAGATTGGAAAACTACAAAACCGTGAGTATCTGTAATCCTTGCGCTCAAGCCCTAATTTCCCTCACAAACTGCTATCATCTCTACCACTACCCCTACCCTGCATCATCCATAGACTATCATCATTACTGCCCCGGGGAATCAGGCTCTGCCCGTGGAGAGCCGTTACATCACCAGCTGCCAAACATCATCCCCGGAGGTTCTGCAGCAGCGGTGGTCACCCTGACCACATACCACAGGTGGCGTCACGACTATATCCCCTGTAAATAACCCCAAACTCCCATTACTTGTGGGCTCGGGACACGGTCCGGACCAAGACCGCCTTGATAACCCCATGTGATACCCTGGTACGGTACCTAGTACCCCGTCCCAGTGGGCTCCACAGTTGCCCCCGCAAAAGACTTGACAGCTGCCACCGCTGCTAGAACATTCCAAAATTATTCTGCAGACCATTAGGTTATCCAGAGGAAGTCCTAACAGACCAAGGATCAGCTTTTGAAGCAGAGATCTTCCAAGAGTTCTGCCACATGTATGGGTGCAAGAAGATAAGGATGACCCCATATCATCCCCAAATCAATGGATTATGTGAGAAAATGAACAATATCATCATTGACATGTTGAAGATCTTACTCTTAGAAGAAAGAAACCAATGGCCGGAGAAAGTATCAGACTTGGTTGACATGTACAACCACATTCCAGTACGTTCTACAAACTGTACCCCAGCTTACCTGATGAGAGCCCGTACACGAAAGTTACCCGTAGACTTGGAACTCGGAGTAGTTGATCCCAAAGCAGATGACTCAATACCTAACTGGAACAAAAACCGCCTCGAACAATACAAAATGGCTCAAGCCTGTGTTGAAGACAATCTGGAAAAAGCCCGTGAAAAACAGGAAAGGGACTATAACAAACATGCTCCAGCAGAACCTATTGCACCTGGAAGTATTGTCTTAAAAAAGAAGAGAACAAAACACAAGTTGGATGACCAGTGGGAACAAGAACCCTATGTCCTGCTAGATTCTGGATTTGACAACAGCAAAGTGTTTCTCATTGGTAAGAATGGCGGAAAAACTACTCACACAGTGTCAAGAAACCACATCAAAAGTGTCCAACTGAATGGGAAAACAAGAACTCCCCAACATCGCCAAAAGAACAAGAAGAACCTGGAAAAGAACCCAGTCCATGTGAAAACTTAAAAGAGAAGGTAGTCTCAAAATCCTAGGAGATTTCCCAGAAGATTGGCCTCAGCAAGATGAAGCCATCTTAGTGCCTTTACTGAATTTCTACCAGCCCCAAGAAGTGGTACAAAGGAATCAGGGAGAAATACCCGTTGCTAGAGAATCTGAAGATGCTGCAATCGGTACACCTGCAAGCCAAGTAGTGAGACTACGGCCATGCAGACTCTTACCTGACATTCCTGCACCATAACCTTTACTAGAAAGCTCACCTGAGGCAGAGATACCTGTAGTGTGCAAGTCACAGAGGAGCACACAAGGTCAATCCCCATCTAGGTATGGAGAGTGGGCACAGTAAAAAGGTCAGAGGTAGAATAAATGGCAGCAGTAACATGTAAATAGCAGTGTACATAGTAGTGTACAGAAGGGTGGAGAAACTGGGCCCAGCCCCATGCACATTAAGTTAGGAACAGAAAGTGCCTGGGGTGGGGAGGGACCAGGTCTCCTAAGCTGAGACACCCATAGGGAAATGTGTTTATTGAAAATGTGTTATTGACTTTTGAAGGACTTTTCCCTTTTCTTACCCGGAGCGTACAGAGACTTTACTGTATAGACTCTTGTGAACTGAACCCTTCCCTTTCAACTTTTCTCCGGATTACAATTAAAAAGGACCATGGTCACAGGACTGGTGTGACAACAAACTTCTTTTTCTTTTTAAAGCCTGCGGTGAATGGACTAGCACCATATGGACTTACCTGTTTAAATTTTTATATGTTTTGAGACTTTGTAAATATGTTACCTGTTATTATTGATCATTTTTATTCTTTTTGTTTGAAAACACAAAATGCTCAGTCCAGGAATACTGATGTTAACTAGGGGGGTATGTGGCGCCCTGCTCACGCAGGTAGCCACAGCCTTCCCTACTGCACAGCTGGGTTTCCACAGCAGGTACCTACTACATGCAACACCTTCCACCCCGCACAGTAGGGGGAGCTAGACTCACTGACTTTAGGTGAGTTCCCCTATAAATACTGCTGCGGGGGGAGGAGTTAGTGAGAGTGTGCAGACGCTAGGAGAGCTGCAAAGATGTCCTGGTGATCGGTGCCACGGTTAGGCCCGAACCAGTGATCTGGAGTGGCCCTTCTGCCGTTGAGCCAAGCCTAGGAGTGGGGACAAAAGGCAAGGAACAGAGCCAAGGGAGCGAGGAACCGGTGGAGGTTCACCCAAGACGTACCGGAATTTGGGGATCCGCACCTGCAGGAAGACTTTAGGACTGCAGAAAACGCCGGCACACCGTGGAGACTTCAGTCACCCGGTCCCCCTGCGAACCAGGAAGAGGGAGCCAGACACCATAGTGTGGAGTAGCACCGCAGTGATCACAGAGGGTAATCCGTGGACCGCGCAGGAGGAGAGAGTAAGGACCAGAGAAAGTGAGGAGGTCTCACGTCTTGCATACAGGTCGTGTTGCATACAGACAGGGCTTCAGCGACAGCAGGGAACCTAAGGAGGCCTTATACCCACTTGCTGTGGAGACTCACTGTGCACCTGGTCAGCCGAAAGTGCCCTGGACATCTTTAACTGTGCATACCATCAGTAAAAGGTAAAAGAGACTTCTTCAGAGTGTGTGCGTTATTCCTCTTCTTCCCCAGCCTCCCTATAGACTGCCGTACTGCTTCTTACCCTGGCCACAAGTCCCATTCCAAGCTGTCCCTTTACTCTACGCTGCCCAGGAGGACCAGCTCCACCTGAAGGGAGCTTCACTACCCTTGCCACAATACCATCACCCTCCGGAGGACTATGGTGGCACTGGTGACCCATCACCAGGTACTACAGGTGGCATCACGCGACAACAACAAACTCTTATTCCCTGTACATAACCCCTTATTGAAGTGTCACCCAGGCCACGGGCTCAGGCGCTGCCACCCGTGACATCTCCATGAAAACACCCACCAAGCCCAGGGCCTGGGGCTCGACACAAACAAGAATGTTTCCATTCAATGACAGTAGGCATTGAAAATATTGAGGAATTGTAAGGCTGGCTTCACACCATGGTTTTGGTCTGTCGAGGTGGATCCTTTTTTTTTTTTGCAGGATCCACTCGGACAGAACCTGACAGCACAGGAAGTGTAAGGTTTTTTTTTTATCCTCTTAGGTTTTTCTCAGCTCCTCTAAGCTGATTTATGACCACAGACCACATTAAAGTTGAATGTGCAGGAATAATAAAGAAGCTTATACTCAGCCCCTGTGCCGATACTTGTATTTTCGGGTCTCATGTGAGGTTGTGACGTCACACGAGCCCCACGCTCAATTACCGCCGCCTTCTTACTCCTGCCTCCAGATATCTACATAATCAAAAGGGAGTGAGATCCACGCTTGCTGCTCACTTCCCTTTAATACTTATATGCCCAAAGGCGAAAATAGAGAAGATGGCGGTGACTGGGCTCGTGTGATGTCACAACCTTATGTGAGCCCCTAGAATGTGAGCGCTGGAACCTTACCAACATGGAGGTGAGTATAAGCTTTTTTACGTTAATGGGGCCAAACATGAGAATTGAGAAGTAGTGGATAATCCCTTTAAAGGCGCAAAGGTTCCTCTGATGCATAAGGTGAAACCAGTATTATTAATGGCACTCCTTTGGAAGGAGTGGCGGGCTTGTTTCTAATATTGCATTTTGGCCAAGCTTGGTCAGGGGCATAACTACAACAGATGCAGAGTTTGCAAGCACACTGGCCCTGAAAACTGGGAGGCCCCAAAATTCGGCCTATAGAAAAAGACTATTGCATTAAAGATTTGCAATAATTGGGGGCCCTGTTGGAGCTTTCACATCGGGGCCCATGATCTTAAAGTTACGCCACTGGCTTTGTTGACTCTTTTATTTGAAGTCTGTATAGTCCAATGGGAAAAAAGGCTTTTAAACGTTATTTTCCTAAAGCCTTACACCCTGTAGCTTGTTTCTGTTGTCGTTTTTGGGGGCTTATCACATACTTTATCCACGTTGTGCCCCCTCTGGTCGATCGCCGTCCCTAAGGGACGACATCTCCTGTCTGTGAAAATTTGTCTTCTGAACATTCACATGAGAAGCGCGTCTCTCCTTAATTGTGAGGGGTCTTTAAGACGCAAGGCGTGCGGAGTATTAGCCCCTTTTGTTTAGTGAGAATCAATAGGAGATTTATATCAAACTTATTAGCCGATCCCTCCACATCAGGGACTCATAAACTTATGTATTCCTTAATTTTTTAAGAGGATTACCCGCGCCAGCTGACCCAGAGCGCCGCGATTCTGATGGAGTCCTATTCAAGAGTAATAAGTATTAGGGGAATCTAAATATGAACAGAGACACTTGCCATGCAAGAATATTGTTAATGAATCAAATCCTCGGCACCGGATCAGCTGTGCCTGGCAAATCTCACCAGAGGGGTCCCAGTGCCAGGTAGCCGGGCCCGGTGGACTCCATCAGCGGGTTTGCGCCCGGAGCACAATGAGAGACAGACTGCGGTGTCAGGCTTCATTAATGATAATCATTAGAATCCCAATTTGAAAACAGTCAGTGTTTGGTAACCTTTTATCCAGTCCCTTTCTGGGGAGGGGGCCGATCTTTTGTGAAGGTCGGTTCAGCTGCTGGGTGTAAAATTGTGTCAGGCGCAGGAGAGGACGGGCCGGGGTCAGATGATGGCTGTCACATATGCTGGTATAAGTCTGGAGCCCAGGGGACTGGCTAATGATGCAGACGGCTTTTCAATACTGTCTTATATGCAGCTGTTTATGATTTTATTCCACTTCGCTTGGATAGTTTGCGACTCTCCCACCCTCCCCGGCCTTTTTTCTATACCATTCTGGACTTTTGGAAGGATTTATGGCTCATGCTTGCATCAGTAGGTTACAATCTGCTCAGTGAGAAGATTCCAGACAGAGTATAAGGGCCAATTCACACACACAAGATTCACCCTGCAACTGACAATCTGTTCCATGTGCGAGGATTTCTGCAACTCCCATTCCATACAAGTCATAGAAATGTTTGCAACAAATCTGCTGTGTACATAGTAACGCTAAGGGTACCATCACACGTAGTGACGCTAAGCGATCCCGACAGCGATGTGACCTGGCCGGGATCGCTGGAGCGTCGCCACGTGGTCACTGGTGAGATGTCGGGCAGATCTCACCAGCGATGCAGCAATGATCCGGAATGATACGGAGGTCGGTGGGAATGTGTCACTCTCAAGCGTAGTATTGAGATCGCTGGTCGTTGTCCCTGACATACACAGCGATGCAGCGTTCCCAGCGGGAGTGCAACAACCAACAAATGATCCAGACACTGTGTAACGATCAGCGATCTCACAGCAGGGGCCTGATCGCTGCTAGTGTCAAACGTCGCGAGATCTCTGGTTAAGTCGCTGTTACGTCACAAAACCTTGTGACCATATCAGCAATCTCGCTAGCGATCTCGCTATGTGTGACGGGGGCTTAAGGGCTTGTTCACACATCACATTTTTGAGCCCTGTGTGCCATTCACTTTTCTTTTTTTTTTTGCTTAAAAAGATGTTTTTCATAAAACAAAGTTAATTTTAATCAATAGATCTTGGAATAATAATAATTTCCACAATTGGATGTTTAATAAAAATGTTCCTGTGCTGAGATAATCTTATATATGTGTCCCTGCAATGTACTATGTAATGGATGTGTCTGACCGTACAGGGACATGGTCTAATCATACCACATCTCCTGTGCTCAGATAATCTTATATAGGTGTCCCTGCTATGTCCTGTGTAATGGATGTGTCTGACCGTACAGGGACATGTTCTGATCATACCACATCGCCTGTGCTGAGATAATCTTATATATGTGTCCCTGCTATGTACTGTGTAATGTATGTGTCTGACCGTACAGGGACATGGTCTAATCATACCACATCTCCTGTGCTGAGATAATCCTATATATGTGTCCCTGCTATGTACTGTGTAATGGATGTGTCTGACCGTACAGTGACATGGTCTGATCATACCACATCTCCTGTGTTGAGATAATCTTATATATGTGTCCCTGCTATGTACTGTGTAATGGATGTGTCTGACCATACAGGGACATGGTCTGATTATACCACATCTCCTGTGCTGAGATATTCTTATATATGTGTCCCTGCTATTTCCTGTGTAATGGATGTGTCTGACCATACAGGGACATGGTCTGATTATACCACATCTCCTGTGCTGAGATAATCTTATATATGTGTCTCTGCTATGTACTATGTAACGGATGTGTCTGACCATACAGGGACATAGACTGATCATACCACATCTCCTGTGCTAAGATAATCTTATATATGTGTCCCTGCTATGTACTGTGTAATGGAATGTGTCTGACCGTACAGGGACATGGTCTGATCATATCACATCTCCTGTGCTGAGATAATCTTATATATGTGTCCCTGCTATGTACTATGTAATGGATGTGTCTGACCATACAGGGACATGGTCTGATCATACCACATCTCCTGTGCTAAGATAATGTTATATATATGTCCCTGCTATGTACTGTGTAATGGATGTGTCTGACCATACAGGGACATGGTCTGATTATACCACATCTCCTGTGCTGAGATAATCTTATATATATGTCCCTGCTATGTACTGTGTAATGGATGTGTCTGACCCTATAGGGACATGGTCTGATTATACCACATCTCCTGTGCTGAGATATTCTTATATATGTGTCCCTGCTATGTACTGTGTAATGGATGTGTCTGACCGTACAGGGGACATGGTCTGATCATACCACATCTCCTGTGCTGAGATAATCTTATATATTTGTAAAAAGAACACAAATTCATCCCTATTTTACCATCTTTATTATCCACTAATGATTTAAGTTAGTTTTACACTGGAGCTAGCTATTTGGGGATTTTATCGGGTTTTGGCTCGATATGTTGCTGCTTACAGGGCCGTAGGAGAGTACCGTGTGTACCTCTTCCTGGTAGTTTATCATATAATATTGGTAAATTTGATAAGTTCTGGCACTAACACGATTTTAAGTGTTTTAAAGTCTTGAATATTTTTAATTTACAAATTTGCAATCTTAGTTTTGAATTTTAGTGTTGTAACAGAAATTCTTATGTAATTTGATGAATAGGCATCCCTAAAACAGGCTAAACATACCTACCTGAAGTACCTTCTTTTCAGCCATAGAGAGGATTCCATGTTAGTGCTAGCACTTAGCAAATTTACCATCTTTATTGTCCCCACACAAACCCTCCACGATCCTCTGGGACATCCGTTTACAGAGGGACCTGAAACTGCCCGAGTGAGCGGGGTGACGTCACAGCCTGGTTCACCTGAGGTCAGCTAGAGCCACGTGGATGAGCTGTGACCTCAGGTGAACTTTCCCGTATCCCAGTGCTAGCCCAAACTCACTCACCATACAAAATCTAGGAGTCTTTTTCACAGATAAAACTTGTACCCTGTATCGCCTATTAGGCTATTCGCATAATCCACTATTTTTCTTGCATGTGAAATAAATGGACATGTGCCTGAGCCCTTATAGTGAAGAGGTCCCACCCTACAGATAGTCTTTATGATATACACAGAGACATACAATGCTGACTCCTGTGTAAATGATTTCCATGTGTACCATGAACGAAGGATTGTATATTTCTGTTGGCTCACCTTTATTTCTCACGCATTATAATGTTATAGATCCCAAATTGTATGCTGAATAATTTCATAATACATCTTTGTGGGGGTTCAGATTAATATCTATCTATGACAGGGCTCCAAAACCCCTGCTGTTCTTCACAAAGCTGTAGAGGTCTCAGTAATAAGACATCTGATGGCATACAACCACCACTAGGGGGAGCTCCTTGCATCAGGATTTACTGCTGCATTCAATGGGGACTGTATAAATCTGTATGCAGTGAGCTCCCCCTAGTGGTGGCTGCAGGCAGACAGAAATTTATCCTTGAGCACTTGAAACAGTTAGCAATAATGCACAGTTATGTTAAGGAGCGATGTATTTAATAGGGAAGGTTTACATTGGTATGTTGTTCATTAATATTTATTTTAATCTTCTTTGAAATGTTGCAACATGTGATACAAAATAAAAACATTCATGTTAATACTACTAGATAGGGGGGAGAGAGACAACACAACCAATGTGCTGTAATGTCATAACACCTCACTATGTCATAATACCCCATTGTGATGTCAAAATAACCCACTATGATGTCATAATACCCCATGGAGATATCAAAATACACCACTATGATGTCATAATACCCCATTGTGATGTAAAAATACCTCACTATGATGTGATAATACCCCATTGTGATGTCAACATAACCCACTATGATGTCACAATACCCCATTGTGATGTTATATTACTCCATTGTGATATCATGATACCCCACTATGATGTCATAATACCCCATTATGGGATGTCAAAATAACCCACTATGATGTCACAATAACCCATTGTGATGTGTTATTTCTCCATGGTGATATCATGATACCCCACTATGATGTCATTGTAATGTCATAATACCCCATTGTAATGTCATAATACCCCTTCTGATGTCATGATACCCCACTATGATGTTATAATATCCCATTGTGATGTCAAAATAACCCACTGTGATATCAAAATGCTCAACTGTGATGTCATCATTCCCCACTGTGATGTCATAATACCCCCTTATGATGCCATCTTTCACCACTGTGATGTCATAATACCCCATTGTAATGTCATAACACCCCATTGTAATGTCATAACACCCTATTGGAATGTCATAATACCCCGCTGTGGTACGGAGACAAACACACTCAGGAGGCGATGACAGATGCTACAAGGCAATCATAAGGTAAGATCAACACACTCACCCGCAGGTGACACAGATCTTCCCCTCTACCTGCCTCCATTTCCTCCTGATTAGACTACTCAGCCTTCTTCCATTGCTGTAATATCCAGATGAAGACACTGTTCTCCCATTCTCCAGGATGTCACCTCATAGTGACACAGAGATAATGACGACATGGATTATGTCCAGGGACTGAAAATACAATAAAAAGCAAAAGAGCATGTCATATAGATTGCAAGCTCTGCAGTCTAGAGCATATTCTGACTACACAATGGATCACAAAAGTAACCATGTCATTAAAATAGGGCAGTGCTCTCCAACTCCAGTCCTCAGGGCCACCAACAGGTCATGTTTTCAGGATTTCCTTAGTATTGCACAGGTGATAATTGAATTACCTGCACATGTACAATGCTAAGGAAATCCTAAAAACATGACCTGTTGGTGGCCCTGAGGACTGGAGTTGGAGGACACTGGAACAGAGGGTTAAGAAGGTTTTTCTGGACAATACCAACATTTTTGCTTTAACTGTATCCCATAGAACTGCTTACCATGGCACACATCTGACCAATCACTTATCTCCATTGAGTCTAATGAAAAATGAAAAGGGTAATTGGCTTGTTACAGGTTAAACTATCAAACCCTATTGAAATTAGGACCTTTGTGTGCAATATTAGCAGCTGAGGTTAACTTCCAATTAAATATGAGAGGCAAATATTCTGTACAGCTGGAGGGTGGGCTAATAATGACAAGTTCTAAGGAGGAGCAAAGTCCAAAATGCAGGAATATTGACATTCATGGAAAATTCAGCTTGTCTGGATCTCTACTGCCCTCTGGTGTAGATAAAGGGAATTACACCTACTGCACCAGCCACACCACATTCCATGTAAATCTACATTCCGTTCAGCAATATCTGTTTCTGGGAAATCTGCTTGACAACATGACTACAACAATTCTCATAGAGGCGCTCAAACAACAGTTCCGGATTCCAGAATGGTAAATCTGCAGCAATAGATGTTACATAAATTTATTTTTGAACAACGCTCAGAAAGCTTGCTCGCTCATTTCTTTTGAGCACATACAAGTGCATCTCAATAACTTACAATATCATCAAAAGTTAACTTATTTCAGTAATTCAATACAAAAAGTGAAGCGCATATATTACATAGAGTCATTACACACAGAGGGATCTATTTCAAGTGTTTATTTCTGTAAATGTTGATGATTATGACTTACAGTCAATGAGAACCCCAAATTCATTATCTCGGAAAATTAGATTAGCACAAAACACCTGCAAAGGCTTGCTAAGCTTTTTACATGGTCCCTTAGTCTGGCTCAGTAGGCTACATAACCATGGGGAAGACTGCTGACTAGATGTCCAGAAGGCAGTCATTGACACACTCCACAAGGAGGGTAAGCCACAAAACGTCATTGCTAAAGAAGCTGACTGTTCACAGAGTACTGTATCCAAGTATATTATTGGAGCGTTGAGTGGAAGGAAACGGTGTGGTAGAAAGAGGTGCACAAGAAGCCGGGATAACCGCAGCCTTGAAATTGTTAAGAAAAGGCCATTCAAAAATGTGGGGAGATTCCCAAGGAGTGGACACTGCTGGAGTCAGCGATTCAAGAGCCACCACACACTCTTTGAAAGGAGCTGCACCATGCAACTCTATCCAATGTATAATGATCATACACTGCACACAAGCTCCTATCAAAAGAATAGCAGCTGTTCTGCAGTATCCGAAAGCGGCCACTACTTACTGAATGGAGTTGGGCTTTGCAGCTCCGCTCCTAGAGTATACAGCCGGCAGCTGCAAGAGCAATAACAGCTGAACAACGTGGGTGCCGAGTGTCAGATCCGCAGGAGGTGATATGAGTATTGAACATGTCAGCAATTTCTATTTAAATATATTTCTGAAGGTGTTATTGACATGAATTTCTCACTAGATGTCGGTTACAACCCATCCAATTCACACTGACAAAGAAATCAAACCATAGATGTCCATAAATTAAGTTATGTGAAAAAAACGAGAAATGACACAGGGAAAAAGTATTGAACACATGAAAAAAAGAGATAAAAAAGCCCATGGAAAGTCATGACACCGGCTGAAATGTATCAGTAATTAGGAAGTAACCCTGCCACTAAGTGAAAAATAATATCAGCTGATTCAAATGATGGCCTATAAAAAGGAATCTCATTAGCAAGGTGTCACACAAGAAACATCTCATGATGGGTAAAACCAGTGAGCTCAAGACCATCGCAACCTTACCGTTGCCAAACACACTGATGACATTGATCACAGAAGAATTTCTAAACTACAGAAGACTCCAGTGAGTAATGCTGGGACCATAATTCAGAAAATGGAATGGAAAAGAACATCATTTCACCATAAACCTGACAGAACCAGGGCCTCCCCGCAAGATTTCAGACAGAGGAGTGAAAAGAATTGGAAGAGTTGCCTATACCATAGCGGCATCGCTGTGTGTGTGGCACCCCTGGGTCAAAGTGCCACAGTGTCATCACTGCCCCCAGGTGGCGGTGTCACAAGAGAGCAGCAAAAGGGTATTTTCATCAGGCAACACACACACAACACTCACACCTCCAGGCCAGGAGGGGGAGACCAAGCCCGAGTTCAGGGTGAGCTCTCCTACATATTCTAGTCTGGGGAGGAGCTAGTCAGTTCAGTTCCTGGGAGAACTGTGAAGAGGACCTGGGTGTAAAAGAGCTATGCTAAGCTCATCCCAAGGTCACTAACTATTTTCCAGGCCTAAGGTTAGGGTCTGAGGAGAGAAGCAGGAACACACCTGGGAGGCTGAGCAACCCTGTGCTCACCCCAGAGGAAAAGTGCAGAGTCCTGGCAGTCAGTACTGGAAAGTGGGGATTCCAAATTCTCCAGCCACACTGCACCGGAGGCACAGCAACACCGTGAGAGTTCAGCAGCATACACTCGAGATCAGGGTAGAGAAAGTTGCCTGTCATACCGGTACCTCACAGGAAGAGACAGGGCCGGCAGCCTAGCTTATGCAACTGCAGGAGCCAAATTACAAGCACAGTAAGGGAGCCAAAGACCCGGCCAGATGGGAAGAAACGCCGAGTTGCTCTCAAAAGACCTGTGGACAGGTCCATCTAACATCTGCTCCAGTAAAGGACTGAGAAAACTACAAAACAGTGAGTCTGCCTATTCCTTGTGCCCGCCGTCCTGCATTTGACTAACCCAGGGTTGTACGGGCACTCGGGTGTCTGGGCCTTGCTTTGGTTGGGATGTCACTGGTGGCCTGCCCAGACCCGTGGCCCTGGTGATCAACTGGGAAAGGAGTTGGGGAATGGTAATAAAGAGTTTAAAAGTTTGTCGTGATGCCACCTACAGATTCTGGTGATGGGCACCTGTTCCGTTTCAGACCTCGGGAGACAATGGTATTGCTGATTGGATGTTGCAGCTCCCTGCAGGTGTAGCGGAGCCTTTGGGGCAGGGATGCACCTGTAATGGTGGTGCTGGAGAAACGGAATGAACTGCTGAGCAGTGCAGCAGATGAACAGACACACAGAGGCTTTGTCACTCTACACGGGTACTTTACTCTGTAAACCAGTTCAGATGGCAGTTCAGGTTACAGCACAAACTGTCTATAATCAGGTAGCTGGTCAGGTATTCACAGAGGGTTGCAAGGTCATTCACCAGATCCCGTAGTGTACTTTTGTCGGGCCCCTCGGGACGGGGGTACTCGGTACCGGACCGGATGGTGCCGGGGAAGTCACGGGTGGCTTGGTCCGGACCGTGTCCCAGGCTCGGCAATAAAAGGGGATTATTTACAGGGGAAATGTCGCTCGTGACGCCACTCACTTGATGCGGCCAGTGATGAGGGCCGCCGCTGCTACAGAACCTCCGGGGGTGATGGAGTGGCAGCGGAGATGTTATAGTTCCAGTGGGAAGAACTGTATCCCCCGGGGCAGTGATGGTATAGTCTATAAGGGGTATAGATGGTGGAGACGGGGTTAAAGGACACACACTCACGTTTGGTAGACACTGGTGCAATTCTCCTTCTCTCCTGAGGCTGCAGAGCTGACAGGCTTGTAGCAGGGGGATGCTCTCTGTGCTGAATGTGGAGCAGAGGTCGCAATCAATACACAGACTCACAGTTTTGCTGTTTTCCAAAGCTTTACTGCTGATGTTATTGCAGATTATAGTCCACGGAGTCTGTAATGGGGCTGAGCTCTCTTCCCACCCTGTCCGGGGTCGTCAGCTTCCTCGTGCTGCACTGTGTGTGTGTCCTGGCTGCTGCTATTAGCTGAGCTGCTGGGACTTCTCACGTCTCTCTCTCTGTGTTCTGCTGGTACCACTTGGCTAGGCAACTTGAGTCCTCTGTGCTGTGCTGACCCCTCCGTGTTGCTTTGCACTGGTACTAGGGGCATCTAGAAATCCCACTGTTCCTGGATTCACTGTGCTGTGGGTGCCAGACACAGTAGCGGATCCGGTGTCCGTTCTGTGCGTTCTTCTGGGTCGAGTGAAGGTATCACTCCAGCTCCCAGACGTGTTCCTCTGTCTGTAGTTCTCCTGTTCCTCTGACCCTCACTAGGTCTGCACTAAGTTCTGCACTAACTCGTGCTCTTCACAGCCCTGCTCCGAGCTGAACTGAGCTCTCCCTCATGAGCAAGAGTATATAAGGAAGCAGGTTGTGCTCCCCCTCCTGGCCCAGAGGTGCTAGTGTCTGTCAGTGTGTAGTGGGGAGAGAACCCATGTGATGTTATTGTGGCACATTAACCCATGGGGTGCCACATTTTCTCTTAGCAATCCTGTGTCCTGCTGCTAAAACCTGCCCTGGCACAGCCCTCTTGCATACCAGGCCCCTTGGGGTGCTGTGAGATTCCCTTCTTCTCCCTCTCTTTCTCTCTGATGGGGCTCAACCTTTGGTGTGTGATCCTGGCGAGGCTGCACTTTGTAGACAGGATGTCAGGATTGGTGAACTGACCTGTGACGACTGATGTAGACGGCTCAGGGGCTGAACACCCTGCACCGTATCCTCGGAGCCGGTACTCCGTTAGATGGACCAGGGTTCCCCCAGAGTATGTGAGCTCTGATATGGGGTTCCCTCTTTCTTTTCCCGGGCCGCCTCTTCTCTCTAGCCCCCCTCCCTGGGAGTCTCCTTCTCTCTCTCGGCGGCTCCCCTCTCCTTCACTCCTCAATGCAAACTAGAACTCCACTGTCTGACTTCCCTCCTCCAATGGGAATGGGACTACCGGTCTACCCGGGGTTAAGTGTGGGAGTGCTGGGGATGGGATCCACTTGCAAACCCTACTCTCCCCTGTGACAGGAATAATTGAACACTCATTTGTGGGTGCAGTACCCCTACTGTGGTGCACTGACCAGTGGGGCGCCACACATCCAACACATAGACTATTTACACTGCCCCGGGGATTGGCTTTACCCATGGAGAGCCGTTCCATCCCAACTGCCCGTCCATCACCCCGAAGTTCTGCAGCAGCGGTGGCCATCCCTAGCCACACACCACAGTTGGCGTCACGAAAACTCCCCTGCATATAACCCCTTTTTCAACTGAAACGCAGGGCACAGAACCGGGTCACGAACCCCGTGACTTCCTCCAGAGACAGCAGCAGCTAGGCCACGTCCTGAGTACCCCATCACCGTGGTGGCGCCCAATATGCATAATCACCATACCATTGTGGCATCGCCGGGTGAATTATCCCTGTACCATGGCGGCATCGCTGTGTGCATTATTCCTGTACCATGGTGGCCTCGCCGGATGCATTATCCCTGTACCATGATGGCATCACTGTGTGCATTATTCCGGTACCATGGCTGCATTACTGTGTGCATTATCCCTGTACCATAGTGGCATCGCTGTGTGTATTATCCCGGTACCATGACTGCATTAATGTGTGCATTGTCACTGTACCATAGTGGCATCGCTGTGTGCATTATCCCTGTACCATGGCGGCATTGCTGGGGTGCATTATCCCTGTACCATGGCGGCATCGCTGGGGTGCATTATCCCTGTACCATGGCGGCATTGCTGGGGTGCATTATCCCTGTACCATGGCGGCATTGCTGGGGTGCATTATCCCTGTACCATGGCGGCATTGCTGGGGTGCATTATCCCTGTACCATGGCGGCATTGCTGGGGTGCATTATCCCTGTACCATGGTGGCATTGCTGGGGTGCATTATCCCTGTACCATGACGGCATCACTGTGTGCATTATCCCTGTACCATGGTGGCATTGCTGTGTGCATTATCCCTGTACCATGGTGGCATTGACAGGTGCATTATCCCTGTACCATGGCGGCATTGCCGGGTGCATTATCCCTGTACCATGGTGGCAATGCTGTGAGCATTATCCCTGTACCATGGCGGCATTGCCGGGTGCATTATCCCTGTACCATGGTGGCATTGCTGGGGTGCATTATCCCTGTACCATGGTGGCATTGCTGGGGTGCATTATCCCTGTACCATGGCTGCATTACTGTGTGCATTATCCCTGTACTATGGTGGCATTGCTATGTGCATTATCCCTGTACCATGACGGCATCACTGTGTACATTATCCCTGTACCATGGTGGCATTGCTGTGTGCATTATCCCTGTACCATGGTGGCATTGCTGTGTGCATTATCCCTGTACCATGGCGGCATCGCTGTGTGCATTATCCCTGTACCATGGCGGCATCGCTGTGTGCATTATCCCTGTACCATGGCGGCATTGCCGGGTGCATTATCCCTGTACCATGGCGGCATTGCCAGGTGCATTATCCCTGTACCATGATGGCATCACTGTGTGCATTATCCCAGTACCATGGCTGCATTACTGTGTGCATTATCACTGTACCATAGTGGCATTGCTGTGTGCATTATCCCTGTACTATGGCGGCATTGCTGTGGGCATTATCCCTGTACCATGGTGGCATTGCTGTGTGCATTATCCCTGTACTATGTCGGCATTGCTGTGTGCATTATCCCTGTACCATGGTGGCATTGCTGTGTGCATTATCCCTGTACCATGGTGGCATTGCTGTGTGCATTATCCCTTTATTATGGCGGCATTGCCGGGTGCCTTATCCCTGTACCATGGTGGCATTGCCGGGTGCCTTATCCCTGTACCATCGCTGCATTACTGTGTGCATTATCCCTGTACCATGGTGGCATTGCTGTGTGCATTATCCCTGTACCATGGTGGCATTGCTGTGTGCATTATCCCTGTACCATGGCGGCATTGCTGGGGTGCATTATCCCTGTATTATGACGGCATTCCCGGGTGCCTTATCCCTGTACCATGGTGGAATTGCCGGGTGCCTTATCCCTGTACCATCGCTGCATTACTGTGTGCATTACCCTGTATCATGACGGCATCACTGTGTGCATTACCCTGTATAATGACGGCATCGCTGTGTGCATTATCCCTGTACCATGGTGGCATTGCCGGGTGCATTATCCCTGTACCATGGTGGAATTGCCGGGTGCATTATCCCTGTACCATGGCGGCATTGCCGGGTGCATTATCCCTGTACCATGATGGCATCACTGTTTGCATTATCCCAGTACCATGGCTGCATTACTGTGTGCATTATCACTGTACCATAGTGGCATTGCTGTGTGCATTATCACTGTACCATAGTGGCATTGCTGTGTGCATTATCCCTGTACCATGGTGGCATTGCTGGGGTGCATTATCCCTGTACCATGGTGGCATTGCTGGGGTGCATTATCCCTGTACCATGGCTGCATTACTGTGTGCATTATCCCTGTACTATGGTGGCATTGCTATGTGCATTATCCCTGTACCATGGTTGCATTGCTGTGTGCATTATCCCTGTACCATGGTGGCATTGCCGGGTGCATTATCCCTGTATCATGGCGGCATTGCCGGGTGCATTATCCCTGTACCATGGTGGCATCGCTGTGTGCATTATCCCTGTACCATGGTGGCATCGCTGTGTGCATTGTCACTGTACCATGGCTTCATTACAGTGTGCATTATCCCTGTACCATGGTGGCATTGCCGGGTGCATTATTCCTGTACCATGGTGGCATTGCTATGTGCATTATCCCTGTACCATGGCGGCATTGCCGGGTGCATTATCCCTGTACCATGGCGGCATCGCTGTGTGCATTATCCCTGTACCATGGCGGCATCGCCAGGTGCATTATTCCTGTACCATGGGGCATCGCTGTGTGCATTATCCCTGTACCATAGTGGCATTGCTGTGTGCATTATCCCTGTACCATGGTGGCATTGCTGGGGTGCATTATCCCTGTACCATGGTGGCATTGCTGGGTGCATTATCCCTGTACCATGGCTGCATTACTGTGTGCATTATCCCTGTACTATAGTGGCATTGCTATGTGCATTATCCCTGTACCATGACGGCATAACTGTGTGCATTATCCCTGTACCTATGGTTGCATTGCTGTGTGCATTATCCCTGTACCATGGTGGCATTGCGGTGCATTATCCCTGTACCATGGCGGCATTGCCGGTGCATTATCCCTGTACCATGGTGGCATCGCTGTGTGCATTATCCCTGTACCATGGTGGCATCGCTGTGTGCATTTCACTGTACCATGGCTTCATTACAGTGTGCATTATCCCTGTACCTTGGCGGCATTGCGGTTGCATTATTCCTGTACCATGGTGGCATTGCTATGTGCATTATCCCTGTACCATGGCGGCATTGCCGGGTGCATTATTCCCTGTACCATGGGGCATCGCTGTGTGCATTATCCCTGTACCATGGCGGCATCGCCGGGTGCATTATCCCTGTACCATGGCGGCATCGCTGTGTGCATTATCCCTGTACCATGGTGGCATTGCCGGGTGCATTATCCCTGTACCATGGTGGCATTGCTGTGTGCATTATCCCTGTACCATGGTGGCATTGCCGGGTGCATTATCCCTGTACCATGGTGGCATTGCGGGTGCATTATCCCTGTACCATGGTGGCATTGCCGGGTGCATTATCACTGTACCATGGTGGCATTGCCGGTGCTTTTGTACTGCTGGTGCATTATCCCTGTACCATGGTGGCATTGCTGGGCATTATCCTGTACCATGGTGGCATTGCGGGTGCATTATCCCTGTACCATGTGGCATTGCTGTGTGCATTATCCCTGTACCATGGTGGCATTGCGGTGCATTATCCCTGTACCATGGTGGCATTGCTGTGTGCATTATCCCTGTACCATGGTGGCATTGCCGGGTGCATTATCCTGTACATGTGCATTCGGTGCATTATCCCTGTACCATGGTGGCATTGCCGGTGCATTATCCTGTACCATGTGGCATTGCCGGTGCATTATCCCTGTACCATGGTGGCATTGCTGTGTGCATTATCCCTGTACCATGGTGGCATTGCCGGGTGCATTATCCCTGTACCATGTGCATTCTGTGTGCATTATCCTGTACCATGGTGGCATGCGGTGCATTATCCTGTACCATGGTGCATTGCCGGTGCATTATCCCTGTACCATGTGCATTCCGTGTGCATTATCCCTGTACATGGCGGCATTGCGTGTGCATTATCCCTGTACCATGTGGCATTGCTGTGCATATCCCTGTACCATGGTGGCATTGCCGGTGCATTATCCCTGTCATGGTGGCATTGCCGGGTGCATTATCCTGTACCATGGCATTCGGGTGCATTATCCCTGTACCATGGTGGCATTGCGGGTGCATTATCCCTGTACCATGGTGGCATTGCTGTGTGCATTATCCCTGTACCATGGTGGCATGCCGGTGATTATCCTGTACACCTTTGTGGCATTCTGATTATCCCTGTACCATGGTGGCATTGCTGTGTGCATTATCCTGTACCATGGTGGCATTGCGGTGCATTATCCCGTACCATGGTGCATTCTGGTGCATTATCCCTGTACCATGGTGGCATTGCTGGTGCATTATCCTGTACCATGGTGGCATTGCGGTGCATTATCCCTGTACCATGGTGGCATTGCGGTGCATTATCCTGTACCATGGTCGCATTGCCGGGTGCATTATCCCTGTACCATGGTGCATTGCCGGGTGCATTATCCCTGTACCATGGTGGCATTGCTGGTGCATTATCCCTGTACCATGGTGCGGCATTGCGGGGGGTGCATTATCCCTGTACCATGGTGGCATTGCCGGTGCATTATCCTGTACCATGGTCGCATTGCGGTGCATTCTGTACCATGGGGCATTGCGTGCATTATCCTGTACCATGGTGCATTGCGGGTGCATTATCCCTGTACCATGGTGGCATTGCCGGGTGCATTATCCCTGTACCATGGTGCATTGCCGGGTGCATTATCCTGTACCATGGTGGCATTGCGGTGCATTATCCCTGTACCATGGTGCATTGCCGGGGTGCATTATCCCTGTACCATGGTGGCATTGCTGTGTGCATTATCCCTGTACCATGGTGGCATTGCCGGGTGCATTATCCCTGTACCATGGTGGCATTGCTGTGTGCATTATCCCTGTACCATGGTGGCATTGCCGGGTGCATTATCCCTGTACCATGGTGGCATTGCTGGGTGCATTATCCCTGTACCATGGTGGCATTGCCGGGTGCATTATCACTGTACCATGGTGGCATTGCCGGGGTGCATTATCCCTGTACCATGGTGGCATTGCCGGGTGCATTATCACTGTACCATGGTCGCATTGCCGGGTGCATTATCACTGTACCATGGTCGCATTGCCGGGGTGCATTATCCCTGTACCATGGTGGCATTGCCGGGTGCATTATCCCTGTACCATGGTCGCATTGCCGGGGTGCATTATCCCTGTACCATGGTGGCATTGCCGGGTGCATTATCACTGTACCACAGTACCATGGTCGCATTGCCGGGGTGCATTATCCCTGTACCATGGTGGCATTGCCGGGTGCATTATCCCTGTACCATGGTGGCATTGCTGTGTGCATTATCCCTGTACCATGGTGGCATTGCCGGGTGCATTATCCCTGTACCATGGTGGCATTGCCGGGTGCATTATCCCTGTACCATGGTGGCATTTCTGGGTGCATTATCACTGTACCATGGTGGCATTGCCGGGTGCATTATCACTGTACCATGGTCGCATTGCCGGGTGCATTATCCCTGTACCATGGTGGCATTGCTGTGTGCATTATCCCTGTACCATGGTGGCATTGCCGGGTGCATTATTCCTGTACCATGGTGGCATTGCTGTGTGCATTATCCCTGTACCATGGTGGCATTGCCGGGTGCATTATCCCTGTACCATGGTGGCATTGCTGGGTGCATTATCCCTGTACCATGGTGGCATTGCCGGGTGCATTATCACTGTACCATGGTGGCATTGCCGGGGTGCATTATCCCTGTACCATGGTGGCATTGCCGGGTGCATTATCACTGTACCATGGTCGCATTGCCGGGTGCATTATCCCTGTACCATGGTGGCATTGCTGTGTGCATTATCCCTGTACCATGGTGGCATTGCCGGGTGCATTATCCCTGTACCATGGTGGCATTGCTGTGTGCATTATCCCTGTACCATGGTGGCATTGCCGGGTGCATTATCCCTGTATCATGGTGGCATTGCTGTGTGCATTATCCCTGTACCATGGTGGCATTGCCGGGTGCATTATCCCTGTACCATGGTGGCATTGCTGTGTGCATTATCCCTGTACCATGGTGGCATTGCCGGGTGCATTATCCCTGTACCATGGTGGCATTGCTGTGTGCATTATCCCTGTACCATGGTGGCATTGCCGGGTGCATTATCCCTGTACCATGGTGGCATTGCTGTGTGCATTATCCCTGTACCATGGTGGCATTGCCGGGTGCATTATCACTGTACCATGGTCGCATTGCCGGGTGCATTATCCCTGTACCATGGTGGCATTGCCGGGTGCATTATCACTGTACCATGGTGGCATTGCTGTGTGCATTATCCCTGTACCATGGTGGCATTGCTGTGTGCATTATCCCTGTACCATGGTGGCATTGCCGGGTGCATTATCCCTGTACCATGGTGGCATTGCTGTGTGCATTATCCCTGTACCATGGTGGCATTGCCGGGTGCATTATCACTGTACCATGGTCGCATTGCCGGGTGCATTATCCCTGTACCATGGTGGCATTGCCGGGTGCATTATCACTGTACCATGGTGGCATTGCTGTGTGCATTATCACTGTACCATGGTGGCATTGCTGTGTGCATTATCCCTGTACCATGGTGGCATTGCTGTGTGCATTATCACTGTACCATGGTGGCATTGCTGGGTGCATTATCCCTGTACCATGGTGGCATTGCTGGGTGCATTATCACTGTACCATGGTGGCATTGCCGGGTGCATTATCACTGTACCATGGTCGCATTGCCGGGTGCATTATCCCTGTACCATGGTGGCATTGCTGTGTGCATTATCCCTGTACCATGGTGGCATTGCCGGGTGCATTATCCCTGTACCATGGTCGCATTGCCGGGTGCATTATCCCTGTACCATGGTGGCATTGCTGTGTGCATTATCCCTGTACCATGGTGGCATTGCTGTGTGCATTATCACTGTACCATGGTCGCATTGCCGGGTGCATTATCACTGTACCATGGTGGCATTGCTGGGTGCATTATCCCTGTACCATGGTGGCATCACTGTGTGCATTACCCTGTATCATGACGGCATCACTGTGTGCATTATCCCAGTCCCAGTTTTGCTATGGGGCCGCACTAGTTACACCCCTGCATTGATGGAATATTCTAGCACTATGTCTAACCTGTATAGTAGGCAGAGGCTCCTATATTTGGCTATATATGGTAGGTGAGACGTCAGTGCTCCCGTATATACGGTACAGGGCTGATCTGCACCTTCAGGCTGCTGCTACCTGTCAGGGTGTCAGTGATACATCGTAGCAAAGAGCAATGAGGGCCGCGCATGCGCAGTGCTGCAGGGCAGGACAGGAAGAGCCGGTAGCTGTGTCCTATGTCGGGTGTGTGGGGCGCGGGAGCCTTCATCATCCTCATCCTCACAGCCATATACCTGTACGAGGACTCAGAGCCCGAGGAGCTGCCAAGGTAGTAACCCCCTCACAACCACACCCCTTCACATTAACCCCCTCAGCAGCACACTCCTACACTGTAACCCCCTCACCACCACACCCCCTACACATTAACCCCCTCAGCAACACACTCCCTACACATTAACCCCCTCTCACCCTCCCCCCACACATTAACCCACTCAGCAGCACACTTCTACACTTTAACCCCCTCAGCACCACACCCCTTCACATTAACCCCCTCACTACCACACCCCCTTCACATTAACCCCCTCACTACCACCCCCTTCACATTAACCCCCTCATCACCACACCCCTACACATTAACCCCACTCAGCATCACATCCCTACACATTAACCCTCTCTGCACTCTCTCCCCACACATTAACCCCCTCAGCACCACACCCTTACATATTAACCCTCTTAGCATTCTGCCCATTAACCCTCTCAGCTCACACCACACAGTCCTACACAATAACCCTTTCAGACCCCAGTGGGTCCATACAGTTATTGTCATTGTTTATATTAACCATTTCAGCATGCACTGATGGGTATTAACCTGCAATGTCTGCCTGCACCTAGACAGCTGACCACAGTCCCACAGTATACAGACCAGAAGAGGGCATGGCTGTGATGCATGAATATTCATTCCTTGGGGAGTGGGCAGCAGAGAACTCACTGTGATTGACAGATGGAATGAGTTTTATTTTGCACTTTACAGAGGATAGGAGGGAAGAATAAATAATGGAAATACATGAATAGAGAGAGGAATTAGAAAATGATGCCAGTTAGGCTGCCTTCACATTTGCGGACCCCTCCGCAGCGTTCTGCGGAGGGGAATCACCATGTGTGCGCAGCGGCCGCCAGCTCCTATCTTTATAATGGGAGCGCACGGTGCTGCGCTTGACTGCGCATGACCGTGCGCACCCGTTCACACCCTTATGTGATCTGTGCGCAGGCGGACGCCTGCGCACAAATCACACTCGCCCGCACCAGGGACGCAACATGTCGCGTCCCTGGTGCGGACGAGATTGTGTGATTTGTGCGCAGGCGTCCGCCTGCGCACAGATCACATATGGGTGTGAATGGGTGCGCACGGTCATGCGCAGTCAAGCGCAGCACCGTGCCCTCCTATTATAAAGATAGGAGCTCGCGGCCGCTGCGCACACATGGTGATTCCCCTCCGCAGAACGCTGCGGAGGGGTCCGCAAATGTGAACCCAGCCTTACATATGTATTGTTGACCTGGCAGATTCCCTTTACGTACACTAAGCACCTTCACTTATTCACAGTATTCTACACAGTTACAGTCTACAAGACACAGTCACCTGGTGAAGTAACACTCGGAACCACACAGCACACTGGGAATGGAATATAAACTCTCCATATATACAATGTATCCGTGTGTACATACACTGCCAGCAGGCAGTGGCGTAACGTGAAGCCCATGGGCCCCGATGAGAAAGCTCCAACGGGGCCCCCAATTATTACAAATCTTTAATAGCATTAGTCTCTTTCTATAGGCCAAAGGGACATTTGTGGCCCCCTAGGATCAAGGACCCGGGTGTGATTGCAACCCCTGCACCTGTTGTAGTTCCGCTCCTGTCAGCAGGGAAGGAACAGGAGAGAGGGGGGTCGGGGCATAGATCAAAATATAAGCTCCATTCTAGTCCCAATTCACACCATCACAGTCCACTACTTTGCTCCCTTATCTACTTATACTTAGGGGCATATATTCCACATTCAAAATGATTGAGCTGACCTTTACTGGATCCGCTCCATGCTGGGTTGTATAGTTCTATATGGTTGGAAACTAAAAGAAAGGAAAATTAACCCTCTCATGACAATGCAGATTTTGGCACAGCTAAGATTTTTCTCTTCTTATTACTCCACTAATTGAAGGGTTATTCACAAAACAACAAATTATCCCCTGTAGCCATAAAAGGGGATAAGTTACTGATCGCTGTGGGTTCGGCTACTAGAACCCCCAGAGATCCTTATAAGACAGTCCTGGAATCCCAGAGAAGCCATATCTTGAATCGAGCGAAGGTTGGGGGGACGCTCCATTCATTGTCTATGGGACTGCTAGAAATCGACGAGTTCTGTACTCCCACATCCCATGGACAATGGAGGGGAGATCAAGCATGCACGTTTTGTAAATGGTATGTCTATTTTCTTTTTGCAGGCCAAATAACAAATATAACAGGGACATATATAATTTTTTTGCGGATTAAACTCAAATAAAGCAGTGCAGCTCTTGGCTCCTCCAAATGTCTAATCTGTTTGAAGGACGGGAGAGAGAAGCCAGCACTGATTGGCTGCAGAGATCACGTGACGTAACAATGTAATGCCATCCCTGGGAGAGGCAAGGCTGACTGCTGGGTCGGTGCAGGCACTGGAGGCAAATAGAAGTGTTATTATTTTACAGGGGGGGGGGGATTGCTCGAGAAGTGGACAACCCCTTTAAACTTTAATGCACTTAGCTGAAGTAGATTTTCTGCAAATAAATACATCAGTAAAATCTGCTGTGTGTTCACAGCACAGGAACTTCGCCTGAGAAGAGGGTGCTGATGGTGAACCAGACTTACTATAACCCCAGAGACCCTGATCCCAGTGATGTCACTTAATGAGCTGCTTGCTGTCATTTTGATAACATTTACTGTTTTCTCTGCTACAGATTTAAGAGCTCATGAATACTTGAATAGTCCTCTAATGATGATCTCCAGCTGATAAAACTATGATTTTATCAAAACTACACTGAGCAACAAACTAAGTGACACATTGCTGGAATCAGTGTCTCTGTCTTTACATTATGCTGTTCTCAGATATGATGGCAAAAATCTGGTGACAGATTCCCTTTAAATCCATCTCACAGCTAATTTATTAACGGAAAGGTGTTGCTTTTTTATTTTTTTGGGGGAGGCAGGAGAGTCGCCCTTGATAAACACACCCGTATTAGGAGTTTACGCATGTACACAATACAGAGGGTGTTACACCATTGTACACTGTAACCTTACACAACTCGTCCCTCTCCGGCAGGACTGGATTTGCAGAGTCATGCTGGCGGCTGTCAGAAGCTCCCTGAGGTCAGTGCTTTGTATTATCCTGATCACAGACTCGCCCTCCTGAGGCTTCTTCTGTCCCCTGACCATATGATTGGGGAAAATCTACTAAATACAGAGTTACTGTATCTGCAACTCTTTATAAACCAGTAAATCCAGTAAAGGAGAAGCAAGGACTCTGATCATTAATTTTCAAAAAATAACAAATACTTTATTAGTGCAAAGATTCAGTACAAAAGCAGATGTATAAGTAGGAGTCATTACTTGATGCAGAGGAAACAAAGGCAAAACACTTGGCAAATGCAACCACAGCAATGTCACTGAGTGTGATACTGAAATATATCTAGAGAGAACAGCACAATGCAGACTTCCTAATACCTGTATATTTTATATATACATTATTTTATATCTGTAATGGAAAAACTATACTACGGTACTTATAGGATTATATCAAATTTCTTTACACTGATTCCAGATGACAATCAGATCTATGATGTCCGTTCAGTAAATTTCTGGCAGTGTTACGGTATATGAGTAAATAATTTTTATTAATATTGCGCCAACAAATTCCACAGTATGTATAGATATTAAAAACAATACAAAGTAACACACAGTTTAACAGATGTGGAGACAGATGATAAGATAGAGTAGATTCTGATTAATATGTAGAAAGAGGGAACAAGGAAGAGTTCAGTTAGGCCGGTTTCACACTAGCGTTTTACAACGCTGCCTATAGAGCCGGCCGAATGCGTGCGGCGCCGCATGCGTGGAGCGTCCCTATGGTTACCATGGGGACACATTGTGCCTGCGTTTGCTTGTGGTCACGGTCTCCCAGTGGACGCACAATAAATGCATCTTGTTGCATTTTTTTTGTGCGTACAAGAGAGCTTGTTTTGTACAGAAAGGTCCGTGAGCGCACAAAGCATGCATGTATTCTTATGGGAACTCGGTGCCATCCGCAGGCAAAGCAAGTGAACGCATGCGTTCCCATAGAGACTCATTAAAATCTGATTCTCTCTCCGGTCTCTCCTCTTTCATCCCACCTCCCGCCAGCCAGCAATGGATTCCTATGGAGACTAATTCTGTCAACGCATGTGGTTAATCACCGCTGAGGTGACAGAATTAACACTGCGTTTGCATCTGCAGACCATACACAGCAGATGTAAAGGCTAGTGTGAAAGCTGTCTTAGGCCCCTTTCACATCAGCGTTTTTTTCAAATCGCGGCAGATGCGGTGAAAAAACCGCATCTGCCGCGATTACCGCATACCGGCTGCACTTGCGGCACGGTTGCGGCAAGCCCCATACAATGTATAGGCGGCCTTGCGGCAAGTGCGGTGTTGGCACTTGCGGCAGGTGCGGCCGCACCTGCCGCAAGTGCCAAAACCGCACTTGCCACACCTGCCGTAAGGCCACCTATACATTGTATGGGGCTTGCCGCAACCGTGCCGCAAGTGCAGCCGGTATGCGGTAATCGCGGCAGATGCGGTTTTTTCACCACATCTGCCGCGATTTGAAAAAAACGCTGATGTGAAAGGGGCCTTAGACCCCATTCACATCTGCGCTTCAGTGTCAGTGGTATGATTTTCTAGCTCCACTGCTTCTGTCCAGAGAGGGGGAGGTTATCCTGGGTGAATGATCTTGAGACTCGTGCGGGTAACTCGCACGTCACTTGGACAGTGTGTTTCCAGCCTAAAGGCCGCTTCCACGCTAGGATATCGTTAATGATATTGTTGAAACGTCACGGATTTGTGATCATTCAAACGATATCGTTTGTGTGTCGTTGCGTGTAAACGAACGATGTAGGAAGGAAAAATCGTTGGAACGGTCATCACAAAAAAAAGATCCGGACCTCAAATCTATCGTCCGTCGTCCAATTAACGTTCTGGGAAGCAGCGACATCGTTCAGTGTGACGCCTTTTTGAACGATGTTGTTCATATTTCTATTCCTGATGCTGTTTTACATCATTCAAACGTTCTTCTCCAAATAGCTGGTGCGTTGCCAAATTTAAGATTGTTAACGATATCCTTGCGTGTGACAAGGATGTCGGAAGGATTGCGGTCACGTGACATAGCTAACGATCTCGTTCACCTATATCCTAGCGTGTGAAGCGGCCTTAAAGGAACGTTTTGTGTCAGATATGACCCCAAGACAGTGGGTGTGCTGCTAGGGAGATATGGTTGAGCCCCCTGACATTCATTTTGTTGCATGACTTCAAAGGGAGCTCCCACTGGTGGTATATGTGATGTGTCAGGTTTGTGCATGCTTTACATTAGGCGTTTTTGTACAATCATGCAGATTAAATGACATGCTACAATTGTATCAGCGGTGTAAAGAAATCTGATGTTTGTTTTCTCTGCACCATGCCATGACCCCAACATTTATGTCTGCTTTTATACTGAATCTTTGTACTAATAAAGTTTTTTTTTGTTTTTGTTTTTTTATAATTTATCATAAAGGTCTGTGCTTCTCCTATATTGGATTTATGACTCTTTATAATTTAATGGCTTTATTAACCTTTCTTTATAAACTAGAACAATTGGGTGAAAGCACCGCAGAGCTGGGGCTACTGTGCAGCAGAATTCTGGTGCAGTTTATGACAGTCGTTATATTCTGATATCCTCCTACCAATTACAGAAAGGGCCATACTCCAGGTCGCGTCTCACACAGTTGTACAAAACTTGTGCAAAATTAATAATAAACAATTTACATGCAGTTGTTAATAATCCATGTGAAATCTGCTGAGATTACAATGACGTGGCGGCTGCTACATGCGACCTTACCTAACTGATACAAGGACAGGTTCCAGCACCCGTTATCAGCAGCGTGCACAGGTCATAGTGCTACATGGGAGTGGTGCACATCCCACAGTGCTGCATGGGAGCGGTGCTGCATGGGAGCAGTGCACAGGCCACCGTGCTGCATGGGAGCGGCGCACAGGCCACCGTGCTGCATGGGAGCGGCGCACAGGCCACCGTGCTGCATGGGAGCGGCGCACAGGCCACCGTGCTGCATGGGAGCGGCGCACAGGCCACCGTGCTGCATGGGAGCGGCGCACAGGCCACCGTGCTGCATGGGAGCGGCGCACAGGCCACAGTGCTGCATGGGAGCGGCGCACAGGCCACAGTGCTGCATGGGAGAGGCGCACAGGCCACAGTGCTGCATGGGAGCGGTGCACATGTGCAAATACAGATGAAGGGCAGAGACACACTATGCGAGCTGCGTACGAGTATCTGGCATGCATCTTTCATGAGCCCCTGATTCTCTGAACAGGAGCATGGAGCTCCATGGAGACACAATCATCTCCATCCGATATTGATAACCTATTCTATTATAGACAACACCTTTAAATCTGACAGGCTACCTAGCACCTTTTAGTGCTCACCGCTAGCTGCATCGTGCAAAAAATGATGGCCAAAATGTGAATGACTACAACCTGAATTGTCTTGCACCATCATTAGAATCAAATCATAGATAATGGAATCAAATCTTAAAATTAGACAAAAGGCCATACCTTCTGGTATAAACCTCAGGTTTAAATATTTTTGCAGCATACGGTCTGACATTGTAAAGAGGCGGTGGAGGCGCTTTGTGTGCTACAGAAATGCTGGGCAGCCGTCCTGATCTAATAGTGTGGGTGTGACTATTAAGCTGGCAAGGTGCACTGTGTGGTATTATAACACTCATCTGCCATCCCCCTGGAGGATGATAGGTGTGGTACTGCTCAGGGTTTAGCACCTGTGTGATCTTCCTCGTGTAACATTTTGGCTTGTTGCATCCTGCTGGTCTCGACCTGCCCTTCTATCAGTAAGTCTGGAATGTTGCTGACATTAAGTGTACCTTTACATGTCGCAACATTGCATGCAATTTCACTTGCAACTTACTGGTTGCAGTGAAATCAAGGACACATTGTTCCATTTTGTTGCTGTGTATAAATGTAACAATGTGTCCATGATTTCACTGCAACCAGTAAGTTGCAAGTGAAATTGCATGCAATGTTGCGACGTGTAAAAGTACCCTAAAAGTTGATTTTAACCTGTTTTTTTGGGTTAGTTTGTAATCCTAGAGATGCATATATTTGCAAAGTTGCCTTATCTATTATATAATTGCGAATGGGTTTTTTGCCCCTTCTGAGTCCGCTCGCGCTGCGAGTCAGCGTGGTCATGTGGATACGCCCGAAGCATTGGCCGCGCAGCGGCCATTGCGAGCAGTTCTAAGGCGACTCGCTATGCCCGCGCAGCGGGCATGGCGAGTCGCCTTAGCAGCGCGAAGCATTGTCCGCGAAGCGGCCATTGCGAGTCAGAGACTCGCTCTTCTAGAATCCCGATGCATGTGCATCGGGCACCCAGCTAGTTATTTATATAATGGTAAATGCCCTTGAGCTGCAGTGGGCATAGCCTTTCCTATTTCAGCATGAACACATTGGGCGCTATTCATTATATATTTACACCTTGTCCCGTTTTTCTGTTTTCTTCTTGCCTCTTCGCACCTCGTTCTTCTAATAATTTGTACTTTTAAGTTCGTCATTATGGGCAGGATTTCGGCTTCCCAGATACTTTTGGACGATTTATCAATTGCAATGGTTTAAAAAGTTGCAAACCTTTTTGCGGCACTAATGAACTCCAGTTTCTGAGGGATTTACAGTTGTAGCCAAAATTATTGACACCCCTGCAATTCTGTCAGATAATACTCACTTTCTTCCTGAAAATGATTGCAATCACAAATTCTTTGGTATTATCTTTATTTAATTTGTCTTCAATGAAAAAACACAAAAAGAATTGTCCTAAAACCAAATTGGATATAATTCCACACCAAACATAAAAAGGGGGTGGACAAAAGTATTGGCACTGTTAGAAAAATCATGTGATGCTTCTCTAATTTGTGTAATTAACAGCACCTGTAACTTACCTGTGGCACCTAACAGGTGTTGGCAATAACTAAATCACACTTGCAGCCAGTTGACATGGATTAAGGTTGACTCAACCTCTGTCCTGTGTCCTTGTGTGTACCACATTGAACATGGAGAAAAGAAAGAAGACCAAAGAACTGTCTGAGGACTTGAGAAACCAAATTGTGAGGAAGCATGAGCAATCTCAAGGCTACAAGTCCATCTCCAAAGACCTGAATGTTCCTGTGTCTACCGTGCGCAGTGTCATCAAGAAGTTTAAAGCCCATGGCACTGTGGCTAACCTCCCTAGATGTGGACGGAAAAGAAAAATTGACAAGAGATTTCAACACAAGATTGTGCGAATGGTGGATAAAGAATCTCGACTAACATCCAAACAAGTTCAAGCTGCCCTGCAGTCCGAGGGTACAACAGTGTCATCCCGTACTATCCGTCGGCGTCTGAATGAAAAGGGACTGTATAGTAGGATACTCAGGAAGACCCCACTTCTTACCCCGAGACATAAAAAAGAGAGGCTGGAGTTTGCCAAAACTTACCTGAGAGAGCCTAAAACGTTTTGGAAGAATGTTCTCTGGTCAGATGAGATAAAAGTAGAGCTTTTTGGGCAAAGGCATCAACATAGAGTTTACAGGAGAAAAAAAAAGAGGCATTCAAAGAAAAGAACACGGTCCCTACAGTCAAACATGGCGGAGGTTCCCTGATGTTTTGGGGTTGCTTTGCTGCCTCTGGCACTGGACTGCTTGACCGTGTGCATGGCATTATGAAGTCTGAAGACTACTAACAAATTTTGCAGCATAATGTAGGGCCCAGTGTGAGAAAGCTGGGTCTCCATCAGAGGTCATGGGTCTTCCAGCAGGACAATGACCCAAAACATACTTCAAAAAGCACTAGAAAATGGTTTGCAAGAAAGCACTGGAGACTTCTAAAGTGGCCAGCAATGAGTCCAGACCTGAATCCCATAGAACACCTGTGGAGAGATCTAATAATGGCAGTTTGGAGAAGGCACCCTTCAAATATCAGGGACCTGGAGCAGTTTGCCAAAGAAGAATGGTCTAAAATTCCAGCAGAGCATTGTAAGAAACTCATTGATGGTTACCGGAAGCGATTGATCGCAGTTATTTTAGCTAAAAGTTGTGCAACCAAGTATTAGGCTAAGGGTGCCAATACTTTTACTGGCCCATTTTTGGAGTTTTGTGTGAAATGATCAATGTTTTGCTTTTTGCTTCATTCTCTTTTGTGTTTTTTCATTGAAGACAAATTAAATGAAGATAATAATACCAAAGAATTTGTGATTGCAATCATTTTCAGGAAGAAACTGAGTATTATCTGACAGAATTGCAGGGGTGTCAATACTTTTGGCCACAACTGTAAGTATGCCTGAAATTTGAGCAAATTTTGCACCATTTTGGCCAAGAAGGGGACGGGATTTGCATTAAAAAGGTACAGAAACGTTAAAGACAAAGTAATTGTTTTCATAATGTACAAATGCATTAATGAATATTACGAGAAAAAAAGAATGCGTAAATGATGAAGCCGGCTCATTGTGTTGTCTGAATCACTACCTGCAGGTTCTAAGGGGCAGTATTTTGAATTGTGGTGGGTGAATTCCAGCCGTGTTACCCCCTAGTTTAGTATAATGAGGGATATTCCAATAGCACTGCAGCCAGATGTGCATAGAATAAGGCCCATATTGCTTTATTTTAGTATTTGCTTAGTAAGCCCATGTACGGCAGCACCTGTGGATGATGTGGGTGTGGTTGTACAAGTAGGTGCTTGGCATAGTGCAGCGAGTGGGTGTTCTGAGAACAAACAGTGGATTACTTTGCTCATTTACTTGCAGCAGTGAACTTGTTGGTTTGCTCCTCTTAAAGGGATGTGCAGCGGGGAATTGGAAATTGTCGACTAGCTCTTGCCCTATTATTAGTGACTTCAATTTGGGCCGCATTCTATATATATACGGTGTATATATATATATTTGAAATCTAATGCCTGCCTATTCATCGGCAGCTGCTGTACCTCCTTCATGCTTTACACTGCAGCTCTGCTTCTCCAGATTTGCAATCAGTAAAAGCTCAGCAGAAAGTTGGTGCAAGGGGGCTTATTCATTGCAGAAGTGTGGAACTGAGCACTTTAATCCCCATTAACATGCACATGCACATGGTCGACCACCGCTCCATTAATTCTCTTATGTGACCTGCCAGAAACGTCAAGCACAGCACTCTCAGCCCCATAGAGAATGAATGAAGGTCGAGTATCTGCACTGATGCACCATTCAAATGGGTATACACGTGCCCCATTCTGCCGGTTGGTGCGATTGGACCCCACTGGCTTATAAGATATAGGGTGGCCCCAATCAACAATGAATCACCAGAGCATCCAAACCCTAGTTGAAAGACCGTGGCATGCAGGGGTTTACCTATAGTGAGTGTTGCACCAGGGGTGGACATATAAGGGGTACAATCTGTGCGGCCGCACAGGGGCCCAAGGGGTTTGGGGGGCCCATTTATATCTATAAAGCAGGTGGAATTATGCATATTTGATGAGCTCTTGGACTTCAGAGAGTCAATATATTGTTCTTACACAGGGGCCCTCTTCGGTCTGTCCCTAGTGTGCTGCACTTTGGCCCTGGAGTAAAGGGGGCCCACAAGAACCTTTTGGACCATACAAGAAGACCGGTACTATTAAAGACCACTGATGGTTATGGCCCTGATGGAAATTTTGCATTGGGACCCATAAGCTTGCCATGATACCACTGGTGGCTTGATCTTCCATTAGTTAGGTGCCCAGCTTAGTTTTTGCTCAGGGGCTTCCTCTGTAGACCCAGGTCACATCTGTCAGGATAGGGACCCCTTGTAGTTAGCTGGACGGGGGTCTGTATATTTGTTTGTCTTGATATCTGGGACCTTCCCTCTGCTTCTTTTATTTGGGCATGCTCGTATTATTCCAGGATTGTATTAGCACAAAGTGCCCCCAGAACGTTCTCCGCCAGCCGCAGAGTCCTGTCTGTTTATCCATTAGTCTGTAATTTGTTACTATAGCAGCAGAACGTTCCGGGCCCGATATTCCCCCGCGGGCCGCGGTTTATTTAGGAGAAACCTAACGCTTCATCATTTCCCTACTGAGCACAGGATGGCTAAAGACCTGAAGACGCTGCAAGAAGACTTCCGGCAGCTGAACAAGTCCTGCTTCATCCTCGGGGCGTCCGGAGAAACGGGAAAGAACTTCTCAAGCAGATCATAGAGGGTCGGCTCTTCAGTAAAGTCACCATCATCGGGCGCCGGAAGCTAAACTTCGAGGACGAGGCTTATAAAGATGTGGTGGGTGAAGATATATAATGTTTTCTATGAATTTATAGAACACACTACAGTCAACGATAGGAACCAAGAGAGCAGCGGGAGCAAAGTGTGCTGCTCATGTGGGGGGACAGTGACCTGTTAACTGAGGGGACAGATAGAAACGACAGGAGATCACAGGCAGAGGGCTACATCGAGGAAGGGGCAGGGTTTCACAGCAGCACAGAGTATTTGAGGAGACGTGTTTTCTTTGCACGGCGACGTGACCTGTCCACTGAGGACATCAGTAAGGACAGGGCGAATGTAGACAAGTGGCAGATCGAAGGCTTGAAAGTGACCTAGTAGAAGGTGCAGTCTCCCAGCAGCACAGAGTATTTCAGAGGAGAGTGCTGATCTTGTGGCAGGTGAAAGACAGAGTATACTCAGCGAAAGGAACAATTCCTAGCACCAGAGGGTCAGGAGACCAGTGTAGAGAGGAAGGTGCTGGTGTTGTGGGAGCTTGCAGACTGAGAGTTATTTAGTGGAAGGAGCATGGATCTGCACAGCAGCACAGAGATTTCAGGAAAGAAAAGTGCTGACCTTGCAGGAGCTCACGGACTAAAGGCCCTGTCACACACTACGATATCGTTAAGATATAGTTGCAACGTCAACGGTTTTGTGACGTTGCAGCGACGTTAAACATGTTGCATGTGACACGTATCAATGACCAACGATAAGTTCGTTGATCATGCAAGAATGGCCAGGACTATTATGTTATCGTTGGTCTCCGCTGGGCGGCCAGCATCGGCGTGGTGACAGCGGGAGACAACGATGAACGACCTCCCAGCGCTGCACAGTACACGCTGGAGGCTGGCAATCAGGGTAAACATCGGGTAACTAAGCGCTGTGCTCACTTAGTAACCTGATGTGTACCTTGGATACCAGCTTGCTCGCTGGTCTGATTGCTGATGAGTCTGCCTTGTGACAGCTCACCAGCGATCAGCTAACGATGTCCCAGCGACCACATCGTTGGTCGGATCGCTGGGACATCGTACTGTGTAACGGGCCTTAAGAGTTATATAGCCAAAGCAGCAGAATCCCAGCAGCACAGAGTATTTCAGGAGGTGCGTGTACTGATCTTGTGGGGGGCAATGAGTGGACCACTTATGTGGTTACATATTATATCTATTTATGTGCCTATTTTGTTTGTTATAAATGGAGAGCCCTGTCCTGATGTTACGACTGATGTATATACAGGAGCATCTCAATGAATTAGAATATCATCAAAAAGATAATTTATTTCAGTAATTTAATACATAAAAGTGAAACACAATTATATAGAGTGATTACACACAGAGTGATCTATTTCATGTCTTTATTATTTCTGTTATGATTATGGGTTAAGCAATGCAAAGCATATTAGTAAAGTAGGGAGGATGAAGGGACTGAGAGATAAAATTTGACCTAAATAGGTATCAGAGGCTTCACCTTGTGTGGATTGTCAGAGTCACAACCACTATAAAAGGAGATCAGGCTACTGCAGTCCCAGCATGGTGCATATAGAGTAGAGGATGAAGGGTTAAACACTGCGCTGCCGTATTCCACAGACATCAAAGGGTAATGTAATATTGATTTATTACTCAACGCATTTCTGGGGCTCCAGAACACTGTGAAACATGGCAATGTGATATTGATTTGTTCTGAGGAAGGGGCCAGGGAGCCTGAAACGCGCTAACTAATCAATATTATATTCATCCTTTGATGTCTGGTGGAATATGGCAGCACGGTTTTTAACCCTTCTCCTCCCTACTTTAATTTTCTGAGATAATGACCTTTGGGTTTTCATTGGCTGTAAGCCATAATCATCAACATTAACAGGAACTAAACACATGGAAATAGATCACATCTGTGTGTAATGACTCTATTAATATATGTGCTTCACTTTATGTATTGAACTTTCTAAAATAAATTAACTTTTTGATGATTTCTAATTAATTGAGATGCACACATATAGTTATACTCTTGTTGCTCTCTATGTACCCGCAGGCTCATGCTGACCATCTTTCTCTTTTCTTGGATTTGTCTAGAGGCAGGAGGTGGTTGATTTTGAGAAGTTAGATGAGCATTCGTCTGCATTTCAGGAACATGATGTAGGATTTTGCTGCCTTGGAACCACAAAAGGCAAATCTGGGGAGGTGAGTACCATACCAAAATCCAGAATTATTCTTCAGACTGTTCTCATCTAATGGGAGATGTATATATATCCAGTCTACAGTTGCCCATATGTAGTCGGGAGCAGCAGCTAATGTGCCCCATGCAGAAATCCTGCTTGTGTCCATCTATAAAAACTACTTGCTGCAGGCTGCAGCCCACCCATAATATCAAGAGCCACCCAGCCAGCATTAGTGCGGTGGGCAATGGACAAGTTATCATGAATGAGCATTGTGAATAAAGCACTTGTTTTACGATTATTTTGCCCTGTGAACAAGCTGCTGATCTTGTATGTGCGGCATTAAATCATCGTTCCTGGTGGTGCCCCATCTGGTGTAAGCACGACTGACGCTTCCAAGAATTATGGCCGACAGCACCAAGTGTAGATCACTCAATGTGTAACCAGGTCGTCAGACAACTGCTACTTGGTAAAAGTTTACTGATTGTCGGTCATATCGGGCCACCGGTCTGTCCATGTAAAAGGACCTTAAAAGGAATCTGACTTTGGGGTTTTTGCCCTTCCCTCTGAGAACAGCATAATATAGAGATAGAGACCCTGATTCCAGTGATGTGTCCCTTCCTGAGCTGTTTGCTGTCATTTTGATAAATTTCTGTTTTCTCTACTGCAGATTTAGCAGTTCATGAATGTGCCGGACTACTTGATTAGTCCTCTAATGATAATCTCCAGCTGGTTAAACAGGGAGCAGCTCAGTAAGTGACACATCGCCGGAATCAGGATCTCTGTCTCTACATTATGCTACTCTCAGATTAGTTGGCAAAAACCTGGTGACAGATTCCCTTTAAGTGTCCGTTTACATAGCACTTCTATATGTTTATTGTATGCCAGTATATATATTGGCACTGTGTGCAACTTACGGTATTTGGCCACAATATATACACTTATTACGTCACATTTGCTCATCCCTTCACATGTTTTGCCAACTGATCTCAGTTGAAGCTCTTTCAAATGTTATTTGTAACCAGGACACAAAATAAATCTCACAAGTCTGTATTAGACGCGCTCGCTTATACATGGACGTGATATGTTTGTACTCCACTTTTCTGCTGTTACTTTTTATCTGGGATCAAATTCTAACCTTTGATGTGCGCTGTTATCATTTGTCTTCCTATGTGTCTCATACAAAGTCCGCTTGAATGAAGCCGAGCCCCAAGATATATTCACGCACTGGAAATATGGAGAATATTAAATGACATTGTATAGAATAAATCACTGCATATTTGAATCAAATAGTGAGAGCCCATCTGCATTGACAAGGTGTTCTCATACAGATCGATAGATCGCCGTGATCTGAAATCCCCAGCACAATTGTTTTCAAAGAAGATTGTGACCACATATAGTATCGATATCTGATCTTATAACAATACATGGCAAATTCTATAATATAAAACCCTGTGAAGGCCCATGTTCCATCTTCTAGTGACCTATAGCTCTGTTAATCCAGACTCCGGGTTCATCAATACAAAACTAATTCTAATGTGATCACTGGTATCTTGCAAATCTGTTGTTCATCCAGTTCTCCTGGTGCATGAATAGAAAGCTAGATCTAAGTGATCACTGGCATATTGCAGGGTTTCTGTTTATCCAGTTCCTCCTGGTTCATAAATAGAAAGCCAGATCTGAAGTGATCACTGGCATCTTGCAGCGTTCTAAAGCCGTGTGTATCCAGATCCATGAACACAAAACTAGGTCTAAAGTGATCACTGGTATCTTGCAGATTTGTTGCTCATCCAGTTCTCCTGGTGCATGACTAGAAAGCCAGATCTAAAGTGATCACTGTCATCTTGCAGGGCTCTTGTTCATCCAGTTCCTCCTGGTTCATGACTATAATGCTATATGTATAGTAAATACTGACACAGTAGGCAGTAAGATCGGGAATGCTGGGTTATGGCCACTTTGGATACTGTCATCCTTCGCTTTTTCCATCCTCTTACTAGATCTCACAAACGGACTTAAAGGGATACTCTCAGCAATTTAGGGGAAACTCTGTTCCTCTGGTGCTCTGTGCTGAATGCAGATGTCATGGATCTGTATGGCCCCGTCCTGTTTTGCATTCTCTACCATGGAAATGCTGCATGGTGTAATTATAGGTTAAATACAGGATAATAGGGGGCTTACTCACCGTCCGCTTGGGGTCTCAGAGGATTTGGGAAAGTGTATCGGATTAAGGGGACGCGATGGCTCAGGCTTCAATATATCAACTTTTGCAAGGCAACAAGAGAAACAAAGGTGTGGGCATTTTGTCAGGCGGTGTTCATTGAGGTGGAATGATGGGTTATGGCTGAGAGGGGCTCCCAAGCACTCACTGGCCCGATCTTCAAGGAGAATGTGTCACTTGTAAGTCGGGGACAATGAATGTGGGTGGGGGGGACGCTAGCCTGTGATAGCTGGGGGTAGGATTGAAATGACTGACTAATCAGATTGAAGGGGGAATGAAAGCTGCCGGTATTTGTGTCACTCTAATTTCCTGCGGACAATTGAAGATGGCAGGACTCTATTAAGTGGCGTTTAGCGCAGAACGAAAGGCAGGGAAATTAGAGGCTCGCTTTAATCAAGGCCAAGGATTTGTCGGCGTGGGTAGCAGCGCCGGCCATTGGGCGACGCTAAAAAGCTGCATAGGAATGTGAGACTCGGACGCTACCGCTAGTCTCCACGCTCCGGAGGTAATAAAATAATCATCGGGCATTATGATGGCACAATGCGCCCAGCACGGGTGTTACTGGAGACAAAGTGGGCACTGTTCTGCCGTAATATACCGCAATATCGACAGCCACAATAAACGCCATTAAATATTTAAAGAAAAACATGGAAAACAAATCGGTATTGTATCTTTAATTCCGTGCTGTAATACAGTCAAATAATTGTCAAAGCGCTTAACCCCTTAAGGACATGAGCCGCTGAACAAAACCCAATGCCACATTATCTAATGATGATTTTAAAATAAAAAAAAAAACTTAAAATAAAACACAAAAATCAGCTCTGGTATTGATTGAACTTGTATGGTGGCACATGGAAGCCCAACAAGTGTGTGGCTTTATGGCCTCCGATGGGGCATGTAAAATAAGTCACATAAACTAAGGGCTCCGCTCCATGTAAAGGCTGTATAATAAATGGGTTAGTGGTGCACGTTCTCGACCGCTGCTCCATATAGACCAAGTAACCGCTCAGTTCTGAGCTATGGATTAGGGGACCAGAGGTGTAACTTGAAGCCGGGCCACAATGTAAAATCACCAGTGGGGGCCCCAACTATCACACATACTTAATGGGTTATTGTCATCCACATAAACAAGCACCTTTGCTATTTATGGCTTACTAAAATCTGCATCCATTCATGAGATATTAATGTTTTTCTTTTGATTTACAACACTCTGCCTAGGAGACTGAACACCTCTGCGGTCTAGCTTGTAAGCGCTGCACTGAACCTGCATTAGGAGGTAACTGCCCGCTCCACTGATCATGGCCAAGTGCAAAGCAGTGGTTACAGGTTCAATAGAAAAGAGCTTGAAAGCTGTGTGCGTACCAGCAGTGGTCAGTCTCCAAGGAAACAAGCTGTAAACAAAACAAAAAATTGGTTATGAAAATTTTAATAAGTTTGTAAATTGCAAAATTACTTGTATTTACAAACACTAAACAACAATATCCAATCATAAGTCTTTAATAGTATTTAGGAGATCCAACCACCAGGATTTAACCACCTGTAAATCAGTGCAACAGGTGACTGATGTGTGCAGCATGGCATCATATTTGGGTTTTTGCATTCCTCCCCTGTGGGCTTGGCAGTGTGCTGTAAGCTGAACCACTCCCTCTCATCCTTGGGGAGAGAGTTCAGCTTGCAGCACATGACAAGCCACAAGGGAGGAATAAAAAAACACAAACCCAAATAGTGATGTCATGCGGCACACATCACTCACTTGCTGATTTACAGGTGGTTAAATCCTGGTGGTTGTTTCTCTTTAATCTATGAAAATGGTCCAAAGAGATCTCCCCCAATCCTCTACTAGGATCTAGGGCCCTGGTGTAACTGTCCCCCTCTGCACCAGTACAGTTACTCTCCTGGAGACCCAGCCATCAGCAAGTTATGACTCCTACGGTATGAATAGGGGATAACTCAGGAAAACTCTGATCCACTGTTACAATCCATGCAGCTGTGTGGGCATCACCTTTCCCGGATAGTTTTTTTTTTTTTTTTGCCTCCTTTTAGTTTCCCTTCTGAGTGAGTGGATTGTTGAATGGCTGGAAGCACAGAAAATCCAAACTGATTTGCATTAATTTAAAGTTTTTGCATGTGATATAACATAACGCCACGTGTTGTGTGTTGTAGGCTGGATTCATCAGAGTGGATCACGACTACGTTCTGAAGTCGGCCCAGCTGGCAAAAGCGGGTGGCTGCCAACACTTTAATCTGGAGTCTTCCAAAGGTGCCAACAAGGGGAGCAGTTTCCTCTATCTCAGGGTTAAGGTCAGTACCAACAACTGTTCTACGGGACTTATCATAGTCATCATCTGACAAATCTATTTCTTTATTGGATGGGGGATAATTTACTGATCACAGGGACACCACCGATTTGGAGTCTGTGGCTCTTCATTATATATGTTTATGGGTGCTGTGCTCAGCTTTCTCCTCAGCCCTATAGAAAATAAATGGAGCAGAGGTGGAGCATGAACACCTCCTCTGCCTTCAATACGAAGCACTGAAGAGCCTAGTCTCACTTCAGAGCCCCAACCTCAGGATCGCTAGGGGTCCCGGTGGTCGGACCAGCAGCGATCAGTCGGTCATCGCTTATCCAATAATAACTTAAGCTGAGTCCACATGTCCAGTAATCATCCATTAGATCGGATGCAGCAGTAATCAGGTCTGCAAACACAACTTTTTTGTGTGATGTTAAATACCTGATTTCAGCAGTATACATTTTTTTAACATTGGAGTCTATGGAGATCACATCCGGTAACTGATTGCTAATTAGCCTCTGTTTTTCTGGCATTTGTAAAGGATCCATTTTTTTCTTACTGAATCAGTTCTAAATTGAAGATATATAGCGATCAGTTTAATGGATCTGAGTCGGTCGACAGGTTAGGGGGTACTCTGATACCGGGACAGGTGGTTACTTCAGTGGGGATCAAGGCTGGTCGGTTCCCGGTTCCGTGCCCTGGCGGATGGTGGCGGAGGGGTGGGGGGTGATGATAATGAGGGAATAGTAACGTGACGCCACCTGTGGTACATGGTAATAGGGTCACCAGCACTGCGGCCGGCCGCTGAGGTGATGTAAATGCAGCTTTGGTAGTACAGCTCCCCACAGGTGGAGCTTTACCTCAGGGCAGCGGGGTAGATGAGGAGAGTAGTAGTCCTCACCTCCTGGGTTGTTGGAGCCCTCCGGGCGGCAACTAACTGAGACAGAGTCCAGATTAGCTTGAACAGTTCTTTACTGGTACCGGGCAGATGTTAAGGTACACAGTTCAGTCTGGTTGAACAGGGTTGATAGCCGCAGATCTTGGAGGGGCTTCCAGAGTCTGGCAGTGGTGACTTCAATATGGCATTCCTGGTCCTGTCCCTCTGTCTGTATTTGCCCCTCTTGAGCCAAGTCTCTAGTCCTCGGGGTCTGTTGCCTAAAGTCTCTTACTTGTCGGTGTTGTGGACCCAGCTGTGGGACTGATGTTGGGCTTCTTCAGGGGTGCTGTGGCTCCCTCGTGTCGGGCCCTCAGCTTGCCGGCCTGCAGTTAGGGTTGGACCTTTTACAAGCTGCCTCTGCTTCGTTATGCCGGTGCTAATCTGGATCTCTAGCTGGCTCCAACCAGTTCTGGAGTAACCCCTTTCAGAGTCTGAGTCACCCCTCTCCTAAGAGGTGCCCTCCAGTTGCAGCCGCAGGGTCCCCTTCGTCTGCCTTTGCTGTTCTCTCACACCGTCTGTCTGACTCTGCTGTCACTCCCAGTCTCCCGCTCTCTAGGCTCCACCCCCTGGGACCTACTAAATATACTATCCCCTGTCTTAAATTGGCCTGTGTAGGAGTGTTGGGGTGCAGACTCTGAAGATTTCCCCACGTCCACGGTTACAGAGGCACCACACCTTTAAATAAGGTGCAGTACCTCCCTGAGGCGCCTTGCCATAGGGGTGCCACAGATCCATTCTCCATAGACTCCAATGTTAAACTGAATCCTGTAGAAATCAATTATTTAAAGGAACCTGACCCCACAAACTGACCCCCCCCCCCCCCCGCATCTTTCTACCTGTCCCTGCACCCCCTCTTATCATTTCTAGCCATCCCTTTTGCAGAAAAAAATAGATTTTGTAAAGTAGAGAAGAGGTTATATTTACCTCGTCCTGTGTGAGTTCTCTGTTTCTGAATTAGTCTCAAAGGCGGGCCTGTCTGCTGCTCCCTTGTAATTATGCACACCCCTCTCAGGTTGCTGCCTTGCTAAGAGCCTGGGCACGTCATGAAAGGGGGCGGGGCTACCGACATGATGCGATTTAGCCCCGCCCCTTTCATGGCACGGCCAGGCTCTTAGCAAGCTGAGAGGGGCGTGCATAATTACAAGGGAGCAGCAGACAGGCCCGCCTTTGAGACTAATTCAGAAACAGAGAACTCACACAGGACGAGGTGAATATAACCTCTTCTCTACTTTACAAAATCGATTTTTTTTTCTGCAAAAGGGATGGCTAGAAATGATAAGAGGGGGTGCAGGGACAGGTCTAAAGATGCGGGGGGGTCAGTTTGTGGGGTCAGGTTCCCTTTAACAAAGGACAAAATGGTGTGTTTGTAGAACTCATTCCGAATAGTTCCCTGCTAAATGCGTTCTACTGGATGATTACTGGACATGTTTTGGGAATAATCCTTCAAGATTGGAAACCACCTTGATAACCTTCAGAATCTGTCATCATGTGGCTGCCTGCCCTGCTGCTGTACTACTACAACTCCCAATATGTTTTACAACAGCTGGGTAGCTATACAGTGGGTACGAAAGTATTCAGACCCCTTTAAATATTTTCACTCTTTGTTGCATTGCAGCCATTTGGTCAATTCAAAATAGTCCATTTTTTTTCTCATTAATGTACTCCTCTGCACCCCATCTTCACTGAAAAAAACTGAAATGTAGATCTTTGTGAAAATGTATTAAAAAGAAAAATTGAAAGTATTCAGCCCCTTTGCTCAGTATTGAGTATTTGCACCTTTTGAACTCATACAGCATGAGTCTTCTTGGGAATGATGTAGTTTTCCCCCTGGATTTGGGGATCCTCGGCCATTCTTCCTTGCAGATCCTCTCCAGTTCCATTATGTTGGATGGTGAACGTTGGTGGAGCCATTTCAGGTCTCTCCAGAGATGCTCCATTGGGTTTAGGTTAGGGCTCTGGCTGGGCCAGTCAGGAATGGTCACAGAGTTGTTGTGAAGCCGCTCCTTTGTTATTTTAGCTTGTGCTTAGGGTCATTGTCTTGTTGGAAGTTGAACCTTCAGCCAAGTCTAAGGTCCAGAGCACTCTGGAAGAGGTTTTCATCCAGGATATCTCTGTACTTGGCCGCATTCATGTTTCCTTCAATTACAACCAGTCAGGGGCGTAACTACCGGCATAGCAGACGTAGCAGTCGCTTTGGGGCCCGGCCCTTGTGGGGGGCCCGGACCCAGCGCCGCTACGCCGCTATCCGGTCAGCTACAGGCCCCCAGTGTGTATATACAGGTCCCCCACTCCTCCTCTGCTGCACACGCCACCTGTAAAGGAATACATCATACTTACTTATCTCTGCCGGCTGCTGCCGCCGCTCTGCACCGTGCTCCGTCTTCATCCAGCTTCTTCCTGGTTGTGACGTCATTTCCTGCGCCCGGCGGTCACAACCAGGAAGAAGCTGGATGAAGACGGAGCGCGGTGCAGAGCGGCGGCAGCCGGCAGAGATAAGTAAGTATGATGTATTCCTTTACAGGTGACGTGTGCAGCAGAGGAGGAGTGGGGGGCCTGTATATACCCACCAGGGGCCTGTATACTACCACCAGGGGCTCTGTATACTACCACCACCAGGGGCTCTGTATACTACCACCACCAGGGGCTCTGTATACTACCACCACCAGGGGCCTGTATACTACCACCAGGGCCTGTATACTATCACCAGGGGCTCTGTATACTACCACCACCAGGGGCTCTATATACTACCACCACCAGGGGCCTGTATACTACCACCACCAGGGGCTCTGTATACTCACCTAACACACCAGGGGCTCTGTATACTACCACCAGGGGCTCTGTATACTACCACCACCAGGGCTCTGTATACTACCACCACCAGGGGCTCTGTATACTACCACCACCAGGGGCTCTGTATACTACCACCAGGGGCCTGTATACTACCACCAGGGGCCTGTTACTACCACCCAGGGGCTCTGTATACTACCACCACCAGGGGCTCTGTATACTACCACCACCAGGGGCTCTGTATACTACCACCACCAGGGGCTCTGTATACTACCACCAGGGGCCTGTTACTACCACCAGGGGCCTGTATACTACCACCAGGGGCTCTGTATACTACCACCACCAGGGGCTCTGTATACTACCACCACCAGGGGCCTGTATACACCACCAGGGCCTGTATACTACCACCAGGGGCTCTGTATATACCACCACCAGGGGCCTGTATACTACCACCAGGGGCCTGTATATACCACCACCAGGGGCTCTGTATACTACCACCAGGGGCCTGTATATACCACCACCAGGGGCTCTGTATACTACCACCAGGGGCCTGTATATACCACCACCAGGGGCTGTATAACCACCAGGGCCCTGTATATACACCACCAGGGGCCCTGTATACCACCACAGGGGCCCTGTATACCACCACCAGGGGCCTGTATATACCACCACCGGGGCCCTGTATACCACCACTGGGGCCTGTATATACCACCACTGCGGAGGCTGCTGTAATACTGCTGGGGCCTGTATATACCACTGGAGAGGCTGCGGTATACCACTGGGGCTGCTGTATATACTGCTGGGGCCTGTAAGGGGGTGTGTCTTGAAGGGGCGTGTCATTTGGGGGGGGCGTGTCTTGGATGGGGCGTGTCATTGGGGGCGTGTCTTGGAGGGGGCCCCGTTCAAAAGTTTGCTATGGGGCCCTGCCAGTTCTAGTTACGCCCCTGCAACCAGTCGTCCTGTCCCTGCAGCTGAAAAAACACCCCATAGCATGATGCTGCCACCACCATGTTTCACTGTTAGGATTGTATTGGGCAGGTGATGAGCAGTGCCTGGTTTTCTCCACACATACCGCTCAGAATTATCACCAAAAAGTTCTATCTTCATCTCATCAGACCAGAGAATCTTATTTCTCATAGCCTATGACAAAAAAGAGGGGGGGGGGGGACAAGAGGCGCAATAGTGCCCTTATCACTAGACACTAGCTGATGCAATGGTGAGAAAGGGTAATCCACTCACCTACTCCAGTTGTGAGACCCACAACTGGTTTGTAGACCTGTTTGGATAAATATCCTGATGGCTGCTGCTGGACCTTCACCGGTCTCACACACGTGGAGACGAAGCCAGATGCTTTGGGAAGAAAGGTGTGCTGTAGTCCGCGCTGCCAGGTTAACTCACATCAAAGAAAACGAGTAGACGATGTCCAGTTCAATCCTTCTTTATTTTCCTACGCGTTTCAGTGCCCTCCTGGCACCTTCATCAGGGATCAGATGAAGGTGCCAGGAGGGCACTGAAACGCGTAGGAAAATAAAGAAGGATTGAACTGGACATCGTCTACTCGTTTTCTTTGATGTGAGTTAACCTGGCAGCGCGGACTACAGCACACCTTTCTTCCCAAAGCATCTGATTTCTCATAGCCTGGGAGTCCTTCATGTGTTTTTTTGCAAATTCATTCAAATAATGTTTATTGACTTTTCTTAATAATCCAAACTATTATCAATCAATAGTCATATGATAAGAATTACAATGTCGTACAATCATTATATTATACATTTTGCTTAATTTGCTAAATTACTATACATTGTTTATAAATTCGCTGTATAGAATCAACATCCTATATATACAATAAATGGTTTAAAAGAAGTAACATATAATGAACATTATATTTTTGCAAACTCTGTGCAAACAATTTTTTTCATTATATTTTTGCAAACTCTATGTGGGCTTTCATATGTCTTGCACAGAGGAGAGGCTTCTGTCGGCCATTCTGCCATAAAGGCCTGAACTGGTGGAGGACTGCAGTGATAGTTGACTTTGTGGATCTTTCTCCCATCTCCCTACTGCATCTGTGGAGCTCATCCACAGTGATCTTGGGGTTCTACTTTACGTCTCTCACCAAAGCTCTTCTCCCACAATTGCTTATTTGGCTAGATGGCTAGGTCTAGGAAGACTTCTGGTGGTCCCAAACTTCTTCCATTTAAGGCTTATGGATGCCACTGTGCCTTAGGAACCTTGAGTACTGCAGAAATTCTTTTTTGTAACCTTGGCCAGATCTGTGCCTTGCCACAATTCTGTTTGAGCTCCTTGGGCAGTTCCTTTGACCTCATGATTTTCATTTGGTCGTGACATACACTGTGAGCTGTGAGATCTTATATAGACAGGTGTGTGCCTTTCCAAATCAAGTCCTATCAGTTTAATCAAACACAGCTGGACTCCAATGAAGGAGTAGAACCATCTGAAGGAGGATCACAAGGTAATGGACAGCATGTGACTTAAATGAGTGTCTGACCAAAGGCGCTGAATGCTTATGACCATGTGATTAAATTTCAGCTTTTCTATTTTAATACATTTGACCAAATATCTACATTTTCTGTTTTTTTTTTTCAGTCCAGATGGGTGCAGAGTATACATTTGAGGAAAAAATTTACTTTTTTGAATTTACCAAATGGCTTCAATGAAACAAAGTGAAAAATTTAAAGGGGTCTGAATACTTTCTGTACCCACTGTATTTTGAAGGAATTCTGCAGTTAATCGATAATGTTTCCATTCATTGACATCCAGCTTCCTTTGGGTAGTGTAAAAGCTGATTCAGAGAGAGGCTAGATACTCCTATAGTCTGCAAAGAATGACTGAACCTCCATAATTGCAGACAATCCAAGAAGTCTTTAATATGATATATTCTGTATATTCAGGGTGAAGTGGAAGCTGAAGTAGAAGAACTTGGATTTGACCGGTTTACAATTTTCAGACCAGCGTAAGTAGTAGATCCAGGTTTATACAGGTAATTATGTGACTCCTCTATTAGTCTGGTAATTGCTGATAGAGAAGGGCAGCATTCACCACAAATCACCGTAATAACTGCACAATGGAATATGCCAGGGTCCACGATCAATAAAAATTAATAGAAAATCCCATCATCCCCCCATTGCATTATATGAATTTGTACTTTATTACTGGATTCACTGATCCCCCAGTGCTGAACGCATACCATTATTTTGTTACAGAATTCTTCTGGTTGACCGTCAGGAATCCCGTCCTGGAGAATGGTTCGCAAGGAAGGCGATGGCCCCGATTGCTTACTTATTCCCCACTGCATACTCCATACCCATCACTACACTGGCGAAGGCCATGCTGAACAACGCCGTCCTGCAAAGTGACAAGAAGGTGGAGCTGCTGGAGAACAAAGCCATCCACACACTGGGGAAAATGGAGCAGGAGAAGAGCTAGTGGGAGCGAGGGCAGATGTGCGACAGCTGGGGACGAATGTCAAACATTTTAATATATTTTAAAGGTGCTCTCCAGCGCCGTCCAGAGCTGCTCACTCCTGCAGGTGTGTAGGGTTGTAACATCATCGGCATTGATGCAGAAGCGAGCGTCTCTGGATGGCGATGGATAACTCCATTGCTACAAAAAAGGAAAGAAAACCAAAAAGAGAGGTTTATCTCAATATGTAATGAATAAGAAAAACATGGCTGCTTTCTTCTAGTGCATCTGTCCATGATTTGTGTCTGGTATTCCCACAGAAGTTAATGGGTCTGAGCTGCAAGACCAGACACAACCTAAAGGTGGGTGTGATGCTATTTTCAGACGAAAGCCCCCCTGATTTACTATTCCTTGACAACCAGGCTCCATAGATGAAGGACATTTGTGGTTAAAAATCACATGTAAAGTGTATATGGACTGCTATGTCCAGACTGACTGGATGTCGCACAGGCAAACATGAGGCTGTTGAGTTCAGGAGACTCGTGTGGTCTGGATGTTGCGTCTGTACACTTTACACCTGGCACTGTGGTCCTTGTTCAGACCACGAATGTCGGGCATGTGAAAGCAGGATTACGGTGGAGCTGTGGTGTCATTAATGCAAATGAATGTACTATATACATATTATTGCTCAGGTAGTGGAAATCTATGTAACGGAATGTATTCCTTATCTGTGAGCAAGCCCCCAGCCATTGGGGGTCCTTCTGCCCAATCAACTGCAATACGACACCAACCATACTCGGTGGCATCCTCTTTGCAACCACTTCTTATCTTTGGGGCATTTGGAAAGGGGGCTGGTTCTTAGCTCCTTCTTGTGCCTTCCATAAGCTATACGTCCCCATATAGATATATTATGCTGAGCTACGTTACCAGACACAATGCATGAGTGGCGCTATTTCTGGAAGAAGACAGCCTATTTTTTTAATTTTTTTTTTTACAATATAACGATGATATATACAATACTACCGTAAGACCTTAATATGGTGATTTTACATTTGTGTGCTTGATAAAAAATGAAATGATTATTATGACTATTGATTCCTGATATTTTAGTACTTCTGTTCTGCCAATGAAAGGCAGGGTGGAGGTTAGCACTAAATGGGCCTATAGGGGGTTGGCGGGCACTGGATATGCCCAAGGTACTGACAGAGAGGGAGAACACTGAGGGGGCACACAGCGACTTTGCATGAGATGGGTCTCGCTTCAAAGATCGGTTTATGCAAATGAATAGGGATTGCATTGTAATCGGCAAGGTGCCAACACAAGCAAGTAGCATCTTATCAACTTAATGCGAGCTCATTCATAGGTGGCATACAGCGATCATTCTTTTTTTTTTTTACATTTTCAGGTCATGAATGTGTGAGCGTATGGAGAATGCCATAGATTATAATGGGTACTTGTTCTATATGTGAAAACGTGGATAGAACTCGCAAATGAAAAATGAATGTTCTAATGAGGCCTTAAATTGGGTGATCACTGGTGGCACCAAGTAAAGCAGTCGAGCTCCTAATGCCACACATTGGCAAGGCCACTGGTAACCAATGAGCTACATGAATATTGCTGAAAATATATTTGGAACAGACAGTGATCAGTATAAACATATTTTATTTTATTACACCTTGCTATTTAAGATATTGGTGCACCCCAAAGGACACAACTGAGGTGTGAAAATAGATAATCTTTGTTATGTCAGGAAGAAACAATCCCAGCTTAATAAATAGATGACTGTGTGCTGAACCCTCCCTGGTTACCCCTTATCATCGTGGCCCTATACAGCCACAGGGGTTGACACCCTAGATATGAGCATAATGCCCCCCTCCCCCCAACCATGCTCAGCATTGGCTGCACCCTTAAGTCCTATAAGAGCATACAGTTTGGAATAAATGGTAGCGTGCGCACCAACATGACGAAGTGGACATTACATACAAACATGCCTTCCTCCCTGTGTGATACCAGCAGTAGACAAAAATGTCATAATGTAGTTAAATATTAAGCAGCAATAGAATGGATTCCCTTGCTGATGAATTAACGAATGTAGAAGAAAGAAAACTGTAACATTGCTTTGGCACCTCAGGCATGTCATAGGTTATCCTGATGTCCTCACTTCATAGCTTTCATGGAACAATAAATTGTAGATTTAATGGAATTTAAGATACATCTAGGTTTTTACATTGACTGAAAATATCTGGGTACAGAATGAGCTAATAGTGGATCTGTCAGTGAGCGTCTCTCTGAACTCTAAAGGTACCGTCACACGCGGCCATATTGCTAGCAATTCACTGGCAATTTGCTGGTTGCAGTGAAATCATGGACACATTGTTCTATTTTGTTAAGTGTACAAATGTAATAATGTGTCCATGATTTCACTGCAACCAGCAAATTGCCAGTGAAATTGCAAGCAATATTGCTTCGTATAATGGTACCTTAAAAGTTTAACTTCGATTTGCTGTTTGAATTTAAGTGCTGAACATGACTGACAGCGTGATATCTGGGGAATATCTCTGCCACTGCAATCTGCTACATGCTGTGATACATAGAGGCTGTAGAAGCTAAACTGTACAAAAGTTTTAATGAAGCTGCACAGATTATTTCTAGAGAGAAATGATAATTGGGATTATAATTCATTTTAGAATGTTGTTGGTGGTCATGATTCAGATTAGTAATCTATAAAGGTTGAGAATGCGCAATAGGGTTTTATCTTTTTTAAGGTTGGAAAAGAAGATCCAAATCAGAATTGCTCACCTGGTAAGGTTGTGTCACACACAACCAGCTTGATCGCTCAGAAATGCAGCTGCCACAGGGATCGCACTTCCACAGGTCACTGTGGTAAATAATCAATCATCAGGACGAAGTACCTTAGATCCGCGCTGCTGCAGGAAAGATGTAAGAAAACACCAGAAACACCGGGATGTCTGGTTAGCAGTGATGAACGTCTTTATTTTTCCTACGCGTTTCGGAGCTGCCTGCCGGGCTCCTTCCTCAGGGAACATCCAGGATGTTCCCTGAGGAAGGAGCCCGTCAGGCAGCTCCGAAACGCGTAGGAAAAATAAAGACGTTCATCACTGCTAACCAGACATCCCGGTGTTTCTGGTGTTTTCTTACATCTTTCCTGCAGCAGCGCGGATCTAAGGTACTTCGTCCTGATGATTGATGATTCAGATTAGGGAATCGCAGGTCAGATCAAGAGATCACTGGGGGCCATAAATCTCATCAGGAAAACCATGGGAGGTCTTAATTCTCATCATGAGATCGCTGCAAGTTATAATTCTCATCAGGGGATCTCTGGGGGTCATATGACATACCCCCCAGGGCCGTGGGGTACTCTGAACCAGGCTATGTTTCTTGCTGGGGAGTCACAGGGGTTGAGACCCGGCTCCATGACCCTGGCGGTGTCAGTAAAAAAGTTTGGAGGATTAAGGATTTGGGGGATTGTTGTCGTGACGCCACCCGTGATGTTCGGTTATTGATGGCCGACGATGCGGTGCGGGACCTCTGGGGATGATGGAATTGCAGCCAGTTGTTATTGCTCCCCACAGCGCAGCAGTTCCCCAGTGCAACCAGTATAGTCTTTGGTGGTGGTGGGTCAGCAGGGCTGTTTTGGCTGGAGAGGGGGATCGGAGCATCTCTGAGGCGGGTTCTCTGTGGCCTGCGCTTCTTATCAGTCTGCGGCTCCGCAGGCGGGGAAATAAACAATCTCACACACAGCCTCTGAGTTCTATACCCGGTTTACTTAGCATTTCTTTCAGCAATGCTGCCAGGTGCTGCACTTTGCCAAGTCTGATCCAGATAGTCCTCAGAGAAGTGGGATAGGTCATCCAAGACAATCCCTTTATGTTCCTTTCTCTGACAGGTTGCTCTCTCCCTCAGTGCTGCCTGTCCGCCTCTTCTGCTCGCGCCTCTGCACACAGAGCCCCAATCTGGCAGCCAAGGGTCCTGTCGGGCGACTGCTATCAAGTCCCCTGACCTAGTCCGGCTGCCTTCTCGGCAGATGTGTCGGGTGTTCGCCACAGCTCCTCTAGAGCTCGTGACCTCCAGTTCTGTGGAGTGTAGAGTTTCCTCGCCACCTTCTGGGCCGGTCCCCTGGTTCCCAACAAGCCCTTCTGCCTGACTCTGGTCAAACTTGGATTCGGGCGCACGGGTGGTTCTCTGTCTCTGCCCATGCCCCCTAGGGCTCCCTCTGCCTTACTTTCCATCTGCTGTTCTCTCCCACCCAGGACAAGCCTCAGGCTGCTCAAGACCTCCAGGTCGTCACTGCTCGGCGTTCTCTTACTTCGCTTTCTGACTCACTACTAACTTCCCACCCCCCACTTCTCTTCCCTCTGTCCCCTGTCTGAGCCCTCCCTCTATCGGGTCTGTCCACCGTCCCTGGGACCAGGTGTGATGGGTGCTTTGTGGGTGTCTCAGACTTACCAACCTGTTTCACTGAAAACTAAGATACCACACCCGAGGAGTGGGTGCAATACCCCTTGTAGCGACCAGACTACAGGGGCACCACACACAATTCTCATCAGGAAAACCGCGGGAGTCATAATTTACATCAGGGCGGATTCCACAGATCCGAGGGTCATAATCCTCCTTAGGGGATCACAAGCTACCAGAGCATCACTTAAAAAAGGAATGAAATCCAGCTCAGGGATATTGCAGTTACCTCAGGCCCTCTGCAGCATTGCACTACATTTCTGTTAGGCCTCGTGCACACTATTGAGTATTTGGTTGGTATTTTTATCTCAGGTTTTTTAAGCCAAAACCAGGAGTGGGTGATAAATACAGTAGTGGTGACGTGTTTGACTTTCCCTCTGATTGTTCCATTCTGGATTTTGGCTGCAAATACCGAGGTAACATTCTGACCAAAGGGGAGAGTGAATTTTCAAAGGGTTCCTCTACATGACTACTCTATCAAAGACCCCCGTGGTGCCAGTGCCTGCCAGACCAGGGCATTGTAGAAAGCTCGGCATATTTTATGACATACATGATGTGTTGTATGTGATAATTGTAATTGTGCACCCGCTCGGTCTACTCCAACAGGTATAAACAGCCCCTGTCTGCACGCGTTGCACCTGCTGACGTTTGATAAAAGTGTGTTAATCTCGCAGCTATCATTTTTATGGCAGCATATAATATTTCATTTTCTCTTGGTCCCAATCAGTTAGTTTGAAAGAGTCACTTTATATCGCATCCTAAATGTGTTCAAAATCAGTAGAAGCCGACTTTACATTATATATTTTTACTGACCCTGTCTTATACAACAGAGAATAAAAGAAAAGTGAACTTGGATGGAAAGCAATTTTTTTTTATATTATTATTACGACATTGTTGCAGCTTTTGCATGCATTACTATATAATAGACACCAGGGGGCAATCTAAGTGCAGGGTAAATGACATGATCTGTGCTGCTGAGATATAACCACAAGGGGGCACTGACACGTGATGACCTTGGAGGCAACTTGTCAAGTCGATTGGAGCTGAAGTTTTTATTTTTTTATTTTCTTAATTTCCAATTTCTTTGAGGAAATTGATATTCTTTTTTACTGGTTCTTTAACCCCCTAAACAGGTGTCCAATTTTCATTTTTGCACTTTTGTATATTCCTCCACTTTTTCCAAAAGACTAAACTTATTTCCCCATCTACAGAGTTGCTTGAAGTACGGATGAGTGAATAAATTGACACGCTCCTGGTCTAATGGCCACATCAGTAGTGGTTGGCGGCTGAATTGTAGCCCTGTGAACCTCATCTTGCATACCGGCATCCCTGGTGCCTTCTGATTTGTAGTGGGGCGACTGTTGTATATCTGCACACCTAAACAATGAGATTGCAACATGAAAAAAGGAAACGTCATAGAATGATGGAAATCACAGGATGGAAACATTACTGATCTGCAAATTATGATAAAATGGAAGCAAAATTTGCAAAACATCTGGAATAATTCAGTCTGGAGACTGAGCCACATTCAAATACCAACTCTTACAGACTCGGCTGCTATCACTGAGGTTATTAAAGGGAATCTGTCAAATGATTTTTGTTATGTAATCTGAATACAACATGCTGTAAGGGATAACGCAAAGAATTCAGCATGTGTCTCATCACAAAGTGTAATGTTAGTTATCTGCAAAGTTTGTTTTAACTCCAGTAGCTTATCATTGCTGTGACTACCTCGCACATGGGTACTTGTCTGAAGCCTTCTCTGTGATAAGCAACTCACTGTCTATAGACATTGTATACTGAGAGCCTGATGTGGGCAGAGGCAGCTCTTTTAGCTCTGCTGCATTGCTAAATGTAAAAACTTTGTGTCAGAATCGCTGCCTCCAATAATCTAAGTGATACATCGTTGGATTCAGAGCCTCTTTGCCTACATCATTCTGCTTTCTGTTGAGATAGCAAAAACCTGTTGACAGATTCTCTTTAATAGTCGGCTGAGGAAGGCTCTGCAACTAAATACACCTGGGCAAATCATCAAGATTCACTGCTGGCAGCTCCTGTATAATCAACAACCAATGACCTCCTATATGTGCTCGATGGAGACAAGTCTGGAGGCACTGCAGCCATGGGAGCAGGTTTAGGCCACGCAAGCGGCTTACAGTGGGACGATCAACATAAATCCTGGGATTGTTGTGTTAAAAAATTGTTCCTGGAACACTTTACAGAAATGGGTGTATTACTGCTTCCTTGACCAAATTAATGTAATGCCGAGCTGTGTGAAATACAGACTAGAAGGGTCTGGATGCTGTATATTATATCCCCCCACATCATAATCCCAGGAGTGGGATTGGTGTGATGTTTCCTGGTCAAGGTCTTCATGCTGTTGTGTTGTTCACGTGGTTGCTAGACCAACCTCCGGCCATCAAGACAAAAACAGGACTTATAGCTGAAGAGGACAGACCTCCACTCCAGCCTCCATTGTCATGTTGCTCTGCACCATGATGGCCTACGAGAACGGTGGCATGAGGTCACTGGACACTTCCACTAGGTAACCTCACACCTCCCCTACTCCTGGGATTACAGTGTAGTGGGCGGTATGATCTACATCAGTCAGAGACTTCCAGCCGCTATTCTTTGTACACTAAGGCCACGTTCACATGTTGTGTATTTGATGAGTTTTTTTTACCTCAGTATTTGTAGCCAAAACCAGGAGTGGATAATTAAATACAGAAATGGTGACATGTTTCTATTACACTTTTCCTCTGATTGTTCCACTCCTGGTTTTGGCTACAAAAACTGAGGTAAAAATCTCACCAAATACTCAACGTGTGCATGTGGCCTAAGAGGACATGTGAGGTCTTATTAGGCCACGTACACACGTTCAGTATTTGGTGAGTTTTTTTCCCTCTGTTCCATTCCTGATTTTGCTACAGATACTGAGGGAAAAAAACTCCCCAAATACTGAACGTGTGCACGAGGCCTTACAGCTCAGTCTTAGGCCGGGTTTACACCACCCTATTTCCTCCATTTGCCGAATATTATTATTATTTATTTATATACCGCCATTAAATTCCATGGCGCTTTACATGCTAAAAGGGCAGACATGGACAAGTACAATAAATGTGGACAATTTGGTCGTACAGATACAAGAGGGGAGAAGATCCTGTCCGCGAGGGCTCACAATCTATGAGGGGCGGGTGGAGATACAGTAGGAGGGGAGGTGGAGGTCGTGAGGCGGTGTGGTAGAGCGGGTCTCAGGAGGTTGTAGGCTTGGTGGAAAAGGTGGGTCTTCAGGCTTCTTTTGAAGGTTCCCAGGGTAGGAGAGTGTCTGATGTTTTGAGGCAGAGAGTTCCAGAGTATGGGGGATGCCCGGGAGAAATCCTGAATGCGGTTGTGCGAAGAGGAGATGAGAGGGGAGTAGAGGAGGAGTCCTTGGGAGGATCGCAGGTTGTGCGAGGGTAGGTATTGGGAGGCCATGTCGGAGATGTATGGAGGGGACAGGTTGTGTATGGCTTTGTATGTCATGGTTAATGTTTTAAACCGGGATCTCTGGGAAACACGGAGCCAATGAAGGGCTTGGCAGAGGGTGGAGACAGGGGAATAGAGAGTGGACAGATATATTAGACGGGCAGCGGAGTTTAGGATAGATTGGAGAGGTGCAGGGGAGGTAGCAGGGAGGCCGGAGAGCAGGAGGTTGCAATAGTCGAGGTGGGAGGAGATGAGAGCGTGAATAAGGGTCTTAGCAGTGTCGTGGTCAAGAAAAGTGCGGATCTGGGAGATGTTTTTCAGCTGGAGACAGCAGGAGGTGGCGAGGGCCTGGATGTGGGGCTTGAAGGAGGGGAAGAATCGAGGAGAACCCCAAGGCACTTGGCGTTGGGGACTGGGGAGAGAGAGCAGTCATTGACGACAATGGATAGGTCGGGTAGTGAGGGAGATCGGCTTGGGGGGGGAAGACGATGAATTCAGTTTTGTCCATGTTCAGCTTAAGGAAGCGAGTGGAGAAGAAGAATGAGATGGCGGACAGGAATTGTGGAATTTTGGATAGTAGGGAGGTGATGTCAGGTCCAGACAGGTAGATTTGGATATGTCGGCGTAGAGGTGGTACTGGAGGCCGTGGGACTCAATGAGTTGCCCTAGGCCAATAGTGTAGATTGAGAAGAGTAGCAGTCCCAGAACTGAGCCCTGGGGGACCCAGACAGATAGGGGTTAGGGTAAAGAGGTGTGGGAGTGGGTGACGCTGAAGGTCCGGTCCTTAAGTATGAGGAGATCCAAGAGAGGGCAAGGTTCGTGATGCCAAGAGATTCCAGGATCTTAAGTAGAAGGAAGTGGTCAACAGTGTCGAAGGCGGAGGATAGGTCGAGGAGGAGGAGAACAGAGTAGTGACGTTTGCTTTTGGCAGTCAGTTGATCATTGGTGACTTTGGTCAGGGCAGTTTCAGTGGAGTGGAGAGGTCGGAAGCCAGATTGCAGGCAGTCAGGGAGCAGGAGGAGAGGTGAGAGGACAGTTGTTCAAGTAGTTTAGAGGCGAAAGGGAGGAGAGATATGGAGTGATAGTTGGAGACGTGTGGGGTCAGGGAATAGGCCGATTATGCTGATCAGACTGTGAGTTTCGGACCGTAGTACTCCGATATCGCCAATTACAGACCGATTTCTTCTCATGAATCCATTCATCAGGGGCCAATGAGTCGGTTGACAGTGTAGGGGTACTCGGATACCGGGACAGATGGTCACTTTGATGGGGGATCACGGCTGGTCGGTTCCCGATTCCGTGCCCTGGACCCTCAATGGCGGGGATGGTGGGGGATGATGATGATGGATGTGTGGCGCCCCACTAAGAGTGCGCCACAAAGGGGTACTACACCCCTGACCGAAGGTGTCGTATTCTTTGTTTTAGTAATGAGTAGGATAACCATGAAGTTCCAGCACCACATGCAACACTTAAGGTACCTTTACACGCCGCTACAGGATGGTGGAAACAACCGGGTGCTTCACGTGCACGAGCACGCACAAACGGTTGAAAACGGTACCCGCACCACCTTTACACGCCGCAACAAGGTGCGCAACAGTAGGTTACATCTATTTCTGGATGCACCGCCGGGTGCCTAAAGTTACCTTCTGAAAAGCACCTTACCTCATTTACACGCCACTACAGAGGATAATATGGGAGGACCTGGTGCAGCTGAAACAACACATAGGCGTGCCTGAATTGTGGATTACGAGAATTTCGTACGCTGATAGGACAACGCAATAGCATCATGATTGGGCAGCCAGCGCAGGAGGCAGACTAATACATGACGCTCGAGCAATTGTGTAGTGTGACTGGTCAGCTCCTTAAATATGCCGCCCTATGCAGCGACTACCTATCGTAACGCAGGAGCTTCCTCCAATGATCGCTGAAGGGGGGCGGTTTTCCGGAGCCTGTGTCACGCCCCAGGTAGATAGCAAGGTGTCGAAACAACCCTCTTGTTCCTTATTTACACACCGATACAGGCCGCTACCATCACCTTGAAATCAACCTGTTTTAGAGCACTGCTCTGAAACAGGTGCCACAAGTGATGGGTGGAAACAACCGTCTTTACACGCCGCTACCTCGGGTTGATTTGGCGGTGCAAGATACATTTCTCTCATCTACCCGGTTGTTTCCACCATCCTGTAGCGGCGTGTAAAGGTACCATTAGTGTTAGAGGACCAATTAGGCACCCGTTACTAGGGTAACCGGTTCCTGGTGGGAGGAGAAGCTAGGTTATAAAGCAGTGGGGAAAGGAGCAAGGAGTTAGTCAAGTCGAGTCGAGGGAGAAGCTACAGAACAGCAGAGTGGAGTTAGAATAGAAGCTGAGAAGCAGATCTGCACAGAGCTGCGCAGCAGATGTAGCAGAGATGGAAAAGAACAGCAAAGTAAAGAGACGGCTAACTGGGAGGGCACCTCAACCTGGTGACCCAGAAGAGAAAGGGGCCAAGAGTGGAACGGGTAACTGAATACCCTTGCCCAGTCCAAACCCGGAGTACCGGCTCCGAAGTGGTCAAGCAGGTTACAACCCTGAACCACAGAACCCGGAGTGGTCGCAGGCTTTATAGGAGCACGACCCACCAACCAACAACTACCGCAGCTTATACCTGGAGCACCCACCATTGAGGACCAGGGCCTGCAGAGAGAGAGACGTCTGCAGCGGTGACCCAACCGAAGGTCTTCAGTGTTCCCATATGGGTATAGCAGGGCAGCGAAGCAAGGGGACAGATAGTGATAGAGAAGAACACCAGAGGAGCTTCAGAGGGACCCTACTCATTGCAAGAACCACCCGGTCCACTACCTGGCAATAAGAACTGCATTACTTTGTATGCTGCAGAATACCAGAGTAAAGACCTGTTCAGAGTGAGCAACGTGCCAGTGCCTTATTCCATGAACTGTTCTTCACCTGCATTGCTCCACAGTGAACGCTGCTGTATTCCTCCGTTTCTACTTCCAACACTCCGGGGCACCGCTCCTCCTGTAGGGAGCCACACCATCAAGCTCCATCACCCCGGAGGTTCCCGCAGCGCCGGTGCCTTCACCGGAACCTACAGGTGGCGTCACGAACAAACTTTATTTTATTTTTATTCTTATTTTCCCATTTTACATTGACCACCAGGGCCACAGCCTCAGGCACTGCCACCCGTGACCCCCAGACTGCGCCTGAGACCTGAGTCCCCTGGCCTGGGTGAGTCAGATGGGGGAATGGTAACACCTGTGGTACCTGGTAACATGGATACCAGAGCTGCAGCCGGCGGCTGAGGTGATGGAGGTGCAGCTCAGAGTAGTACAGCTCCCTACAGGTGGAGCTTTACCTCAGGGCATCAGGGCATCAGGTGAGGATGAGGGGAGTAGGAGTACTCACCTCTTTGATGCTGTAGGAGCCCTCCGGGCGGTGGAGGAAATGAGAACAGACACCAGATCAGCTCAAGAAGTTCTTAACTGTCACCAGATGAAAACAGGTATACGGTGCAGTCCAGTTTTACGGGTTGTAGCCACAGATTTTGAGGTGTCTTTGCAGAGTCTGTTGGTGGTCCCTTTTGTAACAGCTTTCTGTGTCTGGGTTCCTCTTTAACTCTCTTTAACCATCCTGAAGAGCCCTTTCGCCAGTCCCCTGGTCTGTTACTGTTAGGTACAGTCGGTTCCATACCGGTAACGACAGCAAGATAATCCTCCCGCCACCGGAATTCGGTCCTTTCCCTAAAGTGCCCTGGATCCAATTTGGGACAGTGCGTGGCGCTCTGGCTTCCTATGTCGGTCCCACAGCTTGTCGGTTTGCAGTTAGGGATAGACCGACTGACTGCCTTGGCTCCAGTATGCCGGTTTCGACACCGGACTCCCCAGCCAGCTCCAGCCGGTCCTGGTTTGTCCCCTCTGGTATCTGGGTAACCCTTCTCTAAAGAGGTGTCCTCCTGTCAGAGACACAGTCTCCTGACGTCAGTCCTCCTGATCACTCACACGCTGATGGAACTGTCACTCAAGTCTCCTGCTCCACTCTAGGCTCCACCCCCTGGACCTACTGAATATACAGTCCCCTATCCTAAGGTGGCCTAGTGTATGGGTGCTTATGACAGACTCTGTAAGAACCCCATATCCATGACTACGGAGGCACTACCCTTCTGTTTGGGGTGCAGTACCTCACTGTGGCGCCATCCCAGAGGGGCGCCATACCATCACTGAGTGATGTAAATCCTGCCGTCTACACAAGACTAGACCCTGATTGGGTGGAAACAGCCATTTTGGTGACTTTTTTCTTCTTTCTGCTATTTATCTTTATAGGAACCTGTCCGGTGATCCTTGCTGCCTTCATTTTATATTTGTGTGGGGTTTTTATTTCTTTATTTTTAAATGAGGAAAGGGAGAGAGTTGATTCAAATATTTTTCTTTTTATTATTTCCCCAAAACTTTTTTTTTCGGGACTGACTGCTGCCAGGCAGGGGCGTAACTACAACAGAGGCAGGGGTTGCGATCGCACCCGGGCCCCAGAGCCTAGGGGGGCCCCAAAAGTTCCTTTGGCCTATAGAAAAAGACTATTGCTGTTAAAGATTTGTAATAATGGGGGCCCCGTTGGAGCTTTCGCATCGTGGCCCGGGCCCATGAGCTGCAAGTTACACCACTGCTGCTGGCGCTGTGCTATACAGAATGCTGACTACCGCAGTCTCCTTGGAGCTCACGGGCTTCACGGGAGGACCAAGATGGCGGCCTGCAGCAGGCCCTGGCTGTCATGGCAACAGATCGCGGGGCGGAGCCGGTGTCAGACCGGTACCTCACGTACTTGGACATTAATGTCCGCAGTGACCAGCTGCCCTGACCGCACAGAGCTGAGTGAGCGGAGGACGGTAACTGATTACAACGAAATCAGACCCTCAAACTGCGGCAACTCTACCCGATCACATGGCGAGTAGTGACCGGTCACATGACCGTGACGTCATCACAGGTCTTACTGCACCAGTCATAACATAAGCTGTTAGTGGGCGGAGCCTCTATTTGCCAGGACCCAAGATGGCGCAGCGCAGAGTACCATGTGAGTAGCCGGGATGTCACCATTATAAGGGGGATACAGGAGGCTGTGCTGAGACTTATCATATATACACAGAGGAGATCCTGTCACACTGGGGTTATATATATACACAGAGGAGATCCCGTCACACCGGGGTTATATATACACAGAGGAGATCCCGTCACACCGGGGTTATATATATACACAGAGGAGATCCCGTCACACCGGGGTTATATATATACACAGAGGAGATCCCGTCACACCGGGGTTATATATACACAGAGGAGATCCTGTCACACCGGGGTTATATATATACACAGAGGAGATCCCGTCACACCGGGGTTATATATATACACAGAGGAGATCCTGTCACACCGGGGTTATATATATACACAGAGGAGATCCTGTCACACCGGGGTTATATATATCACACAGAGGAGATCCTGTCACACTGGGGTTATATATATACACAGAGGAGATCCTGTCACACTGGGGTTATATATACACAGAGGAGATCCTGTCACACCGGGGTTATATATACACAGAGGAGATCCTGTCACACCGGGGTTATATATACACAAGAGGAGATCCTGTCACACCGGGGTTATATATATACACAGAGGAGATCCTGTCCACACCGGGGTTATATTATACACAGAGGAGATCCCTCACACCGGGTTATATATATACACAGAGGAGATCCTGTCACACCTGGGGTATATATATACACGAGGAGATCCTGTCACACTGGGTTATATATAACACAGAGGAGATCCTGTCACACCGGGTTATATATATACACAGAGGAGATCCTGTCACACCGGGGTTATATATATACACAGAGGAGATCCTGTCACACCGGGGTTATATATATACACAGAGGAGATCCTTCACACGGGTTATATATACACAGAGGAGATCCGTCACACCGGGGTTATATATATACACAGAGGAGATCCGTCACACCGGGGTTATATATATACACAGAGGAGATCCTGTCACACCGGGTTATAATATATACACAGAGGAGATCCTGTCACACCGGGTTATATAATACACAGAGGAGATCCTCGATCACACCGGGTTATATATATACACAGAGAGATCCTGTCACACTGGGTTATATATAACACAGAGGAGATCCGTTCACACCGGGGTTATATATACACAGAGGAGATCCGTCACACCGGGTTATATATACACACAGAGGAGATCCGTCACAACCGGGGTTATATTATACACAGAGGAGATCCTGTCACACTGGGTTATATATAACACAGAGGAGATCCTGTCACACCTGGGTTATATATATACACAGAGGAGATCCTGTCACACTGGGGTTATATATACACCGAGGAGATCCCGTCACACCGGGGTTATATATATATACACAGAGGAGATCCTGTCACACTGGGTTATATATACACCGAGGAGATCCTGTCACACCGGGGTTATATATACACAGAGGAGATCCCATCACACCGGGGTTATATATATACACAGAGGAGATCCCGTCACATCGGGGTTATATATACACAGAGGAGATCCTGTCACACCGGGGTTATATATATACACAGAGGAGATCCTGTCACACTGGGGTTATATATACACAGAGGAGATCCTGTCACACCGGGGTTATATATATACACAGAGGAGATCCTGTCACACTGGGGTTATATATACACAGAGGAGATCCTGTCACACCGGGTTATATATACACAGAGGAGATCCTGTCACACCGGGGTTATATATACACAGAGGAGATCCCGTCACACCGGGGTTATATATATACACAGAGGAGATCCTGTCACACCTGGGTTATATATATACACAGAGGAGATCCTGTCACACCTGGGTTATATATATACACAGAGGAGATTCCCTCACACCGGGTTATGTATATATACATAGAGGAGATCCCGTCATATCGGGGCTATTATATACATACAGAGGAAATCCCGTCACACCAGTGTTATATATACACCAGAGAGATCCCGTCACATCGGGGTTATATATATTTTTACACAGAGGAGATCCCGTCACAGCGGTACTATACATATGGAGGGGAGATCCTGTTGTGTTATACATAGATCCCCTCTCCCGATCGTTTACTGATCTATACTTTCCTGTGTTTCAGCTGTGACTGATGTAGACTTTGATGACGTCCCTGATCTCTCGGATTGTGATGATGATGCAGCCTGGGACGATGAAGATGATGGGGGTGCTGGTGCAGAGGTCCAGTGTCTGTTCTGTGACAGGTAATTGTATAGTACGGAGGTCGCTTGTGTGATCCCATTGATATTCGGGGTGATCAAAGGATCTTCTTCTCTCTAGGACACACTCAACACCAGAAGAGATCTTCTCCCACTGCCGATCCCAGCATCAGTTTGACATTGAGCAGATCGTCTCCCTGCACGGTACGAGCTTGCGCTCCACTGACTATGTCCACTAGGAGGCGTCTGTTCTGATGATTTCAGGGTTCGGTGACTGCCCCAGAGTGGGCTGCACAGTCGGCCATCATTTTATTATTACCGTCTGTTCTTGCTGAAGGCATTATCTTCTAATATAAACAATGTGATCTCTATAATGAGTCCTTGTACCTGCTCCAGCGAGAGTCACATGTACAGCAGATTTGCTGTTACAATGTTCCAGTTTGTCATTTACACTATTAACCCTTTCATGACTACTGATGTACATGGATATTAATTATGCATGGACTGTATGGAGCGGGCGGCTGACAACTGGCATTTGTGAGAATGCCGATCCCAGCAGTTTAACCCTGTAAATGCTGCCCACCCTTCCACCTCATACCCACTCTTCCCTACCACCTTCCACAATGCTGTTATTGGGTTTCACGTATCATCATGGCACCTGACAACCTAATGATTTTTTTTTGTCCCTCTTTAAACCATCATTAAATCCTGTGGTTCTGTTTCTGCAGTCACCAGGGATTGTCCGCAAATGACACCACAAAGTCAAACGTATAAATTAGTTTGTTATTTATTCTGCAAAGAATATGCCACTGTAAAAAAAATATTTAGGGAAAAATGCCTTAAATGTGCATTATTATTTTTTTTTTTCCATAAAAGCGGCTAACAAGATTACAGTTTATTCCTTAAAAATAATCAACTTCCGGTTCCGGCTCCGGGATGATGGCAGCCTAGGAGAAGCGCTCCGGAGGCCACACCGACTATCCGACACCATCACTCGCTCAGCAGGCCCGCAGCAATCGCCCAGACATGGAGGAGACACCTCGGTCACTGGGGACCCTGGACCGCTACGTATTACGGAGCTCGGGGAGGGAGGAGATGGCGACCCCGCTCCAAAGCAAGAAAGGCGGCCTCCAGGCAAAGATGGCGCCTAAAGGTGGAGACAGAGGACGGGATCGCACTCAGCATCTGCCGATGAGCGCGAGTGGCGTTCCCCGCAGCTCAAGCTGCAGCCCCATGATGTCACAGGAGAGAGGAGCCGGCTTACAAAGAACCGCTGAATCTCAGGTGAGAGGGGAACAGGCGAACGGAGGCACACATACTGACAGGCTGGAGGCCAGGAAGGAAGACGAGTCGCTGACACAGAGACAATTACAGGGGGAAGATGAGGACTTGGCACAAGGGGAGCTGAGAGACACAATGGATAAAGGCCACATAGATGTAAAACAACTGGCCAGAGAAATTGTACCCTATATAGTGGCCGACCTGAAAACAGCCTTGAGAGACGCAGTGGCTGAAGCAGTGGCAGGGCTAAAACACACCACAGAGCAACATGAGGAGCGCATACAGGAAGCTGAACACAGACTCTCAGAGGCTGAGGACAGAATAATATCCATGGAAAGACATATAGCTGCATTACAGAAACACTCGGCCTATGCAGAGGAGAAAATGGACGATCTGGAGAATAGATCCAGACGAAACAATCTTAGGATGATAGGTCTCCCAGAGTCTTACATGCCTGCACAGCTGGATAAGGTATGGGAGGTGGAATTACCAAAGGCCCTGGGATTGAGGTGCCAATGTCGGGTGGAACGAGCGCATAGGGTAGGCCCACCCAAAAAGCCGGAAGACGGCCCGCGGCAAGTAATTGCCAGATTTCTGGACTTTAAGGACAAAGAATCCCTACTGAGGGAATATAGATCCAAACGCCTTCCACTACTAATACAAGGACATAAAATAAGGCTGTACGAGGACTATTCCGCGGAGGTGGCCAGAAAGAGAAAAGCCTTTAGTCCGGCGTGTACCATATTATTTAAGAGAAACATCAGATTCCAGCTAGCCTTCCCAGCTATACTGCGCTTCAGAGACACTAAAGGAGAAATGCACTCATTTGTAAATTGCAAGCTAGCCATGAAATTCCTACAACAGACAACAACCCCCCCTCGAGGTAGCCAAACCTCGTCAAACACGGAGACGGTGCAGCAATCCTCACAACGTCAGACCTACGCGGAGAAACTGACGGGTGAAATGAGGAAAAAAAACAAAACTGACAAAAGTGGCGAAAGTAACAACAGATCTTAGGCGCACGACAGACACAAGGGGGGGAGGAACGAAAAAAAAAAACGAAAGGAGGAGATGAAGGATTTGACACACACCAAAAGCAAGGTCCTGGGAGTAAAGTGGATCACATAACCTTCCAATCTAAACAGTAAACTTTCAGAAGATTCCTGGAAGAGGGATCATCCCTTTAGGGCCCCGACAGATACCGCTCGTGATCAGCCCTCGGATATGTGTGACAGTAAGAGAACTCCTAGGTGGTGGCCGAGGACAACGGGACTGGGGGAAGGAGAGGAGAAAAAAGGGGAGGAAAAAAAAAAAAAATTTTTGAGGGCAAACCATATTATATTGTTTTGCCCCCACCTGCTCTCACCCCCTTCCCCCCCCGCCTACTTCCCCTCCCCCCCCTTCTGCTCTCGCCTTCTTCCCCCCCCACTGCTCTTGCCTTCTTCTTCCCCCCCCCCCCCCCCCCCCCCCTTTTTCCCTTTTTTTTTTCTTTTTTTTTTCTTTTCTCTTTCTCGTTCTCTTCCTACTCTTTATACCTCCTCTACACACGGTCCAGCTGGCACGGGATCACTCCCAGGATGCTTAGACGGGAGGGGGTTTGGGGGTGGGCGGTTACGGGGGGGGAGGGAGGGAATGTTACAAGAACTGTTGCCGGGATCCTTACGGAACGTGAAATGCACGATAATGGAGAGATCTCCAAACAGAAGGACGATGCATAAATATCGTTTCATCACAGTGATAAAATATATATGAGGGCTACGAATAAGCGCCTTTTTACGACCAGATCAATATGGTGTGGCATCTAACTGCCATCCGAGGAAATAGGGAAGTCAAAAAGACTGTTTGTGTTTTGTTGTTTTCCAAGGAGAGGAGGTGGAAAGAAAGTACACTCCTTGTGTTATGGGGGAGGCGGGTTTAAGGGGAAAGTTATGATTTTGTTTATCAATTTTTACTGTTATTTCTTCCAGCAATTAATACTCATTAGTGATGTACATACAGTACTAAATGTCAAGTCTCACAATAACATCATAACAAAAATCTTGGGGAGGTACAGATCAAAATACGATACGACCAAAGGGGAAATAGGGAAGGAGTCTTATAAACAATGCTAAGAGTGGTCTCATGGAATGTCAAGGGGCTCAGATCCCCCAACAAGCGCTATATGGTACTGCGTCACCTGAAGAGATTAAGAGCTGACATTGCTCTCCTTCAGGAGACGCATCTTCGAAACCATGAGCTAAAATACATGCAAAAACTATGGGTAGGTGAGGCTTGGATTTCAGGAGCCCAGGATAGGAAGGCGGGGGTCCTGATTTTAATTAATAAACATGTAGCTCATTCCATCATTTCCGTATTGCAAGATCAGGAAGGACGGTTCCTACACTTGGTATTGAAACTACAGGGACAACAGATTAGTATATACAACATATATGCCCCAAACAACTCTAGAACTGGGTTCTTTACTGACCTATCCACTAAAATACTAAGTGACAGAGAAACAAATATCCTGGTGGGAGGCGATTTCAATGAGGTGATGTTTGAAGACGTGGATAGAAATAGGCCGGGCAATGTAAGCGGGCCTTCAAATGCACCAACAGGCAACACAGGAAATCTAGCACACGTGATAAACTCGTTGAGATTAATTGATGTGTGGAGAGTCCTCCATCCGCAGGAATCGGAGTACACCCATTTCTCCCACCCACATAGCTCATGGTCACGTATTGACTATTTCATGGTGTCAGAGCAGCTATGGGGGAGGACAGAAAGCGCAACGATTGAGACAATCGTAATTTCGGACCATAGCCCGATCTGCATAGATTTAATGGAGACCAATCAGAGGGGTGTAGACTTTTTATGGAGATTCCCCACACACCTATCCAGAGATGGAGACTTTAAAAATCAAATGAAGGAATGGTGGACAAATTTTGCAGGAGACAATGCTCAACACAAAGACGATCATCGTTTATTCTGGGAGCCCGGGAAGGTAGTACTGAGAGGACATATCTTAGCTCACACTGCACGGCAAAAAAAATCCTTGAAAGAACATTACAAAACGGCTAGTGAAAAGGTTACGAGTGCCTACACGACGTATAAACACACACACAACCCGACTGACAAGCAGTCGTGGCTGGAAGCCAAAAATATATTCGAGGGGTGGGCCAGCAAAAGAGAAGAACAGATGAGAGGACACCTAGAAACAGACTTAAACAGATTCGGAGATAAGGCAGGTAGACTGTTAGCCAGACTGGCAAAGGGAAGGAGGTTACCCAACCCAATACTAGCATTACAAAAGGAAAAAGGGGGAGAAACCACGACGAACCCCAAAGAGATAAATGACATCTTAGGAAAATACTACAGGACATTATATAGCATATCTGACGAAACGTCACAGGAGGGCTTACATTGGCTAAAGGAAGTTCCCCTCACACCTATCTTGCAGATAGACCTAGACGATCTCAACAGACCGGTTACAGAGATGGAAGTAGACCAGGCTATCAGAAATCTAAAAAATGACAAGGCACCTGGCCCAGATGGGTTAACGGGAGAATTCTTTAAGATTTTAAAGGACGAAATAACACCAACACTGACTAGCCTATTTAATGATATTTTGTTGGGAGAACCCATCTCAGAGGCGATGAACTTAGCACATGTCAAACTATTGCCCAAAGGGGGGAGGGGGGGTGAGGACCCGGCAAATTATAGACCCATATCTCTCATCAACCTAGACCTCAAACTCTTATCTAAAATCATGGCAGACAGATTAGCTAGAATTATGCCAATACTAATTGAACATCACCAGACGGGGTTTATTAAAGGGAGGTCGGCGGTCTCCAATGTAAGGAAAACTTTGATGGCCCTAGACGCGGTGCGGAACGGATGGACAACTAAGGGAGGGGACCCAGCCATGGTCACACTAGACGCAGAAAAGGCTTTTGACAACGTCAGGTGGCCATGGCTGGGTATGGTCCTAGACCAAATTGGGATTCAGGGGAAATTTCGCCAATTTCTGCAATCATTGTACCACAACCCAACAGCCAAAATACACACCCCGGGTTTCCTGTCCTCCAAATTCCCCTTGCAAAAAGGCACTAGACAGGGGTGCCCCTTATCCCCACTGTTGTTCAATCTGGCATTGGAGCCCTTAGCACGCTTCATCAACAACTCTGACGCCTTTGAAGGCATTAAAATTGGAGATACAAATATAAAATCGGCCCTTTTCGCGGACGACATCATCTTATTCATGAACAATCCAACTAGAGATTTACCAAATTTATTGAAGGACATAGATCGCTTCGGGAAATTCTCAGGATTCAGATTGAACAAGAGTAAATGCGAACTATTGAGACTAAAAGAGGGGGGAGAGGGGGGGAAAAAAATTAAGGAAATAAAGATCCCAATAGCAACTTCCACAATAAAATACCTAGGGCTGATAATAAGCAGACACCCGGGCCAAACATACAATCTTAATTATACCCCGTTAATAGATAAAATTGAAAAGGAGTTAAAGAGATGGGAAGGTCTGCCACTGTCATTGTTGGGACGTTGCCATCTGATAAAGATGATGAGCTTTGCCCGGCTCCTCTACCCCCTTCAAACCCTACCACTACTACTAAAACGTGTGGACATTGCAAGATTGAATAGAGCCTTCACTAGGTTCCTTTGGAAGGGCAAGAAGCCTAGAATGAGATTGGGAATTCTAAACAGGGTGAAAGAGAGGGGAGGCACAAATTTCCCTGACATAAGAGGCTATAACTTAGCTTGCCTACTTAGACATGTCATAGAATGGATCAAACATACAGAAAGGTACTCTAACAAACGACTGGAAGAAGCGTACTGCGCTCCATGGGACAGATGTTCCCTACTACACACCTCATTCTCTAACCTGCCACCACACATAAAAACGTCAGCCATATTTCGTGACACGATCATGACATGGAAGGCAGTACGAAAAAAATGTGAACTACCATGGAAGGTATCAAAATACCTAAACCCATGGGCCTTCCCTGACTTTAGGGAGGGCAGAGAAAACCAACTGTTTGAGACATGGAGACAGAGGGGAGTGGCTAGAATGGGTGATCTAATGCAGAAACAGGAGAAACGGTGGATGACGGGGACAGAAATACTGGAAGTTTTTAATCTAGGGACAGGACATGGCCTTCAATACTTACAAATTAAACACCACATCTTGAACAATCTCAGAGATGTCTCAAAAGAAGTAGAACACAATACATGGGACAGCTTGGTTGAGTTAGACGTAACCCAACTGACAATATCGATTATTTATAAATATATAAGGGAAATCCTACTACCAAAGGGCAGGTCAAGTCCTTTTGCAAAGTGGCGTAGATTTCTGGATAGGGAAAATGTGGAGGAAGATATATTGATGGGTTGGGACAAAGTCAGACATAATATCTTAAATGAACAATGGCGCGACTCTCAGTTCCGCATTATTCATGGATTGATCTATGGCTTTGACTTCCCATCCACAATAGCTAACCCAGACAGGAAAACTAGCTGCCCCAAATGTAACGAAGATAAAACGGACATGATACATGGAATTTGGAGCTGTCCTAAAGTACAAAGATACTGGATAAAAATCAGGGATATATGTAAGCAAGTGAGTGCCCAGACGTTTGACCTAGACCCCACAGTTTGGATATTTCAAAATATAGCTACATCACGACGAGGTAAACTAAGTGTGAAATGGATCCATGTACTAATATTGTTGGCAAAACGACTGCTCCTGGTGTTCTGGCTCAAGGCTGACTTACCAGGAAGATCTGAGGTGATAACTGGCCTGAAAAAGGCTCTAGAGATAGACAAAAGAGAACTACTCAGGGACAAAGAAAAACTGACACATACATTCATGGGCAAATGGAGAATGTTTATTGAATCTCAATTAACTGCTGAAGAGATAAAGCAGGTAATAGATCCGCTGAGAGGAACCTCTTGGTATCTATTGGAGGAGATTGGCGGTTCCCTAGGTAAACTGAGAGAATAGACACTCACAGGTCCTACTATGGTTAATAAATAGGATGATACTACTACTCAACTGGAATAAATGTTTTGCATCGAATATATTAAGAAAACTATAGAATATACAATGTGTAATTGAGTATAATAGCAAAAATTTCAACAAATATTGTGAATTTTACTGTACAAAACATGTATGTCACTCTTTGTAGCTGGAACTATTTTTTTTTCTTTTTTTCTCGTTGAAAATCTTAAATAAAAATGATGTTTTAAAAAAAAAAAAAATAATCAAAAAAGAAACCCTCATTTGCTCAATTGACAGAAAAATGTAAAAAAATGACAGGTCTGAGAATTTGTCATCTTTTTTAAGCAGCAGTAAATGATAAATATAAATATCAATGCACTTACTTGCAGAGAACGCTGTAAAAACAAAACCCAAAAAGTAATAACTGATTTGATGCTTTTACTATGCAATCCACCAAAAAAACAAAAAATAATTAAAAAAAATACTTTTTTTTTAACTTGTTATATCTTGTCATGCAAGGGCTACTTCACTATCAGAATTAGTGAGGGTCTCAGTGGCTGCACCCCCCATCAAAAAGTGGTAGTTAAGGGTTTTATTGATTTCTGAAAACCCCTCTCATTAAGAACAAATTATCTGTCTTTACTCGTCCTCCCTTGGTCCAGCACTGCCGCCATTAGCTGAGCTCAGCACCCCGACCCAGTCACTGATTGACTGCAGCACTGCTGAAGAGATGTCAGCGCTGCAGACAATAACAGATACCAAAAATGGCGGTGGAGACCTCAGGCTGGACCCTGGGAGGATAAGTAAAGCACAGTTAGTTTTTGGGACCCAGAACAGCAGCTTCATAATACTATTCTAATCATCCCTGTCTGAGCTCATGGTGTAATGTTAAAGGTGAATAAAAGCATTTATACATTTACATTTTCTTAAGTGAATGAGGCAGTGACTACACCTTGGAGGATGTAGTCACTCTGGCAGGTTAATAGTTAACTCACTATTAACTTCTCTGTACAAAGGACCTGTGTGATGTTATGATCATGTGACCATAGTGAGTGGTGCTAAGAAAGCAAAATCATTATGTGCTATGGAGATTTTGCTCTGCCTACTATAGTCACATAGTCGTGACATCACACAGCTCTCATCAGTATGTTCTGAAATGTGGCTGAAATGTTAACTATAAACCTGCCAGAGTGACTGCAAAGGTGGTGACTACATCGTCCAAGGTTAACTCACTAATAACTTCTCTGTATAAAGGACCTGTGTGATGTTACGTTCATGTGACCATAGTGGGCAGAGCTAAGCAAGCAAAATCATTATGTGCTATGGAGACTTTGCTCTGCCTACTATAGTCACATAGTCGTGACATCACACAGGTCCCGTTAGCATCTTCTAAAATGTTAATTATTAACCTGCCAGAGTGAATACTTCCTCTAAGGTGTAGTCACTGCCTCATGTCCTTTAGAAAATGTAAGTGTATAAATGCTTTTGTTTCACCTTTAACATTACACTATGAGCACAGACAGAGATGATTAGAATACTATTATGAAGCTGCAGGTACAGATAGTGATAGCTGGGGGGGCATAAACCACCTGACAGGTTTCCCTTAAGCTCACAGGAGATTTTTTAGAACTTCTACAACTTCAAGTAGCAAATTCTAAATTCATTGACAGCAAGCAGAGCTCTTAATAGGTCAAAATTGATGTTCTAAGTACATTAGAAAGATGTAGAACCTACTGAAATAAATAATTTTTTATTTGTGGTCCATTAGTGTTGTTAAATAAGGACGTTGCGGATCCCCCTCTATCCTCTATCCTTATGCTCTAACATTGTGTACGTGGAAGAATCGTGTGGCCAGGTTGACCCTCAGAGACCCCTTAATTCAGTTTTATTACATTTATCACTGTCTTGTCTCCTGTGCCATTTTAGGTCTTGACTTCTATGGATACGTTAAACTCATCAACTTCATCAGATCGACGGTGAGTGTCGTCTCCAGCTTCTCAGGACTATGATGCTCCTTATAGATTAGTCCTGTTAATGTGCTCCGATCTGCTGTACATAGGTTTATTTTTGCTCTATTTCTGACCAGCTTAGGCTGCTTTCACATCAGTGGTAATCGCTGATCGCGGGCAGTTGCGTTTTTTTCACGCAATGTCTATGGGGCTTGCGGTAAGTGTGCGGCAAGTGCGGTTTCGGCACTTGCAGCAGATGCGGCCATGAGAAAACCGCGGCTGACCGCGTTTTTTTTCGCGGCCGCATCTGCTGCAAGTGCCGAAACCGCAACTGTACCGCACTTGCCGCACCTGCCACAAGCCCCATAGACATTGTATGGGGCTTGCCGCAGGTGAACCACAAGTGCGGCCGTTATGCGGTAATCGCGGCAGTTGTGTTTTTTTCACCGCAACTGCCGCGATCAGCGATTACCGCTGATGTGAAAGGAGCCTTACATGAGTTCTGATGGGAGCAGATGCGATCGTTCTGTCCCCATTCAGAGTCCAGGAATCGGCATCACATCGGCCATGTGCTGCCGATGACTAGATCACTTTTGCCGACATAAAAATCATCACCCAAAGAACCAGCATTTTGCTAATTCGTTGAATGATTGCCAGCGTAGTCATATGGGCCGCTTGTCTAAATCTTTCGTAAAGAAACTGTCAGCAAAGAATGACTGTTCAAACCAAAGTAAGGGCCCTTTCACATCAGCGTTTTTTGAAATTCGCGGCAGATGCGGTGAAAAAACCGCATCTGCCGTGATTACCGCATACCGGCTGCACTTGCGGCGCGGTTGCGGTAAACGCCATACAATGTATAGGTGGACTTGCGGCACGTGCGGCAAGTGCGGTTTTGCACTTGCGGCAGGTGCGGGCGCGAAAAAAACCGCGGCTGACCGCGTTTTTTTTCTCGGCCGCACCTGCCGCAAGTGCCAAAACCGCACTTGCCGCACGTGCCGCAAGTCCGCCTATAGCTTGTATGGCGTTTGCCGCAACCGTGCCGCAAGTGCAGCCGGTATGCGGTAATCACGGCAGATGCGGTTTTTTCACCGCATCTGCCGCGAATTTAAAAAAACGCTGATGTGAAAGGGCCCTAAGGGTGCTTTCATACTGTAGTTTTTTCCTGATCAGGATTCATTAGGTTTTGTGTGCCAAAACCAGGAGTGTCTCCAAAACTCAGAACAGGTGTCAATCTTTCAATTATAGTTTTTTTGTGCAAGTTTCATGGTGGGTTTACACGCCGCAATATCGGGGCGATATCGGTATACAACGGCGTGGGAGCGCGCATTTTTTGACACTTTTCCCGATATTGCATCGGCGGTTTACACGCTGCGATATCGGGAAACAACGTCACTACGATGTGTACGCCCACCAACCCAGTAATGACCATTTAACATGGGAGTTAATGGGTGAGTTGCGAGTACACATCGTAGTTGGATGTTTACACGCAACGATCTGGCTACAACGGCCATGCGATATCGGGCAGTTGAATAGCGCGCTCATTCAACCCCGATATCGTTTTGGCATCGTTCCAGGATCGCGTTGTACGTTCAAACCGTACAACGCGCAAACGATATTGGGTCCAACTCCCGAACCACGTGACTTTTTGTCGGAGTTGGACGCCGATATCGCGGCGTGTAAACCCACCATCACTCCTGGTTTTGGCTCACAAACACTGATGGACACTGATCAGGAAAAACTGCAGTGTGAAAGCAGACTAAGGCCCCATTCACACACTGATCTTTTTGCTGCGTATTTTTAAGCACAATCTCATCACAAACCAGAAGTGGATGATTAAACATATAAGTGGAGCACTTGTTTCTATTAGACCTTTCCTCTGAGTGTGCCACTCCTGGATTTGATTGTTCCACTGGCTTCTTTTGAGCTTGTGCGTAAAAATACACAGCAAAAAAAGCAGTGTGTGAATGGGGCCTAAGTAAAACATTGAGGTTAGATTGGAAATTGGTAAATAATCTAGAAAAAGTTCTAGTTGTATCGTATATCAAGAAAAATAATTGATAAGCCCAGGCGCTCGGTGCACCTTTGTACAGCCATACATTCATATGCAGCCTCCCACCTGCTCATTTTCCATCTTTTGTGACCTTGTCTTTTCTTTGATTGACATAGCTGTGAAGGTCCACGTAAATTTTTGGCCGCCATATTGCACCGAGCGCCTGTGCTTGGTTTGAACAGTCATTCTGTGCTGAGACAGGCCGTTTAAATGTTGGAAGTCTGAGTTGTGATCTTTTGGGGATCTGCAGGAAGGGGTGCTTTTCTTGCCTGTCTCAGATAGTGAAGGTGTTTTTTTGGGTCCTTCTTTTGATGGATCCCTGCTCTTTATCTTTTCTCATGGTGACTTGCCTGATTTGTGCAGGGTTGCTCTGCGGAGAGCCTCGCCAGTGTAACCGGCCCTAAACCCTGGGACAAAGAAGAATTCTTCAAACCAGTCATCCCGGACGATGGATTATTACAGTATGGTAAGGGTCTATTAAAAGTATGGCATCATTCCCATTATACGGCATCTGATAATCCAGAACCTCCAATATTCTGGAATGTCAGCATAAATGCCTCGATCACGTGGGATTATTCTACTAACAGTGGATCATTATAACCATGAATTATCACTCCTTCTTATTCTTGATAATAAATCCTTTGAGAAGATGTTCTGCAGAGCATCTGCACCCCACGTCATTGACAGTCCTGCGTCTCGCTCTGTTATGTTTCTTGCAATGCATTGAGGTCGACCGTCTTCTTTGCAACTTTTCTGCTTCTGAGTTCGAGCAGAGACTATTCCTGTTCACAGGCAGCAAGACGAGATCATGAAAACTGCAAATAAGTGATCACACAATATTTTGCAAGGTTATTGAACTTTTAATTATGAACTAAATCTGCCGCCATGTTTCTGAATTTTCTTGGAGGGCAAGAAAAATATATAAAAAAAACCCTGCTGCTTGCCTGCCCACAATTTGGTCGCTTGCCTGCCCCCCCAGGAGGCCCTAGCGCTCGCCTGCTGCAGCTTCCCGATCCTTTGCTTGCTTTTTTTCAGTCTTCGGTCTGGATCTTTCAGCGCTGACTAAGGTCAGATGTGACATATGTTAGTGATGTTTTTTTTCTTTGTGCATCATGCCCATGTGATCATGTGGGATCCAGTCAGCACTAAATAATCGAGATCGGATCCGTAGTAACTGTTGCACCTGCAAAGGCAGAAAAAGTGAGAGGCAAGCCTGGGACCAGGCTTAGGATTATTTTTCTTATAGGGAAACTCTGGGGAGATAAACATTTTTTTGTACAGTCCCTGCACTCCTAGACTATAATGTTGAGCTGCCTGTTGCAATTGTATAATGTATAGAGCCCCTATAAATCACTTATTCACCAAATGCTCCTTACCAGTCACCACTCCCATAGGGGACAATGCATCACGCCTGATTGAACAGCTCTCCCTGCTCCCTCAGCAGTGAGCATTTGTGCTCAGAGAACAAATACTTCCTCCTTCAATCACATGGGCTTGACATCACATAAGGTCCTGTTGAGACCTTGGTCACATCCCCTGCTTTCTGTAGAGAAACAGGTCTGCAGATTCAACTTAGTCAAGGACCTGTTGGGATGTCGCACCCATGTGATGGAATGAAGAAGTGTCGGACACTCTGAAGCTTTCTAAGAGGGAGGGGGGTGTAATGGTCTCTCTTACTTTGCAAAATTGTGACAGGTTTGGGACCTCTGTCTCATTCCTGTATTGAGACTTCAATTAAAAGTGTTTCTTTCCTTTGGCAGTGTAGGAGTAAATGTCAGTTTCTGTTGCTGCAATGCTCCTTAGTACTCTTCCCAGGTGTGGCTACTTTATAATCTCCTTTACGTGACGGTGCTTTTCTGGAGAGGTGACTACTGCCAAGACGTCTGCTACCAAGGAGCGTGGCAGCAGGCATGAAGTTGTTTGTTGTTCCCCGTCTGTCTTTCCTTCCCCTCTTGTTGTTAGTGCAGCGGTTGGGACTAGTGCTCCTGCCAGCCATCTCACTATTGAAGGTTAAGATCAGGGCCAGCGAGGGACTAGGTACCTGATGAATGACTGGGTGAAAGAACCCATATAGGGATGGTAGGGAAATCGGCACAGCCGCAGGAGGTGTCCTTTCCCCCATTCCCTACGAGCAGGGACCCCGATTGTATTTGCACCCACCCCGGTGTTTCTCCAGTCTGTTGTTGTGTGTGGTGTGCTGGACATTGTTGGTCTGTGCGCCACTGTTGCGCACCGTGTCCGGACGCTCCCTAGTCTGAGGCGTGATGGGAGAGCTGCTCAATTGGGCAATGATGTATATTGTCACCTACGGGAGGGATTACTGGTAAGGAGTGGTTTGTACTAGAATAACTGATTTATATTAATTCTAAACATTATACAAGTGTAACAGGCAGCTTAGCATAATAATCTAAGAGTGTAGGGACTGTGCAAAAAATGTGTCCCTCCTCCATTGTTTGAGAGATCTTGGAGCATAATAGTAATCAGGGTATATTCTATTTAGATTGAATTTTATTCTATCCGAATCGAATCTGCCCAAATTGACTCCTGGGATATTCCCTCATCTCTCATTGATTATGTTGTTCCTGACAGAGGAGTCAATAGAACTAAATCCTCAGTGACCAATCCGCTCTTCTACGTTACAGGTAGCAAAAGCCCGTCATATCTCAGCTTCCAGGACCCCGTACAGCTGATAGCCACATTCTCAGGTTTTCATTCTCACATGCGTGGCGGTGTCTCAAATTGAAAAGGAGAAGGGGCGTTTTATGGTGTCGGCCTTCTCGTGGTGTGTTTCACAGCTGAACATTTCTCTCTTCTTGTCTCTGGTCAGATTTTGAAGAAATGGAACATGAGCAGCCCCAGCCTACCGGTCTCCACTAGGAGCGAGGACCCCGGACCATCAGTGGACGAACGGTTAAAACAGGCGGAAAGCCGGGCACTGGAAGCGGAGGCCAACCTGACGAGCGCCCTGCTAGAGCTTCAAAGGATGAGGTTTGGCATTGTGCTGAGCGGTGTTAAAGGGGATCTCAGCCCAAACTCCACCAATAATTTAAAATAATATTCTTTAATCCGTTCACGACCTATGACGTACATGTATGTCATGAGTCGGCTCCCTCACTTTGATGTGAGCTCCAGCTCAGCTAGATGTGGTGCTAACAGCACCGATCGGATCGTGTTAACCCTTTGGATCACGCTGTCATTCACTGACGGCGTGATCCAAAAGCACCTCAGCGGGGACCCCGCCATGATCGTAGATCCAGTGATAAGATTATTGATCTGCTTCTGTCACCTGAATAGCCCGGGGTTCTGCAGTGACGCGGATGCTATCAGGATTCACTTCCTATGGTTGGTTGGCAAGCGCTGCCAACCACAGAAAGTGATCGTTTGTGCCCTGTCCCGATGTCCTGCAGGTCATCGGGGCATAGCACAAGCGATTGGTCCCTGCAACACTGTGGCGCCCATGAGGCAGTATAAAATAAAGAATCAATAAACAAATCAACCCCCTCTTGCACCATTCAAAATAAAACTATTTAAAAAAAAAAATACATATTTGGTATCGTCGCTTTCAGAAATGCCCGAATCTATCAATATATAAAATCAATGAATCAGAGCTGTAAATTATGTAACAGAAAAAAAGGTCCAAACCTCAAAATTGCGTTATTTTAGCAACCGCAGCATTGCAATAAAATGCAATAACAAGTGATCAAAACAGCGTTTACACCCAAAAATGGTATCATTAGAAACTTCGGCTCAACACGCAAATAATAAGCCGTCAAACAACCCCAGATCACGAAAAATGGGAACATTACGGGTCAAGGAACATGGTGCAAAAATTGCAATTCATTTTTTGATTTTCAAACTTCTAAAAAAAATTTCACCACTTAGACAACAGTAAAAGTATACATGTTTGGTATCTACGAACTCGTACCGACCTGAGGCATCATACTAACATGTCAGTTTTACCATATAGTGAACATGGTGAATAAAAAAACTAAAAAACAAAAGTGTAATTGCACTTTATTTTGCAATTTCACAGCACTTGGAATATATTTTCCCATTTTCCTGTACACTATATAGTAAAATAATTGATTTAATCTGAAAGTAAATCTCGTCCTGCAAAAAACAAGCCGTCATATGTCTATAGTGACGGAAAATAAAAATGTTATGGCTCTTGGAAGAAGGGGAGGAAAGAAGCAAAAACGGAAAATGAAAAATCGCCGTGTGGTGAAAGGATTAAAATAGAAAAAGATATAAAATGTTTAAGGGTGCTTTCACATCAGCGTTTTTTTTAAATCGCGGCAGATGCGGTGAAAAAAACGCATCTGCCACGATTAGCGCATAACGGCTGCACTTGCGGCAAGCCCCATACAATGTATATGCGGGCTTGCGGCAGGTGGGGCAAGTGCGGTTTCGGCACTTGCGGCAGGTGCGGCCGCGAAAAAAACCGCGGCTGACAGTATTTTTTTTCACGGCCACACCTGCCGCATGTGCCAAAACCGCACTTGCCGCACCTGCCGCAAGTCCGCCTATACATAGTATGGCGTTTACCGCAACCGCGCCGCAAGTGCAGCCGGTATGCGGTAATCGCGGCAGATGCGTTTTTTTCACCGCATCAGCCGCGAATTTCAAAAACGCTGACCGCGGTTTTTTTTCGCGGCCGCACCTGCCGCAAGTGCAAAACCGCACTTGCCGCACCTGCCGCAAGTCCCCCTATACTTTCTATGGGGATTACCGCAACCGCGCCACAAGTGCGGCGGTTATGCGGCAATCACGGCAGATGCGGTTTTTTCACCGCATCTGCCGCGATTTCAAATAAACGCTGATGTGAAAGGGCCCTAAGATATACAAAATAAAAATTATGTATACAGTTGAAACTAGACGTTTGCATACACTATTATGGAAAGACACATGGAATTCAGAATAAACCTTTCCTGTTTTAGGTCAATTTGGATTACTATAATCTACTAAGTAATTGTCTACTCTAAGGCGTCTGTCGGTCACAGAAATCGCACGCCAGACAGAGGCTGCTCATTGGTGCCCGCTGGAGATGGGCACCAATGAGCGCAGACTATGCAAATAGGCGCGAGAATTCAATGTTCGAATTTCGCGCCAATTTGCAGCCCGGCTGTTGCCGGGATGTTGTCCGGCCGACAGTGGCCCCAGCGGCGGCTCTCCTCATAGTCCCCCACTCCTGCCCGCGCTCCCTGCGGCACCCCCGCTCCTCCTGCCCCCCTCGCTCCCCACGGCCCCCCGTGCTCGCCCCCGCTCCTCCACGGTGATAATAAAAATAAAAAAAACCTCACTGAGGATACTCACCCGTCCGCTGGCTCGCTCCACCTCCAATCTCTAGCTTCTACATGGCTTGAGGACCTGTCGTTGCCTGGGAAACCGATCAGCTGATCGGTTTCCCAGGGAACGACAGGTCCTGTCCTGGGAGCTACAAGACAGAGGTGGAGCGAGCCGGCAGATGAGTAAGTAACCTCAGTGAGGTTTTTTTTAATTTTTATTATCAGTGTGGAGGAGCGGGGAGGAAGCGGAGGGGGGCAGGAGGAGAGCCTCCATCCTGTCCCCCTGTATCCATCCTGCCCCCCGCCGGCTCCATCCTGCCCTGCTCGCTCCATCCTGCCCTGCTCGCTCCATCCTGCCCTGCTCGCTCCATCCTGCCCCGCTCGCTCCATCCTGCCCCGCTCGCTCCATCCTGCCCCGCTCGCTCCATCCTGCCCTGCTCGCTCCATCCTGCACCCCCCACCATCCTGCCCCCCCCCACCATCCTGCTCCGCCCTCCCGGCGGCATTGCTATACATGTACTGTAATGAAAGACACTAATGAGCCATGCACACAGTGAACAGATCTGTAGGACACTGTTCACACCACCAAAAGACTGAATCACAAAAAACAATCAGAAAAACGTGCAAAAATACTCTGTTAAAAAAGGTAAAAACAGTAAAAAGCAAGTGCTGCATTAAAAAAGTGATAAAAAACAGGGTATTTAGTTGATACGTTTTTTGCAAAAAATGTATACGAAGCTGCTCTACCGAACGTCAAGGTAACCCGTATCAGAGCAGTCCCTATCTGTGTGTTCAAAAAACCTGACCATGTGAATAGTTACCTACATGAGCCGGGTCCAGACAGGTCCAGTGTCTGACACGGACTGACTGCAGAAGACAGCTTTCATGTGCAGGACCCAAAGGGAGTGGTGGGCGGCTCCCTTATCTTGCAGAAACAAGAAAACAAACTAGAAAGACACTAATGAGCCATGCACACAGTGAACAGATCTGTAGGACACTGTTCACACCACCAAAAGACTGAATCACAAAAAACAATCAGAAAAACGTGCAAAAATACTCTGTTAAAAAAGGTAAAAACAGTAAAAAGCAAGTGCTGCATAAAAAAAGTGATAAAAAACAGGGTATTTAGTTGATACGTTTTTTGCAAAAAATGTATACGAAGCTGCTCTACCGAACGTCAAGGTAACCCGTATCAGAGCAGTCCCTATCTGTGTGTTCAAAAAACCTGACCATGTGAATAGTTACCTACATGAGCCGGGTCCAGACAGGTCCAGTGTCTGACACGGACTGACTGCAGAAGACAGCTTTCATGTGCAGGACCCAAAGGGAGTGGTGGGCGGCTCCCTTATCTTGCAGAAACAAGAAAACAAACTAGATAGGGACTGCTCTGATACGGGTTACCTTGACGTTCGGTAGAGCAGCTTCGTATACATTTTTTGCAAAAAACGTATCAACTAAATACCCTGTTTTTTATCACTTTTTTTATGCAGCACTTGCTTTTTACTGTTTTTACCTTTTTTAACAGAGTATTTTTGCACGTTTTTCTGATTGTTTTTTGTGATTCACTACATGTACTGTAATGTATCGCCATATACCATAGCGCTGCTATACATGTACTTCTATATACTATAGTGCTGCTATACATGTGCTGTAATGTACCGCCATATACCATTGCGCTGCTATACATGTACTGTAATGTACCGCCATATACCATAGCGCTGCTATACATGTAATGTAATGTACCGCCATATACTATAGTGCTGCTATACATGTGCTGTAATGTACCACCATATACCATAGCGCTGCTATGTAGTACACTCACGGTGACTTAACAAGTCCTGTCAGTCACAGCATGTCAACTACATACACATTCTAGAATATCTGATGCGTTAGAATCGGGCCACCATCTAGTTATTAATATTTGCCAAATGCCAGAATAATGAGAGAGAAAGAATTTTTAAGGCATTTTTATTACTTTCTGCAAAGTCACAAGTTTCCATACATTTCATTAGTATTTGTTACCATCACCCTTAAACTGTATGACTTGGGTCAAACATTTTGGGTCTTTCCACAAGCTTCTCACAATAGTTGGTAGGAATTTGGGCCCATTCCTCCTGACAGATCTGGAGTAACGGAGCGATGTTTGTAGGTCGCCTTGCTCGTACCTGCCTTTTCAGCTTTGCCCATAAGTTTTCATTAGGATTGAGATCGGGGCTTTGTGATGGCCACTCCAAAACATTGACTTTGTCATCCCTAAGCCACTTTGTAACCAGTTTGACAGTATGCTTCGGGACATTGTCCACTTGGAAGACCCATTTCCGTCCAAGCTTTACCTTACTGTCTGATGTTTTGAGATGTTGCTTCAGTATTGTAACATAATCTTCTTTCCTCATAATGCCATCTATTTTGTGAGGTGCACCAGTCCCTCCTGCAGCAAAACAACTCTCACTCATGATGCTGCCTCCCCCATGTTTCACAGTTGGGATGGTGATCTTAGGCTTCGAAGCTTCTCCCTTTTTCTTTCAAACATAACAATGGTATGAGAAGAGGATGTATGACATTTAGCTGTGATGTGAGCAAATTGTTTTGAAATGCGGGATAATTGATATGCCCTATTGACGATTACTTCACTAAATAACACCATGTGCTGTTGTGTAATGTGCTAGCTGTCGGGGGGGTACGGGGTTAGGGGGGGGGGAAAGGGAGGGAGGGGTTTGGGACTGTAATTCAATTATTCATGTGAAAACGAGACATGTTGTCTTGATGCATTTGTGTGATCCTGTGTGGAATATGTTTAATAAAAACTTATCTGATTTAAAAAAAAACATAACAATGGTCATTATGGCCAAACAGTTCAATTTTAATTTCATCAGACCACAGGACATCTCCATAAATTCAGGTCTTTGATCCTGTATCAATTTGCAAACAATAATCTGGCTTTTTTCTATTTCTTTTGGAGTAATGGCTTCATCCTGGCAGAGTGGTCTTTCAATCCATGTTGATACAGTACTCGTTTCACTGTGGATAATGACACAATCTTACCAGCTTCCACCATCATCTTCACCAGGTCTTTTACTTTTGTGCTTGGGTTGATAAGCACATGTTGAACCAAAGAACATTCATCTCTGAGACACAGAACCTGTCTCCTTCCTGAGCAGTAGGGTGGCTGTACATTCCCATCTTGTTTGTACTTGCATATAATTGTTTGTACAGATGAACAAGGCACCTTCAGGTATCTGGAAATTGCACCCAAGGATTAAGCAGACTTCTGCAAGTCCATAATTCTCTTCCTGATATGTTGGCTCATTTCTTTTGACTTTCCTATTATGCTACACAAAGGAGCAATATGTTTCAGGTGTGCATTAAAATACATCCATAGGTGTGTCTATAATTAACTCAGATGTTGCCAATAAACCTATCATAAGCTTAGAAATACATGACATCATATGGGATGTATTTGTTTAAAGGCATAGTTATCTCAAGGTATGTAAACATGTGACTTTGCAGAAAGTAACAAAAAAGCCTTAGGGGTACATGCACACGATTAGGAATAGTAGCGTTTTGGATGCAGTATGTTGTCACTGCATCCAAAATGCTGCACTGTACAGTACAAGCACAGTGGATGCTTCTAGATATCTCATGCCCACTGTGCTTATCTCCTCCGTGTGTTTTCACCTGCAGTCCTGGTTGCCGTGCTTCTGTATGGGCAGCATGGTGGCTTAGTGGTTCGCACTGTATGGTGGCTCAGTGGTTCGCACTGTATGGTGGCTCAGTGGTTCGCACTGTATGGTGGCTCAGTGGTTCACACTGTATGGTGGCTCAGTGGTTCACACTGTATGGTGGCTCAGTGGTTAGCACTGTACAGTGGCTCAGTGGTCAGCACTGTATGGTGGCTCAGTGGTCCGCACTGTATGGTGGCTCAGTGGTTCGCACTGTATGGTGGCTCAGTGGTTCGCACTGTATGGTGGCTCAGTGGTTCGCACTGTATGGTGGCTCAGTGGTTCGCACTGTATGGTGGCTCAGTGGTTCGCACTGTATGGTGGCTCAGTGGTTCGCACTGTACGGTGGCTCAGTGGTTCGCACTGTACGGTGGCTCAGTGGTTAGCACTGTACGGTGGCTCAGTGGTTCGCACTGTGTGGTGGCTCAGTGGTTCGCACTGTATGGTGGCTCAGTGGTTCGCACTGTATGGTGGCTCAGTGGTTCGCACTGTATGGTGGCTCAGTGGTTCGCACTGTATGGTGGCTCAGTGGTTCGCACTGTATGGTGGCTCAGTGGTTCGCACTGTATGGTGGCTCAGTGGTTCGCACTGTATGGTGGCTCAGTGGTTCGCACTGTATGGTGGCTCAGTGGTTCGCACTGTATGGTGGCTCAGTGGTTCGCACTGTGTGGTGGCTCAGTGGTTCGCACTGTGTGGTGGCTCAGTGGTTCGCACTGTATGGTGGCTCAGTGGTTCGCACTGTATGGTGGCTCAGTGGTTCGCACTGTATGGTGGCTCAGTGGTTCGCACTGTATGGTGGCTCAGTGGTTCGCACTGTATGGTGGCTCAGTGGTTCGCACTGTATGGTGGCTCAGTGGTTCGCACTGTATGGTGGCTCAGTGGTTCGCACTGTATGGTGGCTCAGTGGTTCGCACTGTATGGTGGCTCAGTGGTTCGCACTGTATGGTGGCTCAGTGGTTCGCACTGTATGGTGGCTCAGTGGTTCGCACTGTATGGTGGCTCAGTGGTTAGCACTGTATGGTGGCTCAGTGGTTCGCACTGTATGGTGGCTCAGTGGTTCGCACTGTATTGTGGCTCAGTGGTTCGCACTGTATTGTGGCTCAGTGGTTCGCACTGTATGGTGGCTCAGTGGTTCGCACTGTATGGTGACTCAGTGGTTAGCACTGTACGGTGGCTCAGTGGTCAGCACTGTACGGTGGCTCAGTGGTTAGCACTGTATGGTGGCTCAGTGGTTAGCACTGTATGGTGGCTCAGTGGTTAGCACTGTATGGTGGCTCAGTGGTTAGCACTGTATGGTGGCTCAGTGGTTAGCACTGTATGGTGGCTCAGTGGTTAGCACTGTATGGTGGCTCAGTGGTTAGCACTGTATGGTGGCTCAGTGGTTAGCAATGTATGGTGGCTCAGTGGTTCGTACTGTATGGTGGCTCAGAGGTTCGCACAGTATGGGGAGCTCAGTGGTTAGCACTGTATGGTGGCTCAGTGGGTATCATTGTACATTGTGGCTCAGTGGTTAGCATTGCAGCACTTGGTCCTGGGATCAGACACTACCAAGGAAAACATCTGCAAGGAGTTTGTATGTTCTCCCCGTGTTTGCGTGAGTATTCTCTGGGTTCTCCAGGTTCCTCCCAATCTACATAGACACAGTTATAGGGAATGTAGATTGTGAGCCCCAGTGGGGACAGTGTTGCTGATGTATGTAAAGCGCTGTGGAAATAATAGCGCTACATAAATTAATAAATGTTATTTATATGTATATATATATATATATATATCTATCTCCACAGCATGGGATCTGAGGAACTAGCCATCTACCTTATGGAGCGGAGTTTGTATGCAGCCATAAGGAGACAGATAAGTTATTAAGGACACTTTAAGCCGCAATGGTCCTCTGGGAAACATGCTAACTGTCACTTCAGTGAAGAAGTGGATGAACTCTAGCGCCACCTTTTGATGGCCATTCTCGAAGTCATAGTCGTCTGATCTGGCACAAATCCTTGGTTATATTAAAAGGCTTGTTAAAGAGTTGACTATGACTTTGAGGATTGCTACCTAAAGGTGGCGCTAGAGTTGATCCACTTCTTCATTGAAGTGACAATCTCCATAGCATGTTAATTTAATGCTGCGGATACAGAAGTGATCACCATCAGGTGAATGTAGGGACAAGCCGCTCTGCACCGAATGCAGATTGTGGGCACAGGACGGCTGTGGGGTCACCTTGGATTCACCCCCGGGTTCCCTCAGGTCCGGAGACACTGCGTCCAACACGCAGTAACTCCGGATCATATGTACATGCCCTAAAACATTCTCTCATTATTCTGGAATTTGACAAATATTAATTATGGTAATCCTAATTGACCTAAAATAGGAAAGGCTTATTCTGATGTCATGTCAGATAATGAGAAAAACATGAATGTGTCTTTTGATAAAGTGTATGTAAACTTCTGGTTTCAATTACATGTATATGTAAAATATATAATATACGGTATATCAGTTTGTATTTTTATTTTTACTATTGTTCCGTAAGAGGACTGATTATTTGCTGATAGATATATTACCCTGTAATACTTCTGTAATGTCACAGCCAGGTCCTAATAGTGGTACAAAGATGGAAGAATTAGGCCATTTATTAGGCCTCTTTATTTATTTTGTGGGGCTCAAACCGGGGACAGTTTAGGCTGCTTTCACATAACGATTTTTTCAATTCCGATGCTGTCCGATAAAAATCGGACAGCATCGGACAGATTTTCGGACCCCATGCAGGCCTATGGGCATCGGACCGAATCGGATGTGCACTAAATGCCATCCGATTTGGTCCGATCCGAATCTGTCCGATTTTTTTATCGGTGCAAAAATCGGAGCTTGCTCCGATTTTTGCACCGAAAATAAAATCTGACAGATTCGGATCGGACCAGATCGGATGGCATTTAGTGCACATCCGATCCGACCCGATCAATTTAGCATGGGGCCCTATGGAGCAGGGTCCGAGAAAACATGTGATGTCTCCTCGGACCGATTTTAGTGTACTGAGCATGCTCGGTACACTAAAATAGCTCCTAAAAGTAAATTAAGGGGTTAATAAAAAAAAAAAAAAACTATGCTCACCTGTCCACGAGGCCCACGTCGTCTCCCGGCGTCTCCGGTGTCTCCAGGTATCTTGCCGTCTGTGCTGATAAGACCTGCCGTGATGTCACAATCACATGACTGCCAGGAACCAATAGCCGGCAGTCATGTGATTGTGACATCACGAGAGGTCCTGGCAGCACTGAGACAGAACAGCAAGGCACCGGAGACGCGTGGGACCGTGCAGGAGTCGTGGACAGGTGAGAAAGGAGAGAAGGAGAGGGGAGGACAAGAGGAGGAGGACAAGAGGAGAGGAGGAGGACGCATAGGAGGACCGGGGGCCAAGAGGTGAGACACAGGGGATGAGAGGACCGGGGGCCAAGAGGTGAGACACAGCACCGGGGCCAAGAGGGGAGACACAGCACCGGGGGCCAAGAGGGGAGACACAGGACCGGGAGCCAAGAGGGGAGACACAGGACCGGGGGCCAAGAGGGGAGACACAGGACCGGGGGCCAAGAGGGGAGACACAGGGGATGAGAGGACCGGGGGCCAAGAGGTGAGACACAGCACCGGGGCCAAGAGGGGAGACACAGCACCGGGGGCCAAGAGGGGAGACACAGGACCGGGGGCCAAGAGGGGAGACACAGGACCGGGGGCCAAGAGGGGAGACACAGCACCGGGGGCCAAGAGGGGAGACACAGGACCGGGGGCCAAGAGGGGAGACACAGGGGATAAGAGGAAAGGACCGGGGGCCAAGAGGGGAGGACCGGGCGATAAGAGGAGAGGACAGGGGGCCAAGAGGGGAGACACAGGGGATAAAGAAGAGGACCGGGGGAGAGACTGACAGCTCTCAGGGAGCGATCTGACAGGAGGGCGGGCATCCTATTTTCTGTCGGAATCGGATGCCTATTTGGCACCCGATTCCAGGCATTAGAAGAATCCGATGCTGTCCGATTTATATCGGACAGCATCGGATTTTACAAAAATCGTAGTGTGAAAGTAGCCTAAGCCGTAGATGGAAGGAGTAGTAACAGTTCCCCCTTCAGGCCACTGGGGGGCGGTAGTGCTTGCTGCTGTTCTCTTACCGTATTATGGAGTTGTCCCATCTGCGGCGCCGTTTTGTCCTCATCTCTTCATTTTCACGGTTCAGTAATCCTGTCTCGGGGGGGATGTTTGAAATTGATTACAGACAAGTTGCGCAGAATTTTGTGATGAACGCAGATGTCAGATGTGGTTCGTCTTCCGCTGGGGCCATCGCAGACCTGGATGAGAATGAGGACGGCGCGTACTTCGGCTCCTACGGGCACTTCGGGATACACGAAGACATGTTAAAGGTTAGAGCAGAACACAGGCGCTGGGAATTTTTTATTTCAAGAGGGTTAATCATACAACATGATGGCGAGATCGCCCCTGTAATGAGCATAATAATGCCATACTGTGCACTTAGGAAACACGTTTCCCGCTGGGGAGATTTCCGACATTCTCTACTTACCTGTAACTATTGAGTTATATCTGTTTCTAGAAAAGTTGGGTGACGACCATTATGGCTGCCACTACAATCAGATCAACGATTAAAGGGGCATGCCGGATCTACTCAGTAATACATCTAGAGGGTATCGGGGCTGGTGAGGACGTGTCCACAGATATCTGCGGCTAGTGTGAGCGCAGGTATTGTATACACTCCTGGTACTGTCACACGGGCTGGCACGTCGCTAGCCTCCCTAAGGTTAACGGAGTCCAATTATCAAATAAAAACTGAGAAGATATGCTATTCCGGATTTTTAGGAAAGCTGGGTGATCACCGCCACTGTGTGAGCGGTAGACAGATCTGTTTCTGCCAAACTATATGGCTACCATTGCTGCACCTATCGGGACTCAACCTTTTATGGATATAGTTGAAACCAGACGTTTGCAGGAGTCTCGCAAAGCTGGGTGTCCCCATCTTGATAAGGACAGAGATTGCTGGGAGGGCAAACGTCTGGGACAACACTGATCCTAAAAGTGAATAGGTCCACAGCACTGTGTCCTCTTCACATTTGTCCCTCCGGAGCGGCACTCCCTACCACCTGGAATCTGCAGCCGACCTTGCTTACTCGCTGGTAATACTCCCAAGCAGAGGAAGAACTGTGAAGGTCTTCAGCACTGTGTTTGCTTCATTCTTAGGATTTGTGGGGTCTTAGGGTTCAGACCCCCTAGCAAGCACCTACTGAAATGAGAAGGCCCCTGTAACGTTGCATGTCGGACTAGCAGAGTAAGGGTATGTGCCCACATAGTGGTTTAGTGACTTTCAAACCGTCAGTAAACCGGTGGAAATTTGCAGGAGCCTAGAGTTCTGAGCTCTGAAGTCTCCAGCGGTTTCCCAGCGGTTTTCCAGCGGTTTTTGCAGCGTTTGCACAGCGTTTTACAGTCGGTTTTAAAAGCAGTTTTCTATGGAGGATTTTGTTCATTTTCTGTCAGAAACGATCAAAAACCGCTGAGAAGAATTGACATGTTGTATGCTCCTAAACCGCTAGGAAACCGCTCAACCTCTGGCGGATCCGCTCACATAAACCGACTATGTGTGCACAGCGGTTTCTAAATTACATAGGGTTACTTGTAAGGGCCCTTTCACATCTGCGTTTTTCGTAATTCGCGGCAGATGCGGTGAAAAAACCGCATCTGCCGCGTTTGCCGCATAACCGTTCCACTTGCGGCACGGTTGCGGTTTTTTCCATAGGAAGTATAGGGGGACTTGCGGCAGATGCGGCAAGTGCGGTATTGCACTTGCGGCAGGTGCGGCAGCGAAAAAAACCGCGGTCAGCCGCGGTTTTTTTCTCTGCCGCACCTGCCGCAAGTGCAATACCGCACTTGCCGCATCTGCCGCAAGTCCCCCTATACTTCCTATGGAAAAAACCGCAACCGTGCCGCAAGTGGAACGGTTATGCGGCAAACGCGGCAGATGCGGTTTTTTCACCGCATCTGCCGCGAATTACGAAAAACGCTGATGTGAAAGGGCCCTAAGTCCTAACGCTGCTTAGGATTTACATAAATTTAAATAAAACCTATGCTAAACCGCCAGCGGTTTTCGCTGCTAAACCGACGTTAAACCACTATGTGGGCACATACCCTTAGACTCTCAGGTTCTGCATACTTGGAATTTTCCATAATTGCTATTTATGCAGTTTCTTAGGAGAATGTAGACACAATCTTCACCTACATTTTACAGCAGAGATTCCTGTAAATGATGATATATTGTGTCTTCTCCCGCTTAGTTCTCAGGTAAAAATGTTACTTTTTTGCTTGATTGCCCTTTAAATCCTGCCGCTCCAGAGGGGGAGTTGTATTTAGCGAGTTTTCCTCCAACCTCGTCAATGTGACGATTATCTGCACAGGAACAATGTGGAGCACGACCGCAGAGCTGCGCAGAATCTCCCCGTGTCGCAGCGCCGCGCCCCCTGTAGGTACAGCTCAGCGTGCTTTGTTTGTGTCCTAACCAAAATTTATGATCTATAGAAGCTGCAATAAAACAATTGCTCATAAATCAGGGAAAACCTTGAGCAGCGTCCTCTATCTGCAGAAATCCTCTCTGAGCATTTATCAACCCCCATCAGAATCCGCAGAGCACAACTCAGGCCGGCACAAAAAGGGGAACGCGGCAAAATCTGCACCACCCTACAATGTGAAGGAGCAGTGCGTTGATGGAAATGAGAGGGTCTGACCAGTGTGTGCTTGGATGGACATGTGAGAGTCCGACCGGTGCAAGGATGGAAATGTGAGGATCCTTCCGGTGCAAGGATGGAAATGTGAGGGTCCGACTTATGTGTGCATAGATGGAAATGTGAGGGTCCGACCAGTGTGTGCGAGGATGGAAATGTGAGGATCCGACTGGTGCGTGCGAGGATAAAAATGTCTGGGTCCGACCGGTGTGCGAGGATGGAAATATGAGGGTCCGACCGGTGCATGTGAGAATGGAAATGTGAGGGTCCGACCGGTGTGTGCATAGATAGAAATGTGTGGGTCCGACCGGTGTGTGTGAGGATGAAAATGTGAGGGTCCGACCGGTGTACGAGGATGGAAATATGAGGGTCCGACCGGTGCATGCGAGGATGGAAATGTGAGGGTCCGACCGGTGTACGAGGATGGAAATATGAGGGTCCGACCGGTGCATGCGAGGATGGAAATGTGAGGGTCCGACCGGTGTGTGCGTGGATGGAAATGGGAGACTCTGTCTGGTGCTTGCGAGGATGGAAATGTGAGGGTCCGACCGGTATGTGCGAGGATGGAAATGTGAGGGTCTGACCGGTATGTGCGAGGATGGAAATGTGAGGGTCCGACCGGTATGTGCGTGGATGGAAATGTGAGGGTCTGACTGGTGCGTGCGAGGATGGCAATGTGAGGGTCCGACTGGTGCGTGTGAGGATGGAAATGTGAGAGTCCAACTGGTGTATGCGAGAATGGAAATGTGAGGGTCTGTGACCCGGTGCGTGCAAGGATGGCAATGTGAGGGAATAATAGTGGAATGCAGTGGAGTGCAGGTGGAGCAGGGGTGAAAGATTTTTCTATTCACTTTCTCTAATGTACCGTACTTACTAAAATGTTATCAGAGTATCTCTAGTGAGAAGGATGGGATACGTCCCCAAGCCTCAGTCACCCCCAACCCTCTCAAAACAGCTGCCGTTCACATACACCTGGTACTCTGTCTTTAGGGTACCGGTTGGTGTAAAATATCCTCTCTTATTCACATGCATGGAAGTTGGGTCGCAGAATTCCTGCTTAATGTTAATCCAAAAATAAATAAATATTAAAAAAAAAGTTATTTTATTTATTTATTATTTAATATATACCTCCCATGGACACGCTCTTTGATTTTCCTTTTTTATCCTTACATAATGAATCGCTGAAATAACTATTGCCCATAACTGTAGTGGGCAGTGTTGTCTTTTTCCGTGACCTTAGATAACCTTGAGAATGTAGCAGCGGCACAAATCCGGCAAGCTCCATTCATTCTCTATGGGACTTAGTGTCAGGTGCGGCAAGTGTGGTTTTCTGGATCCGGCACTTAGGTCCGCTCAACAAAAATTGCTGCTAGCAGCGTTTTTTTTTTTTTTTCATTTGCGAGATCGCAGAAAAACCGCACTTGGCACACCTGACAGCAAGTCCCATAGAGAATGAATTGAGCTGAACGCAGTCTTGCCGCAATTGATCTGTTATGTGGCGGAAGCAGCAAAACTGCTGGATCTCCTGCGAATGGCAAAAATCACTGATGTGAAAGCAGCCTTACACTTGTAAAAACATGGAAACTCCATCAATACACGTGATCATGGCCTAATAACTCAAATTTTATTTTTCCAGATCAGAGATTTTAATTTCTTTGTACCGGGTTAAATGCTGTTCTGTAAATCCGACCGATTTGCTGACACCACGGAAAATGGCAAAGGTTTAGGTGTCAATCGAGAAATCGTTGTAGCAGAAAATATTTGGATTTCTTCATGAACTGCGCTGCGGCCTCAGATAATCAATGAAACGCTCGCGGTTCAGCTTGCTGGTCCTGCACATGTGGCAGGACGGGTCCAGACTATTAATTTGCCGCCCCCATGTTTGTTATGTGGCTCATCTGAGGGGCGATGTGATTGGTGGAGAGACTTGTGGTTTGTATCTGAGCAGTGTGTCCTGTCTGTTATCTGAGCGGTGTGTCTGTCTATATCTGACCAGTGTGTCGGTATCGGAGCGGTGTGCCTGTCGTATCGGAGCGGTGTGCCTGTCGGTATCGGAGCAGTGTGCCTGTCGTATCGGGCGGTGTGCCTGTCGTATCGGAGCGGTGCGCCTGTCGTATCGGAGCGGTGTGCCTGTCGGTATCGGAGCGGTGCGCCTGTCGGTATCGGAGCGGTGCGCCTGTCGGTATCGGAGCGGGTGCTGGGTACGGCTGTTCGGTATCGGAGCGGTGCGCCTGTCGGTATCGGAGCGGTGCGCCTGTCGGTATCGGAGCGGTGTGCCTGTCGGTATCGGAGCGGTGCGCCTGTCGGTATCGGAGCGGTGCGCCTGTATCTGAGCATCCCGCCAGCACCAGCATAAATCCCATTTTACAAAAATCTAAAGTCGGGCACAGAAGGGCTCCTGCCGCTCATAGGTCACCCAGCCTTCCTATAACCCTGAATGGCATATTCTGATTGGCTCTTTTTCGCTCTTGCCGCTGCGGCATAACAAGGCACAGGTGCACATGATGTGAATACAGTCCACATTGCATTGTTGTTATTTTATTTTGTGCAATCGCAGTGGAAATGCAACGTTTTTGGCACAATTTAAGAAAATCACTGCAGAAAGATGCAAAAAACACACTTGTGAACACAAAACCGGTGGTAGCAATATGGCTTGTAGCCAAGTTGTTTTTAAGAAATAGATTTTTTCCTTTCTTTTTTTTCAAGCGAATCGCTCATCTCTTGCGCATATTTTTGTTTTATTCTTAAATACTTGTATTTTTATATATATTATATATATATATAATATATATATATATATATATACATACGTGTATATTTATTTTTATATATTCTTTTTAAATGTTGTCACCACTTGCCTTCTATATCTTCTGTGTTGCACTGTTAATTGAATGAGCAAACTGAGGCACTGTCAGTGAGCTTGTAATGACAGTTTGAAGGGGATGTATCTGATAATTTCTGGCTTTTTATGGACAAGATGATGAATCTCACATGTGGCTGATAACAGAGAGAGTAACTGTGTCCCAAAAGTAAAATAATAAAAAAATAAATAAATAAATTGCATAAGAGAAAAGCCGTCCCACATTGTGCAGTAGTAGATGGCGGCCGTCCTGCCGTACACAGTGACGTGACCCTGCACTGATAACGGTGTAATAGAGACGGGATTAAAACCACAACAATAAAATGTATGTACAACGATCGTGAAAGACAAAAAGAGGGAAAAAAAAGCGACTTGTGATTTCAGGCATTTCCTTGTCATTTTAATTGATCACCTTTGCAGAGCTTCACGCTTCAGATAGCAAACCCAATTTGCATTATATTAGTTGTAATTACCGCAGGAGATCACTTACGGAGGAAAACCCAACAATATCAATGGCAGCAGCCGCGCTGTGCTCGGAGGAAGGCATCGCAAATTAACACAATTCATTTAGATTTTTATTTACCTATTTATTTTTTGCTCTATGTGCAAATAATGCTAATTATTTCTGACAATTTAACTTAATATAAATATATAATTTTATTATATATTTATTATTATATTTAATTATTTTTATTTAGTTATTTTATATTCTTATCATTATTCTTTATTTATTTATTTTTTCTCTACTTTAATTACATACAGTATTGTATATTTTTTATTGTTACCTGTGACTGCTTGTAAACAAACCACTGTATTGAAAAGCGCTGCGGAATATGTTAGCGCTATGTAAATAAAAATGTATTATTAGTAATACATATAATTAAATATATTTATATATATATATATATATATATATATATTTTATTTATATATTTTTTCTTACATAGATACATATTATACATATTTATTTTTTGCTCTTTGTGCAAATAATACTAATTATATTATATATAATATACACACACACAACGCACAATATAAGCATATTTTTTGTTATATAATATATATTATACTTATTTTTTGATCTTTGTGCAAATAATACTGATTTCTGGCAATTTATTATTATATATATGTGTGTATACATGTTAATATACATAAACATTTCTTGTTATATAAGTGTATATTACAACTTATAATTTATAACAAAAACAATAAGATATTTACTTTTTTTATGTCTTATATATGCATATATCTAATATATACAAATATATTTTGTTATGTATTCTAGCATATAACTAAACAAAGCATATAAAAAAATATATATTTTATATAATATATAGCTGAGAAAAAAAAAAAAAAATAAAATATATATATATATATATATATGTATATATGTTATATATATAATAATATATATATATAGTGTGCAGCAGAGAAAAATTATATATGCTATTTCAAATATACATATATTTTTATTATATTATAATATGTATATTAATATATGTGTGTGTTATTTTACATGTATGCTATTTGGAATATATAATACAAACAATATTGTTTCGATGTTTTACATTTATATGTATATTGTTTTAGATTGTGCATTCTCTCTACGAGAACATGACTTGTTTTTTTCATTTAATAGAACAAATGGGAAATGTTTCATCTAGGGAGGAGTAGAAACATAGTAACAAATTACTGTCATTACAATAATAAAATAAATTATTTTGGGCTGACTTTTTTTTAAAGTTTTTATTATTTTTTTTAATTTTAAATTTATGTTTACTTTTCAGGACACCGTACGGACAGAAAGCTACAGGAACTTTATGTTCCAGAATCCTGATATATTTAAGGACAAGGTGAGGAACGGCTCTTCTTGGAGAGGCAGGCGCTGTGACATAGCCGGTGCTGGTCACGGTACAGCGGGATGGCAGTGACAGCCGGTGATTTAATATGCCGGAGCAGTATAACTCCGAGGATGTTCGTCAAGTGCTGCAGACTGCTGAGTGCAGATAACACAGGATTGCTTTTATTTTTCCCTTTTTATTTATGAACAGGAGGATGAGCCGTCCGTCTGTGTGCGAGGGGAGGCGGATGATTCTCGGGGGTATAAAAAAAAACATTGTGCTATGAATAAAAAAAGTCATGTTTAAAAAAATAAATAAATATATATATATTTGTATAATTACGGATGACATCTAAAATATTGATATAAATATACTCCCATCATACCCTAGCATAATGAAATTAATATTACAGTTCTGATCGTAGGAGCTTACGATCATGACCTTCATCACCTCTATTGTTGGAGGATCCCATTGTGCCCCATTACTCTTAAGGGTGGCTTTTTCTAGACACCACTCTTCTATATTTCCTATGGACAGGTCTCAAGTGGATGTCCAGCTTTTCTAATTATTTTTTTTCTTAATAATAATATTAATATTATTTATTCATTTATATAACGCTATTAGTTCCATAGTGCTTTACGTACATTTGCAACAGTGTCCCCATCAGGGCTCACAATCTAAACATCCTATCAGTATGCCTTTCAAGCATAGGAGGAAACTGGAGAACCTGCAGGAAACACGGGGAGAACATACAAACTCCTTGCAGATGTTTTCCTTGGTGGGATTTGAACCAGGACCTCAGTGCAGCAAGACTGCAGTGCTAACCACTGAGCCACCATATAGTGCCAACCACTGAGCCACCATATAGTGCTAACCACTGAGCCACCATATAGTGCCAACCACTGAGCCACCGTGCATGTAATTGTGGCTAAACATTATGTTTGCAATTGGGTTTCATCAAAAATGTTGCACCATTTGGCTTTTGCAGGTCCATTGTTTCTCTGTATATTCTACTTTGATGCGGCCTGTGCTCATAAATCAGCTGAGAGGAGCTTAGAAAAAGACAAATAGGAACTGCAAACTCCCCATCAGACCATCATAGAGAGCTCACTGATGGATTTTCAGTTCACTCATTCTGCTGTCAATAATTTACGTACAACACAGAGGCTACAGAAGCAAATGGTGCAATGTTTTGAATGAACATATCTGTTTTTAGCCTCAAATCCATTTAATAAAATGAATTGTACCCAAACGATGGACAATCCATTTATATTGATAGGAGTCTACTATAATGTTGCCCCCTAAATATTGTCCACCAGGGGGCAACGTTCTTATGAACCCTATGGACATCATTACACGTATTACCAGAGGGGACACACAGACAATAGATTTATGGATGACATCTTCCCTGACCTTCGGAGCTTACAATCTATTGTGTTTGCCTTACTATGTGCATACTCAATAGCGTTATCCAGTACAATCCCAATTTTCCAATCTTTCTCAGAGCTCAGTAGTAAATTTTGTGTAAATAATGTTCACCGCCGCCGTCCGATGCATTAGCCCGGGTGCGTGTAGCCAGGCCGTGCTGTGCCGTCATCTGCTGCTGTTTTCGTCAGCCACCGCCGCAGTCGCTCTGCAATCCTCAATTATAGGAGGACGATTTGCACTGCAGAAGGCGTCCCTCTCTCTTTATTTTTCTGTTTCTTGGATCCTTACCCTGTGGAGGCTGCTCAGCCGCATGTAAAGAGCCGGCACTGTCATTAACCCCTTCACTTGCCAGCAGGAAACATCGCAGCTTGTCTAGATCAGCCGCATGTGTTTCGATAACCTTTATGGCAAGCAATGTAAATGATGCGTCTATAGATGACAGATGCTGTATATAGCATAGGGTGTATGTACAATCTATATTCTGCAAACCTTCAATAGTTGGGCACGTTTTCCATCAGTATGGCACCAGACAGATTCTTTGATACGACAATGGGGACGGCTGCAATTAAAACAAGTTGCATGAGATTAGAAATTGCGACTTCTGCCTATTGCAGCGCCAGTGTCTTCATAATTTTGCAGAATTGCAGCTCCGTCCCTTTTACCTAAGACTGAGGTCACATGTCCAGTAATCAGAAAGGATCCTGCAGAGATCCAAAGGCAAAAATCTTGTACAAGCACAACTTTTTTTTCCATTTTTCAATAACTGATTTTTGCAGGATCCATTTTTTTCACATTGGAGTCTATGGAGAACGGATCCGGTAACTGATGGCTATTCAGCCTTCGTTTTTTCTTTCATTTGTAAAGGATCTGTTTTTTTTCTTACTGATCCGTTTCAATTGGAAGATAAATATTGATCAGGTAACGATCTGTTCACCATAGACTCCCAATGTTAAAATAACAGAACCTGCAGAAATGAAGTTCTTCAAAACAGGCAAAAAAGTTGTATTTGCACAATGGATTACAATGGATCCGTTCTAGCAAATGATTACTGGTCATGTGAAACTGAGCCTTACTGTCGGACACAGCCTCCAATACCAGCAGGTTCAGCCAGTGTTGGCTTAATGTGTAAGGAGGCATTATAAATCCTTTGGGGGAGTTGCGGGGTGTAAGCAAGGTCTCCCTAGTGGTCATTTTAGTGAATAACTATTGACAATGGATGGGTCTTGGCCAAGTGGTAAGGGTCTTTCTCTGTCTTTTACCACTATATGATTCATATATAGAAGAATACATTTGAGCATCTGAGTTTTTCTCTCCACCTCCTTGGCTCAGTAGTTAAGAGCCCAGATGTGAATACAATGATAATGACATACGATCTCTCGCACAGGTCGTTCTTGATGTTGGCTGCGGTACTGGAATTCTATCAATGTTTGCAGCAAAGGCCGGGGCCAAAAAAGTATACGGCGTGGATCAGTCAGAGATAATCTACCAGGCCATGGACATTATCCGGTGAGTGACTGGAGCAGCCGCCCCCACCTTGTACAATCAGATTAATCTGGCTATATCTATTCAGCAGTGGTACAGTAAATCATTTGCAAACTTACCCCCAATGCTTAAAAACAATGCTCGCCAACCATGTTAGATGCATTAAAGTTAGACGACAAGTTGTCTGTTGATCTCTGCCATTTTTCATTCTATTTACTTAAATAGATTACTATATTTTGGGCTTAAAATAATTAATGTAATTTATTGGGTTTCATTTTGCACCACCTGGACTCTATAGTCTGTATTTTGCTCTATTGCTGGCTACAGGAGTTAACTGAGACTCTTTCAGTGAGCTTATTTTGTCATTTTCTTAGCTCCTCTTTGCTGATTTATAACCACACACCACATCAAAGTTGAATGTGTTGTAAAAGCCAAACAAGTGCTACTTAATTATAGAAACCCAATTGACAAAACTATTTTAAGCCCCAAATATATTCATTTAAATAAAATGTCTCCAAAGTTGGACAATTCTTTTTTGAAGCTGGATGTCCAGTTTCCACTTCTTTTTTTTGTCTTTTATTTCTTTTTTTTCGATGGTGGTATCATTAAAGATTATTCCCCAAAAATCAAGTTCTTCCCTATACATGAGATAAGGGCTAACGTGCTGGTCGATGGGGACCCTCAATGATCCTGAAATTGGTGCTCTGTAGCCCCCTGGGGCAGCAGTGCGCATATTCGGGACACTTCCCAGCCTACAATGGTTGATAACAGGGAGCAGTAGCTTGCAGTCATCTGCACTGGCAGGATTTCTACGCTTATGACCTGCATTTATGTATTTGTAGACGCTGGCTTTTTGCAGAGCTCTTTATTTTTTGGGGCTGTGCAGCGTTGTGTTTTTGGACCGGAGACGTGCAGGTGTTGAGGGCTGACACCATAGGCCTCGCACTAGTGATTTTGGTTGGGAGGCAGAACGCTCTGCTGGGTTGTGTGTGGATCGGTTTGGCCGGCGGCCTGACTTGGAGCAGACCCCAGTCATGCTTGGTGCCTCGAGCTGAGCTGGTGCAGTCATCACCCCCCTCCCTTCCGTCCCTCGCACTAGCACAAATGTCTGCTGAGACAACACCGGGTAGATTTGTTTCCTTGTCTTCAGGGTGTGAGGAGCAGCTCCATCTGTTTTCCAGTCTGATGTCCTCACCAATTTCTTTGTCCTCTGCGCTGTCTGCCCTGCGCCTCTGCAGATCCAGGAGCACCAGACCCTTATAGTCAAAGCAGGAGCTGCCTGAAAACAATGGGGTGGAAGAGCCGGTCACATAGGGCCAAGTATAGGGTCAGGTTAGGGGGTTAACACCATTAACCATCCTCAGTACTCCTCTGTACAGCGCTGTATTCTGCAGCCTTTACTTTTTATGTCACTTTACAATGTGTGCTGACTTTTTTTAGCTGAACTTTAGCAGCAATAGCCGACAGAGGAGGAATCTTCCACCCGGATCATTTAACTCCTAAAAAAAAAAGCCATAGGATGATCGTTGGAGATCCATCAGGGTTTGAGATCCACTTCCTGTCTTATCAAATCTGGTTGCTTCTGCTCCTTTTTCCTCCCCAGTACTTAACACTGCGGCTCTGCTGTTCAGGTTGGGGCTACTATAACCCCACACATCATACATAATTCCACTATCACTAATGTGTCCAGTTTTGTAGTCATTCAGGAAAGTTACACATGGTGTTTAGTAAAGCTATGTTCACACTAAGCTTTTAAAACTGCCCCTAAAACAGATCAGTCAAAAACGTCTCCCAGCAAAGTGAATGAAAAGTTCAGACGCTGCGTTTTTTGACTGCTGCATGAAAGTGGTGCAGAAAGTGCATCAAGAAAAAATGAGTGTAAATTTGTGTGGCGTTTTTCTGCTGCGTTTTCTGCACCACGAACGTCCAATTACTTACCCTCCTCGCGATCCTCTGGTGATCTTCAATGATGTCTTCATCCTGGGTGGTGGCAGGACCTGTTAGATGTGAGCTGTGAGCTTCTAGGACCTGCGTTGTACCTAGTCACATGGTGCAATGCAAGCTCACAACTCACATCTCATAGGTCCTACCTCCTCCTAGGATGAAGGCATCACTGAGGGGATTGAGGAGAGGGTAAGAGAGTAAGAGTCCGTCTGCGCATGTCCTCTGGTGCCGGCCTGGTGCACTTCTTGTTGCGTCACAGAGCAGCGTGCGTTACATCAAGGTGGGTGACGGTAGGCGAGTGTCAATTAATTTCTTATTCTTAGAGAACCAAGCTCTAGGGACATTTCTTTTTTTGCTAGATAACCCCTTTAAAGAAAAAGTGAAATACTGACCATCCTTTGGAGGAGGCAGGAATTCTGAGATGTTCAGTAAAATGAAAGCGTTTTGTCAAGTATGAAAAGGAACCTCCTATTTATAGGATAGAGATTAAGTTACTGATGGTTGAGGTCCGACTGGTGGGATTCAGACCAAGAGATCCCGAGAGCAGCTTTTGTCCGAGTAGAGCGGAGTGTGAGCACCAAACATTCATTGTCTATGGGACATCCGAGTACAGCGCTTCAGTATCAGATTGCTGGGGGTCCGAGCCATTAGACCCCCCACGGATAACATTAAAACCAGTCACAAAGTCTTTAAGTATTAGCATAGTATAATTACATAATAAGAATAAATACATAGTGGCACATAATATTTCTATGATCCAAAGTTTATTATTCACCAGTCATTTATATATTCAGTGCTTTGAAAAAGTATTCATACCCTGTGAACATTTCCACATTTTTCAGGCCAATTTAGTGATTTATATGTGATCTAGCAATACTAAGTAGTAAATATTTGTGAAGTGTAAAGGAAATGATTCAGGGATTTATAACTATTTTGGAAATATAAATCTGAAGATTGTGACGTCATCTGTATTCAGCCCCCTGAGGTCTGATCACCTAAACAAAATCCTGAGTGACCAATTGCCTCCAGAAGTTGCATCATTATTACTGCCTCCACCTGTGTGTAATTTATTATCAGTATAATGACTGCTGTTCTGTGAAGGCCTCAGAGGTTTGTGGAGAACATTCAAGATCAAACATCATCATGAAAACCAAGGAAACACCAGACAGGTCAGGGATATTATTGTATAGAAGAGTAAAGTTATAAGAAAATTAATATATATATCCCAAGCTCTAAACACTTAAGTTCTTCTCAATCCGTCATCCAAAAGTGGAAGGAGTACGGTACAACTGCAAACCGATCAAGACATGGTCGTCCATCAAGACTGACATCCCAAGAAGGAGAAAAAAAGAGGCGACCCATGATCACTGTTGGAGCTGCCGAGATCACAGCTTGGGGGGAAATCTGTTCACTGGATGACTATTAGCCGCTTACTCCACAAATCTGCCCTTTATGGAAGAGCAGCAGAAGAAAAGACATAAGTTCTGTTTGCAGTTTGCAAAAAGCCATGTGGGAGAAGGTGCTCTGGTCAGATAAGAACAAAAGAAAACCTTTTGGGCAAAATGCTATGTGTGGGAGAAAACCAACACTGCACATCAAACAATAACTCGCAGTTGCAGCCAAAAACAAATCCAAAACGGCACTTACACAGGATGCAGTCAGACCCCAATAAAAGCAAACACAGGTGCACTGAACCGATAAAAATCACCATCAAACATCAAGACATGGGGAGGTGATCTGCTATGCACAGCTCAAGGTTTTCATGCATAGGACGCATTCACCTTGTACAAATGATGCAAAATGTCTGATAGCTACCCACCAATCCCTGCCACCAGACCATATGGGCGGCCCACCACGATGCTTTTCATCACGGGATGAATGACGCCCCATGGGGCCCAGCTACCCCTTCAAAGATGATTAAAAAAAAGTGCAAGAATTTTTTTTCTCAATTGCCTCATTGGGGGGGACACAGGACTATGGGTGTTATGCTGCAGTTCACCAGGAAGCTGACACTAAGTAGAATCTGAAAAAAACAGTAACTCGTCCCCTGCAGTATACACTCCCTGGCTGGCACAAGCCGAACCAGTTTCAGCTCAGTGTTATTAGAGGCAGAGGCCAGACCCTCATCTTTTCTTCCATTAATATTTTAACTTTTTTCATTTTTCCCCTCTCAATGAAGATTAGATGGGCGACGCTGCCACCGCTTACCGCTCTCCCACAGCCACCAAAAGACGGGGACAGGGAGTGTTACTTCCACGTACCCACTTCTGCGACTAGGGACAGTATTTTTTATTTTTATTGTCATTTTTATTCTCATTTTTACTTCCGAATATGGCGACGGTTCCTTTGCGTTTCACTCGCCTCCACACATCAGAAGGGCACGCGGAGTGTTTTACCCTCTGCATCGGCTAATCCATTCAGGTGTCTACAGGAAACCCTACAGTCCTCCCCAGAGCCCACAGTTGGGATTTGGTTGCAGTTGACTGGTGCCACGTTTGGGATTCCTGGGCCTCCTCATCCTCCCTCCTCAGGGATCCTGGGTGGTAGGCAACAACGGACCGACCATAGTTCCCTCACAGGGACCATGGGTCGTAGGTACCAGCATAGGTAATACCTCATAGGAGGCAGTCCCACTTCTATCCTCCCCCAGGGCCACCAATGGTCACACCTGCGGAACAGCCTACTATTCAGACCCCCCTTGCATCAGGGAGTGTATGCCATCGGCGGAGGGATTCCTTAGTTTTCCGGCATTACAACGGTTTATTCCTCTGCGTCGGCCCTGCTCTTTCCCCGGCGCCGCAATCTAATTTAGTCCCCGTCTCGGCCTATCTTTCGAGCGGTACTGCACCCTCCGGCCCTCCGCCCATCTCCAGTTGATGTCACTCGCGGCCAGATCACCCCCGGCCGCTTCCCTTAAGGGGCGGCACAGCTATTTTTTTCTGCGCCTCTCACGGGACCTTACTGCGCGCCCTCTTGGCGGCCCTTCCACTTCCTCTCACACGTGCAGCCTCCATTACTGCACCGCAAGTGCATACCGGCGGTTGCAGCAGCATCCAGCTACCTGCAGGGGGACACCAGATCACCAGGCACAGCAGCAGCTCCACCGGAGACCGCATCTAACTCTGGGGTGAGGAGCTCAGCAGACTCTACTCTGCTGCAGCTCGTTTGTTCTTGCTCTCTCCTCTCTCTGCCTGCAGTATACTCTGTGCCCCACAGCATTCCATATAGTAGCTATATACTTCTGTCACAGCTATATACCTCTGCCACATAATCATGCAGAACTCAAGGGCCACTAAGAAAACCCACAAAACCTTCAAGGTTTATTATGCCTCTTGCATTACATGACGGCTCAACTGCCTAATGGACTTACTGCCCCGCACTGCCAGTCTTGTAACCCTAATGCTGCACAGGAATCCGACGCCGTTCCTCCCTGCGCCCCTAATCCACCTGAATGGGTTCTGTTCCTAACACAATCCATGTCACAATCCATGGATAAACTCTCTACTATCCTCTTCCAGGCCCTGCAGAGCCGCCCCACAACCGGCACCCCAGGCCAATCAGAATCACAGGTGGACGTTCCGGCACGTGAGGGCACGCCACATAGGGGCAGGCCACGAGACGCACAACAATCCGTGGCTGAGACGAGGCGGAAAAGACTTCATAGGCGCACTTCGCCTGCATCGTCATGGGGATCCCACACCTCACCCATTAGGGAACTAGAGCCAGGCTCGCCCTCGTCTGGGGAATTCCACAATCCGGATCTTGAACCATAGCTATCTTTTGATTTAGATACTCCTGACATGCAGGCCATGGTCGAGCATTTAATCACGGTCGTCAACCAAATGCTTAAGGTCGATGATCCTCCTTGTGAGACACCAGACCACGCTGTGTCTTTTAAGAGGGCGAAACGCCCACAAAAAATATTTTGCGGATCATCCTGAGTTTCAGGAGATCTTAAAGAAACATAGGACCCGTCCAGATTAGAGGTTTAGAAACCGCAAGGCTATCGAAGTTTGCTACCCTTTCTCTCCTGCCCTAGGTCATGACTGGTCGGACTCACCACAGGTTGATCCGCCAGTTTCACATTTGGCAGCAAGAACCTTGCTTTCTCTGCCTGATGGGTCTTCAATTAAAGACCCAATGGGACCGACAGATTGACTAGCTGGCTCGCTCGGTTTTCGAGGCCACTGGTTAATCCCTATCACGTTCCTTTGCCTCCGTATGGGTCGCTAAGGCAATCATGACCTGGGCAAATGCAGTACATTCCTCTCTATGGGATAGCAGCCTTTCCCCCGAGATGATGGATCTTCCAGCCCAGATCTCGGTAGCCGGGGAATATCTTATCCAAGCATCTTTGCATACGGCTAATTGCACAGCTGTGGCAGCCTCTAATGCCGTTACCATTCACAGAGCACTATGGCTCTGTGAGTGGAGAGCATATTCTGCCTCTAAAGGCCCTGTCACACACAATAATATCGGTAATGATATCGTTGCAGCGTCACCGGCTTGGTGACGTTGCAGCGACGTTGTAACAACATCGTTGTGTGACATTTACCAACAACCAACGATAAGGTCGTTCATCGTTGATCGTTGGTAAATGACCTGGACCATAAACTTATCATTGGTCCCTTGCTGGGCGGCCAGCATCACCGCGTGTGATGGCGGGAGACCAACGATGAACGATCTCCTAGCGCCACACAGCAAGCGGTGTTAGATGGTAACCAGGGTAAACATCGGGTAACTAAGTGCAGCGCTGCGCTTAGTTACCCGATGTGTACCTTGGTTACCAGCGTTCTCGCTGACGCTGATGCTGATCGCTGGTGAGTCTGCCTGTTTGAGAGCTCGACAGCTCAGCAGCGATCAGCTAACGATGTCCCAGCGATCCTGGCCAGGTCGAATCGTTGGTCGGATCACCAGGACATCGTAAGGTGTAACCCGGCCTTAAGAAATCCCTCACTAGTCTCCCTTATCTTAGCATCAAAAAATCAAAAAATGGAGACCCTGGCACACAAATGTATGAATGAAGGGAAATTATGAACACATCAGACGATGTCAGTGCGTAGCTGTTTTTAATTCTCTTGCAGTGAGCACAACGTTAGAAACTCAGTATTGTGACGTTTCGGCTTACATAGCCTTCTTCAGACGTTGATTACATACTGGATTCAAATAAATAAATGACAAAGAAAAATGTATCACAAACATTGTATATGTTTTCAACAAAAGTACTATACATCATCATATACAAGAGAAAACAGTTAGCTTCAAAGGAAAAAGGGGGATGCAAACAAAACATGAGTACAAAATGTATGGCAAAATAGAACTTTCCGTACCAAAATGCGTTTGTGCTAATGAATGGAACTGCAACATGCGAAAAGGACTCAAAGGTCAGAAATCTATGATAAAAATAAACAATTATTAACTCATAATTGTATTATCATGTCAAAACGTACCATGTTCAGAAGTATCTAGTCATGTAGGGAGTAATACATTTGTGTGCCAGGGTCTCCATTTTTTGATTGTGTTATTACAAGGTAGCCAGGCCTCTTCTATTATCCCTTATCTTAGCGGCCATCTCTTTGGAGAATGGCTAGATCAACTGATTTCCGACGCCACTGGAAGGAAGAGCACTTCACTCCCCCAACATAAGCCAAGACACCCCTTTGTCCGACGTCATCAGACTCGTTTTCGTTTCTTTAGGAATTCGTTTGGGTGGCCTCCCGCCCGTCGCAAGCTACAAACCGCTCACTACGCAGTGACAGGGTCTCTCAGTCTGCACCAAAATCGAACACACCCTGGCAGTCTTGGTCAAAACAGTCCAGACCTAGGGGATCCAGATCCCATAGGTTCTCTTTGTCCTGACTCGCCTTCATCCACGGAAGACACTACTCTAGTGGGCGGCCGACTTTCGCGCTTTCGCCACGTCTAGCTTGCCATCACAGAAGACAGATGGGTCAGGGAACTGGTGTCTTCTGGCTACAACATCGAGTTTGTCCCCTGTCCGCCCAATCGCTCTTTCACCTCTACTCCCCCACGGTTCTCATCAAAGGCTTGCGTTTTTTCAAGGTCGTCGACTCCTTCCTACTGGCAGGAGTCATTATTCCGGTTCCGCAAGACGAGCGTTTCAGGGGGTTCCATTCAAACCTCTTCATAGTCCCCTAAAAGGACTGCTCTGTCCTATCTTGGATAATCAAGCACCTGAACAACTTTGTTAGTCTTCGCCATTTCCACATGGAGTCCCTCCGCTCCATCATTACATCAATGGAGGAGGGAGAATTCCTTGCCTCGATAGATATTCGAGATGGGTATCTTCACATCCCGATTTCCCATACGCTTTGCAATTCACGAGGACCACTTTCAGTTTGTCGCTTTGCCCTTCGGACTCGCCACGGCCACCAGGGTCTTCTCCAAAGTCATGGCGGCCGTCATGACGATTTTTCACTCACAGGGCGTAGTAGTTCTACCCTATCTGGATGACCTCCTGATCAAAGCCCCTTCTTTCGCAGACTGCGAAGAAAGTGTTCACTTCACAGTAGACACTCTCTCTCATCTAGCGTGGTTGGCAATCTGTCCAAATCCTCTCCAGTTCCGGATCAGACGATTACCTTCCTAGGAATGGTTCTCAATACCTCCCTCGGATTGGTGCTTCTCCCTCAAGACAATTTTCGTGCTCTACGTCAGGGTGTCTGGGTTCTTTTTCGCCCTTCGTCTCGCTCCCTTTGCTTCGGGATGAGAATTCTAGGCAGCATGGTTGCGGTGATGGAGCCAAGCTGCACCTCAGGCCTCTGCAGATGGCTCTTTTGAAAGCCTTGGACAAGAGCCTGTTCACCTTAGACAGAACATTTCGGCTCATCCCCAGGATCAAGCAATCCTTTCACTGGTGGCTGAGACCAGCTTCCCTCTTGCAGGGGAGGTCCTTTCTCCTGGCTCACTGGGCAGTACTCGCCACTGACTCCAGCCTGATAGGTTGGGGTGCGGTCTACCGCCTCCATACAGCACAAGGCCGATGGTCTTCTAAGTACTCTACACTACTCATCAACCTTCTGGAGATTCGGGCCATATTCCTGCCTTTATAGTCCTTCCATCATCTTCTGGCGGGTTGCCATATTCGTATCCTGTCGGACAATGCCACAGCGGTGGCATATGTCAATCACCAGGGAGGAACTCGCAACTGGCAAGAGATGCACGAGGTGAAACCCATTCTCCACTGGGCCGAATCCACCCAGTCAGTGCTCTCAGCAGTGCACATTCCGGGAGTCAACAACTGGGCGTCTGATTTCCTCAGCCATTAGGGCATTGCGTCGGGGGAGTGGGCACTACACCTAGAGGTTTTCCAGCGGATGTGTCATCGCTGGGGGACTCCACAACGCCAAGGTTCCCACGTTCATGGCTCGGTCTCGCGACTTGCAGTCGGTAGGAGCGGACGCACTAGTCCAGCCTTGGACTCAGTTTCGCCTCCCTTACATCTTTCCCCCTCTACCTCCAATACCCAGAGTGGTGAGAAAAATCAAGGCGGAAGGCTAGTCATTCTAGTAGCACAAGATTGGCCCAGGCGCGCCTTTTACGCCAACCTAGTGCAGCTCGTCGCCGACACACCCTGGCGTCTTCCGGACTGTCTGGATCTGCTATCTCAGGGTCTAATATGCCACCAACATTCGACGACCCTGAATTTGACGGCTTAGCTGTTGAGAACTGGGTTCTAATCCAGGCCGCTTTCTCCTCATTCGTGATTAAAACAATGATCAGAGCGAGAAAGCCTGCCTCAGCTCGCATTTACTACCGCACTTGGAAGACTTTCTTTGCTTTGTGCAAGTCTCAGAACCACTCTCCTCTGGTGTTTTCTCTCCCCGTAATTTTAGGCTTCCTTCAGTCGGGATTAGATGCCGGTCTTTCTCCCCGTTCGCTCAAAGGTCAAATTTCTGCACTGTCTGTGCTTTTCCAGCACCGCCTTGCGGTAAAACCTCGAGTCAGGACCTTTATTCAAGGTGTCTCCCATCTGGGTTCCCCTTACAGAAGACGGAGACAGATGTTTGAGAGCGCACTGCCTGGTTATAGTCTGTGGCTAGTGCTGCAACACAATCCTGGAGGAAATCCTGTCAGAGGTTGCAAAAGACTTGAGATTGGGGCGTAGGTTCACCTTCCAGCAGGAGAACGACCCTAAACATCCTGCAGAGTTACAATGGAGCGTTGACATCAGAGCATATTCATGTCTGTGACTTGAAAATTGCTGTTCAGACTTCTACATCCAATCTCACGAGTCTGCAAAGAAGGGGTAAACATTTCATCCTCTAGATGTGCAAAACTGGTAGAGACAAACCCCAAAAGACTTGCAGCAGTAATTGCAGCAAAAGGTGATCCTACAAAGTATTGGCTCACATCACAATTTTCAAACTTGCATGGTGTTCTCAATATTTTAAAAATATATAATTTTCTTTACACTTCACAAATACTTGTACTTAGTGTTGGAATATCACATAACATTTAAGTTTGCGGGTGTAATGTGAAAAAAATTATAGAAAAGTTCACTGGGTATGAATTTTTTTTAAATAAATAAAAAAATACATATTTTAGATATTTTCTTTCTTTATTACCGTAATTGATATTTTATACTCTCGCTGTCCGCGGGGCAGGTCAGGAGTTCACACACCCCCGCACCCGAGCAGCTTCTCATCCTTTTGTTTCGCGAGGTCGTCGTTTTCAATTACGCCTTTAATGAGATTCCCGGGTTGCGGCGGCTGCCGGCAGGCAGAGATAGCGGAGAGAGGACGGAGATAAGGGCAGGAGCTCCGGCGCAGGGAATAATTCTAGTGCTGGCAGTAACATTAGCTGTCATGTTGGTCGGACGTGGACGGAGATGGATCCTCTGCGGTGCGGTGGGGGTGAAGTCTCCGCCCGTCAGTTGGATTTATCTAACTTTTTGTGTGTTTTTGTAATTTCTTAGTCATGTTTTAGCTGCTGAGCATCATCATCATTGGGATAGAGATGTCGGCAATGTGTCAATGTGCTGCTGAAGGAATTATGGCCACTTTACACACACCAACTTATCAGTCCAACTTCTGAACAACTTACTGGTTGCAGTGAAATCATGGACACATTGCTCCATTGTACACAGTCACAAAATGGAGCAATGTGTCCATGATTTCACTGCAACCAGTAAGTTGTTCAGAAGTTGGACAGATAAGTTGGTGTTGTAAAGTGGCCCTTACACTCGTTCTGTGGGAGCACACGCTGGGGGCGGCCAGTGAGATGAAAAGATTCTCTTACATCAAGTAGGAATAATAAAGGTGGAATAATTAATAGGATGTGGGTTTTCGGGAGAGGTGTGAAATTGGAGAGGACGCTTGAATGGGATAAGCAGGTATTTACTGTGACAAGGTCATCTCTCCTATAAATGGCGGAGGGGCCCTGACAGCTGTAATAGTTGCACTCTGTTTAAAGGGGCTTTCCACTTTAGAAGAAAATCTCTTTAAATGTGCCTAATATATAAATATACACAGATCACTTATTTAATAGTATTAAAAAAATGTTCCCTGGTCTGAAGGTGTAACCCCCAAATCAGGGTCCCAAGAGCTCCACTTCTGGAGAAAACCTGTTATTATCACATGTCCAACCTACTGTTTCCCTCCACATTATCCTGTAGAATGTAAGCCCTCAAGGGCAGGGTCCTCTCTCTCCCCTCTGTATCAGTCTGTACTGTTAGTTTGTTCATTGTATTTTTAACTTGTTTGTAAGTAACCCTTTCTCATGTACAGCACCATGCATTCAATGGTGCTCCATAAATAAATAATAATAATAATATGACTAGGTGCAAAGGCTCAGCGTGGCAATGTAGCAGGTTTCAGTAAGTCCAAAGACTCATTGTAACGTTACAGATTTGACTAGGTCTGAAAACTCCCTGTAGTGATGTAGTAGATTTGACTAGGTCCAACGATGTAGCAGATTTTGAAAAAACACTGGAGCAATGTAGCAGATTTGACCAGGACTGAAAACTTGCTGTAACAGATTTGATTAGGATTATAGACTCGATTTACAGTCCAGTGATGCAGCTGAATTGATTAGGCCTGAAGACTCATTGTAGTGATGTAGCATAGTCCAGAGATGTAGCATAGTTGTGTAAATCCAAAGACTCACCATAGTGATGTAATAGAGCTGGGTATGTCAGGAAACACACACAGACAATATAGCTGAGCTGGATATCCCAGGAGGCATATGTCTGGATGTACTCAGTAACTATGTAGAATAGCCCGGTGATGTAGCAGAGCTTGGTATGTTAGGAAGTGCAACCTTTGCAGAGTGGATGGTGAAGGTCCATAATAGTGACGTGGATACCAGCTACCTGGCATCCCACCACCTGAGACGGGATAAATAATGGAGAATCACGCAGCGGGAGGATGGAGTAGAGGTGAGTATTGCTGCTGATGTGCCGACCCTTAATACACCCTGTACTGTATCACTACAGAGCATTGCTTTATGAAACCCTTGTGACAGATACTCTGGGCACTGATGTGCCAACCCCATTGCTTGTCCCCCATGTTTCCAAACAGATGAAAAATGTACTGGTGATCTTTATATGTAAAGGGTGAAAGGCGATTTGATGTTTCTGATGATTGAATCTTCTGTATTCTGCCGCCCAGTCCTGTCATCAGACCCTGTGGATTGTTGGTTGTAGTAATGCAAGGATGATGCGGATAAAACGCGTTGGTACGAGATGCTGCCGTGCGATTGTACGTGGAGTCTGGATGTGTCGCACTTTACAATGTTCCTTTCTCGCTTTCAGCCTGAATAAGTTGGAAGATAGAATCTCACTGATTAAAGGAAGAATAGAAGAGATTGATTTACCAGTGGAGAAAGTGGATATAATTATATCTGAATGGATGGTAAGTCGAACGCCGCTGGGGATGGCCACATTATTCATGATGAGAAATAAGCGGCGTCTTCCTACTTGGGAATTTTTAAAGGAGAAATGTTCATAAGAAGCCTTGAGTTTCTGTCGCTGCTCACTTATTAAAGGGACAGTAAATATGAAATCTCTCCAATTGCTTTACAGTTAAATGCAGTTCTTGGTAACACAGATGAACACAGTCTATTGTTCCCTGTTATCAGCCATTTTAAACTGTAGAAATGCTGAGATGTAAGGCATACACAACCTACTGGCCCTACAATCAAGTCTATACGTCACATCTGTAGTGCTGAATCTCTACAGAGAGTTAGGGCATATGAACCACTCCTTCAACATCACTGTAATAAGGTCACGATATCAGCCGCTCCTCTTATATCACTGCGGACTGTAATAAGGTCACTGATACAGGGTCCTCTTATATCACTGCTGGACTGTAATAAGGTCACTAATATCAGCCGCTCCTCTTATTATCAGCTGGACTGTAATAAGAGTCACTGATATCAGCGCTCCTCTTATATCAATGCGGACTGTAATAAGAGGTCACTGAAATCGCCTCCTTTATATTCAATGCTGGTCTGTAATAAGTCACTATATCAGACAGCTCATCTTATATCACTGCTGGACTGTAATAGAGGTCACTGATATCAACTACTGCCTCAATATCACTGCTGAGCTGAATTAATAAGAGGTTCACTGATATCACGCTCCTTATATCATGCTGGACTGTAATAAGGTCACTGATATCAGCCGCTCCTCTTATATCACTGCTGGACTGTAATAAGGGTCACTGATATCAGCTGCTCCTCTTATATCACTGCTGGACTGTAATAAGAGGTCACTGATATCAGCCGCTCCTCTTATATCACTGCTGGACTGTAATAAGAGGTCACTGATATCAGCTGCTCCTCTTATATCACTGCTGGACTGTAATAAGAGGTCACTGATATCAGCCGCTCCTCTTATATCACTGCTGGACTGTAATAAGAGGTCACTGATATCAGCCGCTCCTCTTATATCACTGCTGGACTGTAATAAGAGATCACTGATATCAGCCGCTCCTCCTTATATCACTGCTGGACTGTAATAAGAGATCACTGATATCAGCCGCTCCTCTTGTATCACGCTGGACTGTAATAAGAGGTCACTGATATTAGCCGCTCCTCTTGTATCACCGCTGGACTGTAATAAGATGACTGTGTGGCGCTTAGCGCATGAAGACTGTGTGGAGCGAGGGTGAGTATCCCAGCAGGCAGGAAGTTATCTAGTATCCTATGTACAAGGGGTTAACTTCTGATCTTAGTACATAACCTTGACATTTTGTCCAGTAGACACTTGCACCAGATTCACATCCATTCCTCAAATAAAGGGATCAAATCTGCAAATGAACAGAGCAATGTTCTATTAGAAGATTTTCCAATCGCCAACTCCAGGAGTAAGGACGTATTGAAAACTCCTGAGAGGGAGACATACCCTGTGGCCCAGTGTATTGATGGACGTCATGAAGAAGCCCCTCTATATTATGATCACAGTTTTTAGAAACTGGTTAAATAACTTTACAACCCCTTATACAAGTCCTTGGCTAACTGTACGCCTCCAAGCCTTGGTTCACCCATCAGTAATGATAAGCATGGTAGAATATGTAACACTCTACTTGTCCTTTATTAGTATCTTCTGCTTTTTGCTTTTTATTTTTGGAGGGTGGAGGGGGTTCAGTATCCACAAGATGCACCATAACTGTGTGATAAGTGGGAATCCCGAGAGGTGCATTGACATTAATGGGATAAGTATCCCCTGCTTTGTATCTGCCAGCAGCGGACAATCCTTCTGATAGATGGAGCCCAAAGGACAGGACTCTGTTAAATGTATTGCTTTCAACAGAATTAAAGGGAAATCTTCACTGTAAAATTACCTGTTGTTTAAATCTTATATTATCAGTTGACATGTAAAAACCTGATTTATACAACAGTTAATTTCATGGTGAAGATATCCCTTTAATACTGTTGAAAGCAATACATTTAATATATATATATAGTATATATTATATTATAAGTATTTTTATTTTTTTTATTATGTCACTATCTGTAATTAAAAAAAAGAAAACTAGAAAACTTGCAATTTTCACATTGACCACTAGGGCTTTTTTGAAACTCTAAATCCATTTGTTTCAGGAAACAACACATGTACATAGCCACATTGATCAGAGCCCAACCTTATCTTTTGTATTAAGCATATAATGAGCCTGTATAGAGGTTATTGTGCAGGGAGAGGGCAGAGGTGAACTGTGACATCACTTATTGTGATTGGCAGATCCTTTGCCACCTTTGTATAGAGGTGTGTTACCTGTTATTGTAATCCTACCTTTGCTGATAATGAGTCTGCTGAAAACTGTTCCTGGAAGGACAAATTATGAATCTAAACAAAAGCCTGTAAAAATTGCAAGACTATCCTCTATTTTTCTAAATGCATAGAACAAAAACAACCTGATTTAAAGGGAACCAACCACCTGTAAATCAGTGCAGCAGGTGATTGATGTGTGCAGCATGACATCACTATTTGTGGTTTTTCATTCCTCCCCTGTGGGCTTGTCTTTCTGTTGTACGCCAAACCCCCTCTCTCTCATTCAGACTCATCCGTGAGGGGGTGTTCTGCTTACAGCAGACTGACAAGCCCACAGAGGAGGAATAAAAAAAACCAAATAATGATGTCATGCTGCACACAGCAATCACCTGCTGCACTGATTTACAGATGGTTACATCCTGGTGGTTGGTTCCCTTTAAGCAATCGGTCCTTTTCTGATCATCTTCCCTTTTCACTCTGTTAGTAAATAGGCCATTTTTATAATTAGGGAGTCCTGTAGACTAATGAGGTCGCCCATCAGTCTGCAGAAGGGCAGTGATTGATGCGGAGGGTCCTCAGCACTTTCACCCCCTGATTAGTTTTTGTAGGATCGTTACCTGTCTACATGGTTTCTGCTGCCTGATGAGTACTGTTTTGCCAGTCTGTTTTTTTATGTGAATAAAAGGAGGTAGTTAGCGGTGACAGGGGCACTCAAGAAGGAGGCAGCAGGGGGTATGGATTAGGATACTTTCCTTTACTCAAGATTAACATGGTAATAATGCTCAGATTACAAGGTCTCTCACAACCGTTTCAGCGGCAGGCTCCGCCTTCACAGGTGTTCACCTGATGAAGGCGGAGCCTGCTGCTGAAACGCGTTGTGAGGACCTTGTAATCTGAGCATTATTACCATGTTAATCTTGAGTAAAGGAGAGTATCCTAATCCATAACCCCCTGTCCCTCCTTCTTGAGCGCCCCTGTCACCGCTAACTACCTCCTTTTATTCACATGATTGTGCCCCTGGGCGAGCGGTGGGTGCTGCACGAGTCAGGAAGCAACCTCTAATCACTAACGTTGTGGAGTCCAGGACCTGTGGTGACATCAGAGCACGTCTCCACATGTGACCTGGCTCTCAGCAACCAGGAAGCCGGCTCCACTGCGCTGCTTACAGCTATTGACACACATAACCCGACCAGGTGAGGACCTCACTCACCCTTCTCCCTCCCTCCCATCACCAGGTTTACACTAGGAGCGCCCCTCCTTCTCTCCTACTTGTCTCAGTCTGTTATTTTATGGCACATTGTAGCCCTTTTAATGGGATTACCAAGCGTGCTGTCCCTACCAAAGCATGTTTGTGGTTCTTTTCCTGAAGAAGAAGCTGGAAACCTTTAAAACACATAGGAATAAAACCACATTGATTCCAGTGATGTGGCCTGGATCCTCCTTATAGACATTTTTATGCCAGCGCAGACCCAGCACAGATTTGTTTTCTTCACCTAACAAACCAATGACTCTTAGGCTGGCTTCACACCACGATTTTGGGGATCCGGGTCTATCCGTTTTTAAACAGATAGGCAGGGATCCAATTTTGCCTGCCATGTATCCCTATGGTGCCTGATTGGTCATAAATGGCCATCCATTTGGGTGAATTAAGTGTGGGATTCTTTTTTGTCCTATTTTTTCCGGGACCCAGAATCGGAGACTGCACAGTTTTGGGGCGCACCAGACAGAAACAAATCCTCTGCGATCGGGAGCATATAATGGAAGTCTATGGTGCCGGATCAGGGAAAAAAAAGAATTGTTTCCTGGATCTGGTTTTAGTTACACTGAGCATGCTCAGAACAAATGTAATGCTCCTCCCAGCCTAATTTTTGTTCCGGATCTCTCTCACTCCCTCCCTCCCTCTCTTTCTCTCTTCTCTCCTTTCTCTCTCTCTACTCTCTCTTCTCCCTCTCTCCTCTCTCTCTCTCTTTCTCCTCTCTCTTCTATCTTTCTTCTCTCTCTTTTCTCTTCTCTCCTCTCTCTTCTCTCTTCTGTCTTCTCTCTCCTCTTTCTCTCTTCTCTTTCTCTCTCCCCTCTCTTCTCTCTCTCTTCTCTTCTCACCTCTCTTCTCTCTTCTCTCTCCTCTTTCTCTCCCCTCTTCTCTCTCCTGTCTCTCTCTTCTCTCTCTCCTCTCTGTCCTCACTCCTCTCTCTCTCCTCTGTGTTCCTCTCTCTTCTGTCTTCTCTCTCTCCTCTCTCTTCTCTCCGCTCTCTTCTCTCTCTTCTCTTTCTCCCCTTTCTCCCCTCTCTCCCCTCTCTGCCCTCTCTCTGCCCCTCTCTGCCCTCTCTCTGCCCCCTCTCTGCCCCTCTTCCTCTCTGCCCTCTCTCTGCCCTCTCTCCCCTCTCTCCCTCTCTCCCCTCTCTGCCCTCTCTGCCCTCTCTCCCCTCTCTCCCCTCTCTCCCCTCTCTCCCCTCACTCCTCTCTGCCCTCTCTCTCCTCTCTCCCTCTCTCCCCTCACTCCTCTCTCTCTCCTCTGTCTTCCTCTCTCTTCTGTCTTCTCTCTCCTCTCTCTTCTCTCTCTTCTCTCCGCTCTCTCTCTCTTCTCTCCTCTCTCTCCTCCTCTCTCCCCTCTCTGCCCTCTCTGCCCTCTCTGCCCTCTCTCCCCTCTCTGCCCTCTCTCCCCTCTCTGCCCTCTCTCCCTCTTTGCTCTCTCTCCCCTCTTTGCTCTCTCTCCCTCTCTGCTCTCTCTCCCTCTCTGCTCTCTCTCCCACTCTGCCCTCTCTCCCCTCTCTCCCCTCTCTACGCTCTCTCCCCTCTCTACGCTCTCTCCCTCTCTACGCTCTCCGGACTGACATTGCCATTATTTCCTAAGGCTGCAGAAATTCATAATGCATTTGTCTGGAGAACACGGATACTTCAAAAAACAGGAACCGGGAGCTTAAGGCTATGTGCACACTTGGAGGTTTAGCAGCGGAAACCGCCGGTCGGTTTCTATGAGGTTTATGCAAATTTATGTTAATCCAAAAGCGGCTTTTGGGTTAACATATAAACCTATGGAAACCGACCCCCGGTGTGCACACACCGGCGGTTTCCACATGCTCATCCGTTGCTAACCCGCTGGGTTCCCAGCGGGTTAGCAAAGAATGAGCATGTTCTATAATCCGACCGTTCTGCAGCGGCTGCAAGCAGAATCATGTGCTGCTTCCAGCCGCTGAAGAACCGCCGGCGCTAACCCGCTGTGCACCCGCCGCACACCCGCCCGTCTCCCGCAGCACGGACCCGACAGGAAGCCGGTGGACGGCTTCGGAGCTTCCTGTCGGGTCCGCCCAGCCGCCGCCGCCACTAACCCGCCCCCGTGTGCACATACCCTAAGTGACACCTGTTTCCACACATCCATTCCTGTCCGTGTGCTTCTGCAAAAAACAGGATCCACACGGACAGGCTAAAAACGTGATATGAAGGGGGCCTTAGAGCCATTTTCCTTTGGGGGGGGCAGGACCTCTTTAAATACTTCCTTCCTAATCTTTCTTCTCATTCATTATTCTTCTGGCGCTTCTATTCTGTAGTGAGTCTTTTTGGCTGAGGCCATTAATCTCCTTATCATGGGAATATCTGATATCTTGTAGTGTCAAGGTCTGCACTCGCTGTGGGGAGATTTGCATTTTCCTGCACCTTTTATCATTGCAGTAAAGTCTGCCGGCTCTGTACTGAGCATCTCGGCTCTCCTCCCGCTCCGTCTGGCCGTTATCACTCCCGTCACAAATAAGACTCGGCTGCATTACTTAGCCGAATCTGCATTTATAAGGAGCTTGGAAGAAAAGACGTCCAAGCTAAATACTTCCATCTGAAGATCCCGCGACCGACAGTAAAGGACTTCTGCAGTCCTATGTAAATAAATTTGAAGGAACTTTCTAATATAACTTTTTGTTTTTAATTCCAAGGTCTCTGCTTGATTTAAGGGTTTGAAATTCTCTCCTGATGTTTACACAGCTGAGGGTTTGTCATAGTGTATCAGTCCTTCGGCATTTCTGTTGCTTTTAAAGTACAACTCCTAACATGCCATGCCAGTTTCCTGACTGCCTGCGGTTATCTGGAAATGCTGGGAGTTGTAGTGTCAGGACTGCCGATGGTGGCCGGTATCTGGTTGAGTCTCTCTCTTGTCCTGGACCTCACGGACTGTAAAATGGGAGCAAAATGCTAAATGGTTTTTCAGCCACTTTATATTCACTTACAGCAAATAGAGGTTTTTTTAAATGGTGAGGAATTTCTACAAATCTTTATTTAAAAGCTGAAGAACCTTTCACTATGACATGATGAAATTTAGGGTGGTAACATACTATACCAGATACTTGCATGAGTCTCACATGACTCACCCAGAACTGCCACTGCCTTCCTGGACAAGAGCGTGGAGCTGCATAGAAACACATGTAGCTGACTCGCTCTCGTCCAGAGAGACGGCAACCAGTCTGGATAAGTCATGTGAGACTCATGCAAGTATGTCACATAGTGTGTCTCCGATTGTCACGATGGTGTCTCTTACCTGGGAGACTTGTGACTGGTTTGGGACCTCTGTCTCATCTCTGTATTGGAACTTCACATTAAGCGTGTTTTGTTCCTTTGGCAGTTGAGGAGTTAATGTCAATTTCTGTTTGCTAGCAAGCTAGCTAGTTCTTGTCCACTCTGTGATGACTCCCATCCCCTTTGTATGGTCACATGGTTCAAGCATGCTTTGCTGGTGTTTGAATTTATTCCTGGCCAAGCTTTCTGAGGTGAAGGAGGTTCTCTGTAGAGATGATTGCTGCCAAACATCTGCTGCCAATGAGTGTAGGCATGAAGTTGCCTGTGCTGTTTCCATCTCTGTCTCCCCTTTCCTTTTGTTGTTATTGCAGTGGTTGGGACTAGTGCTCCCACTGGCCATTCGCTATTGTGGGCAAACATCAGAGTCAGAGTGAGACTAGGTTTCCTACTTGGCGATGAGTTGAAAGAACCAGTATAGGGACATAGGGAGATCAGGGCACAGCTGCAGATGAGTGCAGGAGGTCACCTCTTCCCCGTTGCCAACAAGCAGGGCCCTCCACTGTATTTGTCCCCCCCACTGTCTCCCCATCTGTTGTTTTGTGTAGTACGCCGGACATCGTTGGTCTCTGCGCCACTCTAACGCACAGTAGCTGGACTTCCCTCTTAGGCTGCATTCACACGCTGTGCAATTGCTGCGCTATTGATCCATTTTGTACGGATCTGCTATTGCAGTGGAATGCAGTGAAATGCATTGATGTCAGCTGTCCCACACGAGCCAATGCATTCCATTATTTGACATTCACACACTGCGCGTATAACGGACCCACTTTTGGGCTCAAAAGCAAGTCCGTAAATAGAATTGACATGTCAATTCTTTTAGTGTTGTTTCGCTGCGCTTTTGCTTCCCTCCCCGTGCTTCCACGCTGATCTCTCCTCATCTCGACAGCACAGGACCTGTGCAGGACCTTAAACAGCACCATGTGACCAAGCGACGTCACCCGGTCACACGGGAGGTTGTACTGTCCTAGAGGCTGCACTCACTGCAGCCTCCGGGATGAGAAGACATTGCCGGCGGTCATCGGGGGAGCACGGCGTGGTGAGTAAGCGCAGGCGAAAAGCATAGCGGCCTTCATACACATAATGCTGCGCTTTGTGAGGATCCATTCTTGGTGCAGTTTTTACTCCAAAAACTGATTCTCACAAAACGCTCTGTGTGAACGTAGCCTTAGTGCAACGTGACACTGCCCTTACTTTAAGATTGGGGCTGCCTCACTCTCAAAATTTGACTCTATATGAGACTTTAGGACAATCGGGGTAGTCTGCCTCCTTGCAGAATACAGGCTGCCACACATGGGAGATCAGTACTCTGCACCAGGGAAGAGAATGTGTGAAGGGTCACTATAAGAGGGGCAGATCTGTACTTTTGCAACAGCTAAAAATGTGCCGTTGTTTCAACATGTCCATATTGCCAACTGCGGTTACTTTGGTGATGAACCCGCTATTTCCCTTACTCATACGCTACACAATTTGCAAATTTGATGTTCTGTTTTTTTGGGGATTAAAGCTGAAATTAGATCCTCTGTTTATGTGCTGGCAGCTGTTAACGAGGAAACGTGCAATTTTAACTTTTTTTCCCCCCTAAATTAAGGGAATAGTCATCTGTTACGTCAAACATTTCATGTATCTGTTCTTCAGCTTGGCGTATCCCCGTTACACTGGAGGTCATTAGAGACATCTAGTAGTAATGGTTCCATTTAAAAACGGATGCAAAGAGATACAAAATTTTCATCAAACAAATCCACTTACAAAGCAGGGACTAAAGTTTCCATTTTTTATCTGGTATTTAATATTTTAGCAGTTTTTTTTATCATTCCCTGGTTTGGTGAGCTTGTGACCCATTACCATAAAAATTGTGCAGTGGATTTCCAAAATCGGGTGTCATGACTCGGGATTTGAAACAGTGAGCCTGTGTTGTGTGATTTGCTTATTCCTCTTCTGAGCCACAAATGGCTCTCTTCTTTCTGGTTTCTTATCTGTTGTACTTGTTTCATTCATCTTCGGACAACAGGTGTTTTCATTTGTTAGTTTAGTCTGTCCTATCACTTTTTGGGTGCGGCTATTTAAACCTTCCCCTGGCTGATCTTTTTTGCTGGAGATATTCTTAGTGGATCCTACTTGGAGTTACAGCCATACTGCCTTTGTATTTTGCCAGTCAGAAAGAGATCAGTGAAGTTGTTTTCCTTTCTGCTTTCCATAGCTCAGAGATAGGAGGCTTTTCTTTCTAGCAGTAGTAGTTCACTTTGGATTCATGTTTTATGCTTTCTCACTCTGGGATCTCTTCAATCTCTGCACACTTTTCTGATTCAGGGATGTAGTTCTCCATCTCTTTTTGGTTCCTAAAGAGATACAAGGAATACTCGACGGCCAACTAGGAAGCCAGGTCCGGGTTGTCATCTCCCAGTCCTGTGGTTGTTTATTCTAGCCTGTGCGGGGATCACTAGGGACTGCACAGCTACGAATTTTAGTCTGTACAGGAACCAGTTGGATCAGGTGTGTTTGTTCTGAGATGGGCCCTAGTTTCTTGTGAGTCAATTTGAGAGCAAACAATGGGAAATCACTTTTCTACATGAAAGGTAGAACTATCATCTCATTTAAAGCAACTTAGCTTTGATGTCATTAATTTGGGGTAAAAAAATCACCAGGGTTTTGCTGTGTAATCTCAGAGCAGCATAATGGCTGACTAAGATCCTGATCCCAGCGATTTGTCACTTGCTGGTCTGCATGCTGTCATTATGATACCATCCCTGTTTTCTCTGTTGCATATCCAGCAGAGCTCTAAATGGTGAACTGTGTATAATCCTGTCCACACCACTAATTATGTATAACTGCCCACACCACTGATTAGCAGCTTTGTGTGTACACAATATATCAACAGAATGCTGCTAATAAGTGGTGGGGCAGGGTTAAATAGAGCAGGAGGACTAGGAGACTGGAGACGCCTAGTCCTTTAGTGATAATATCCTGCTGATAAAACATTGATTTTATTGAAACTGCAAAGCACAGCGCAGTAGGTGATACACCTTTGGAATCATGGTTTCAACCCATACGTCATGCTGCTGATAGATTCCCATTCATATTAACCATATTAACTGATTTGCAACAAGCATGCCAAAGGACGCTTGTTTCCCTATAATCGACCAGTGTGAAAAGACCGCTGATCACCCTATGAACTAACAAAACACCCATTCGTCAGGTGGAATGATTTTTAAGCTTGCCGAAAATGTGTAAACCAGTGATTTGCTGCCGAGAACAGTACTATTCTATGCTCACAGAACAATCATCTTAACAATCGTTAGGGTGCTCTTGGCCTATCCAAACAAGATATTAAAAGAACGGCTTGCAGGCAGCCTGTTGGCAGCCGCTCAGAATAAATAGACCCTTAGGCTTTGTGCCCACACAAAAAAAAATGATCAGTTTGTGGTCAGGGAAATTTTGCGTATAAATCCTTATCAGATTTAAAAGGAAAAAAAAAAGCAGCACAAATGTATTGTATTGGTGCACATTACCAACTTGGCACAAATAAGGGGACACACACAGACAAGCACACTATGTTACCCTCCCCGGTGACCCCACGGTGAGCTCCGGTGACTTCTTCCTTCCGTGTATGGTACTTTCAGGACCTGCGCCCCATGACTCAGTCACATGGTGTGCAGGTCCTGTACATCACCTCACGCTGGTCTTGCTGGTGCACAGGAGGAAGAAATCACTGGAGCTCGCTGTGGGGTCGCCGAGGAGGGTAAGTATTGCAGCATTTTTGCTCCAAAAGTGGATCAATTATAGGACATGCACATAGGACAAACAGAGCCATTGGCACAGCATTTCATAAGTCTCAGACTTTGCTGGCATGTCAAAAATTGATGCTTTTTTTTGTGCAAAAACGGATCACAAACACAACGTGAGCACAGAGCCTTATACTGTGCTCACCTGGTGCTTGTATCACATTATTTAGGCGTCTTTGAGAGCAGATTTCTCATGAAGCCTCAAGGGAATCCTGATGTCAGCAAAGTCCATGAGAATCCTGAAGTCTCCTGCACATGTTGAGTGTTTTCTTCTTGCAGATTTGGGACAGAAATAAATCTGCACCAAAAACGCAGCCAGAAAAAACACGTTTTTGCTGCCAATGGATATACCTGCTGAACATACACACGTCACTGCAGGAGAGGGGGGTCGTAATGTGGGTATCACTCTTTCCCAGCTCCCGATAACCCTTTGATGTACATTTTCTTTGTTACATTTTTGGGGTGCCGTGTGACCGCTGTCATCTACAGGGACTCTTGGAGTCGGCCCTTTCCCTCAGCCCCGATGCCGCCTGGGTATCGCCACCATGAGCCGCACTCCTTTTTACAACCCTCTCTGGATATTTACGTTGACTATTAAGTTGTTACATTTGTTGAAATGGTTTTATGCGACGCTAATGTGCGACATTGTCGCTCGGGTGACTCCGGCACACGGGGTAACGCTGGGCTCTTTTGCAGTAATTAATTTTGAAGGTGGTGACTGGGGGCTAAAGAGAAAATAAAATGCAGAATGTCGGTCTAGAGCATTGTGGGAAACAGGGCTGTGGAGTCGGAGTCGTGGAGTCGGAGTCGCTGCCCGTTTTGGTGGAGTCGGAGTTGGAGTCGGTAGAAATGTTCCGACTCCGACTCCTAAAATATATATAGTAGTTCAATGCAGAATTTGATGTAATATTATTATTATGATTATTATTTGTTCTTTTAAATATCTTGATTATTATGTCCATTATAATGGTTAAAGCCTAATCTTTACCCTTGATCTACAGTTTAATTTTATCACTTAAAAGAGCCATGATGAGGAGTGGAGTTGGGTCGGAGCCAGGGAATTCAGGGTCTTGAGTTGGAGTCGGTGGTTTGGATTTAACGACTCCACAAGCCTGGTGGGAAAGGTGTCAGGTATAATTCTCCTCCAGATGGCTCCCCTACAGGTGGATCAGCCGCCTGTGAAATTACATTGAGAACGGCCCTGTATGTGAATAATAATACAGGGCCATGGATAGCGCAGGTCGCCCTCGTTGTGTGGAGATAAAGGTCTCCTCTCTCTCTGCTGTGCTGAGCTACAACTCCCAGCATGGTGTGCGGTATCATAGAGGCTCCACTGTCCACAGAGCGCCAAATAGTAGTCAGCTGGACCTGCATTTATAGCGTATTCTGAGCACATGGCCCACAATCTATGTAAAAAGTTTTGAATGAAAATCTCATATGATTTTTGTCCCGCTCCCTTATAGAGTAATGTGCCTTTATAGTTAGGCTGGCTTCACACTATGTTTTTTGGGATCCTGTTCTGTCCGTTTTGAACAGGACAGAACAGGATCCTGTTTTGCCTCCCATGTATCCCTATGGTGCTGGATTGGCTATAAATGGCCATCTGATTCTGTTAATTTCAGACCCGGATTCGTTTCAGTCCTGGTTTTTTCCCGGACCCAAAATTGGAGACTGCTTCTGTGAAAAAAACGGACCGAAAAAAATCCGGGGTGATCCCACACACATAGCATGGTAGTCTATGGGCGCCGGATCTGGGAAAAAATAGGATCGTTTCCCGGATCCGGTTTTAGTGTACTGAGCATGCTGCGTACATATTTATTGCTCTGTTTATGTATGACATATGTGTAATTTCACTTTAGCAGTGTATCTACATACACTGCTAAGTGAAATTAAAGAAAGCAATGTATTAAATATAAAAAAAAAATGCTCACCTCTCCACCGAGTGTCCCAGGATGCAAGGCGTCCACGTCCTATGATTGCAAGGACCTTAATCAGCAGACCGACCGCACCGATCAGCTGATGTGTCACATGATGGCATCAGCTGACCGGTTTAAATCGCCCGCTAAAACCGATTGGCGGGCAGGCGTTTAAACCACTCAGCGGATGCTGTCATGTAACACATCAGCAATCGGTTGCCGCCGGTCAGCTGATTAAGGTCCTGCAGCCATGGGACGTGGTCGCCTCGCATCTTGGGACACTCGGCGGAGAGGTGAGCATTTTTTTTTTATTTAACACCTTGCTTTCTTTAATTTTACTTTAGCAGTGTATGTAGCTACATTGCGAAAGCAAAAGTAACAGCCCCGACACCACTTGCCTGTGTTTTGCAGGCTCGGCTCCTCCCAGCTCCATCTGTGTCCGGATCCCTCAAAATCCCGAATCTGGACACAGAAATGACATCCGGAGTTGCACATCCAGTCCTGTCCGTTCCTGTCCCTCTGGTCCTGCAAAAAACAGGATCCCCACGAACATTAAAAAGACATGATGTCAACCCAGCCTTACAGACTGACAAACATCTGTGTCTGATCCTGGTGCTAAAGCCAAGCAAAGAGCTTGTCTTCCTAAAAATGCCTACACTGGACCTGGTGTAGAGACATATCAGAAATCAACTGTGCAACTACTATGGAGGCACGGAGTAACCAAAACATACTGCAAGATTTTAGCTCTGAAGTTTGCAGAATAATGAGTGCAGCTCTGGCGTATAATACAGGAGCTAACTCAGGATCAGTACAGGAGACGTAATGTATGTACACAGTGACTCCACCAGCAGAATAGTGAGTGCAGCTCTGGAGTATAAGGGTATGTGCACATCAGTAGTTTTGTGGGCTGTTTTTGAACGTTTTCCGTCGGCGGTTTCCGCTGAGTTTTATGTTAATTTATGTTAATCCTAGCCACCGGTTGATTAACATGCTAGTCAATGGAGTATTAGAATAACGCTGGTACATTGACGTGTTTTGAGCTGACATTTCAGTTTATTCACGGATTTCCACCGTTGTCAAAGAAAGAATGGATTCTTTTCAGCGTTTCCCGCTGGGTCCAGCTGAACAAGTGCAGCAAAGACATGTTGGAACCGCTAATGAAAAACGGCACGGGGTAATCGCCAGGAAACGCTGTCCAAAATAACTGCTCTAAACCGATCGCAAACTTAGCAAAACGCTAACAATCCAGGATCTGTGCGAGTTCAGAAAATAGTATCTGGCTATTCCCCAATCATCGACGTGTCTTCTGCAAGATGCAGAAGGATGATGTGAATATAATACAGGAGCTAACTCAGTATCAGTACAGGAGACGTAATGTATGTACACAGTGACTGCCCAGCAGAATAGTGAGTGCAGGTCTGGAGTATAATACAGGAGGGTAACTCAGGATCAGTAATGTAATGTATGTACACAGTGACTGCACCAGCAGAATAGTGAGTGCAGCTCTGGAGTATAATACAGGAGGTAACTCAGTATCAGTACAGGAGAAGTAATGTATGTACACAGTGACTGCTCCAGCAGAATAGTGAGTGCAGCTCTGGAGTATAATACAGGTATAACTCAGGATCAGTAATGTATGTACACAGTGACTCACCAGCAGAATAGTGAGTGCAGCTCTGGAGTATAATACAGGAGGTTAACTCAGGATCAGTAATGTAATGTATGTACACAGTGACTGCACCAGCAGAATAGTGAGTGCAGCTCTGGAATATAATACAGGAGGTAACTCAGGATCAGTAATGTAATGTATGTACACAGTGACTGCACCAGCAGAATAGTGAGTGCAGCTCTGGGGTATAATACAGGATGTGGTCTCGGGATCAGTACAGGATCAGTAATGTATGTATACACCATGTTCAATATTATTATGCAAATAGGTTTTAAGTGTTATAGGGTTTTGTTTTGTTTTTAATGAAACCCATTTGATGGTATTGTGTCTCAGGGTTCTTTGGATCACTGAAATCAATCTCAGATACTTGTGATAATTAGTGTGATGGGTGAGCCCAATAAAAGGAAAACTGGGTGTTCCACAATATTACGCAGGCCACAGTTTTCAAGTAACATGGGAAAGAAAAAGGATCTCTGCTGCCGAAAAGCAACAAATAGTGCACTGCCTTGGACAAGGGATGAAAACATTAGATATTGCACAAAACTTAAGCGTGATCATCGTATTGTGAAGAGATTTGTGGCTGATTCTGAGCACAGATGTGTTTGTGCAGATAAAGGCAGAATGAGGAAGGTTTCTGCCAGGCAAGTTCGTCAGATTAAGAGAGCAGCTGCTAAAAAGGCCTTACAAACCAACAAACAGATATTTGAAGCTGCTGGTGTCTCTGGAGTCCTCGAACCTCAAGGAGTAGGATCCTTCAAAGACTTGCTGTGGTGCATAAACCTACTATTCGGCCACCTCTAAACAGTGCTCACAAGCCCTAACGGTTGCAGTGGGTCCAGATATACATGAAGACTAATTTTCAAACAGTCTTGTTTACTGATGAGTGCGAGCAACTGGATGGTACAGATGGATGAAGTAGTGAATGGTTGGTGGATGACCACCATGTCACAACAAGGCTGCGACGTCAGCAAGGAGGTGGAGGAGTCATGTTTTGGGCTGGAATCATTGCAAACAGCTGGTAGACCCCTTTAAGGTTCCTGAAGTGTGTGAAAAGTACCTCTGCAAAGTATATAGAGTTTCTGACTGAGAACTTCCTTTCATGGTAAAAAAAAGCAAAAACGTGTCTTCAGGAGAAAAATCATCTTCATGCATGTCAATGCACTATGTCATGCTACATAGAATACCTCTGTGTCATTGGCTGCTATAGGCATAAAAGGAGATAAACTCATGGTGTGGCCACCATCTTCTCCTGATCTCAACTCTATAGAGAACCTTAGGAGTATAATCAAGCAAAAGATCTATGAGGGTGGGAGGCAGGTCACATCAAAACAGCAGCTCTGGGAGGCTATTCTGACATCATGCAAAGAAATACAAGCAGAAACTCTCCAGAAACTCACAAGTTCAATGGATGCAAGAATTGTGAAGGTGAGATCAAAGTAGGGTTCCTATGTTAAATGTAACTTGGCCTGTTAGGATGTTTTGGAGTTAAATAGCTTTTTATTTCAGTCAATGTGACCTCCTAATGCTGCAAATTCAACAAATGAACATTTTCAGTTCTTTCAAACATATCAAATGTTTAGAAACTCTACTGTGCCTAATAATTTGTAACATTTAGAGGTTTGTTTTTTTTAATTTTGAAGATTTACTGTTATCATTGTGAAGTTTCTTCAATAAAATTCAATGTATACTCTAACGGGTGGTGAAATTTATTACACTGACTGTCGTTTGCACCAACCATTTAGGAAAATCAGAGAAAAATAACATTTGCATAATAATTTAGAACATGGTGTACAGTGTCTGCTTCAGCAGAATAGTGAGTGCAGCTCTGGAGCATAATACAGGATGTAACTCAGGTCAGTACAGGATCAGTAATGTAATGTGTGTACACAGTGACTGCACCAGCAGAATAGTGAGTGCAGCTCTGGAGCATAATACAGGATGTGACTCAGGATCAGTAATGTAATGTATGTACACATAACTGCACCAGCAGAATAGTGAGTGCAGCTCTGGAGTATAATACAGGAGGTAACTCAGGATCAGTAATGTAATGTGTGTACACATTGACTGCACCAGCAGAATTAGTGAGTGCAACTCTGGAGCATAATACAGGATGTAACTCAGGATCAGTACAGGATCAGTAATGTAATGTATGTACACAGTGACTGCACCAGCAGAATAGTGAGTGCAGCTCTGGAGTATAATACAGGATGTAACTCAGGAGCAGTAATGTAATGTATGTACACAATAACTGCACCAGCAGAATAGTGAGTGCAGCTCTGGAGCATAATACAGGATGTAAACATCAGGATCAGTAATGTAATGTGTGTACACATTGACTGCACCAGCAGAATAGTGAGTGCAGCTCTGGATTATAATACAGGAGGTAACTCCGGATCAGTAATGTAATGTATGTACACAGTGACTGCACAGCAGAATAGTGAGTGCAGCTCTGGAATATAATACAGGATGTAACTCAGGATCAGTACCGCATCAGTAATGTAATGTATGTACACAGTGACTGCACCAGCAGAATAGTGAGTGCAGCTCTGGAGTATTATACAGGATGCTCTTTCCTTCCTTCCTTGTATATATACTGTATCTCCGCAGGCCACTGCAATCATCACTGCAGCTGTTATATAGAATATCTATAATAACATAGATAAATCTCTCTGGCCATTTCCCTTCTCTCAGTTCTCGGTTTGTACATTTTGCTGCATAGAAAGGTGAAATATCAAATTATTCTGTTCCGGCTGAATTCAATTGCAAAGTTTAATGGGCAAAAGAGAATTATCCTTGTGGATACAGACGGCCATTTTTTTCTTTTGAGCTGTGATCAGATTGCCTGGAGCCAGTGATATAGTTTCTGCAGTGAGACAGCGCTTTATGCTGTGGCCTTGATGTCCTAGAACAGTGAGTGGTGCACCGTCCACACTCAGGTTGTGGGGATATATTCTTGGAAATTGACTCACAAATATGAAAGTTTTGTCTGACCCCTATAGATGTAGATCGTGTGCTGGGAAGGGTTGGTGGTGGAGGGGGGCGACACATAAAATCTGTTTTGCAGCAAACATAATTGAAAGTGATAAAACACGAGCCAGAGGTTTTGTATGGGGAGCGGCTATTACCTTGCAGAAACCCATTACAGTGCCCCCTGCTGGGCTGATAATGAAGATGATCTCCGGCGTCAGCCACCGAGAAGGTTATAGAGACCTGAAAATAAAATCACCCAAAAATGTAGGCTCTGGAGTACTCCATAGTGCTCTTTCCAGAAAGGTACTGTGGATTGTGTCTGGTATAGAACCTCAGCTCCATTTGCATAAATGACCTGTAATACTAGACACTACCTGAACATAGGTGTGGCACTGTTTTTGGACTATAGCCGGCAAGATTTTACATCCCATTGAAGAGTTTATATCCCAGGATGCTTATGTGAATGCATTAAAATTGTTCCTTATAAAGGATAGGGGTATTCCCATCATCATAGATGGATATTGTTAGATAGTGCTTGTAAAAACAAGCACTTTGGCAATATTTTGCTTATTGAAATTTTCATTGGTTCTCAAGATATTAATCTTTTGTTTTTTTGTTTATTCTTATTGCCTTGGTGACCGACCACCGCTGTTGTCTAGCTGGGAAACAGTATGGGGAAGGTGGCCCGGATCAGGAGGTAACAGCACGCTCCAGCAATCCTGGCCAGCTTCAAAGCAGCGCTTACAAGCTCTTTGGATAAAGCGTGTAGGCAGTACTTTTACTTTTTACGTTTATGTTTTGCTGTCCAGCAGACGTGGTCGATCTCCAAGGCAACGCACTGTAAACAAAAGATGAACGCATGAAAATGTAAATAAGCCGTAAACTATAAAAATAGCAATATTCATTTATGAAGATGGGAACAACCCTTTAATAATTACTTTGGGCTGACTATATGGACACCGGTCACTTCTCAGAATGGGGCTCTGCAGCACCCCTTTATTCATTGTCTACGGGACTGACCATAAAATATTACTGTACTTGACACATGCTGGGCTTCCTCTATTATTCAGATGGTTCTTAGTACACTTTTCTCAGAATTAATGCAGGTATTGGTGATTAGACCCTCAGATATCATAATGTTATCCCCTATCCTGTGGATTGCAGATGGCTTAGGATAACCAGAAGTTATTGCATATTTCTCGGCGCCAGGACTTGGCTTGTTTTGTGTATCTTGCAGCCATCTTACCCCTTCTTTCTGCTCTCTCCACAGGGTTACTTTCTGCTGTTTGAGTCTATGCTGGATTCCGTTATTTATGCAAAGGACAAGTATCTGGCCGCCGGAGGAGCAGGTTTGTATGGAAATTTCCATGGTACGCGGGAACATTGTGTGAACCCTCCGCTGTAGATGGAGTTCCGCTCGGCTGGGAATGTTCCCTCCACAGATGAGCGATGGTGCCATTAGCACTCGCTGTAAGGCGTTTGTTCGGAGCCCTTGTAGTCTGCTGGCCTTAAATGGGTTATTTAAATGTAGGGTGTAACCCCTTCAGATCCTGAGCTCTGCAGCGCCCTGTGCAGAGGAACGTGAGTGATGGTAGTGCACCGGCCATCAGACATTCACCAGGAGACACAAGCCCTAGTGTCCTTACCAGCCAGTCCCAGTCATCCCAGTCATATCTTCTCCAGCTATAACTGATGATATTTGGGACTTCAGAAAGTTACTAGAAGAAAGATTGTTGATCTAATACTAGGCCATATTATATACCCAGCCATATACATGATCAATTAATGACAGCCAAGCCATCTCTGGGCTGCACGGTCGTATTCACTGTTGGTCCTGAATTTAAGGGGGGTCTTCTAGTCTAGACACCCGGTTTCTATGCTATTTTTCCTCTTTGTGTATGTTTTTTTTTTACTTTTTATTACCCTTTTAGTATTATCATTTTGTATATTGATTTTAAATTTTTATTTTGTTTTAATATTAGAATGTATTTTTTTTTAATTTTGTTATTGTAATATTTCTTTGTTAATATTTTTTCTTTTTTTCTTTTTTTTAAATTCATTTTTTATTAATTTTCCAATCATATTCATAATACACAATGATAAGTCATTATGATAGTTTGTATTTTATACATCAACATGAACTAACTTGCCCTTTATATCCAACCCTATACAGGTGTCAGTTTCAATTACCGTACCTGAAAGGGAACCTGACCCCTAAAAATGATCCCCAGACTATTTATACCTGTCCCTGCATCTCCAGGAATGTATTGTAGGCATCCCTTTGTGTAAAAAAAGGGTATTTGTATCTAAAAGTGCTTTTATTACCTTCCTTTCTGCGCTTCTCAGTGCTTGAGAAGTCACACAGGGCGTTCCCTGTGGCTTCTCAGCACAGCCTGCAGATCAATTATTCATGCCCAGATGGGCGTGCTAATGTATTGTGAGCTCCCTCACCCCCCCCCCCCTCCATGGGCGGTACAGCCTGTATGACACAAATCGCGTCATATCCATATCATAGGTCTTCGCGTTGCGCATGCGCAAGTTTGCTCTACGGCAGCTAGTCTGGGATTAGCGGCCACAGAGCCAACTCGCGCATTATGTACAGCTTGTCAATCACCACTATCCCCTCTATTCCAGATTCAATCTGTAGACCAGTCCACTAGGTTTATCCCAAATTCCGCATATTACATCTTAAACATTGTGACTTTCTGTCCTCTACTATTTTAACCCCATTAGGTACGTATTGTAGTTTACCCAGGTTACCCTGAATATCTCCCATGAGATACCATTCTGAGCAAGCAAACGGTGATACCATTTTCTGTATCTCTTTATCTGATAGAGAAGATTCTATTAAGGATCTCCATTTTTTTGAAGAAACCAGGTGCCAATTTATCGCTGTTTCTTTCGGCCTCCCTCCTATCTAAGTTCTTCACCACCATTAAACCAGTTTGAATCTCCCTCTCCCCGGGCAGCTTCTCTGCTAGCCAATATTGTAGAATTAGCTTTTTGCCAGCATGGTTAACGTGTGAAAAATGGTCTGTATCCCTCCTCCTCTTGTTCAGTTGTCCGTATAAAGGAATATCCAGCATAAAGTGTCTAAGTCTACCCATATACCACAAGTCGCTTTCACTTTTTGTTGAAACATTTTTTAATATGTCTGTGCTTTCTGACATGAACATATTGTTAAGTCCCCTGGCACCACTCCCCACTTCACCTCACCTGGGTCTGCATCCTCTGCTCCTCTACTGATCGGCATCCGACGTCCAGGCGTGCTGTGTCTCGGAGCCATCACCGGGTCCCCTTCCTGTCTGCTGACCACCGGGCTTACACATCAGCACAATCATGAATCTAATCAGCGGTGTACTAGGTGCGGCCGCGCTCCTCCCGTGTGAATCTAGGGGCCCGGCACTGCTCAACCTGACACTCCCCTTGACCTATAGCTGTCTGTCCTCCGGTATATCACACCACCTCCACTGCTGGGAGGTGCCTGATTATTGAGTTAGTAAGCTTCTGCTTCTCTGGCTGTTAGTCAGGCCCTCCTTGTGCTCTCGTCTGGTAGAACCCGTTCCAGCTCCCCTGACCCCGGGCTCTGGTGCCTCTTTCCCTGTTTGGCCTTACCGTAGTATAGGCTAACCCTACGAGCCACCCCCCTGGTACTCTAAATAATAGTAGACAACAAAGCGCAATAGGGTCTTATCTCAATGTTAGCTGGGCTATTGCTATAGTATTTGGTGCTCACCTTGTAAGGTTGTGTGCCCTACATCCTGGTTGCTAATCCCTGAGGAAGGAACATTGCAGGCTCCGAAACGTGTTGGAGAAAGGAATAAAGAGCATCATTGCATCAACCCTTGCGTCAGCATACTCATTCAGCCACGCGGATCGTGTACATTTTGTCCCCCTTCTTTGAATTTCAGTTGGCCCCCTGGTACTAGCAGCTGTGCTATTTAGACCTTCTGGGCTTGCCCCTGACAATCCCTGTATAGGGCTTGGCTAAACTAGGACCAGCTCACCCAGGGGAGTTTGGTACCACGGCCCAGTGGGTCCACTCTAGGATGCTTTCCCCGACCATGAATCATATCTGTTTTTTCCGCACCACTCTTAGGAAATATCATAGATCTCTCAGGATGTTGTGTGTTGGGAGGTAGATTGAAGCCATATATTATTTTATGCATTAAACGAAATTGGCTATCCCGCCATCGTTCGTTAATAATATTCTTACGCACTAGCTCCCAACCCCTCAAGATTTTATTTTCCATTTCTTAGTCAGATAGGTATTTCGTCCATGACTGAAACATTTTGGCCATGCCTGAAGGCGTTAGGTCATCCCGTATTGACTTGTAAAAAGAAGAAATGGTAATGTCATTAATATCAATATTGACCAATTTATCCCAGTTATTAATATCTACTTCCCTGTCCACATTCGACAAGTGTTGCAGGATGTAATGATTTAACTAGCTGTATTGTGGTAGCTGAACAGCTGACAAGTTATAGGAATCTAGCACTTCTTGTCCTGTCATCCACCTCCGTTCTTGTCTATGAAGTAGGTCTCCCAGCATTTTTATTACTTTCCTGTCCCACTCCCTAAATAGTTTTTTTTCTCGTCCCCATTTAAAAGCCGGGTACGCCCAGGGATTTAAATGCTTCGAGACCCTCCAAGATAGTTGAAGCTTTTTCCGTACTGCTTTCCAAGTCATGATAGTATCTCGGCAAACAAGGGACTGTTTAATATGTGATGTTATATCAGCTAAAGGTTTGTGCATTAGTGCAGTTAAATCCCAAGGTTTGCAAAACTCTGATTCAAGGTGGTAATGCCAATAACGTCTTGTTTTTTTTCACCCAACATGCCATAATATACACGCTTTGTTATATCCGCATATGTTGGGTAGTCCCACTACTCCAGCTTCTTTTGTAAACATTAATGTGCGCATATTGAGTCTAGCTCTTCTTCCCTTCCATATAAATTTTGTAAAAGCTCTGTTCAATTTGTTAAAGAGGACCTGTCACCCCCTTCTGCATGGCAATCTAAATGCAGCATGTCTGCTGCATTCAAGGAAGGGGTCTCCCATGTGTCTGTGTGCTGTGTACCCCAAGATATAGCCTTAGGCAAACTCACTGTTAAAAGTCACAAGGGCATTCCCTAGTGCTGGAGTTAGTTCTATTCACGGGGGCCATTCCCTCCCTCTGCCTCTCTGTGCTGCTTCTGCTGTGCTAGCTCTGTCCTCCTCTCTGTCACTCATCCTGCCGCACACAGCATGCAAATCATTTGTCCTGACGTCAGCTCCAGATTCCTGCACTGCTGACTGAACAAAGCAGAAACATAACAGCAGGAGGCGGCACAGAGAGGCAGAGGGGGAGGGAATGGGCCCGTGAATTGAGCTGAATCCAGCATCAGGTAATGCCCTCCTGACTTTTAACAGTGAGTTTGCCTAAGGCTATATCTCTGGGTACGCAGCACACAAACACATGGGGGACCCCTTCCCTGAATGCAGCATGTCTACATGTGCTACATTTAGATTGCCATGCAGCAGGGGGGTGACAGGTGCACTTTAACGCCTGTATGCAGTATCAGTATAGGGATAGTTTGTAGAGGATATAGTAGACGAGCAAAACTGATAATTTTGAGTAGGTGGCATCTACCTAGAAGGGGATAAAGGCAATCTCCCCCTCCTTTCTAGTTCCGTTTCTATTTTTTTCTATGAGCGGAGCATAATTCAATGTGTAGATTTGTCCTGATGTCCTACCTAGATGTACCCCGAGATATTATATTGATGTGGTAACTTTTAGTATTCCTGCTATGTTATTATTTAAGTCTCCTCGTCTCTTTTCCTTCATGACCAGAATCTCAATTTATTTAACCGGAATCCCGAAAATACTCCAAATTGTTCGATTTTATTTAATTTTTGAGGAAGATCTCTGTGTGGATTGTTCATGAATAGGATTATGTCATCCGCAAACAAGGCAGAGTTGATTAACTTTTTTCCAATGGTTATGCCTTCGTATGCGCTACGTTCATTAAGGTATCATACCAATGGCTCGATCACCACATTGAACAGTGGTGGTGACAGGAGACAACCTTGGCCTGTCCCTTTATGTAGTGAGAAGGTGTCAGACAGAAACCCCGAAGCATACACCCTGGTTTTCGGGTTAGAGTAAAGAATACTAACAAATTCTCTAAATGCGCCCACCAGGCCTATTTTGTCCAAAACTAGTTCCAGTCATGGCCACTTTATGATGTCAAACGCTTTTCCTGCATCTAATGTGACCATGGCTGGTGTCTCGTCAGTGCCCAGTTTTCTGTCTCTTATTGCATCGATCACCAACATTGCTTTTCTTATATTTGTGACCACCGACCTCCCCTTAACAAATGAAGTCCATGGAGCCTCGGTTAAGAGTCTACAACATGGACACCAGCCAGTTATCCCACCAGGGAAGGACCTAGCCCAGGGTATTAGTAGCCCTTAAGTCACTATCCAGCCCTTGCGAGCTTGAAGATATGGCCAGGGGTTTACCATGGACTAGGTATCCAACCACAGACAGCTGTTTCGGGGTTGTTGCCCCTCATCAGTGTGGCGCAGGATTCTGGCTGGGTGGGAGCAATGCTTGAAAGACAGACATCACAAAGCACCCACTGACCTTGTGGAGACCAGTGGAGGATAACACTGCGGGCACCAGTTAAAGCACTCAAACACAGTGAAACCCAAGGTGCATTGCTCCCTAGAATTTGAATATGCAGATGAAGTCCATGGAGCCTCGGTTAAGAGTCTACAACATGGACTCCTAGATTGGATACCTAGTCCATGGTAAACCCCTGGCCATATCTTCAAGCTCGCAAGGGCTGGATAGTGACTTAAGGGCTACTAATACCCTGGGCTAGGTCCTTCCCTGGTGGGATAACTGGCTGGTGTCCGTGTTGTAGACTCTTAACCGAGGCTCCATGGACTTCATCTGCATATTCAAATTCTAGGGAGCAATGCACCTTGGGTTTCACTGTGTTTGAGTGCTTTAACTGGTGCCAGCAGTGTTATCCTCCACTGGTCTCCACAAGGTCAGTGGGTGCTTTGTGATGTCTCCCCTTAACAAAGCCTGATTGATGTGTTAATCTTGGTAGACACCATGCCAATCTGTCCGCCATAATCTTGGTCACCAATTCAAGATCTTGATTGATCAGGGATAGGGGCCTATAACCTGAACTTATTTTTAATTTTTATTTTATTCAATGTTTTTTATTTAAAATTTTTTTTTAATATTATTTTTTATTTCAAAGTTTTTTTATAATTATACTATTTCACACAAAGTTTTTGTTAGGTTTTTTATATTTTTTTAAATATATTTACACATTTGGAGTATAATGAAAAGCGAATACCGTAAATTAGTCCTGTAAAAATGCAGTAAAGGAAAACAAAATGGTGGTGAACGGCGGCCTCAATCCCGACTGTTGTACTTGTCTGAAATAATTAAAAAACACATTTGCAGTTTTTAAACTTCTAAAGTTCACTAGTAACTTCATTATCGTCCGCTCTCCTCGACGTTCACTCAGATCACCTATAACAGAGGGCAGCTATCAGCAGTGAAGCTGTGAGCCCTCGCGGACAGGATCCCTGGCCCTATTGTACCTGTACGATTGTTTTGTCGATTTGTCGTCGTTTTCGACCACTTGTCTTTGTCTACCCTAACTTGTACAGCGCTATGTATCCTAATAGCGCTATATAAATACCTAATAATAATAAAAAGCTGAGCGCTGATTGGCTGCTCTGGACTGTGAGATCCCTCAGGACATTTTCTGCTTTATATCTATAGATCCAAGGGGTTCACCGAACTAAAGGTTGAGTTATCCAATTTTGTAGACCAAACACTAAAGGGTGAACTCATATATAGATAAATATATTTGCATAGTTAAAAATCTGATATGGATCAGTGATACGGTGCAATTACTATTATTATTATTATTCATTATTGTAGCGCCATTTACTCCATGGCGCTCTATATATGAAATGGGGCATACGTAGACAAGTCAACTGCATGCAGGAAAACCTGGCAACTCTGACTTGAATACCTGACGTTGTTGAATCGGGCGTTTACACGCAACGACGCAATAACGATGACATCACTGTTGAACGATGTCGGGAACAAAGTTGAAACGTGTAACAGAGCCATTGGTAGTACTGCATTAGCAAGGTCTCTACCAGGAAATTATTTAAGAGCAGACATGGGTTTCAAGAGGTTACTGGACACACCAAGAAATGGGCAACATTAAAGACCAAGGAATCTTCGTGCAACAGATGAAAGATTCATCATGCTTACTTCCTTTCGAAATAAAAGATATCAATCAGTACCATGAACTCAAAACTGGCATCATCTAGAGGAATCCGCTACACCCATGTCCAAAGTGGTCTTCATGGAAGAAGTGTGACCAAAAACCACACCTTTGAAATGGAAATAAGGCCAAGTGGTCACTTATGCATGTATACAAAGGTGCTGGGGTGCAAGAAAAATGGCAGCAGGTGCTCTGGACTTATTAAGAAAAATGTGAAATATTTTACTGTAACAGAAGGCAGTTTGTTCACTGATCAGCTGGAGAGCGGCACAATAATAAGTAATGCGTGGTGGGAGGGTCCTTGCATGTTTGAGCTGGATTTCAGAAAATGAAGTCAAGGATTTGATCAAGATTAATGGTTTCCTCATTGCTGAGAAATACAGACAGATATTTATCTGTCATGTAATATCATCAGAGAGATGTCTGATTGGCTCCAAATTAATTCTGCAGCCAGACATTGACCCCAATCATCCAGCCAATGTCACTTAGAGCAAGACGTTCTGGAGGTGATGATCCGACTCCATAGAGCCTTGATCTCGTGTCATCTGTCAGATGAAGGGACAGAAGGATCCGCACAATCCTCATGTACAGGAGATCTGTGGTTTGTTCTCCAAGATGTTTGGAACAGTCTCTGCCAAATTCTTTCAAAAACTTAGTGCACGTGACTGTGATGAAGGCAAAGGGCGGTCACCAAATGTTGATGCGATTTAGACTTCAGTTTTGTTGATTCACTTTGCAAGATTATTACTTTGTAGCATATTTTCAACACTAGGTTAAGAGTTGTATGCTTAAAAACAAAAAATATATACAGTGTGTATATATATATAATATATTTTGCACGTAGCAGATGTTTAAAAACTACTGCATAGTGTATATCTGGGACCTCTTCCCTGTCCTCCATTTTCCAACTTGTGTAATGAGTTCTCTGCTAGAAAGTCGTTAAATAATCCTAATTACTACTGAGCGTTCCCTATAATTACTGTGATGGCTATGTTTCCCATCTTTACAAGCTGGAATCGATACAATGTAAATATAGAGTGAATTCTCACTCCAGAACTGTCCCCTCCCCCATCCCTCTATCCCGGTGCGTGGTGCATGTTAGATTTCTGCCGGTTGGGCGTCTTTACGAGGCGGCGGGGCTGGCTGTCTTTCATTTAATGCTGACACGTCTCAATGCAGTTCTTCCATTCCCTCAGCATGGCTCCCAGTCCATTGTACCACGTTCCACTGCATTGCTTTAATGACTCTCGGTGCTCGCTCATCACTGCAGCGCCATTGTGCTGTAATGTGCTCCGAGGCAACGTCAGAACAAAGGCAGCCGACTGGAATTATGTGAGAAATTCAATTAAAGACGTGAACATTACACACAAGCTCATAATTGGTGATTGTGATTCTCCGTTCTATCAGTCAGCACCATGTGGAAGGATTGAGATGAGGAGCGGCGCTCAGGTGTGGGCTCTGCCGGCTAAAAACCACATACAAAATGGTCCTCATGTATGAAAACCGCTCCATGGGGTCAGTGGGCGGGAGAAGGCGAGAGAGGAGGCTGCAAAAATGTCTCCGGATTTGGGGAGACTAATTTGGGATCTGTCTTGGGCGGTTATGTGGTTGATGATGTGCCCTGTGCATAATAATGGCGCAGTGTGGTCAACTTTTATTTAGATTATTTGCAAGATTACAGATCCCAGGTGATTGCCTCTTCCCAAAAAGACAAAAAAGGTCAAGAAAGAGTAACTTTCCTCTATTTTCATGGCCGTACCCTTGTACTGTAATAGCGGTGCTCCTTTTAGCATAACATCGCTGTGTGCCCCTATAGTGGCTGGTCAGAGGTGTCGGTGAAACTCAATACTCATCTGTCCCCCCTTATTTACCCTCTGAACTATTATCAGGCACTTCTGAATGTTGATGAGAAGCATTTTTGGAGAGCCAGAGGGCACATAGGGTGCACATTGTGTTGGCATTGTTGCTGACTGGCATCTGATAAGTGGGCACGCATGCACATTATATATTACTACAACGTAAACCATGAAAACCAACCCAGCTTTAATTTCTTCTTTGACTCCATCGTTGGCGGTTTTCTAAAAAGTGGGTGGAGCTTGGTAGTGGAGGTGTGGCTCCTTACGGCTTTACAGATTCTGACATTTACATCGTTTTCTGGTGTAAATTATATAAAAAATATACTCCAGCTCATGAGGGGTTAAGTTGGCGCATTTTACTCCAGCAGATTTATGATTAAGACTGACGGGTCATATATTTTTCTGTGCTTTATATAAATTAAAGGGAACCTGTCACCAGGTTTTTGCAACATAATCTGAGAGTAGCATAATACAGGACCTGAGATTTTGACTCCAGCGATGTGTCACTTACCAGGCTGTTCAGTGTAGTTTTGATAAAATTACTATTTAATCTGGAGATTAGTCTGCTAGTCTGGCATATTCAGAGGCTGCAAAATCTGCAGCAGAGAAAACACTAATTTTATCAAAATGACAGCAAGCAGCTCAGTAAGTGACACATCTCTGGAATCTGGGTCTCTATCTCTACATTATGATGTTCTTAGTTGGGATGGTAAAAACCTGGTGACAGGTTCCCTTTAAAGCTAAATTCATGAAAACTACTGCAACATGTCCAGTTGTTGAATTGCTATTTAGACTTTACTTCTGATAACTAGAACTCTTCTGATAATTCTTTTCACTCCTCTGATATCTTGCGAGGAGCATCTGGTTTATGGTGAAATTATATTCTTTCCAATTCTGGATTATGGTCCCAACAGCGCTCACTGAAGCCTTCTGTAGTTTAGATATTCTTCTGTAACCAATGCCATCAGTATGTTGTGCAGCAATAAGGTTGTGAAGTTCTTAAGACAGCTCACTGGTTTTACCCATCATGAGATGTTTCTTGTGTAGCACCTTGGTAATGAGACTTCTTTTTATCATCCATCAGTTGCACCAGCTGATATTATTCTTTACTAAGTATCAGGATTGCTTTTCAATTACCAATAGATTTCAGCTGGTGTCAGGACTTCATGACTTTCCAGAGCTTTTTGCTCCCCTCATTTTTCATGTGTTCAATACTTTTTCCCTGTATCATTTCTCATTATTACATTACATTTATTGACATCTTTGGTTTGATTTCTTTTCCTTTATGCATTGAATGGTTGTAATATGTTACTGATAAAATTATATGTAGTCATAGTAGAATACCCAACTATTGCCATAATATTTAGTAGCATATTATATAAGTACTAGATGGTGGCCCGATTCTAACGCATCGGATATTCTAGAATATGTACTGTATATACTCGCGTATAAGCCGAGTTTTTCAGCCCAAAAATTGGGCTGAAAAGTGCCCCCTTGGCTTATACGCGAGTATATACGCCGAGTACACAGGCTGCCCGCCCGCCCGCCACCATCAGTATACAGGCGCCCCCCCCCCATCAGTATCCAGGGCCCCCCTTGCAGCCCAAACCTGTAAAGTAAGGTCATTATACTTACACCTGTGGGCGTCCCCGCTGCCGACATCGCGCTCCTCCGGCTTCATCCGTCTTCTTCCGGCTTCCTCCGATGGGCGCAGGCAATGACGTCATTGTCTGCGCCAGAGGAGGAAGCCGGAAGAAGTCGGATGAAGCCGGAGGAGCGCGATGTCGGCAGCGGGGACGGCCACATGTGTAAAGTATAATGATCTTACTTTACAGGTTTGGGCTGCAAGGGGCCCTGGTACTGATGTGGGGGCGCCTGTATACTGATGGTGGCGGCGGGGCGGCCTGTATACCTCTGGGGCTGCTGCTGATATATACCTCTGGGCTGCTGCTGTATATACCTCTGGGGCTGCTGCTGTATATACCTCTGGGGCTGCTGCTGTATATACCTCTGGGTGCTGCTGTTTACCTCTGGGCTGCTGCTGTATATACCTCTGGGGCTGCTGCTGTATATACCTCTGGGGCTGCTGCTGTATATACCTCTGGGCTGCTGCTGTATATACCTCTGGGCTGCTGCTGTAATACCTCTGGGGCTGCTGCTGTATATACCTCTGGGGCTGCTGCTGTATATACCTCTGGGGCTGCTGCTGTATATACCTCTGAGGCTGCTGCTGTATATACCTCTGAGGCTGCTGCTGTATATACCTCTGGGGCTGCTGCTATATATACCTCTGGGGCTGCTGCTGTATATACCTCTGGGGCTGCTGCTGTATATACCTCTGGGGCTGCTGCTGTATATACCTCTGGGGCTGCTGCTGTTTATACCTCTGGGGCTGCTGCTGTATATACCTCTGGGGCTGCTGCGGTATATACCTCTGAGGCTGCTGCTGTATATACCACTGGGGCTGCTGCGGTATATACCTCTGAGGCTGCTGCTGTATATACCACTGGGGAGGCTGCTGTATACTACCACTGGGGAGGCTGCTGTATACTACCACTGGGGAGGCCTGTATACCACACTGCTGGGGCTGTATACCTGTGCTGGGGTCCACCCTCGGCTTATACACAAGTTAATAGGTTTTCCCAGGTTTTGGGGGCAAAAGTAGGGGGGTCGGCTTATACACGGGTCGGCTTATACACGAGTATATACGGTAGTTTATTTATGAAGATTTAAGAATAATGCAATGAGCGATCAGTAAGGTACTGTCACACTTGGCGATGCTCCAGTGACCCCCGACAACGATACGACCTGGTAGGGATCGCTCGTGTGTCACTACGTGATCGTCAGAAACAGTCAGATTTCACCAGCAATGCAGCAACGATATGGCGGTCGTTGGGACCCTGCCACTCTAGGGTGTAGTATTGAGGTCGTTTTCCCGCGCGGCTTGGCGGGGAATATGAACTCGGGTGTTCCAATGTGGCCGTGTTGGTACTTCTGCTGCGAGCAGCCGGGAGATGACCGTCGCTGCTGACCTCCGTACGGAAGGAGATGAACTGCGGCTACCGTTGGGAGTCCCTACCAGTTCGTATTGTTGTAGTGATCACTTGAGTGTCGCCAAATGTGATGGTACCCCCATTCTGACATGATCAGCGATCTCACAGCAGGGGCCTGGTCGCTGCTGCGTGTCACATTGAGCGAGATCGTTAGCACCAGTTGGGGTACTTCCTCTGTCAGCAGCCAGGAGATCTAACAGCTGCATCGCCGCTGATGACCCGCGGCTACCGTCGGGAGATCAGCGGCTAGTGCCGCTGATCTTCCAACGGTAGCGGTGGCGTGCATGGTTCACATCCCGCGTCAATTTGCGTCAGGACTGCGCCTGTCGCTGATTGGTTGCGCCTGGCCAGGTGCAACCAATCAGCGACGCGGGATTTCCATTACAGACAGAATTAGACGATTATATAGTAGATTACTATTATCCAACTGTTATGAAATATCTGATTATAATATTAATCATATGACAATAGTACTAAATCCTAATATCTAACGGGAAATAATGTGCCATCATGATAGCAATAATGATGGTATGTGACTGTTCTATATTCTGGCCCAGAGTTTTTGCTGCCTTTTCTGACGTCTTTACCGATTGTATCCAGATGAGAAGGTCCGGCTTTGTGTTCAGGGAGTCGTTTCTCTGAATGTCCTTTTTAGCCTCTTTTTCCGGCTGGGGATTTGTAATCGGCTCGGCCTCGCCTTGGGTCTTCCTCCACGTGAGTTGTTACCAGTGACAAATGATTCCGGGGCAGTGAATCGAGAAGGACACAGATGTCAGAGCCATGAATCCTCTGATGGACGATGACGAGCGATTTCCGTCCAATCAGCACTTTGTTAATTTTACCTGTGAGGGAGAATAATTATTCATCTCTTTCCCCCTCGGTTTCTGCAGTCGTTGTAATTGAGTCACAGATGCAGGACACGGACATCCGGCTACGAGCCCCAAGATGTTCAGTGACCCACTTCTAACATACAACCATCTCCTTTACTCATTCAGTAGAATGAGACTATTGCCCTCTGTTAACAGTCTTTTCAGGCAGGTACGAGTGAGTCAGGTGGAAGCAATCTATTGCTCCCTGTTTTCAGCCCTTTGAAGCTGGGGCAGATTGTTGTCAGCTGTTCTATAGACACACTATTACTCTCTTTTATCAGACACGTTGTGTCTAGATTGTACCTCCCAGAATTGAAGAAACAGTCCTGTGTCTAGGTAAGGTAAATCAAACGGTCTCACCAATTCGGTATTCCAGAACCTCTCGGGCTGCAGTACTGACTATCCACCAGTTCTGTCTTTCACTCCTACCTAAGCTAGACTAGGTGCATTTAAGGAGGCCAGTAAGAACTATCCTGGATTATGGGACTGACCTTTGCCACTGTCTTCACACTGAATTCGGTTACATAACCATATAAGGGTAAAGGGGGCATGGCCTGCACTGTGTGTGAGCTCCTGACTGCAGCTGATGAGGTGACAATGGATCGGATTAGCTCAGTCTACAGCACAGTTGCTGAGCAATGTCAGAATCACTACAAACTCCTCTTTCCTTGGCACAAGCTTCTCTCATCTGTCATCTGGCTCCACACAGCTCAGTTACATCTCGGTTAACCCATTCTCTGCTGTCACAATCGCATTGCTCTCTCTCAGCTGCTGGCCGCACCCACACAGACATAAAATGCAGTTTTTAAAAGAGAACAGGAAAATGTGAAAAAATAAGTCATTCAGCACAAAAACGTATTATCTTAGCAGCTATGTGACCCATCATTAACAACAAGTGCAGTGTTTTGTTTTTTCTCCAATGACATTTACACTTTAGGCTCACTAGAATACCAATATATGCATGATGAATACACAGGTATTACAGTTATGCAAACAAAACAAAATGGTAAATATGGTCACATGTATGTCAATTACCAGTTTCTCGTTGCTGCTTTGATCACTGCCTCGGGACATTTGAGAAATGATCAATGAAGAACTGTGGTCTGTTGTTTTTGACCTTTAGGCTGTCACGCTCTCCCTGCACTTTCACACTTGTCAATTTTTTTCTGTTTCCTTCTCCTGCTGTGTAGCAGTCCAATGGCTGGAATTTGCCAGCCAGCCCCTGACTACACCACTACTTGACTAGCTCTACCCTGACCTACTATATCTTCACCCATCCCTTGTAGACTGTGAGCCCTTGCAAGCAGGGTCCTCTCTCCTCACCTACTGTATCCTCACCCATCCTTTGTAGACTGTGAGCGCTCACAGTGTACACAGTGACTGCACCAGCAGAATAGTGAGTGCAGCTCTGGAGTATAATACAGGATGTAACTCAGGATTCAGTAATGTAATGTATGTACACAGTGACTGCACCAGCAGAATAGTGAGTGCAGCTCTGGAGTATAATACAGGATGTAACTCAGGATCAGTAATGTAATGTATGTACACAGTGACTGCACCAGCAGAATAGTGAGTGCAGCTCTGGAGTATAATAAAGGATATAACTCAGGATCAGTAATGCAATGTATGTACACAGTGACTGCACCAGCAGAATAGTGAGCGCAGCTCTGGAGTATAATACAGGATGTAACTCAGGATCAGTAATGTATGTACACAGTGACTGCACCAGCAGAATAGTGAGTGCAGCTCTGGAGTATAATACAGGCGGTAACTCAGGATCAGTAATGTAATATATGTACACAGTGACTGCACCAGCAGAATAATGAGTGCAGCTCTTGAGTATAATACAGGATGTAACTCAGGATCAGTAATGTATGTACACAGTGACTGCACCAGCAGAATAGTGAGTGCAGCTCTGGAGTATAATACAGGAGGTAACTCGAGATGAGTACTGCACCATACAGGATTTAACTCAGGATCAGTATAAAATAAATAATATAACGTAGATTGATTCTATATAGCAACTGAAATAGTGGCAGAATTCGGTCCTCACTGACTGAAGAGAGTGCACGGCTGTTTGAGGATACTTTATTAGAGTCACAGATTAAGATTTTTTTACTCCAACTCTAAATGTTTTTTTGCCCAGTGATTTCAATTTCAAAGGTTTCATGTAAGTGTCTGTGTGCTAACCTGTGATGTATGGAAGCAAGAACCCGCTTTACCTTTTGCATATATATATGTATACTGTTCTACTGCCATTTTCTCTGATTTCACATTAAGGATTTGATTTTTAGTTGATATAAAGTCTGTTTTGACTTTAGTTTGCCTTTGAGTTTTTGCGTTCTTTCACTCTAAAACAATCAGTAGATACAAATGTGATAAAGTGTTTATGGAGCAGAAAATACAAAATATTACAGATTGAGATTATTGCAGAACCTCACTCGTTATTCTTGGAGAACCATCTGCCAGGTTTCCTTCATGAAAATGACAGATATCACTATAAGCAACTCAACATTATGTGCAGAACTTTGTAAAACCAGACTGGCAGAAACTAAATGAGGGAAAGGTGTCACATCCGATTACGGTACCAGGTTTTTTAAAGAATTAATATACAGTAGTATCTGAATTAAGTGACATTAATTATAATATGGGTGGTAACTGAGGATCAGTACAGGATCAGTGATGTGTAATGTATGTACACAGTGACTCCACCAGCAGAATAGTGAGTGCAGCTCTGGAGTATAATACAGGAGGTAACTCAGGATCTGTACAGGATCAGTAATGTAATGTATGTACACAGTGACTGCACCAGCAGAATAGTGAGTGCAGCTCTGGAGTATAATACAGGAGGTAACTCAGGATCAGTACAGGATCAGTAATGTAATGTATGTACATAGTGACTGCACCAGCAGAATAGTGAGCGCAGCTCTGGAGTATAATACAGGAGGTAACTCAGGATCAGTGTAGAATAAAGTATTGTACTGTCTACACCAGTGATGGGCAACCTTTTGAGCTTGGTGTGTCAAAATTCGCCAAAAAACCGAGCATAAATCGGGAGGTGTGTCACCTTGAGAAAAAAACCTAATTTTACGATATTTATAGTTTAAATAATAAATATGTATAATTATTTAACTTACCTGCTTAGTGACTTCTTTGTTAATCTGTCAGTTGGTTTCTTTTGTTGGTCTTGCTGTTATTTAACCTGTGTGGGGTGCCATGAACTAAGATAAGTGAGAGGGAGGGGGAATTGTTCCAGTGATGGCGAACCTGTGGCAGTCCAGCAACAGCTGGACTGCCACAGGTTCGCCATCACTGATTTAGTGACATTTTTGTTGCTGAATTTCATTGGCTAAAATAAATCTTCAATTGAAGGCTGGTATTTTGTACACTTCAAGGCCAAGCAAGCGCTACTAAGGTTATCTGTCAAAATGTCTATTTATATTCCACGTTCTGCTTACTACCGTTTCACTACATAGAACGCAAAATTATCTGCCATTTTTTTCTATAATGCCATACATCTCAGTCCATGTCTCTTGAAAGGGTCGGCTACTGCTACTACTACCACTTCCTTTACTTAACCTTGGTTTTTTGGCTTCTCCATAAGAGGGGCAGTGACAGAAGATTTATAGATAGCCCTGCAGGCAATTAGGGGTTAACTGTCTTTTAGGAAAGGGCAGAAATAGGGATTAATAGGGTGCGCAACAATAATAGTGGTGAAATGGAGTCTGTACTATGCTGCAAGATGGCGTTCCTTATGTAAATTAATGGCGGGAAACGGCACCCATAGCACAGGCCTCTTCCAGCCTCCCCTCACTTATCTCAGTAATGGCCAATCACACATTCATGACACCCCAGATTCTGCCCAGAACCTTTCACTGGAGGATGGTTGCTGTAATCACTGGACCTCCAGACAGCGATCACAGGGCCTCAGATATGCGTCCCCCACAGCGTTCCGCTGCTCCCTGCTGCGCCAGCCAGAAGTTCCGCCGCCCTACCGGAAGTCCCAGGAATAGACGCTCTGTGCCGGAGCTCTGCTGTTCTGGCTACAGACCTCCAGCACATTTTTTTTCCCTCAGCTGTAGTTAGTGATGGGCGAGTCCTAAATTACTTGGAATCGCTTGACTCTAGTCTAGTGAGTCCGAGCCCGGGACTCGCTACTCGTTGCGAGTCTAGCGAGTCCAATGTTAATGAATGGGGAAGCGAGTAATAGCGAGTAATGTGTGATTTACAAATCGCAGATGTCTCGGAAAGCACTCGCATTGCCATTTTGGAAACCCGACTCGCAACAGTTTTTTGCTGCTATGTCCGTGTCTGTGGTTTTTATCCAAATAGCGAGTCTAGTTTCTCCGGTGGCCGCGTGTCACTGAAAATGGCTACGCGTGTCAGTGCTGACACGCGTGTCATAGGTTCGCCATCACTGGTCTACACAGTAAACGTCATGTAGGATATGCCATATACACCATGTTCCAAATTATTATGCAAATTGGTTTTAAGTGTCATAGTGTTTTTTTTTTTTTCTTTTCAATGAAACCCATTGATGGTATTGTGTCTCAGGGTTCTTTGGATCACTGAAATCAATCTCAGATATCTGTGATAATTAGTTTGGCGGGTGAGCCCAATAAAATTAAAACTGGGTGTTCCACAATATTACGCAGGCCACAGTTTTCAAGTAACATGGGAAAGAAAAAGGATCTCTGCTGCTTAGATATTTCACGAAAACATAAGCGTGATCATCGTATTGTGAATAGATTTGTGGCTGATTCTGATCACAGATGTGTTCGTGCAGATAAAGGCAGAATGAGGAAGGTTTCTGCCAGGCAAGTTCATCAGATTAAGAGAGCTGCTGCTAAAAAAGCCTTACAAACCAACAAACAGATATTTGAAGCTGCTGGTGCCTCTGGAGTCCTTTGAACCTCAAGGAGTAGGATCCTTCAAAGGCTTGCTGTGGTGCATAAACCTACTATTCGGCCACCCCTAAATAGTGCTCACAAACAAACTGTTGCAGTGGGCCCAGACATACATGAAGACTAATTTTCAAACAGTCTTGTTTACTAATGAGTGCCGAGCAACCCTGGATGGTCCAGATGGATGGAGTAGTGGATGGCCATCATGTATCCACAAGGCTGCCACGTCAGCAAGGAGGCGGAGGAGTCATGTTTTGGGCCAGAATCATGGGGAAACAACTGGTAGGCCCCTTTAAGGTTCCTGAAGGTGTGAAAATGACTTCTGCAAAGTATATAGAGTTTCCAACTGAGAACCTTTTTCCATAGTACAAAAAGCAGAAACATGCCTTCAGGACCAAAATCATCTTTATGCATGACAATGCACCATCTTATGCTACAAAGAATACCTCTGTGTCATTGGCTGCTATGGGTATAAAAGGAGATAAACTCATTCATCTTCCATCTTCCCTGACCTCAACCCTATAGAGTACCTTTGGAGTATAATAAAGCAAAAGATCTATGAGTGTGGGAGACAGTTCACATCAAAACAGCAGCTCTGGGAGGCTATTCTGACATCATGCAAAGAAATACAAGCAGAAACTCTCCAGAAACTCACAAGTTCAATGGATGCAAGAATTGTGAAGGTGATATCAAAGTAGGGTTCCTATGTTAAAATGTAACTTGGCCTGTTAAGATGTTTTGGAGTTAAATAGCTTTTTATTTCAGTGAATGTGACCTCCTAATGCTGCAATTTCAACAAATGAGCATTTTTAAAGTTCTTTAAAAGATATCAATTGTTTACAAACTCTACTGTGCCTAATAATTTGGAACAGTGCGTTTAGAGTTTGTTGTTTTGAAGATTATACTGTTATCATAGGGAGATTTCTTCAATAAAATTCAATGTATACTCTAACGCAGGGGTCTCAAACTCCAGGCCTCGAGGGCCGCACACAGTCCAGGTTTTCAGGATTTCCTTGGAATTTGACAGTTGGTCATTTGATTACTAAGGCTGCGTTCACACATATGCATATTTTGCTGCGCTTTTTTGCGCGCGATTTTTGCCGCGTTTTTCGGCCGCGCAAAAAAGCGCAACAAAATACGCAGGGGCTTTCACACACTGCGCTTTCTTTACTCCAGATAGCGCAGTGATGTCACAGAGGGGAGGAAAAATCCTGCTTCCTCCTCCCCTCTGTGACAGCCCCATTAGATTTCACAGTGTATTAATATACACTGTGAAATCTAAATTAAACAGAGGCAAATGTATGTAAAATAAAAAAGAATCAATACTTCACCTGTCCGACGCCTTCTCCCGCTATCCGGTCTCCGGTTCTAAGTGAGAGGTGTACTGACCAGACCTGTGGTGACGTCAGAGGGGGCGTTCCCGCGGCTGATTGGCTGTTCGCAGTCATGTGATATGTATCACATGACCGCGAGTGCCCGGAACCCCCCCCTCTGACATCACCACAGGTCCTGTCAGTACATCTCTCACTTAGAACCGGAGACCAGACAGCGGGAGAAGGCGTCGGACAGGTGAAGTATTGATTCTTTTTTATTTTACATACATTTGCCTCTGTTTAATTTAGATTTCACAGTGTATATTAATACACTGTGAAATCTAATGAGCGGTCACAGCTGTCACAGAGGGGAGGAGGAAGCAGGATTCTTCCTCCCCTCTGGGAGAATACGCAGTAGTAGCTGTGTAAACAATTGACATATCAATTGTTTACGGAGCTGCGCTTTCTCCCGGAAAACGCACTGCGTATTTTTGCGCAATGTCTGCACTGCAAAGTGAATTTCACATTCACTTTGCTGGCAGACAAAAGGCACATTGCGTATTTTGAAAAGCGCGCGTAAAAAAGTGCGGCAAAATACGCAATGTGTGAACGTAGCCTAACTGTCAAATACTATGGAAATCCTGAAAACCTGGACTGTGTGCGGCCCTCGAGGCCTGGAGTTTGAGACCCCTGCTCTAACGGGTGATGACTTTTATTACACTAACTGTCATTTCACCAACCATTTAGGAAAATTTAAGAAAAAGAAGACTTGCATAATAATTTGGAACATGGTGTATAAATGATTCTCACAGGGATATAAATCTTCATTTTTCCCCTGAAATCTCAGATAATCCCCAGCATGTATTAGTTCTCTTCCCCTCGTCGTCTTTATCTTAAAAATTAAAATTATCTTACATTTTTTTGTATCAGAAACTCTGCTGATCCATTTCTTAGTTATCCGTTCTAAGAAAGCTGTGACCTATATATTTATATATATTTCACCATTACACCCTTCATTTTATTAGTTACTTTACATGAACTTGAAAAAGTGAATTCTCCACGATGTTTGTAGAGGGGTTATTACTTTGATATTGGGCAGATTTGTCCCCTGAGTGGGTGACGTGTCACATACACTTGTGTTAGGCCATGTACACACACTGCCTTTTTAGTGCGTTTTTCGCCAGAAGATGCAAATTTCTACACCAAATGTTTAGGGCGCACATAGCCTTACTAATGGTATCTTTGTGTTGTTAAGTTTATCCAGATCGGTGTAACCTCAGCATCGTTGCCTTGTGTGATCCGGAGAAGCACACCGGAAAGCTCACGTTCTGGGACAATGTCTATGGGTTTAACATGTCGTGTATGAAGAAAGCCGTCCTGCCGGAAGCCATAGTGGAGGTCGTCAGTCCTGATGCCGTGATCTCCGAGCCGTCCATTATAAAGGTAATGATCATCAGTATGGAAGACCAAAAAATAAGAGACCTGGTTCTTGCTTTTCTGTCCATTACTCCACACTCTCCTGCAGTCCAGTATTTGTGTCTTCCTCTTGATGATAACCTGAGAAGTATGGAGATCCATAGTAATCCAGAATTGGCAAACAACTGTTTTTTTGGGATAATAATCTGTTTTCATGCATTGAGTGTAATCAGTGAAGGATGAGAATTCTGCAACTTTCTGGACGTATTGTTTATCTTCCTTCAAGCTCTCTGCTTGCTGTCAATGAAAGGAAACCTTCTAACCAGCTCTATGTAGACTTGCTACAATTATGAGTAGCCTAAAAACTCTCTGTAATCTGACTAAAAGTTACGCTAACCTGTCCTAGACAATAATCTGAACAGCACACAGAGGATTGTCCAACACATGAAAGAAGTGTAGCAATCCCTCAGCTGTGAGGAGTGTTAGGGTATGTGCACATCAGTCGTTTTGTGGCTGCTTTACCGGTTCCGTCAGCGTTTTCGCTCAGTTTTATGTTAATTATGTTAATCCTAGCCACCGGCTGGATTAACATGATACTCAATGAGTTTAGAAACGCTGTCTTCATTAAACTTTTTTTTTCCTGGTCGTTTTGATTTTTTCACGTTTTCCACCGTTTTCCAGATAGAGCAAGTGACTTCTTTTGAGCGTTTTTCCAGCGGTTCTAGCTTACAAGTGCCCACAAAACCGGCCTAAAACGCCCAGAAAAACGCCAGAAAACCGCTGACAAAACGCTGTATAAACTCTGTAAAACCGGCCGGAAAAAGCTCAAAAAACGCTAAGAAAACCAGGGACACTGCTGAGGTCAGAAACTCAGTTTCTGCCAATCTGCATCGGTTTCGGGACGGTCTGCAAAGATGCAGAACCGACTGATTGCACTTACCTTAAAGGGACTGTCAACGCAGAGCAACTGTCCAAACCAAGCACAGGTGCTCGGTGCATCATGGCGGGGCCAAATATTTAAGTGCACCCTCCCACCTGCTTGTTTTACCTCAATCTCCACCCCCCTTTTTCTTCTATTGACAGCTCTGGCTTCATGGAGCCAAAGAAGGGAGGAGAAAACAAGCAGATGGAAAGCTGCACCTCAATGTTTGGCCTTTATGATGCATCGAGCGCCTGTGCTCGGTTTGAACAGTCTTTCTGTACTGACACAGATTCTTTTTAAGTCTGGACAGGTTTGAAACTAGTGAAAAAAAAATCCTTTCAGTGACAGCAAGCAGTGAACTTGATGATCAGGAAATGAATTATTTTAATAAATGATATAACTTTTCATGATGCATTGATGATGCTGGTTATTATAAAACTGTAAATCTCAATTATATTGCTTGTCTCAAATAAAAAAAGATTTCAGTAGGGAAATCTATTCTTCTCTTCTGCTTTTTTTTTTTTTTAAACCAGAACTTTACAACAACGTTTGTGTCCCCCAAATTAAAATGATACCTTTTATTTAGAGATCTGATGTGCCAGTCATGAGAAATCGAGTGTAGAAGTCCTATGCAAATCAGGCTGGAAGTGCACTGGGGCATGTCACTGCACTTAGACTTTTACTCCTCCCCCAACACACACACGCCCCTGAGGATCTGCACTTTCAGCCTGATTTACATAGGACTTCTACACTAGATTTCTTATGACTGGCACATCTGACCGATACAAATAAGGTGTCCTTTTTATTGGGGGACTCCCGTATTTCATTATTATTGGTGGAATCATTCATCTTATTGGCCTATTGCACTGCTTCCACTTGTGATTACACCCTGGCCGGTTCCCTTTAAATTTTTTGCTATTTTCTCCAAAGGCAACACAAGAAAGGGTTAAACTGATACAGATTTTCTTTTTCACCGTTAAAATTGGTTATTGAATATTTCTTCTATTTTTTTTTTATTTATTGGATAAAATGAATTATATCAGATAAACATCCGGCATTGATTTTTCTTTTCTTGAAATCAGTCATTTTTAGGTGGACACAGAGATGGGGACTTCTAACATGGATGAGTGTGTAATTAATTTCTGCAGACACCAGTAATGGTCCTGTGTGTATATTAACCTGTTTGTGTCTCTCCTGGAATACAGAATGTTGAGAATTGTGTTTTAAAGGGAACCTGTCAGCTGCCTTATGCCCCCAAATTCTTCACTATCTGTCCCTGCAGCTTCTTATGTATCGTAAGCATCCCTGTCTGAGCTAATTGTATCCTGTAATCATTGAGAAAACTGATTTAATAACTGACATGTCCACGGCGTCATACCCAGAAGGAGAGGATACATTTCAGGGAGTGAGGGGGGACATGGAGCCGGAAAATGCCCGCAGTGTCTGCAGTCTTGACGACACCCGGCTTATTAACATAGGGACATGTAAGTTATTAAATCAGTTTTTTCAATGATTACAGGACACATTTAGGTCAGACAGGGAAGATTAGGGGTGTATTAGGAAGCTGCAGGGACAGATAGTGATGGGTTTGGGGGCATCAATGACCAGACAGGTTAACCATAAACTGTTTAATCTGTTGTCACATGATCTGATTCCATATTGATAACAATTAAAGGGAATCTATCACCAGAATTTTCAATCCCATATCACAGCAGCATCTTATAGAAACAGAGACCCTGATTCCAGGGATGTATCACTTACGAGGCTTCTTGCTGTAGTTTTCATAGAATTGCTAGATCATCTGATGGAAAGCTGTGATTTTCTGAATGCTGAGCTTTGTATAACTCTGCACACACCACTGATTGGCAGCTGTCTGTGTACACTGCGGAAACGTCCAATCAGTGGTGTGGGTGGGGTTATGCAGTGCTCAGCATTCAGAGAACTGGTAGGCTGGATCGATTGAAAGTTTGCAGTGCATACAGCTGCCAATCCGTGGTGCGGGCGGAGTTATACAGCGCTCATAAACATGGAGAAGGTTTACTAGTCCTCTGATGATAATCTCCTGCTGATAAAAAACTGTGATTTTTGTCATCAGCGGACTAGTATATCAGCCATATTTATGAGCTTGTATAACCCCACCCACACCACCGATTGACAGCTCTCTGTGTACACCATGGAAAACTTCAATTTTGTGGTGTGGGCGGGGTTATACTGAGCTCACAAATATGGAGCGAGTTTACTAAATCCTCTGATGATAAAAATCACAGCAGGAGATTATCATCAGGGGACTAGTAAACCTTCTCCATGTGTGAGCTTTGTATTACTCCGCTGTGTACACTGGAAATTTCCAATCCATCCAGCCTATCTACCAGTTCTCTGAATGCTGAGCACTGTATAACCCTGCCTACACCCCTGACCGGATATTTTCACAGTGTACACAGAAAGCTGCCAATCAGTGGTGGGAGTGGGGTTATACAGAGCTCATAAATATGGAGCAGATTTACTAGTACTTGATAACTTTATCAGCAGGAGATTATCATCAGTGCACTAGTAAAACTGATTCCAATTTATGAGCTCTGTATAATCCCGCCACAGTCTGCAGAGAGCTGCTAATCAGTGGTGTGGGCAGGGTTATACAGCTCTCCGTATTCAGAAAACTGGAAGTTCGCCTGAAGAGAAATCTGTGATTTTATCAAAACTACAGGAAGCGGCTCAGTAAGTGGCACGTCAACAGGAATCGGGGTCCCTGTCCCTACACTTTGCTTCTCTCAGATTAGGTGTCAAAAATTGGTGACATTTTCCCTTTAAACAATCAAAATTAGAGATCTCTCTGATCCTAATTGTTACAGTGGGATCCTGGCTGCCGACCACCTAATAAGCAATGTGACCACTGTAGAGGTCATTGCCCAAAAAGGGCCACATGTGACGGCACAGGAGATCCAACTGGTGAGCTGCAGACATGGTTACATATAAAATAAAAAAATTATTGGTATATTTACAAAAAAATACTGTATTTTTTTCTATTTTTTATGAATAATTGATACATTTAAAATGATTTGCAAAATCATTCATTTTTCCCTACTTTACATTGTTTAGTGACTCCGGTTTCCTAGACTTTTAAGTGATCTATTTGATATTTATATGATATATTTGCAGGGCTTTAGATTCTTTGGCCCCATAAGTCATTACATACCAGGGGCGTCTGTGCCCACAGTGAGGAGGCCTCGCACCGGTTGCAATTGTCCCTTCTCCTCCATCCAGGACATGGAGGCCTCTTCTGTACATTAAGTTTTTCCTATTATCATTTTTTTCTCCCTATTTTAGGACATTAACTGCCAGACGACCACAGCAAAAGATTTGGATTTCTGCGCAGACTTCTCCCTGCCGATTACAAGGGACGCATCATGTACGGTGAGTGACAGGACTGTGTGATCGGGATAAAGGCTGAACTGCCGTGACGTCTGATATTTCTTTTCTGCAGACCCTCAACCACATTGACTGGGAAATATCAGTGCAGTAAAGAAAAATGGTTAAAGGGGTTTTCTAAAACTCAACAATTACCGTATGTCATGAACAGCTCTGAAATAAAAAACATAATGTCACTCGGTATCAGAACAGGATAAGTAATGTAATCTACACAGTGACTGCACCAGCAGAATAGTGAGTGCAGCTCTGGAATAAAAAACATAATGTCACTCGGTATCAGAACAGGATCAGTAATGTAATGTATGTACACAGTGATTCCACCAGCAGAATAGTGAGTGCAGCTCTGGAGTATAATACAGGAGGTAACTCAGGATCTGTACAGGATCAGTAATGTAATGTATGTACACAGTGACTCCACCAGCAGAATAGTGAGTGACTCTGGAGTATAATACAGGAGGTAACTCAGGACAGTACAGGATAAGTAATAATCTACAGTGACTGACCAGCAGAATAGTGGAATTCAGCTCTGGAGGATAATACTGGAGGTAACTCAGGATCAGTAATGTAATGTATGTACACAGTGACTGCACCAGCAGAATAGTGAGTGCAGCTCTGGAGTATAAACAGGAGTGTAACTCAGGAACAGTACTGGATCAGTAATGTAATGTACACAGTGACTGCACCAGCAGAATAGTGACTGCAGCTCTGGAGTATAATACAGGATGTAACTCAGGATCAGTAATGTAATGTATGTACACAGTGACTGCACCAGCAGAATAGTGAGTGCAGCTCTGGAGTATAATACAGGAGGTAACTCAGGATCAGTAATGTAATGTATGTACACAGTGACTGCACCAGCAGAATAGAGAGTGCAGCTCTGGAGTATAATACAGGAGGTAACTCAGGATCAGTAGATCAGTAATGTAATGTTGTACACAGTGACTGCACCAGCAGAATAGTGAGTGCAGCTTGGAGTATAATACAGGATGTAACTCAGGATCAGTAATGTAATGTATGTACACAGTGACTGCACCAGCAAATAGTGAGTGCACTCTGGATTATAATACAGGAGGTAACTCAGGATCAGTAATGTAATGTATGTACACAGTGACGCACCAGCAGAATAGTGAGTGCAGCTCTGGAGTATAATACAGGAGGTAACTCAGGATCAGTACAGGATCAGTAATGTAATGTATGACACAGTGACTGCACCAGCAGAATAGTGATGTGCAGCTCTGGAGTATAATACAGGATGTAACTCAGGATCAGTACAGGATCAGTAATGTAATGTATGTACACAGTGACTGCACCAGCAGAATAGTGAGTTGCAGCTCTGGAGTATAATACAGGATGTAACTCAGGTCAGTACAGGATCAGTAATGTAATGTATGTATACAGTGATTCCACATTAGAATACAGAGTGCAGTCTGGAGTATAAATACAAGATTTTATAGATTATATCCATACTTATTCTTTACATTTGTGTTGAAAGCTTGGCCTGACCTTTAATGCTATATAAAGAATCACTTGCGGTAGAATGATCGCTTTGTCTTGCCAAATTGTCCTATGGATTGGAATCAGAACTGGGTTCAGGATGGTGCAATTATTGTAATATTTTTTAAGGTCTCATAAAATATTTTTATTATATATATATATATATATATATAGGTGCTGTATGTCTGTAGAGTGTCTGTTTAATTACAAAGCAATGAATTCTAGATGACAGAATGATGTTGGTGTTTGTCTTCACACATATGTAGAATTTATGGTCTTGTACCAAGAAAAAAAGCCTCTGCTCAGTGGGGATAATGTGGTTTATTGTTCATTTACTGCAAGGTTGGGCAGCAGGAGATGATAAATGAAGTGTCAGACACTAACTAAACCTATCCCTTCCATCTCCCCCCTCGCCAGTAATAGCCGGGGATCTAGTACAATAGATTTCTATGTAACTTGAAGTCATGCTCCGGCGTTCTATTATAATAACCGCGGCCTGGTGCTAATTCCATGACTGTTGTCTGTAAAACGTTCCTCGGTGCTGCCGTTCCGTGCTGCGTCCCCTTCTCATTATGGGGGTCCAGCCGGGAACTGATGGAATGAGAATTGATCTGGCGATGTATAAATTCAGGGCAGAAAAAGATTTATATTATTGGGAGCAAGAGAGCAGGACTCTGCAACGACTGTGGAGACATCAGAATGTCATTTCCTGGAATACAGAGAGGAGAATTCATTCTGTGTCCTATAAACATACATGTGAGGGGTGGAGAAGACTCCGAAGGGGCCAACAACATGTCCTGATTAACATACATGGAGGAAACAAAACATTATTTTACACGTCCACCTCAATGAAAGCGTATTCCGAACATCTATATGCTGATAATTGATTAAGCCAATGTGTCCTAATTGAGGATGGATCACTAATCCTTTACCAATATCAGTGCTGGTATATAACAGTCGACTCTGGTATAAAACATACCTGGACCCAGGTATATAACACTCACGTATCAGTGCCAGTATATGATTACATAAAATACGTACTGTCGCTAGTGTAGAACGCTCATCAGTGCTGGTATATGACATGTTTTGGCAGCTGCATACAATGGGTGAAATAAGTATTAAACACATTACCAATAATCTTAAGTAAATATAGTTCTAAAGGTTCTATTGACATGAAATTCAAAATGAGAAATCACATAGGGAACAGGTATCACATGAAGAAAGAGAGTTGCAAAAAGCCATGGACAATCATGACTCAGCTGAAGTGCATCAGTAATTAGGCATTAAAGGGAACCTGTCAGGTTCTTTATGCCCCCCCAGCTATCACTGTCTGTAGCTGCAGCCTTCTAATACCAGTCTAATCATCCCTGTCTGAGCTCATAGTGTAATTGTTAAAGGTGAAAACAAGCATTTATACACTTACATTTCCTTATGTAATGAGGCAGTCAGTCTCCAGCATGGAGGACGGACACTGTTTGGCAGGTTAATAGTTAACATTTCAGCCTTGTGCTAGAACATGTTCGGAGACCTGATGTGATGTCATAACCATGTGACTACAATAGGGAAGCTAAGTCCCCATAACATGAGTTTGCTGGCTTAGCTCACCCACTATAGTCACATGATCATTACATCACACAGGTCCTTTAGCCATGCAAGTTAATAGTGAGTTAACTATCATCCTGCCAAACAGTCTTCCTCCTCCAAGGTGTAGACTGAAATGTAAGTGTATAAATGCTTTTTTTCACCTTTTACATTATATTATGAGCTCAGACAGGGATGGTTAGAATACTATGTAAATGCTACAGCTACAGACAGTGATAGCTGGAAGGGTATAAATGGCCTGACAGGTTCCCTTTAATCCTGCCAGTCAGCGAATAATATCAACTAGTTCAAATAATGGATTATTAAAAAGTGTTTCATTACCAAGGTTCCACACAAGAAACATCTCATGATGGGTAAAGCCAGTGAGCTATCTCAAGACCTTCAGAAGCTTATTGTTCCAAAACGTACTGATGGTATTGGTAACAGAAGAGTTTCTAATCTACTGAACCATAAATGACCATAAATTTAGTAATGAGAAATTACACAGATAAAAAGTATGGAGTACATGAAGAAAGAGAGGTGCAAAAAGCCATGGAAAGTCATAACACCAGCTGAAATCTATCAGTAATTAGAAGCAATCCTGCCACTTAGTGATAAATAATATCAGCTGGTTCAACTGATGGCCGATGTAAAGGTGTCTCATTACCAAGGTGCCATACAAGAAACATCTCATGACTGGTAAAGCCAGTGAGTTGTCTCAAGACGTTCACAACCTTATTATTATAGCTTTGTTGTTCAATACTTATGTCACCCTCTGTATATAACATGTCTGTGTCGGTTTATAATAATGTGTTGCCATCGTCATGAATAACCTGTATCTGTACCAGTTTATAGTACAAATCACCGCTGATATATACTGTAGTACCACGATATGTCAGAGCTGCAGTATAGCGGGTGATGGTATATAACGGATCACTGCCGGTTCCTTCCTTTTGACATGTCTAATGCTCTCTAGTGCAGACATCGCTGGTTCTCTGCATACAGAAACATTTGTTCCTCTGATGAATGGAAACCATCAGGATCTTTCTCTGAAAGGTAAATTTTCTTGAGCTCTGAAGGGCTCAGGATTACATTTCCTCCATCTCTGTCGTCTCGTCCGCAGCTTTTGTTTCGTACCAAATCCTTTCCAGCTAATCCGCCGCATATAGAAGTGTGGACCGTGGGGGCAAAGTAAGGTTATAGTATATCGGCAGTGTATACCAGCTCTAGAGCACTTTTCTGCTGTCAAGATATCAGAAGTTGGGTTTTGCTATTTCAAAGTTAAAAACTAAATCAGCAAATACTGTGCAGTAGACAAAGTAATAGTACATATAAACGACCTAAAAGAGTGCTTGCTGTACTTTTCATACTATAAAAAATACTGACCATGCAACGCACCTAGGTTTTAGAGGCGGAATATAGGAAGAGGAAAAAAATTGAAGCAAAAATTTTGGTCATGATGCACTGTTATGGGGGAAGAGAGTCATGGGGAGTATGTCCCCCAATTCATCCTGGCTCCATTCCAGATATATGTCCCTTATCCTGGTATATATGGTCCTCACATCCTGGTATATATGATCCCCATCATGGGCCCATTCCAATATATTCCCTTATTCTGGTATATATGATCCCCATCATGGCCCATTTAATTATGCCTCTCATTACGTGCCCAGATACAAAAATGATTCTACTCAACTACTATTCACTCCTCCAGTACATGTGCGTCCCCTTCTGATGCCAGCAACTGACTTAGGCATGAAAGCGGTGCAGTGAATGACTTCAATGCCATGCATGCTCAGTTATATGCCAAAATTAGTTGCCGGCTAATCAATAATGCATATTCACTGCTTCCCAGGCTTGGGATTATGGGAAAAGGGAGCAGTGAATATTCATTGTATTTAAATAGCGGTACACTTGATCTCCCAAGTCGCTACAGTAAGCTGGCAGCTTTGGCAAACACATGTGTCCACTATGAAAATATAATAAATATTCACTGCTCCCCACGCCTATAATCCCGCCCATCTCTTGTTACTAAAGCGGTGCTGAAAGGTGTGTGAGATTATGGACGTGGGGAGCAGTGAATATTCATTTTCTTTAATAGCGGGCACACTGGTTCACTCCAGCTGCTGGCTTTTTGCAGCTGCACCCCTGCTCCTGTGGTCTGATCTATCACGCTGCTCCTACAGCGAGCCAAGTACATCTGGACTATATGACACACCAGCCAATCTTTAGGGGAAAAATATGTTACTCAACACTATTTTGTAATCCAATGGTCATAAAAGACATCCCACCGCAACAATGTGCACCCAGTCAAGATGGTCCCTAACTCTAATTATTCTCCTCTCAAAGTGCCAGTGACCCACCCACCAGGGCTATGGGGTACTCGGAATCGGGTCGGTCCTTTTCTGGGGAAGTCACGGGCTGTGATCCGTTCCATGACCCTGGGGAATTCAATTTATGTGGGATTATGTGATGCCACCTGTGGTTTTCGGCCTCCTTCCTTGACCACTTCACCACCTGGCTACTTCACTTCCTCTCCACTGACATCCCCTACATCATCATGGGTGACTTCAATGTCCCCATTGACACTTCCCGTCCAGCCGCCTCCAACCTTCTTTCCTTGACCACTTCCCTAGGGCTCTCCCAATGGTCCTCCTCTCCCACCCATGAACAAGGCCACACGCTTGACCTCATCTTTACCCGCCTTTGCTCCCTCTCTAACCTCACAACCTCGGTACTCACACTGTCCGACCACCATCTTTGACCTTCTCCGCCCTCTCCTCGCCTGCCACACTACCCCCTCTCCGCAAACTTTATCACCCTCGCCGAAACCTAAAAGATCTTGATCTTCCTTTATTCTCTGAATCACTCCTCCCTCTCACCGACATACCTTGCGCTGACGACATTGACATTGCCACCACCCTATACAACACCACCATAACGAATGCTCTCGACCTAGCTGCCCCCCTCACTCTCCATGCTCCACGCATTAACAGGCAACCCTGGCACACCACCCTCACTAAAAACCTGAGACGGCGTCCAGAGTCGCCGAGAGGAGATGGAAAAAGTCTCACACCCCCGAGCACTTTGCCCTGTTCAAGCAATCCATCACTGACTTCAAGATGGCACTTGCTACCGCCAAGCAAGTGTTCTTCTCATCCCTTATAACCTCTCTGTCCCGCAAACAGCTCTTCAAAACTTTCAACTCCTTACTTCGCCCGCCTGCTCCTCCCCCTTCTCCCCTCACCTCTGCTGAAGACTTTGCGACCTTCTTCAAGAGAAGATCGACAAGATCAGAAGCAGCTTCGGTCCACTATCCCCACAACTCCCCTTCCCACGTACACTGCCCTCCTCCTCCATCAGCCACTTCCCCCCCATAACTGAAGACAAACTCTCCTCCCTCCTGTCAAAATCACACCTCACCACCAGCGCCCGCGACCCACTCCCATGCCAACCTCATTCCGAACCACACCTCCATTTTCATCCCAGCCCTCACCCACCTCTTTAACCTTTCACTTAGCACTGGTGCCTTCCCCTCGGCCTTCAAACACGCCCTAATCACGCCCATCCTAAAAAAAACCTCACTTGACCCTACCTCTGTCTCTAACTATCGCCCCATATCTCTTCTCCCATTGCCTCTAAGCTACTTGAACAGCACGTCCACTCCGAACTGTCCTCTCACTTTTCCTCGTGCTCCCACTTCGACCGCCTACAGTCCGGCTTCCACCCCTCCATTCCACCGAAACAGCCCTGACCAAAGTCACCAACGACCTACTGACCGCCAAGAACAAACACCACTACTCCATCCTCCTCCTCCTTGACCTGTCTGCCGCCTTTGACACGGTTGACCACTCCCTTCTCCGATCCTGGAATCCCTTGGCATCACCCACTTTGCTCTCTCCTGGATCTCTCATACTTGGCGGACCGGACCTTCAGGTCTCGCACTCCCACACCTCCTCCTCACCCTACCCCCTTTCTGTCGGAGTCCCCCAAGGTTCAGTCCTGGGACCCCTACTTTTCTCCATTTACACTCTCGGCCTAGGGCAACTCATTGAGTCCCATGGCCTCCAGTACACCTCTATGCCGAGACACACAAATCTACCTGTCCGGCCCTGACATCACCTCCCTACTCTCGAAAATCCCACAATGCCTTTGCGCCATCTCATCCTTCTCTGCTCGCTTCCTTAAACTCAACATGGACAAAACTGAATTCATAGTCTTCCCCCCCTAGAAATTCCACCCCACCTCCCAACCTATCCATCTGCATCAACGACTGCGCCCTCTCCCCAGTCCCCCAAGCCAAGTTCCTCGGGGTAATCCTTGACTCCTCCCTATCCTTCAAGCCCCACATCGAGGCCCTCCCCACATCCCTCCGGTTCCAGCTCAAGAACATCTCACGGATCCGCTCCTTCCTCACCCACGACACCGCTAAAACACTCATCCATGCTCTTATCATCTCCCGCCTTGACTACTGCAACCTCCTTCTCAATGGCCTCCCGGCTAACTCCCTCACACCTCTCCAGTCTATCCTCAACTCCGCTGCCCGACTCATCTACCTGTCCTCCCACTACTCCTCTGTCTCCCCCCCTGCCAAGCCCTTCACTGGCTCCCCGTCTCCAAGAGATCCCAATTCAAAACACTAACCATGGCGTACAAAGCCATACACAACCTGGCCCCACCATACATCTCCGACCTGGTCTCCCGATACCTACCCTCACGCAATTTCCGCTCCTCCCAAGAACTTCTCCTCGGCTCCCCCCTCCTCACTTCTTTGCACAACCGAGTCCAGGACTTCTCCCGGGCATCTGCCTTACTCTGGAACTCCCTGCCCGAACACGTCAGACACTCTCCTACCCTGAATAGCTTCAAGTGTCACCTGAAGACTCACTTGTTCCGTCAAGCCTACAACCTGCCATGAGACCCAGGCGACCGCCCCATACCTGACATTCCCCATCCTACTGTATCCTAACCTGCCCCTCGTAGACTGTGAGCCCTCGTGGACAGGGTCCCTGCCCCTTCTGTACCTGTACGTCCTGATCGCCTAGAATTAGTGTACTTGTTCTTGTCTCCCTCATCCTCATGTAAAGCGCCATGGAACCTAATGGCGCTATATAAATAAATAATAATAATAATAATATATAGGGCTGACGCTGCAGTTCAGGACCACTGGGGCAGTTGATGACGCAGCAAAGATGAGACAGCTCTCCTCAGGTGGAGCAGCGCCCCAGGGCAGATGATACAGTCAAACAGGGCTGTGATGATCGTTGGGGTGCAGGGTGACAGACGCAGTGAAAGAAAAAGAGGACACAGGGTTGTAGTTTACCTTTATTTGGTGGTTGCAGATGCAGTCCGGGGCACTTATTACAGATGGTGTTGGAGGTCCGGGTGGCCTGAAGCAATTGGGTTATCCACCACACCAGGGGAATTCAGAGGTTTCCCTTTTGCGCTCTCTCTTTTGGTCCTTGCTGCCTAAAACTACGCTGTGACCATCTTCCTGTGTTATTTTTTAAACTCAGATAAATGTTTACTAATTCACCTTATATTCACAAACCGAATCATCTCGTCACTTTTACATTCTTATAACAAAGTAAACCCCTCCCCCACCCCTCTTGACAGCAATCCTCCCAAAATTATTTGCTTTTAACAATAATATTTCTGCAATACCAGGGTACCTTTTTTCAGACCAAGCAGAGGGAAAAAATTAGGAATCACTCAATTCTGAGGAAAAAATTATGGAATCACCCCGTAAATTTTCATTTCCAAAATTAACACCTGCATCAAATAAGATCTGCATCTAAAAAGGCATGATCACACCTTGGAGAGCTGTTGCATCAAGTGGACAGACATGAATTATGGCTCCAACACGAGAGATGTCAATTGAAATAAAGGAGACTATTATCAAACTCTTAAAAAAGAGGGTAAATCATCACGCAATATTGCAGATGTTGGTTGTTCAGTCAGCTGTGTCTAAAATCTGGACCAAATACAAACAACATGGAAAGGTTGTTAAAGGCAAACATACTGGTAGAACAAGGAAGACGTCAAAACATCAAGACTGGAAACTTAAAGCAGTATGTCTCCAAAACAGGAAATGCACAACAAAACAAATAAGGAACGAATGGGAGGTAACTGGAGTCAATATCTGTGACCGAACTGTAAGAAACTGCCTACGGCTAGGGTCACACATAAGCCCTGGATCTGTTATTGGCATCAGTTTTTCCACTTTTGTGTTCTAAGTCCAAAAACTGATGCCAAAAACTGATGTTGCACTCAAGTGTGACTGCAATGGTGTCAGTTTTTTTACAGGACCCAAAAATGTTGCAAGCAACGTTTTGGGTGCAGTAAAAAATACTGATCCATTTTTTTAACATGGGCCCTATGGAAAACGATCGTTTTAGAGCATTGTTATGAAAAAATGGCAAAGTCCCAAAAACGCAGAGCTGCACGGAGCAAAAGCACCTAAAAAAAAAGGATCAGTTATTGAAAACAAGGAAAAAACTGATGGCCATATGTGACCCTAGCCTAAAGGCAATGTGATTTACATACAGAAAAGCTAAGCAAAAGCCATACAAACACCTAAACAGAAAATTACAAGGTTACAATGGGCTAAGGAAAAGTAATCGTGTACTGTGGATGACCGGATGAAAGTCATATTCAGTGATGAATCATGAATCTGCATTGGGCAAGGTGATGATACTGAAACTTTTGTTTGGTGTCGTTCCAATGAGATTTATAAAGATGACTGCCTGAAGAGAACATGCAAATTTCCACAGTCATTGATGATATGGGGCTGGAGGTCAGGTAAAGGCACTGGGGAGATGGCTGTCATTACATCTTCAATAAATGCTCAAGTTTACATTGATATTTTGGACACCTTTCTTATCCCATCAATTGAAAGGATGTTTGGGGATGATGAAGCCCAATGGGCTTCTACTGAATATGTATTCCAAAATTGCTTGCACTGTTCCCTTCTTTGCCCTTGTCGCCCAACCTCTTATATGTTGACACTGTGAAGCTAGAAAATAAATCCACGGGTTAGGTAAAGCAATGCCCCCCTCCTCCTTGGGTCACTGCAAAGTCTCCATATTATTCTAGGTTGTTTTCCTCCCCACACCAAATCTCTGAATGTCACTGCCTTATGTTTCAATTTCTCCACCATTGGTTGGACATTAAGTCTCAAATACTCTGTCGCTGGCAGTGCTATTAGAATCCACAAATATTTAAATTGCTCCACTAATTTGAGCTTCGTATGACTTATCTCTCGGGATCTCGCCATCTGTCTTGTCTACCATCAGGATATGTGATTTTTCCCAATTAATTTTTAAACCGGATAATACCCCAAATCTTACAATAATATCAATTGCAAGTTGCAATGACTCCCTCGGATCCTGCAGGAAGAGTAAGATGTCATCAGCATATAATGCTATTTTCTCCTCTACCAAGCCATAACAGAAGCGCCCTACTGATTCTGCCCTTCGTATCTGGGCAGCCAGTGGCTCCACAGCCAGGCAAACAGCAATGGAGAAAGGGGATATCCCTGCCAAGTCCCCCTTGTTAAATCAAATGTATCCAACTTCTCTCCATTTACTCTGATCTGTGCCATTGGGGAGGAGTACAATAACCTTATCCATGCTACAAAACCCAGACCAAAGCCCATCTGCCCAAGGACCAGCCATAAATACTCCGACTCCACACTATCAAAGGCCTTGTGCGCGTCCAAAGACACTATCATTCTATGTCCAGCATTGTTAGCAGCCATTTGAACATTTAAACACAGTCTCCTCAAATTAATGGTTGTCGACTTGTTTTGCAGAAATCCCATCTGATCCGGGTGAATCACACTAGTAACCATCCAGGCCTGACGAGTCCACATAGCTTTAGCTAATATTTTCACATCAGCAGACAGTAAGGAAATAGGCCTATATGATTCCGGCTGTTTCACATCCTTAACCTCCTTGGGCAGAACTACCACCAGTTGCTTCCCTCATAGATTCCGGCAGCCTCCCTCCCTGTAAGATTTGCATGAATACTTCTCTCAATTTTGGATCCTGAAGATGTTTATACACTTCTACTGGTAGGCCATCAGCCCCTGGGGCTTTATCATTTGTCATAGAGGCCAGAGCGTCTTCCAGTTCCTCCACTGACAGGTGTCCCTTTAAACTTTCCCTATCCTCCTCACTAAGTTTTGTTAAACTCCCCTCCTCCAAGAAATTTTTAATCTCCTCACCTAAAACCCTCAATTAAGATGTATATAGGTCTCCATAAAACCTTTCAAACACCTTTAATATCTCCTTCGTCTCTGTAACAAATGTGTTGTCCAAATCATAGAGACCGTTTACATATGCTGATTCCCTTTGGGAATCTCCTATAGTAGACACAAGTGCCCCACATTCTCTCCCTCCTCATAAAAGGACACCTTCTGGAATTCCCTTTTCTTATTGGCACTGCTTAGGTGTATTTTATCTACCTCTTCTTGAGCCCTCTTCATTTGCCGCTGTGCCTCCACCGTGGATCTAGTCGCCAACTCTTCCTCCGCCCTACTCAGAGCATCCAACGCTTCATTTTCGGCCCATCTATTTTGGGTCTTACATCTAAAATATCCATAATCAATAATCCCCTAACCATACGCTTTCATCGTGTCCCATACTATCCCTACGTCAACACTCCCAGAATTATTCAGAAAAAATTCCTCAACCTTCCCCGTTGTTTTTGCATGTCTGTGAGTCCCAACCACATTGGGTGCACTTTCCATTCTCTCGTCTGTCCCTCACTACCCATAAAGACCTGCAGCACTACCGCCAGTGGACTATGATCCGAAATCCGCCTGGGTAGGTATTCTATGTGTCTTATCCATTGATCCAGTAATCTGTTCCCAATGCCATGTCCCTTCAGGACATGGAGTTATGAGAGGAGGAATAACAAGAATAACATCGTACCCTGGCATTCCCCTCACTTCCACAAGTCCACTAGTCCCATTTTTGTCACATATTTAGCAAAGGATATCATCCCGTCCAAGTCCATGTGAATAACATTATCTACCTCTTTATATGTTTTTAGTTGTTCCTACTTGTATGGCCGGCAGCTTGGGTTTTTTTCAGATGCCGCTCCTCTCCTAGCGGCACCAGGCTCTAATCTGCTGCTGTGCTGCCGGGTATTTGGTGTGGCCAGAAGACTTGAAGTCTTCTGCCCTCCGGACTCAGTTGCTGGGTCTTCCGTACCCCACAACTCAGGACTCCGGTGTCCTTTTCTCTAATGCTCAGCCAGGATGAGCTCTGTCACAGCTCAATTTGCCCTCAGAGCTCTCCTCGACGTCTCTTCTGTCTTCCCCCTCAGATCGTCTACAATAGTTACCTCACACTGACTGAACTCCCACTTCCTGTTTGTCTCCTCTTTTATAAGTGGTCCAACTGTCTTTCTACTGCGCACTTCCTGCTGCTCCCCTGAAACTAGATTCGAGCTCCTTCAGGCTCAGAGCAGAAAAAGTGTTGGATACTGAGTATTACCTGGTGTGGGGACCCCTTTTTGCTTTCCCGGCATGACATCACCCCTGTTAGGGAGGTAAGGCCACTGTGGCAACTGGATTCTGGGGTGCCATATTCCCCCCTAGTTAACTTCAGAATGTCCTGGACGAGGAAACATTTGAAAAACAGGTATTAACAACAACATATTAAATTTGTAAACATTACATAATAAAAATGAACAGTCTTAAATATAAAAATTACAAAAAAAAAAGAAAAATAGTAAAAAGGAAAAACGCAGGTTCTGTATAAAGAATTGTTCTAACTACACATAGGCCTGTAGTCCATTGTCCATAAAATAAATAAATATAACTATTTACACTCAAGATGGTTTAAAAGTTCGTACAGTAAGTCCTGTAGGCACGGTATGCTTGATGGTTGCATAAAAACTAACATTTTTACATTCACTGTTTTTAAACTTTTTATCTAACTTGCTAACAATCTCTGTAGCATGCGGGGATCTGACCCTGCGTAGTGCGTTGTGACCTTCTCAATACAGTGTTTCTACTAACCTGTCCTGATCCAGTGTGCCTGATGTAGACTCTGTAGTCCCATTAGTGGCTGTGATACAGGTAGGCCTCTGTCTTACGGGTAAACTGGGCACTTGTCTGCGACTTCTTAGACTCACTATGGCATGACAGATTCGCCGTGAGCAAGGGGTAGATTCTCCTGATCCACTGCGGGTGTGGCATCTGTTCCTTAAGCCGACAGGTCTTCGGGTCCTTCTAGAGTCTGTTACTTCAAGCTGGGGAAATGGGGAAAAGTCAATGCAGGTACTACAATTGCCTGATTTACTTGTGTCCATGACCAGGGAAAGTCTCCAAGAATGGTATGGATCATCTCTTCCTCCTCGACTGTGTGCTGAAGGGTGTCTTGGACTTCTTTTTTGTCTTTCAGCTTCTTGGACTTCCTCTTTGTCTTTCATCTTGTCAGGGCTTACCTTCAGGTGGTCTTTTGAGACTGCCACAAAGTTTTAACCTCCGTAATTGCTGATGAGGCATACCTTGGTATTATCAAAATTCGAAAGCAATTACAATGTATGGCTCTGCCTCCCACTGGTCGTCCAGTTTGTGCATTCTCCTTTTTTATTTTGTGACCTATTCTCCAGGTGTTAAGGGAACTGCAGGGGCATGCTGGTTATAGGTTCTTTCTTGTCTCTGCCTTGCCTGGGACAAACTCATCTCTACGCACTCTTGAACTCGGTGATACTGCTGTTGTCGCTCTGTATCGAGAATTCACCGAATAGGTTACATAATTATCAGATAAGAGAAAAAAAAAACTTATTTGGTCACTTACAAATATCCATTGCATTTAGCAGAATTCTGCTAAATGCAGTGGATATTTGTAAGTGACCAAATATGTTTTTTTTTTTCTCTCCTGTCGCTCTGTATCCCAGTCTGCTTCTGGTGCTGTCACTTCAGGGGTTAAGTCTCCCGTGTCCATATCAATGGGTAACTTGCCAGGTCTTGCTCTCATCAGGTAGGCTGGTGGGCAATTGGGGGAATGAATCGGTATATCGTTATACAAGTCTACCAGATCCGGCAACTTCTCTGGCCACTGACTTCTCTCTTTAAGAGGCAGGGTCTTCAGCAGGTCTATTACTACCTGGTTCATCTTTTCACACAACCCATTGGTCTGGGGATGGTATGGCGTCATCCTTTCTTGCAGCTGTACAGGTTACAAAACTCCTGGAAGACTTCTGCTTCAAAGGCTAGGTCTTGGTCGGTAAGCACTTGTTCAGGATAACCGAGTGGTCGACAAAAGTGCTGTAGAAACGCTCTGACTGCTGCCTTAGCCGTTTGGTCCTTCACTGGCACCACTACCAGGAACCTGGAGTAATGGTCTACTGTAGTGAGGGCGTAGACATAGCCCGATTGACTCAGGGTTAACTTCAGTGGTCCAAGGCTACCAGTTCAAGTGGTTGGCTGGTAACTATGGGCTGTAGGGGAGCCCTCTGGCTTTCACAGTTTTTCCTTCTCAGGTTGCATGGTCCACAATTGCAACACCATCTCTCAATCGCTTTCCTCATGCCAACCCATTAACACTGTTAACGCAGCAGAACTTCCAGTTTCTTCCACCCGAAGTGGCCTGCTCCATAATGGTATGCTTATAAGACCATCGAGGCATCCCTCTTTGGGACCACTATGTGCCAAACAGGTTCATGAGTTCTGGAATTGACACTTCTCCGACACAGCTTCCCCTCATAGATGAATAATTTGCCCTTCTTCCATAGCTGCTGGGTCTATTGTGGCGCATCTGGACCAGGGTGCGAGTCTGCTTGTGTCAGTAATTACTTTACTAGGCGAACGGCCGGGTCACTATCTTGAGTGTCTGCCCATCCATGGTGGGGTAGTGGATTGAACGTTACCTCTTGCACGACATGGTGCTTGTTTATTACACAGTGGGAGCACTGGTTCACTCCATGACAATGGAAAGCCGGTAGCGCTATTTCTTCAGCTCTTTCAGGTCGTCTTCCACACCTGGCAGGTTGGGCATCCTAGACAGCGCATCCGCATTGGCATTCTTATGCGCTGCTTGGTACTTGATGGTAAACCCGTAATTGGATAGCCAGGCCATCAATTACTGCTCCATTGCACCCAGCTTCACCGTCTAAAGGTGGGTCAACGGATTGTTGTCTGTAAAGATGGTATACTTCGCTGAAACCAGGTAATGCTTGTAGCGCTCCCTTACCGCCAAGACTATGGCGAGAAACTTCAGCTTAAAGGAACTATAGTTGTCGGGGTTCCTCTCCGTGGGACGAAACTTCCTGCTGGCATAGGCAATCACTTGTTCTCTGCCTATTTGCTCCTGGGATAACATGACTCCCAATCCCACGTTGCTGGTGTCGGTGTAAAGTAGAAAAGGATGGCCATAGTCAGGGTAGGCCAGGACCTCGTCTCCCATAAGAAGACGATTCCTTCACCAGGCTGAAGATGGCTCTTTTTTTACTACACTCAAACGGGGAACTCAGATTCTTGTCCTTCTTGGACTGGCCCACTAAGAGGTTCTGTAAGGGTGCTGCCATCTTGGTGAAGCCCTTATGAATCTCTATAGTAGCCTACTAGCCCAAGGAACTGCCTCACTTCATTGATCAAGGAGGGTCTTGAGCTGCCCTTGATTATGGCGACTTTATCTGGGTCTGGTGCTACACCGTCGGCGCTTACCATGTGACCTAGGTACTGCACCTTGGACTTCAACAGGTGGCACTTGGACAGCTTTACTTTCAGGCCAAAACTGGACAAGGCCTCGAACACCTCGGCCAGGTGTTCCAAGTGATGTTCATATGTCTTGAAGTAGACGATGACTGGCTGGAACGCAACAATAGACGACTGCGAGACCAGGGAGCTGGATCAGAGTATTGGGCTCCTGAAGTATTGGCTGACTATATATATTAATGTTCTGTCCGATCCTTGGATTTTTTTTCTCCTTTTCCTTTTTTTGATTTTTAAAGGAGAGGATTGGACTTTTGTTCAAACAAAAGGTTTACTGGTTTATTATATATGTGTTTAATAATTGAAGTGATGCTGATGGAGGAGGATGGGTTGATATTGCCTGTTAAGAGGATTATTTTTGTGATAATTGTTCACTAAAGGCGGGAGGGTGAAAGGGGTACAGAAATAGTTTTGGGAGAGTTTTTCTAAAGGCGAGGGACCGTCAAGGTAGCAATAATGGACTGGGTCTAGTAATATTACCCCCTCTTGTATAGGGAGAAAATAAATTTTGGAGGAATTATGGGATGGGGGAGGGATCGGAGTTGGGAAAAGGGAAGAGGGGTTGGGAAGGGGGAGATTAGACCGCGTAGATTGAAATTTCAGAGGGGTAAGAAGTGTGTCAGTAATATTGCTAATACACTATGGCTAGACAACTTAAAGTCATAAGGTAGAATATTTGAGGTCTAGCAGACAGGAATAAGAGAGCGGCGGTGTTACAATACATTATTTCATTTAAGCCTTCAATTTTGTGTCTATTGGAAATGCATTTAGCCAGGGAGAAGATTGGAGTATTGGCTAGGGCATGGATTAGGTATTCATATCATGCCACCTATTCTAATTACGCAAGTGGGATTTCAGTCCTGGTCCAAACTTCGGTACCTTATGAAGAAGCAGAAGTATGGATGGACAAAGACGGGCAATATGTGTTTGTAGTATGCCGTGTGTTTGGACAATTGATGTGTTTGGTAGCTGTATATTTTCCACTACCATATTCAGATTTAAAATTGCTGAAGATCCTGGAAATGACCAGACACAGAGTGGAGATACCACTACAAACTATGGGAGATGTAAATAATATTATGATCTGGGACCTTGACAGGGAGGGAAGGTTTCAGAGGAGTGTGGGGGGAGAAGGGGAGACGTCATTTGCAAAACAACTCAGGGAAATAGGACTGTTAGACTTATGGAGAGCAAGGAATGCCAATGTGAAATGTTACTCGTGCTTCTCTGCTTCACATAACTCAATGTCAAGGATGGACATAGCATTGGGAAATCGACACCTAGGTAATATGATCAGTAAGGTAGAATACCTGCCTAAGGTAGCCTCGGATCACAAGCCGATGGAGGTGGTACTTCATGTAGGAATGGGACATAAAGGGGAATGGAAGATACACCCGTCTTGGCTGAAGTTAATTGATATGGAAAAGATTAGAGACGAGGTGGACTTGTTCTTCCAGGATAATGAAGGCAGTGCCTCTGCGGGAACAGTCTGGGAAGCCATTGTTTATTTATAATGGATGTTTCCAGGTGTAAATCTGAAACTAGAAGGGAGGAGCACTGAGAATGGCAGAAAATGATGCAGTGAGTCTACCCTCACCAGAGACGCAAAGGTGTTTGAAGGAGGCTCAGGTAGCAGTGGATAGGTTACATTTACAAAATGCAAAAAAGAGAAAAGAATTTCAGAGGGCGTCATTTTTTGAAGATGGTGAAAAGGTGGGACACTTGCTTTCTGTTGTGGCTGCGGCTCAGAGGGAATCATCCTAAGTATATGGGCATTATGATGAAATGGACAGTGTGGTAGAAGAAGAATCAGGGGGTATCCTTAAAATATTTAGGGGATTCTATAGGAACCTACAGTGCTCTGCAAATTAATTTGGACAAAGCATTTTTGTAAGAAAAATCGTTAGTTGGGGTTACCAGTCAGTGATTGAAACCAGTTTTAACTGCTTTGAACAGGTGTGCGTGTACAACCTTGAGTAACAAAATGTGGTTTGACTGGTTGTAGTCAGACAATAACAGCTTAGCTGCCCCCTCCGCTTCAGGTGAGAGCTTGTTTCTGTGAGGAGTGGTTTAGTGTACATTTTCTCTCAGTGTCATTCGTGCCTGTAAAAATGGATGTTACTCCACGGGAGAGGTCTAGAATTATTACTCTTAATGAACATACAACTCTGACTGTAAGAAATCGCTTCCACTGTTGTTATTGGAAAATCTACCGTTTCTAGAATAATTCACACACAATGAAACTGGATTGTTTTCTCCAAAACGAAAAGGGAAATGTGGAAGAAAAAGGAAAACGTCACCAAGAACTGATAAAACACTTATCAGAAATAGTAAAAACTAATGCAAGAAAAACAAGTAAAGACTTGCATGATCCCAATTAATTTGCACAGCACTGTGTATACATCTAAGCTTTTGGCATCCAAAGAGGAGATATCACGGTATTTAGAGGGGGCAAATACACAGCAAATTAGTGTGGAGGACAACCATTGACGGTAGAAGCATTGGAAGAAGCCCTGGCTACTATGGCTAATGACAAGGCCGGGGGCAGATGGTTTGCCAGCAGAAGTTATAAACAGCTTAAAAACGTGTTGTTACCTAGATTTTGTGTGGTGTTCTAGGAAGCCTTTGGGGAAGGACATTTACCAGAATCTATGAGGGAGGCTACAATTGTGGTTCTGCCCAAGGAGGATAAAGATGATAGGAAAGCGGAGTCCTGCACTAGATTAAAAGTAGTGGATCACTTTAAATATTTGGGAATTCAAATTTCTCTACCAGTTACAGACTTCATCAACTTGAATGTGGCCCCACTGCTGGTCAAACTGAAGCATAAGGCACAGGCATGGTGCAAACTGCTTCTCTCGGTAGTGGGAAGAACGAATCTGTCTAAAATTATACTCATGCCAAAACTCTTATGTGCTCTATAATTCGCCGGAGTAGTTGCTACCATGGGATGTTCCAGAGACTTAATTTATTGTTCTGGGATTTGGTCTGGTGTGGGTGTCAACCCAGAATAAAATTGGAAATTTTGCAGAGGCCTAAAGAAGAGGGAGGACTAGCGCTACCAAATCCGTGGATTTATTTCTTAGCATCCCAGGGTCTGCATTTCAGAGGGTGGACTTCAAAGGACAGGAGGAGTTTCACAAAGACAATATTAGAATATATGATATGAAGGGCCCCTCTGGTACAGGGTTTGGAGGCCGGGGATTTTAGCCACTCGAACAATCTTGGAGTACAGAAGGATATTGTTCTGGATTATTTGTGCATGGAGGGGAGCACTTGGGGGTGATCTTTTGGGAGTATGGAGATCTCCTACATACTCTGTTGCTGCAACATCCTATTCGGGCGCCAGACAAATGGGAGAAAGAATTGGGGGTGATAGAGGACGATGTATGGGAATCTATATGGGAATATGGTCCGAAATTGTAGGTAGGTTGTCGCCGTTATAACTTATACATAGAGTATACCGATCCCCGGAGTTCTTGTTAAACCGTGTGCGAAGTACATCTGAGTGTCCGAGATGCATGCATGGAAATGCAGAAATTTTTCACATGATGTGGAATGCACAAGGTTGCAGGCTTTTTGGATGGTAGTGTTAGCATTGATTGAAGGAAGGTATGAATGTGAGATACCCAGAATACCATTGGTATATGTGCTGGGATATGATGAAGAAATTAGAGTGACGAACCGGCAAAAGATAGCGGTGGCTAGATTGCTGTTTTTACCCAGAAAACTGATAGCCAGGTGCTGGATCAGGACCGAGCCACCCTCAGGGGTTGAATACATACAACAAGTGGATTATATAGTGCGTATAGAAGAAGGCATATATCGGAGGAGGAATACTATGGTGATGTTTGAAAAAATATGGGAACCATGGAGAAGGTAGAGGTCAAAGTGCAAAGTGCAGAAAATGGCGTAAATATGAAAGGCTCAAAAACAAAACCTTCTTTTCTCTGCTCCCACTGTGGACCCGAAATGTTTGTCTATTGTGTCGGTGTTATAAGTGATGATAAAGATGTTGCTCAATGTGTGGGAAAATGGAGATAGTCACTGCTGTCTGAGGGGGGTGGGGTGTGATGAAGGGGGGGGGGGTTGGGTTTATTTCATTGTATTTCATGAAAATTTGAGAATTTGTTTCAAGGACTTTGTTTATAATTGCATTAAGCTTTAATAAAAAATGTATCAACAAAATCAAAAAAAAAAACAGGGCTGTGGCGATTGTTGGGGTGCAGGGTGATGATCACAGGGAAAGAACCAGAGGACACAGGGTTGTAGTTTCCTTTACCTTTACTTGGTGGTTGTAGATGCTGTCCGGGGCACTTATTACAGATGGTGATGGAGGTCCGGGTGGCCTGGAAGCAATTGGGTTTATCCACCACACCAGGGGAATTCGGAGGCCTCCCTTTTGCGCTCTCCCTTTTGATTCTCTCTATCTAAAGCTACGCAGTGACCATCTTCCTGCGTGTTTAGTTGTTCCTACCCGTATGGCAGGCAGCTCAGGTCTTTTTCAGCAGACCCCAAAATCGAAGCAGGACTCAGGCCTTACTGTTTAAACACTTCACCATGGGCAGCTGTATAGATAAAATGAACAGACCAAAAAAGGGGGTTGGGGGGGGCCACGTCCCAGAATGTAAATGTATAAAAATAAAAACCTAAGAAATGATCCTTCACACATGTTAGTATAATTGCAATGTGTAGGTCTATTATTATTTATAAGAATATCTAATGGACCATAAGCATACAAGGTCCCCTATTTAGATACAGAAATCCTATAAGAACCACGGAGTAAGGCCAATAGAAATAATCTTTATTAAGCAACAATACAAAAAATGTATAAAAACAAGGAAGAATGTTAAACTGAACAAAATCCACAGCGGAGGCCTCTGTGCAAACACAGAGTACACTTACAGCACTGATAAAATACTTGGAACATACAGATTCTATAAACTGATTATGTAAATAAATGCATAGAAAATCACCAAAATATATTATGGAAGAGTTTGGTGATTTTCTAAACAATGAAGATATAAAGACTTATTAGCTCAATAAAGGTCCACATCCAACAATGTGTATGAGACTACTGGGTAATCTACTTGCATAATTGCGTTGAATGTCCTCGATAAATGTCACCTCATTGGCCAGCTTTCGTCAGGTGATCGACATCTGAAAGACACAAAAAAGAAAAGCGTCCACTATATTGGCATTCAAGTGAAGGATGTGCCGATGTGCCAGCCGCACGCTGCTGCTATTCTCCAGGTCCTCCTCTGCCACCTCCTCCTTTGTCGCCGCCGCCGTTGCATCCCCCTGCGCATGCGGCCACCATGTTTGGCCACACACACTGCTATTGCACATGACAGGGTGAACAAACATGGTGTCGGCCATGTTTGTACACCCTATCATGCGCAGTAAAGGAACAGGTTCCAAATATGGCACCCGCATCCACTTTGATTAAGCTTGCCCCCATCCTTGCCTCACTGCGGCCTTCACTAGGCCCCTTTCACATCAGCAATTTTGCTGATTTGCAGCAGATCCAGCAGATTTACCGCATCTGCCACATCTTCCGCGTAACGGCTGCTTTTGCGGCACACTTGCTGCAAGCCCAATTAATTCTCTAGGGACTTGCATCAGTTGCAGCAAATTCAGTTTTTGCTGTGATCCGGCACTTGCGGCAGGTGAAAAAAATGCAGCTAGCCGCTAGTGCCGGATCGAGGCAAAAAACGCACCTACCGCAAGTCCCTAGAGAATGAATGTGGCTTGCCGCAAGTGTGCCGCAAAAGCGGCAGATGCGGTAAATCTGCTGGATCTGCCGCAAATCATCAAAAAATATGATGTTAAAGAGGCCTTACTTCCTTCCATTTGCATTCCACTGTTTAACACATATAGGAGGATGAGGAACTGTTCCTCCTATGTGCGTTCCACAGTTGCATGGGGGCAGAGACAGTACACAGATGGAATAGAGCGCGCATGGGGGCAGAGACAAAGCAGAGGGTGGACATAGATGGCGTATGGAGGGACTGAGAGAGCACACGGGGGAGGGGGGTACAGGTCGAAGGAGAGAGCACAGAGGGGAGAAGACAGCATGGGGAGAGATGCCTGCCACCCCCAACTCCACAGATCTCACCCCCATCGTAACATCACCGCCCTTATCAGGCCCCTTCTAGTATTAATTATAAACATGAAACCCTACGGGGAAGAGAAGGTACAATGCCACATAAGAACATATGAAAAGCTGCACACAGAAAAGACAAATTACGGTAGACCAAAGTTGGAAATATATAGAAAATGCATAAAGGCCTGAGAAGCATTCTTAACATGTGTTTCACATATTGGTTCTTCTTTATATATTTACTTTTATCTTCAGATTTGTCTGGTAATTGGCCACAGTGTGAATATACACCTACACATTGCTCTTAGGGTACCGTCACACGAGGCCATATCGCCAGAGATATCGGCGGCGACGCATGGTGGGCGCGCACGTTTTTGGCGCCCGCCAGCGTCGCCGTTGCGTTTTTACACACGGCGATACCTCCGGCGACGCACCAGCGATGTTACAGCAGCAATGTTGTAACATGGGAGCAGTGCTGAGAAACTAGGCAACCACTCAGAGGCGATATTTAGCGCCGACATCGCCCCTTAACATAAGGCGACGCAGCGGCGCTGTCACCGGCAGTAGGCCTCTCCCCTTTATCGTCTATGATTGGTGACGATATGGCCTCGTGTGATGGTACCCTTAGACCTACTTGTGTCCCAGTTCATTTTTTTGGCTCAGCCTTTTTTTCGTTACATCTAGTTAGAGATTTCCATTAGAGGTTCACCCAACTTTCCCAGACTCTGATCTTTCCTCATATCTTTGTAACGTAGCCATACTGTAGCGCTGCCAAGAGGTAGATGTGATTAATAGCCGTATGGTAAAAACGTAGCGACAACCATTATCGGAGATCAGATAGTGGCATTATAGGTTTCCCAGCAAAGATATAACTAAAAACCTCCAATTGACTTGGACAAATAAAATTTCCCCAAATACCTTCTGCCTCCTTCACGTTCATAACGAGTTACTGTCTTGTATAGTCCAGCCTATGGATTTGTGCCCCTTCACCATAGCTGTAATCCGGCGTCGGGTCTGCAGCCGCGGTCTCCCCTCTCTGTATTCCTGGCATGTGTTCGCTCTTCATCCCGTCCTCCATCATCCCTGCTGTTCTCATTACCCACAGAGCTCATTCTCGCAGGAAAATGGCTTTCTTGTTTCTGTCAATGGAATTATACAGAACGTACCGTGCACAGCTTGGGCATGAAATGTGCCAATCGCGCCACTCTTTCTGAGGGTCTTTAGTCGCATTGACCTGGTTTTGACCCTGTAAATTGAATCCACTAAACTAACCGGCCCTAAAATTGCTTCTTTTCACGGCAATGACAAGTTTTCTATTGAAATAAAATACGTCAGCACTAAATGTGATTAAAACATCCTACTCCAAGATTTGTCTTCATTACAACAAAAAACAATGTTACAGATGGAGATCTGACTGTCCGGTGTGTGAGGAGCCTGATGACGGAAACATCAGGAAATAGTCACAATTCCCATATACAAGAAATCTAGAATCAAGTGCATCACTTTGTAAATATATTAATTATATTGTATATTCATAAGTAACACATACATAGATACTGTGTACATGTATTACATTACTGATCCTGAGTTACCTCCTGTATTATACTCCAGAGCTGCACTCACTATTCTGCTGGTGGAGTCACTGTGTACATACATTACTGATCCTGTACTTATCCTGAGTTACATCCTGTATTATTCTCCAGAGCTGCACTCACTATTCTGCTGGTGCAGTCACTGTGTACATACATTACATTACTGATCCTGAGTTACCTCCTGTATTATACTCCAGAGCTGCACTCACTATTCTGCTGGAGCAGTCACTGTGTACATGTATTACATTACTGATCCTGAGTTACATCCTGTATTATACTCCAGAGCTGCACTCACTATTCTGCTGATGGAGTCACTGTGTACATACATTACATTACTGATCCTGAGTTACCTCCTGTATTATACTCCAGAGCTGCACTCACTATTCTGCTGGAGCAGTCACTGTGTACATGTATTACATTACTGATCCTGAGTTACCTCCTGTATTATACTCCAGAGCTGCACTCACTATTCTGCTGGTGGAGTCACTGTGTACATACATTACATTACTGATCCTGAGTTACCTCCTGTATTATACTCCAGAGCTGCACTCACTATTCTGCTGGAGCAGTCACTGTGTACATGTATTACATTACTGATCCTGAGTTACATCCTGTATTATTCTCCAGAGCTGCACTCACTATTCTGCTGGTACAGTCACTGTGCACATAGATTACATTACTGATCCTGTACTGATCCTGAGTTACATCTTGTATTATACTCCAGAGCTGCACTCACTATTCTGCTGGTGCAGTCACTGTGTACATACATTACATTACTGATCCCAAGACCACATCCTGTATTATACCCCAGAGCTGCATTCACTATTCTGCTGGTGCAGTCACTGCGTACATACATTACATTACTGATCCTGAGTTACCTCCTGTATTATACTCCAGAGCTCCACTCACTATTCTGCTGGTGCAGTCACATGCATTACATTGCATTACTAATCCTGAGTTACATCCTGTATTATACTCCAGAGCAGCACTCACTATTCTGCTGGTGCAGTCACTATGTACATACATTACATTTCTGATCTCGAGTTACATCCTATATTATACTCCAGAGCTGCACTCACTATCCTGCTGGTGCAGTCACTGTGTACATACATTACATTACTGGTCCTGAGTTACCTCCTGTATTATACTCCAGAGCTGCTCTCACTATTCTGCCAGTGAAGTCCTGTATACATACATTACAGTACTGATCTTGAGATACCTCCAGTATTATACTCCAGAGCTGCACTCTTTATTCTGCTGGTGTTGATATGGATTATTTTTTTTTTTATATTAATAAGTTGCCTGCTCCTGTCCTAATTGATATAGACCAAGTGCCAGCGATGAAAGTATGACACCAGACGCACAGAGTCAGATGTACAGTCTTCTTGGTCATTCCAAAGTACAATCCCAAGTGAGGTTTGTTTTAACAGGCATGAGGTTTTCCTCAGTAAGGGGCTCGGCCAGCCCTACTCAGATGTATTCATTGGTCAGTGGGTTAGTCCATGGGGTGTGGTCTTGATCGAGTATGTCCAGATGATGTGTTCATTCTGTGATTGGTCAGTCCTTCTATGAAATTCAGCTTCTTCCAGGAACTTCCTTATTGAACAGGATGTAGTTGTAGATCCCGTCACCATCTTACATATCAGGGCATGGCGTGATGGAACAGGAAATGGCAGCCATGTAAACCAAAGCTTATGTAATGTAAAATAATACACTCTATGGATCGTTTCTCTTCACCCCTTATGTCTTAAGGTTAATTAAGTATTTGATCCTATGGCTCTCCTCAACAGTGTAGGCACTGTGTACATACATTACATTACTCATCCTGTATTATAAAGGTGCCGACCTGGAGAATATTCATTGTATCATTCATCCCCACTCCTGGCTGTGTATTGTGTGTCCTTTTGGTGAATTGTTTGGTTTTTGTGCCGGTGACGTGAGATCACATGTTCCAGGATGACAAGCAGAAATCATTTTGAGTCCTTCTCGGCTGACATAAATCACTCTCAGATGAGAGTCCCCACTGTGTTAGTAAATGCCATCAGCGTTCCTGTAGAGGTGTCAGGAGTGATGGCGGATCTGGTGTTTGCAGCTTCCCTGCTGAATACCTTGAGAATCCCATCTTTCCGGGCTCATCAGGGGTGATAACATTGTATTGAGCTACCGTCCCGCTGTCGGCTTCCCCACTGAGCTGACAATCATTGATTTCTTTTACTAGTTACAGCAATGATTGTTCGGAGCAGGACCCTCACACCTGAGAGGTGCCCCCAACCCCCTGCCTCAGTCACATGCTCGTATGCTGTTCTCATATCTATATATTGATTTGAGCAATTGAACTTAATCATTCCTGTTCTCCAGGTTGAATTTCACAATATTCCTGACTTCTTATTTTCCGATACCCTTCATACATGTGGATTGTTTCCAAAGACCGTGTGTAATGTAGAACTCTGCAGATAAATCTCACTTTACACATGTCTTAAGGTAGCATTGAGTAACTTCAAAGATACTTTGTGTTTTTGATGATCTTCAGATACATCATGCCTTTAATTGCAGACAAATGTGCGATGAGTTGTATTAATTAATATATAATGTGTTTAAAAACTTTTAATAGTTTTTTTGGAAGGTGAGAATGGAAAAAAAACAGCAATTCTGGAATTTTATTTATTTATTTTTTTTTACATGTAACATGACAATACCACGTGATATTTTATTTTTTCGCTCATTATTTTTTTTGCTTCTTTTGTGGAATGAGTTGACGTTTTCTTTTTTTACCATTTTGGATGTATTGGTTTTTTTTTTATCATATTTATTCTAAAGTGGGTGAACAGAAACAGCAATTTTGTCATTTTTCTATTTACAGCGTTTATAAAAAGGTCACATTATTTATTCATTTGGTAGATAGGGTCATAAATATGGAAATAGTAGTAACACATGTATATTTTGTTTCTTAAAAAACATTTATTTTACATTAAGAAATATAGCAGTTTTTTTGTTATAATTTTTCCAATTTTGTTAACTTTTTTACTTTATTATTATTTACCCATGAGGGAACTAGAAAAAGATTGATTACTATTGGTCATATTTTTATTTATTTTTAGTCGCTTATATAGCACCATTAGTTACACATCAATTTACAGACATCATCACTGTAATACTAATCACAGGTATCCCAATAGGAGAACTAAACTTGTCGCCTTTGTTAGACCTCCGGTTCTCATAGTAATCAATCCCCACCCAGTGATCGTCGTGTGTTTTCGGCAATCAGTTATTAGATGTGCGATAGCTGTTTACTTTAGCATCTGAGGAGTGAAACTGTGGAAATTGACGTTTCCACTAATCCTCACAGTTATATGCTTTAAGTGTGCAACTGCCGGTGATGTTATAGATACAGCATCACAATCTGCAAGATCAGCATTTCATAGATATTTTTTATTATAGCTGTAATTAACACCTTCTCATGATGGATATGTACATCCTAGAGCACGACCGGGTGAGGATTTTTAGTTTTAGCTTTTAAAAGTGAAAGATGGAGAGGCAGTACTATCTGTACTACTATCAACAACAGGGAGAGGCAGTGCTATATGTGTGTGCAATACCAACCAGAAGAAGCAGCATTGTCTGTGTCTGCATCAACAACAAGGAGTTGTCATCTATGTCTGAAATACTGAGAGGGAAAGGCAGCTCTGTCTGTGTTTGTATCACCAAAAGGGAGAGGCAGCACCATTTGTGTCTGCATCACCAACAGGAGGAGGCATGCCGTCTTTGTCTGTATCATCAACAGGGAGAGGAGGTGCCGTCTTTGTCTACATTAAAAACAGGGAGAGGCAGTGCTTTCTATACCTGCATCACCAACAGGGAGAGGCAGTGCTTTCTATACCTGCATCACCAACAGGGAGGGGCAGTGCTTCCTATACCTGCATCACCAACAGGGAGAGACAGTGCTGTCTGTGTTTGCGTCATCAACAAGAAGAGGTAGCGCCGTCTTAGTCTGCATCATCAACGGGGAGAGGCAATGCCGTCTTTTCATCAACAACAGGGAGAGGCAGTGCTTTCTATGACTGCATCACCAACAGGGACATCGTGATGTATGGTACTCTTAACCTCATCAAGGTGACCCCTGTCCTGCTGGTTGTTGGATGAACTGTGCTCCCAGCTGACGACTAAAGGAAAAGTCCAGCCTGACAGTGCCGCTCATTAGTGGGGCATCCTTGTCAACGTCGTCTGGCCCTGGAAGAGTAGCTATCATTGTAAAGGTGACAGATCAGAAATTTTGAGTGTGGTGTGCAGAAGCTTAAATGATCACTGAAAGGGAATGTGCAGAAGCTGTGACCTTTAGTGATCCGCTCTCAGCTCCCCAAAAACAGAAGCAAGTAGGCTGTGTGTGCAGGATGCATTTTTATCGCTTTTTTCAGTGCGGATTTGTCACAAAACTGCAAGTAAATCCTGAAAGCAGCAAAGTCCATGAGGATCCTGAGGTATAATGCCAACATTGGTTATTTATTCCTTGCAGATTTGGTGCAGAAATAAATCAGCAGCATGTCAATTCTTGCAGCATTTTTCATCCATTCTACTAAAATCTGCATTTTTGTTGCTGCGTTTTTTTCCTGACAAGACATGCAGATATTTCTGCACCCGATATTCAATGTGCACACATTCCATTATACAAGTTTTATCAAGGCTGATTACCATCCCTAGTTCTTGCTATTTCCCAGACAGCCTTTCTGGACACTTTATATTTTTAGGGGGTATATATGTATTACATTTTCCAGCTATTCGAAAATATTAATTACCGTTCGTTACCTTGTGCTAATTTTAATCTGTTGGGACTTTTAGGGGTTTATTTTTTTTTTTATTAAGATGCAGTAAGTGTAAAATTGATTCTGGATTTCCTTCTTTCTTGTACACTCCTCATGTAATCACTGAACACTGTCACTATTTCTGAGGATTTAGCTGTGGCTGATCCGTCCTCGTGCCTCGCCGCAGGGTGCGGGACCGTCCTCGTGCCTCGCCGCAAGGTGCGGGACTGATGCTCCTTCATGCCTGGCTAAGCCCCATCACAAGACCATTATCCTCCCACTTTGTGAGCCCAACTGGTTCATTGTATCTTCAGTGCTGCGCATGAGGCCAGCACTATCACAATGATAAATCGCCCCCTCCAGATAAAATACGCCTTCACAACATTTAATTTCCTTTCTTCTCATTGAATAGATCATTTTCCTCTTGTGTATTCTTCCTCTCCTGTGATCGGCTTGTAAAAGTTTATTGTGTCCGCGGTCACCGAGAGGCAGAACAGGCGTCGCTGGTATCAAGGCTGCGTCTACACGAGCTTTAAACCATCAAGGTTACCAGGAGATATCACAATAATTCTTCTTTATGGTTCAATTGGAAAAACATCGCATCCTTGTTTTCTATACCCGCAGCCGCAGGATAACATTTTACCTTTTTTGTTTTCTTTTCCATCCTAACCAAGGATAATATTGGAACAAAAGTTGCTTTTGGCCTAGCAATCTAAATTACATTTCATTAGTACACCCATATTAAAATATATAAGCATATACGGTAACTAATGTAGTACTGCTCCTATGTACAAGAATATAACTACTATAATACTGCTCCTATGTACAAGAATAGAACTACTATAATACTGCCCCTATGTACAAGAATATAACTACTATAATACTGCTCCTATGTACAAGAATACAACTACTATAATACTGCCCCTATGTACAAGAGAATATAACTACTATAATACTGCTCCTATGTACAAGAATACAACTACTATAATACTGCCCCTATGTACAAGAGAATATAACTACTATAATACTGCCCCTATGTACAAGAATATAACTACTATAATACTCCTCCTATCTACAAGAATATAACTACTATAATACTGCCCCTATGTACAACAATATAACTACTATAATACTGCCCCTATGTACAAGAATATAACTACTATAATACTGCTCCTATATACAAGAATATAACTACTATAATACTGCTCCTATGTACAAGAATAGAACTACTATAATACTGCTCCTATGTACAAAGATATAACTACTATAATACTGCCCCTATGTACAAGAATATAACTACTATAATACTGCTCCTATGTACAAGAATATAACTACTATAATACTGCCCCTATATACAATAATATAACTACTATAATACTGCCCCTATGTACAAGAATATAACTACTATAATACTGCCCCTATCTACAAGAATATAACTACTATAATACTGCCCTATGTACAACAATATAACTACTATAATACTGCCCCTATGTACAACTATATAACTACTATAATACTGCCCCTATGTACAAGAATATAACTACTATAATACTGCCCCTATGTACAACAATATAACTACTATAATACTGCCCCTATGTACAAGAATATAACTACTATAATACTGCCCCTATGTACAACAATATAACTACTATAATACTGCCCCTATGTACAACAATATAACTACTATAATACTGCCCCTATGTACAAGAATATAACTACTATAATACTGCCCCTATGTACAAGAATATCACTACTATAATACTGCCCCTATGTACAAGAATATAACTACTATAATACTGCCCCTATGTACAAGAATATAACTACTATAATACTGCCCCTATGTACAAGAATATAACTACTATAATACTGCCCCTATGTACAAGAATATAACTACTATAATTCTGCCCCTATGTACAAGAATATAACTACTATAATACTGCCCCTATGTACAAGAATATAACTACTATAATACTGCCCCTATGTACAAGAATATAACTACTATAATACTGCCCTATGTACAAGAATATAACTACTATAATACTGCCCCTATGTACAAGAATATAACTACTATAATACTGCCCCTATGTACAAGAATATAACTACTATAATACTGCCCCTATGTACAAGAATATAACTACTATAATACTGCCCCTATGTACAAGAATATAACTACTATAATACTGCTCCTATGTACAAAAATATAGCTACTATAATACTGCCCCTATGTACAAGAATATCACTACTATAATACTGCCCCTATGTACAAGAATATAACTACTATAATACTGCCCTTATGTACAAGAATATATCTACTATATTACTGCCCCTATATACAAGAATATAACTACAATAATACTGCTCCTATGTACAAGAATATAACTACTATAATACTGCTCCTATGTACAAGAATATAGCTACTATAATACTGCCCCTATGTACAAGAATATAACTACTATAATACTGCCCCTATGTACAAGAATATAACTACTGTAATAATACTGCCCCTATGTACAAGAATATAACTACTATATTACTGCCCCTATATACAAGAATATAACTACTATAATACTGCCCTTATGTACAAGAATATAACTACTATATTACTGCCCCTATGTACAAGAATATAACTACTATAATACTACCCACTACGCACAAGAATTTAACTGCTATGATAGTGCCCCTATGTTCAAGTCTATGACTACCATAATACTGTTCCTGCTTTTATAGCATTGACTGTCGTGTGTTTCCATTATTAGGGTTTTTCCCTGCTTTTTTTTTCTTCTTTTTTTTGTGTTTTGTCTCATGAGGATTTTCCATCTCGTGAACATTTTCTCCTGGAGAAATAAATAAAACCTGTGAAGTCCATTTCTATGACAATCGATGTTGATGGACCTTGATTGTGTTTTATGCTGGTAGGAAACCGCTCTTGTGGGTGACTGAAAATCAATCCAGTAAGTCAACCATGGCTGAGCCAAGCATAATCTATTACTGGTTTGGGGAGAAAGTCTTGACGTCAAGAAAATAGCTAATTTCTTTGCAATGGGAATCCAAAGGGGGTTGGGCGGCCGTGGATTCTGTGACACCGTCCAGAGGTCTCTGGATTTCTGTAGGATCCTTTAGAAAGACCTACATAGATCCTGGTGTGCAACGTCACCTTCTCTTGAATGTAGTCTGACTTTTTGACCATATTGTGTTTTTTGTTTTGTTTTTTACAATTTCATCCAGAGCCATTGGTCGACGGCTCTAATTTTGCATGCCCTTGCCTCCATCATTGAGGACTGACAGCACTGGTTTTTCATGTCCGTGCCTCCATCATTGAGGATTGACAGTACTGGTTTTGCATGTCCCAGCCTCCATCATTGAGGATTGACAGTACTGGTTTTGCATGTCCCAGCCTCCATCATTGAGGATTGACAGTACTGGTTTTGCATGTCCCAGCCTCCATCATTGAGGATTGACAGTACTGGTTTTGCATGTCCCAGCCTCCATCATTGAGGACTAAAAGCACTGGTTTTGCATGTCCGTGCCAATATCTTTGGCGGTCGACAGCTCTGGTTTTGCATGTCCGTGCCTACATCATTGGGGATCGGCAGCACTGGTTTTGCATCTCCCAGCCTCCATCATTGAGGATTGACAGTACTGGTTTTGCATGTCCCAGCCTCCATCATTGAGGATTGACAGTACTGGTTTTGCATGTCCCAGCCTACATCATTGAGGACTGACAGCACTGGTTTTGCATGTCCCAGCCTCCATCATTGAGAGCTGACAACACTGGTTTTGCATGTCCCTGCCTACATCATTGAGGATCAATAGCACTGGTTTTGTCACACTTGGACTAAGACGGATGTCCGGCTACTGTGCATGACAGTGACGTATGGACCAAAGATGGGCAGCTCTTCAGATGGTGTATTGGAAGAGGCCCGACTTAGGAACCGTACATTCAGGAGCCGGTTCCCTGGTATGAGAAACTCACAGAACTCTGGAGGAGAGACTGAGGCCTAGCTATATCCTGTAGAATGGGAATAGCATCCCCTCTTTGTCTCGAAGGGATAACAGCCAGAAAAGTTAAAACAGAGGAAACATACACGCCCAGGTCACCACCCTTCACACAACCTGGGGGAGACAGCTTTTAAAACGTTTGTCTGAGTATGGATGGACAAACCACAACCAGGTGACCCCTAAAACCCACAGTAGAGGCACACCCCCATCCCACACTCCCTTAATTGCATAGGTTCCTTCACCTGCACCTGTTTGACCTCCTCCATTGGGAGAACAAGGGGCTGGGTCCAGTTGGATCTGTCCCTGAGGCATTGATCTATTTTGATGGCAAGTGACATTGCAACCTTCAGCAACTCTGGAGTAGAGACACTGAGCCATGAGTCCTGGAGCCTACTAGACAACCCATGACAGAACTGACTCCTACGAGCCGGGTCATTCCATTGGGTGTCCGTGGCCCACCTCCAGAACTCCGAGCAGTACTCCTCAACTGGCCGTGTTCCCTGCCAGAGTCTATGGAGATTTGACTCTGCCAGAAAGACGCCATCAGTGTCCTCATAAACAAGGGCCAAAGCCACAAAAAAACTCATCTATTGACCACATAGATGGAGAGTCGATCGGTGGGGAGAAAGCCCAGGACTGGGGATCTCCCCGCAACAAGGAGACAGCAATCCCCACTCTCTGTCCTTTGCTCCCCGAAGAACGTGGGTGGAGTCTGAAATTTAACTTGCAGGCCTCCTGGGACACTTGAAACGTGTCATGCGCCCCCCCCTCCCCCCCCAAAAAAAAATAAAATAAAACCTATTAGGGAGGCCCGCGATACATTGCAGCTGCTGCACCACACCAGTTCCTGCAGATCCATCACTTCCTGTGAAAGAGTCTGCTTGAACTGGGTGAACACTGCCGCAGGATCCATAATGGGAAAAAAAAGTATCAGGCTGTAGATTGTCACGCTTGGACTAGCAGGGATGTCCTGCTACTTTGCGTGACAGTAACACACAGACCAACAATGTACAGCGCACAGCACAAAACAGCAGATGGGGTGACAAGGGGGGCAAATACAACGGAGGGCTCCTGCTCATAGGGAGAAGGTGACCTCCTACACTCACCTGCGGCTGTTCCCTGATCTCCCTACCATTCCTATACAGGTTCTTTCAACTTGTTGCCGAACAGGATACCTAGTCCCTTGCTGTCCTTGATGTTAGCCCCACTAGGGCAGTGGCGTAACTACCGGCATAGCAGCCGTAGCGGTCGCTTTGGGGCCCGGCGCTTGTGGGGGGCCCGGACCCAGCGCCGCTACGCAGCCGCTGCTATACCGGCAGCTGCGCCTGCGATACATTACAGGGGCGGACTGGTCCGGCGGGCCCCGACACTTTGGGGCCACGCCCACTAAGTCCCGCCCCCATACCCCCCTGGGTGCTGTAGGGGGGCCCGGACGGAAAGGGGGGGCCCATTGTCCCTGAGCGCCCCCACATGTCATACAAGGGGCCCCTGACCGCTGCCCCACAACGCTATCCTCGGGCCCCCTGACCGCTGCCTGACCTCCATTACTGCTGCGTCCCCCGGCCGCTCTCCATTACCTGCAGCAGTCGCGCTGATCTGCCTGTCATGTGGGCTGTAGCCGGCCGCTCTATTTCCTGTATCGCCGGTACAGCGTACACTACTGACAGGCTGTGGCTGCGATCAGCGCGACTGCCTGCTGCAGGTAATGGAGAGCGGGGGGCCTGTATATACCACACCACCAGGGGCTCTGTATACTACCACCACCAGGGCTCTGTATACTACCACCAGGGGCTCTGTATACTACCACCAGGGGCCTGTATACTACCACCAGGGGCTCTGTATACTACCACCACCAGGGGCCTGTATATAACCACCAGGGGCTCTGTATACTACCACCAGGGGCTCTGTAATATACCACCAGGGCCTGTATACTAACCCGGACCTGTATACTACCAACCAGGGGCTCTGTATACTACCACCACCAGGGGCTCTGTATACTACCACCCAGGGGCTCTGTATACTACCACCAGGGCCTGTATATACCAACCCACCAGGGGCTCTGTATACTACCACCAGGGCCTGTATATACCACCACCAGGGGCTCTGTATACTACCCCAGGGGCCTGTATACTACCACCAGGGGCTCTGTATATACCACCACCAGGGGCCTGTATTACTACCACCAGGGGCTCTGTAATACCCACACCAGGGCCTGTATACTACCACCGGGGGCCTGTATATACCACCACCAGGGGCTCTGTATACTACCACAGGGGCTCTGTATATACCCACCAGAGTCACCCCTGTTACTACCACCAGGGGCCTGATATACCACCAACCAGGGGCTCTGTATACTACCAAAGGGCCTGTAGATAACCACCAAGGGCTCTGTATACTACCACCAGGGGCCTGTATATACACCACCAGGGGCTCTGATATACCACCACCCAGGGCCTTGTATATACCACCACCAGGGGCCTGTAATAACCACCACCATGGGCCTGTATATACACCACCAGGGCCCTGTAATATACCACCACCAGGGGCCCTGTATACCACCACCAGGTGGCCTGTATATACCACCACCAGGCCCTGTATACCACACTGGGGCTGTATATACCCCACTGCGGAGGCTGCTGTAATACTGCTGGGGCCTGTATATACCCTGAGAGGCTGCGTATACCACTGGGGCTGCTGTATATACTGCTGGGGCCTGTAAGGGGGGTGTCTTGAAGGGGCGTGTCATTGGGGGCGTTTCTTGAGGGGCCCCGTTCAAAAGTTTGCTATGGGGCCTCTGCCAGTTTAGTTACGCCCCTGCACTAAGGAATGGCCGACTGGAGCACTAGTCCCAACCACTGAAATAATGCAACAAGAGAAAGGGAGAACACAGGGGAACAACAAGGAAGTTTGGCTAGGAATGTTCAATCTCCAGCAAACCACTAAAACCATGTGATCATATAAAGGGGATGGGAGTAATTAAAGAGTGGCCACACCTGGACAAGAACAACTAGCTTGTTAGCAGCAGAGACTGACATTAACTCCTCAACTGCTAAAGAAAAGAAACACGTTTATTATGAAGTCCTAATACAGACATGAGACCGAGGTCCCAAACCAGTCACAAGTCTCCCAGGTAAAAGAGACCATCGTGACATGTTTGGCATGCACCTGCCTACATCATTGGGAATTGACAGCACTAGTTTTGCATGCACTTGCCTCCATTATTGAGGAGTGACAGCAGTGTTTTTTGCATGCCCTTGCCTCCATCATTGGGGATAGACAGCACTGGTTTTCTTGAGTTCTCCTATAGACAGTGATCACTCCAAGCAACACGAAGATTGTCAATCATCACTGAGGGAGGCTTGTCATGCAAATCCAGTGATCATCCCAGAGCCTCTTGGCCACACCCAGGGTGCACCGAGTACCCTAATCAACATATTGAATCAATCTTCTTCAATTTTAACTGAACAGAGGTATTGATTACAGCACTGAAGGTGCTGTTAAAAGAGCATCATCCCCTACAAGTTGTAGCATCATATTTTATTTTGACCTCCCTTTTTTTCCCCTGCATGCTGTATCATAAAATAGGCATACAACTTTTTGCTACCATTAATCAATTTCACAATGTAAATGCACATTTCCTCAAATGGGTCATAATGATGGCAAATGTGTTCAAATCCCAGATGATTTTTGTGGACGCTCCTGCGCCTATACATTCATTATATTTGGGACATAGCCGTAAAAATAACGAATAGCAGATGTGCCAAAAAAGAAAAACTGATACATGAATGTTCCTGTAAAGCAATTTGCTGCAAAGCCATTTGCTATATACACTTGTGTCTTTTGAATGCCATATTGACAGATTTACCAATGCAATTATAGAAGTTCCTAATCTTCTCGGATTTCTGACTCAACTTTCCAAAACGGAATATGGGTCAGTTAAATAGAAATAGTGTGAATGACTGGCATCACCTTAGAGTGTAGGTGCAAGCAGAAAAACAAATGATTAAAGAAAGGGATAATCTGCTGCGACACTAAACACTTAATATGCATATTGAGATAAATGCAATGAGTGGCGGGCTGCACAGCTAATACAGGTATAATGAAAAAAGGGAATATAGCAATCGCTGCTCTAGAATACAATGCAAATAGGAAGACTTAGCTTCAGCAGTGGCCACTGCGGATGCCCGATAACCAACGCCAAGGTGCTTCCGTCTTATCGGTCCTAACACTATGACTCGTGGAGTTGTGTAATGTGAATGGGCTTATATGCCTCTATTTGTAATTAAAACCATGAAAAGTGTGTGCTGGACTCCAACAAGATGGAGGTCTCAGCTGTAAGTCATTCACACTATTATTATTAGTATTTTATCTGACTGAGCTCCCTCTTCCCTTCCCACTTCCTGTAGCCAGCTGAGACCTCCATCTTGTTGGAGTCCAGCACACACTTTTCATGGTTTTAATTACAAATAGAGGCATATAAACCCATTCACATTACACAACTCCGCTAGTCATAGTGTTAGGACCCGATAACCAACGCCAAGGTGCTTCCGTCTTATCGGGCACTCCGCAGTGGCCACGGCTGAACCAAAGGGGCCACGTCACACTAGGTGATGCGGCGGCGAAGGGCGGGAGCGCGCTCGCTTTTGGCGCCCCACCAGCGTCGCCGTCTCCATTTACATGGGGCGACCCTCCGGTGACGCACCGGCGATCTGACAGACGGCATTGCCGCTGGGGTGTCTAAAAACCCTAGCGGCGATGCAGTACAATGGGAGCCTATGGCTCCCATCGCCTGTCGGATCGCCGTTTACATGGGGCGATGTGTACACATCGCCCCAGATTGGCCGCCTGGTTTCAGGCGACCAGTCAAATGCGTCGCCTACAAAATCGACACCGCCACGTGTGACATGGCCCTCAGTCTTCCGATTTGCATTGTATTCTAGAGCAGTGATTGCTATATTCCCTTTTTTCATTATACCTGTATTGCTGTGCAACCCGGCCACTCATTGCATTTATCTCAGTGTGCATATTAAGTGTTTAGTGTCGCAGCAGATTACCCTTTTCTCAGTTAAATGGGAAAATATAGAAACCCAAATAGAGGATGACTTTTTGTTAGTGATATTTCTGGAGGTGATTTCCCCAAATTGCAGTAAAACTGCAACAATATTGTAATTCTAGAAGCAAAAAAACACAATAAAATAACGTCACATGTGCGCACATCCTTAGGGGGAGCGTCCTTTAGTGATATACCTGTGCATGCTGTATTAATGACCTACAAGTGCATGTTATAATTGCTGGGAGCGCTACATCCAAATAGGATATATGTATGGGAGTCGCAACCCAATAAAAAATGCCAGAATAAGCGTCTGACATACATTCCCCGTATACCCCGTCCCTCTTCCTGCTGCAGACTGCAGATTTTTTTTGACTCATCTGGATCTTTTTGTGTGGATACTTCAGATTTTGTGGAGTAAAAGTAATTAGTTCCAGCCGAGCGGCTTAAACGAGTCAATGATTTTACAACTGGCAGGACGCTGGTAATGGAGAAGCAGGTTAGGAAATAATACGCCGAGGGATGAGGCGCGCTATTTCTTCCCCGCACCGCGTTGGATCACGTCCTCGGTGTCATTTTGGTTTTAAATAGCCTTTTGATGCAATACTCTGAGACAATGCGCTCCGGCTGTAGCGCCATTAAATTCCCTGCACCCGCCCAGAACACAGAAGCCTTTACAAACCGCAGTAATTACTTGGCAAAGGGAGCGACGCTTTTGGGATTTGCAGAGTCAGGTTTTCTCCCCTATTTTTGCTCTCGAGCAGGTTCTCGTTTCACCTGCGCGGCAGTGATTGCAACGGACGTGGAGGCGAATAAAGAACTCGCGCCATGTGCACAAATGGCTCTAGAATTTCTATATAATGGAGGCCTTGCAGCCTATTTCTTGCATATCCTGAGCTCACTGGTTCATGAATAGAATGCGGATAATGAGAGGCAGGGGTCCATTCACTCCAGTGCTCGGGTGCTTGAAATCAGCAGGTTGGACGTCGGACAGGCGTTACTTGAGTGCCCAGTATAATGGAAGTCAGCGAGAAACTCGAGCATTTTTCTGGAAAGATCCTTCTGGAAAAGTGCTTGAGTTTCCCATTGACTTCCATTATACTCGGTTATCAAGTTTCACCTGTCCAAGCTTCTAACCTGCTCATTTCAAGCACCTTGGCATGAAAGTGCTCGCTCACCATGAGAAAGCGCCAAAAATATTCCTTATAGGTGTTGAGCTTTCCAATAATCCCTTCTGGGGTCCTGTAATTTTACTGCAATTTACCATACCGGAGAAGTATATATCCTGTAACTGCATGATATATACATTTCTTTTTTAGTTGCATGTGCCTTTGCATGTTCCAGAAAGGTGACCTAAATAAGTTAGAATGCCTAGATTGTGAGCTCCTGGACACAGGGATGATGGGGGTGATTATAATCTGCCTACAGCATAAGTAACCTAGTAAGGTTGATAAACGTATCTAGTTCACCCTGACATCAGCACCACGGAATATGTTGGTGCTATTTAGGCATATGATCATCTACATAGAGCCACAGAGCTGTAACCTTATTACAGTGTATGTAGTTTCAAAAAATGACCTATTGTTTAACTCTGGTTCGTATAAATATGTTAAAAATTATTGATTTTTCTTTTTCCTTATAAAATTGGTATGAAAAAAATTATTAATAAATCCGTAATATTCACACCGCCACTAGGCCTTGTAGACTTACATTTCTTTTATACAAATTAGTTTTCTGCAGTCTCAGGATTACAGAGACTGATAACACCTCTATACACAGTATACAGTGGGTACGGAAAGTATTCAGACCCTTTACATTTTTCACTCTTTGTTTCATTGCAGTCATTTGGTAAATTCAAAAAATTCAGTTTTTTTCTCATTAATGTACACTCTGCACCCCAACTGGACTGAAAAAGACAGTAATGTAGATCTTTGTGCAAATCTATTAAAAAAGAAAAACTGAACTATCACATGGTTATAAGTATTCAGCCCCTTTGCTCAGTATTGAGTATTTGCACCTTTTGAGCTCGTACAGTCACGAGTCTTCTTGGGAATGATGCAGCTTTTCCCCCCTGGATTTGGGGGTTCTCTGCCATTCTTCCTTGCAGATCCTCTCCAGTTCCATCAGGTTGGATGGTGAACGTTGGTGGAGCCATTTTCAGGTCTCTCCAGAGATGCTCCATTGGGTTTAGGTCAGGGCTCTGGCTGGGCCAGTCAGGAATGGTCACAGAGTTGTTGTTAAGTTGCTCCTTTGTTATTTTAGCTTGTGCTTAGGGTCATTGTCTTGTTGGAAGGTGAACCTTCAGCCAAGTCTGAGGTCCAGATCTCTCTGGGAGAGGTTTTCATCCAGGATCTCTCTGTACTTGGCCGCATTCATGTTTCCTGCAATTGCAACCAGTCGTCCTGTCCCTGCAGCTGATAAACACCCAACACCCCCATAGCATGATGCTGCCACCACCATGTTTCACTGTTGGGATTGTATTGGGCAGGTGATGAGCAGTGCCTGGTTTTCTCCACACATACCGCTTAGAATTATCACCAAAAAGTTCTATCTTCATCTCATCAGACCAGAGAATCTTATTTCTCATAGTCTGGGAGTCCTTAGTGTGTTTTTTTTGCAAACTGTATGTGGGCTTTCATATGTCTTGCACTGAGGAGAGACTTCCGTCAGATCACTCTGCCATAAATGCCCGACTGGTGGAGGACTGCAGTGATAGTTGACTTTTGAAACTTTCTCCCATCTCCCTACTGCATCTGTGGAGCTCAGCCACAGTGATCTTGGGGTTCTTCTGTATCTCTTTCACCAAGGCTCTTATCCCATGATTGCTCAGTTTGACTAGACCACTAGGTCTAGCAAGACTTTTGGTGGCCCCAAACGTCTTCCATTTAAGGATTATGGAGGCCACTGTTTTCTTAGGTACCTTGAGTACTGCAAAATATTTTTTGTAACCTTGGCCAGATACAGTGTTGACCAAAAGTATTGACACCCCTGCAATTCTGTCAGATAATACTCAGTTTCTTCCTGAAAATGATTGCAATCACAAATTCTTAAATGAAGATAATAATACCAAAGAATTTGTGATTGCTATCATTTTCAGGAAGAAACTGAGTATTATGTGACAGAATTGCAGGGGTGTCAATACTTTTGGCCAACACTGTATGTGCGTTGCCACAATTCTGTCTCTGAGCTCCTTGGGCAGTTCCTTTGACCTCATGATTCTCATTTGGTCTGACATGCACTGTGAGCTGTGAGATCTTATATAGACAGGTGTGTGCCTTTCCAAATCAAGTTCTATCAATTTAATTAAACACAGCTGGACTCCAATGAAGGAGTAGAACCATCTCAAGGAGGATCACAAGGAAATGGACAGCATGTGACTTAAAATTGAGTGTCTGAGTAAAGGGTCTGAATATTTATGACCATGTGATATTTCAGTTTTTATTTTTTAATACATTTGTAAAAATGTCTACATTTCTGTCTTTTTCAGTCAAGATGAAGTGCAGAGTGTACATTAATGAGAAAAAAATGAACTTTTTTTGAATTTACCAAATGTCTGCAATGAAACAAAGAGTGAAAAATGTAAAGGGGTCTGAATACTTTCCTTACCCATTGTATAACACAGGATACACCATTCACAATAGGTGATATCACAGCTCACCTCCTCCTGTACAATGACTGATAACTCTATATACAGTAGATAACACAGGATCCATTATTCACAATAGGTGATATCACAACTCACCTCCCCCCCTCCTGTACAATGACTGATAATACATCTATATACAGATAACACAGGATCCACCATTCACAATAGGTGATATCACTGCTCACCTCCTCCTGTACAATGACTGATAACTCTATATACAGTAGATAACACAGGATCCATTATTCACAATAGGTGATATCACAACTCACCTCCCCCCCTCCTGTACAATGACTGATAATACATCTATATACAGATAACACAGGATCCACCATTCACAATAGGTGATATCACTGCTCACCTCCTCCTGTACAATGACTGGTAACACCTCTATATACAGTAGATAATGCAGGATCCACCATTCACAATAGGTGATATCACAGCTCACCTCCTCCTCCTGTACAATGACTGACAACACCTCTATATACAGTAGATAACACAGGATCCACCATTCACAATAGGTGATGTCACAGCTCACCTCCTCCTCCTGTACAATGACTGATAACACCTCTATATACAGTAGATAACACAGGATCCACCATTCACAATAGGTGATGCACAGCTCACCTCCTCCTCCTGTACAATGACTGATAACTCCTCTATATACAGTAGATAACTCAGGATCCACTATTCACAATAGGTGATATCACAGCTCACCTTCTCCTCCTGTACAATGACTGATAACACCTCTATATACAGTAGATAACACAGGATCCACCATTCACAATAGGTGATATCACAGTTCACCTTCTCCTCCTGTACAGTGTCTGATAACACCTCTATATACAGTAGATAACACAGGATCCACCATTCACAATAGGTGATATCACAGCTCACCTCCTCCTCCTGTACAATGACTGATAACACCTCTATATACAGTAGATAACACAGGATCCACCATTCACAATAGGTGATGTCACAGCTCACCTCCTCCTGTACAATGACTGATAACATCTCTATATACATTAGATAACACAGGATCCTCCATTCACAATAGGTGATATCACAGCTCACCTCCTCCTGTACAATGACTGATAACACCTCTATATACAGTAGATAACACAGGATCCACCATTCACAATAGATGATGTCACAGCTCACCTCCTCCTGTACAATGACTGATAACACCTCTTTATACAGTAGATAACACAGGATCCACCATTCACAATAGGTGATATCACAGCTCACCTCCTCCTGTACAATGACTGATAACACCTCTATATACAGTAGATAACACTGGATCCACCATTCACAATAGGTGATGTCACAGGTCACCTCCTCCTCCTGTACAATGACTGATAACACCTCTATATACAGTATATAACACTGGATCCACCATTCACAATAGGTGATGTCACAGCTCACCTCCTCCTCCTCCTGTACAGAGTGATCAGAAGAGGATGATTTATGTACCCAGATGTGTGAGGGTCGTCCTATAAGCTTGTATTAATAGATGGCTTCATTTGCTATTGGTGACTGATTCTCACATTTCCTTCTTCCAGGCCGTCGCTGGATATTTTGACTTGTTCTTTGAGAAGGATTGTCATACACCAGTAAGTACATCAGACACCAGTGTAAATTAATTATGAGAGTGGCTGAGCCGCGGCCCCGGGCTGTGTGCGGATGAGGTGCATTCTGTTGTTGTAAGCATTTCATGTAATAAAGTAATGTAGCGTGATATTACAACTACTGCTCCCAATCTGCGTCATTAGGTGTCATTTTCTACCGGCCCCACATGTACCAAGACCCACTGGAAGCAGACGGTGTTCCTTCTGGAGAAGCCGGTGACGGTCAGTGCAGGTAAAGAGACTATGGGTAATGTGCTATCCTGACACAGCAGATCCCTGCGCCTTATACCGCACAATTACATGATGGGAAACTGGCACTAAATTAAAATATCGGTACCACAGCTCCACTAAACCCAACTCATATATTACTAATATGTTCCAATGTCTTCTCCCATCTTCTACGTTATATCCTTGACCCTCTCTCCTCGTGCATTGTGTCCTCCTTCTCATATCCTTATACATTGTGCCCACTTCTTCATCCTCATACCCTTATACATTGTGCGCTCCTCTTCATTCATTTATACATTGTGCACGCTTCCTCGTCCTCATACCCTTATTCATTGTGTCCTCCTCCTCATACCCTTATACACTGTACCCTCCTCCTGCTCTTACTCTTATACATTGTGCCCTCCTCCTCCTCATACCCTTATTCATTGTGCCCTCCTCCTCATACCCTTATACACTGTACCCTCCTCCTGCTCTTACTCTTATACATTGTGCCCTCCTCCTCCTCCACCTCATACCCTTATACATTGTGCCCTCGTCCTCCACCTCATACCCTTATAAATTGTGCCCTCCTCCTCCTCATACCCTTATACATTTTGTCCTCCTCCTCATACCCTTTTACATTGTGCCCTCCTTGTCATACCCTTATACATTGTGCCCTCTTTCTCCTCATACCCTTATACATTGTGCTCTCCTCCACCTCATATCCTTACACATTGTGCCCTCCTCCTCCTCATACCCTTATACATTGTGTCCTCCTCCACCTCATACCCTTATGTATTGTGCCCTCCTCGTCCTCATACCCTTATACATTGTGACCTTCTCCTCATACCCTTTTAGATTGTGTCCTCCTCATACCCTTTTATATTGTGCTTTCCTCATACCCTTACACATTCTGCCTACTTCCTCCTCCTCATACCCTTATACATTGTGTTCTCCTCCTCATACCTTTATATATTCATTCTGCCCTCTTCTTTCTCCTCATACCTTTATACATTGTGTCCTCCTCCTCATACCCTTATACATTGTGTTTTCCTCCTCCACCTCATACCCTTATGTATTGTGCCCTCCTCCTCTTCATACCCTTATACATTGTGCCCTCTTCCTCCTCATACCCTTATACATTCTGTCTTCCTCCTCATATCCTTATACATTGTGCCCTCTTCCTCCTCATACCCTTATACATTGTGTCCTCCTCTTCATACCCTTATACATTGTGTCCTCCTCCTCATACCCTTATACATTGTGTCCTCCTCTTCATACCCTTATACATTGTGTCCTCCTCCTCGTACCCTTATACATTATGACCTTTTCCTCCTCATATCCTTTTACATTGTGCCCTCCTTCTCATACCCTTATATATTGTGCTCTCCTCCTCATATTCTTATACATTCTGTCTTCCTCCTCATACCCTTATACATTCTGTCCTCCTCCTCATACCCTTATACATTGTGCTTTCCTCCTCCAACTCATACCCTTATACATTGTGCCCTCTTCCTCCTCATTCCCTTGTACATTGTGTCCTCCTCCTCATACCCTTATACTTTGTGCCCTCCTCATACCCTTATACATTGTGCCCTCTTCCTCTTCATACCCTTGTACATTGTGCCCTGCTCCTCATACCCATATCCAAATTTGTCCTCCATGTCATACTCTTATACATTGTGCCCTCTTCCTCCTCATACCCTTGTACATTGTGTCCTCCTCCTCCACGTCATACTCTTATGTATTCTTCCCTCCTCCTCCTACCCTTATACATTGTGCCTTCCTCCTCTTACCTTTATACATTGTGCCCTCCTCCTCATACTCTTATACATTGTGTCCTCCTCCTCATACCTTTATACATTGTGTCCTCCTCCTCCTCATACCCTTATACATTGTGTCCTTCTCATACTCTCTTACATTGTGCCCTCCTTCTCATACCCTTATACATTGTACACTCCTCCTCATATTCTTATACATTGTGCCTTCCTCCTCATACCCTTATACATTATGCCTACTTCCTCCTCCTCATACCTTCATACATTGTGTCCTCCTCCTCATACCCTTATAAATTGTGTTCTCCTCCTCATACCCTTATACATTCTGCCCTCTTCTTCTCCTTATACCTTCATACATTGTGTCCTCCTCCTCATACCTTTATACATTGTGCCCGCTTCCTCCTTATACCCTTATACATTGGGTCCTCCTCATACTCTTATTCATTGTGCTCTTCTCCACCTCAAATCCTTATACATTGTGCCCTCTTCCTCCTCATACCTTTTAACATTGTGCCCTCCTCCTCATACCCTTATACATTTTGTCCTCCTCCTCATACCCTTATTCATTTTGCCCTCCTCCTCCACCTCATACTCTTATGTATTGTACCCTCCTCCTCCTCATACCCTTTTATACATTGTGCCTTCCTCCTCATACCCTTATACATTGTGTCCTCCTCATACTCTTATGCATTGCGCCCTCTTCCTCATACCCTTAACCATTCTGTCCTCCTCATACCCTTATACATTGTGCCCTCTTCCTCCTTATACCCTTGTACATTGTGTTCTCCTCCTCATACCCTTATACATTGTGCCCTCCTCCTCATACCCTTATACATTGTGCCCGCCTCCTCCTCATACCCTTATTCATTGTGCCCACTTCCTCATCCTCATACCATTATACACTGTACCCTCTTCCTGCTTTTACCCTTATACATTGTGCCCTCCTCCACCTCATACCCTTATACATTTTACTCTCCTCCTCATACCCTTATACATTGTGTCCTCCTCCTCATACCCTTATACATTGTGTCCTCCTCCTCATACCCTTATACATTGTGCCCTCCTCCCTCTCAAAGCCTTATACATTGTGCCCTCGTCCTCCACCTCATACCCTTATACATTGTGCCCTCCTCCTCCTCATACCCTTATACATTGTGCCCTCCTCCTCATACCCTTTGTAGGGATCAGTCTCTATAGCAGCAGCAAGTAAGGCAGTGACACTCAGGCTCAGTCCAAAAACAAGTGTGTTTTATTTCACACAATGGCAAAAACAAACAAAAACAGTCCTTACATCAGGATAATAGCGTCGGCCCTAAACCTGCTCCTCCTGGAGCTCGCCTAGGGGTCCTTCCCCACCTTGGGGTCCGGTACACGCTCCCTGTGTGCTCACAGGCTCCTCTTTCACCGACTGACCTCCTCTCCAGTCTGATCTCATCTCACAACACCTTGACAGCCGTCTCTTCTGGCCTAACCTTTCTCACCTGTCTTTCCCTCCCAGCTACTTCAAAAGCCTGGGGCGGGAGATGAGGAATGGAGGCCCGCCCAAAAACCTTCCCCCATTCCTCATAGATGAGGTCCCATAACAGGCTTTACCAACAGCCACCGTTCTCAGTAACGGTGGCCACACCTACCTCACCTATGCTCATGTAAGCATCTCCCGTCCCATACATGCAGTAGCTCACCATCCTTGGGGAAACATAGCGTCCCTCTACCACCATTCCCCTTGCTACCTCACACACCCCCCCCTCAGTTCAACCCTGGGGGGGTGAACTCCTGCCACCAAACAGTGAGTCCGGGACAAGGCATCGGCATTGCCCTGCAGCCTCCCGGCTCTGTGTTCCACCGTGAAGTTGAAGTTCTGGAGCGACAAGAACCACCTGGTGACTCGCGCATTCCTCTCTCTGGACTGGCTCATCCACGTGAGTGGGGAGTGGTCAGTCACCAACCGAAACCGTCGCCCCAGCAGGTAATACCTCAACGCTTCCAAGGCCCATTTGATGGCTAGGCACTCCCTCTCGACCACACTGTAATTTTTCTCTGCAGGCGTGAGCTTGCGGCTCAGGTAGTTAACGGGGTGTTCTTCCCCATTAACCTCCTGAGAAAGGACTGCACCTAGCCCTACTTCTGATGCATCTGTCTGAACGATGAAGGTTTGGGTGAAGTCAGGTGTGACAAGGATGGGAGACCCGCATAACACCGTCTTCAAGACCAGAAAGGCATGCTCGGCCTGGGGGTTCCACTTTACCATGACGGGCCGTCTTCCTTTCAGAAGGTCCGTCAATGGGGCTGAGAGGGTGGCAAAATTGGGGATGAACCTCCTGTAGTATCCCACAATTCCCAGAAAGGCTCTCACCTGCTTTACTGTCCTTGGTTGGGGCCAACTCTGCATGGCTTCGACCTTGTTGACCTGCGGCTTAATCATACCTCGCCCTATCACATACCCCAAATAGCGTGCCTCCTCCATTCCCAGAGCACACTTTTTGGGGTTGGCAGTCAGCCCCGCTGCCCGGAGAGAGTCCACCACAGCCTGTACCTTGGCCAAGTGGCTCTCCCAGTCGCTGCTGAAAATGATGACGTCATCCAGATAGGCCGAGGCATACCTTTGATGAGGCTTCAACACGATGTCCATTAATCTTTGGAACGTGGCTGGAGCCCCATGTAGGCCAAATGGCAACACCAGGTAGTGAAACAGACCCTCCGGGGTGATGAACGCGGTCTTCTCTTTGGCGCTATCCGTAAGGGGTACTTGCCAGTATCCCTTAGTTAGATCGAGTGTGGAGAAGTACCGGGCTTTCCCGAGTCTTTCAATGAGCTCGTCTACTCGTGGCATTGGATAAGCGTCAAATTTAGAGACCTCGTTCAGCTTCCGGAAGTCGTTGCAAAACCGTATCGTCCCATCGGGTTTGGGAATAAGCACAATGGGACTTGCCCATTCACTTTTCGACTCCTCAATAACCCCTAACTCCAGCATTTGACGAACCTCCTTTGAAATGGCCTTTCGCCGTGCCTCAGGTACTCGGTATGGCCTCATCCGAACTTTTACCTGGGGCTCGGTGACAATGTCGTGTGTAATCAACGAGGTACGCCCTGGCAGCTTTGAAAACACATCCGTATTCCTGGCCACAAACTCTCGAGACTCTTGCTGCTGGTTTTTCGTGAGGGTTTCGGCTATCGTCACTTCTGCCACTGCCCCCTCAGGCACCACCTTGGCCTGTAAAGTCAGTGCAGGAGGACGGTCAGCTGGAGACCCTTCTGTACCCAGACCCTCTCTGTCTTTCCAGGCTTTTAGCAGATTGACATGGTGTATCTGCTCGGTCTTTCTCCGACCCGGCTGATATACCTTGTAGTTGACCTCCCCAACTCTTTCTAGGACTTCGTAGGGCCCTTGCCACTTCGCCAAGAATTTACTCTCCACAGTAGGCACTAGTACCAGGACTCTGTCTCCCGGGTTAAAAGTTCTGACCTTAGCGGATCTATTATATACCCGGCTTTGAGCTCTTTGGGCTTCCTCTAAGTGTTCTTTCACTATCGGCATCACCGCTGCCATCCGGTCCTGCATGGTCGCGATGTGCTCTACTACACTTTTGTGAGGGGTGGGTTCCTGCTCCCATCCCTCCTTGGCAATGTCGAGCAGGCCCCGGGGATGTCTACCATACAGGAGTTCGAACGGAGAAAAACCTGTTGAGGCCTGTGGTACCTCCCGAATCGCGAACATCAGGTATGGTAGAAGACAATCCCAGTCCTTCCCATCCCTGGATACCACCTTTTTCAGCATGCTTTTTAGGGTTTTGTTGAATCTTTCAACTAAGCCATCTGTCTGCGGATGGTAGACCGAGGTGCGCAACTGCTTTACCCGGAACAGTTTACATAGCTCCTTGGTAACCTTGGACATGAACGGCGTCCCCTGGTCCGTAAGTATTTCTTTAGGGATTCCCACCCGGCAGAACACGGCAAGTAGCTCTTTGGCTATCAATTTCGCCGAGGTGTGCCGCAGGGGAATTGCCTCTGGATACCTGGTAGCGTAATCCATGATTACCAGGATATGCTGATGCCCTCGGGCAGACTTGACCAGAGGACCCACCAGATCCATGGCAACCCTTTCAAATGGTACGTCTATAATGGGCAGGGGTACCAAGGGACTACGGAAGTGCGGCATAGGAGCGGATTGCTGACACTCGGGGCATGATTCGCAATACCGCTGCACCTCCCGAAACACTCCTGGCCAGTAAAAACGCTGCAGAATTCGTTCCAGAGTCTTTTTATGGCCCAGGTGTCCCACTAACCTCTCGGTCTGGCCACAGGCTCCACACGACTCAGAGGGGCCGGTGTCTCCAGCATGGAGAGCCAGGCATCCTGCCTCATCCCCCTGAAACATGTCCTCTCTCTGGACTCTTCAGTCTCTGGTCTGCTCTCATCTGCAGTCTGATCTGATCTCTCTCTCACTCACACACACCTGGCAGGTTAAGTCCTGCTCGCCACACCCACACTGACACACCCACCTGAGCTGCCAGGCAATCAGCACACACACATCGCTCTCAGGTGCCGCTCATTAGGCTCATGAATCTGTCTGGTCTACAGCACTCACTTTCAGCTGTTAACTCACTGTGTTCCAGGTAGGTTTTAGCACAGCACATCCACAGTAAAAACCGGATACATGTGAACAGAGTCATATACCAACAACCTGTGTGATGCACCCAGCCATGGGTCGCATCACCACCTACCTCCCCCCTCTGTTCAAGCCTGTGGGGGTTGAACACAGTATCATACACAGAAACCCGTGTGATGCACCCGACCATGGGCTGCATCACCACATACCTCCCCCATCTGTTCAAGCCTGTGGGGGTTGAACACAGTATCCCAGACAGTTCATTGTAATCCGGAGTTGGCGCTGACTTGGCATCTTCGTGACACCTAGGCCACCGGCATGATGACTTGGATTTTCGTGACACCTAGGCCACCGAAATCTTGAACACGCCGTCTTTGTCTTCGTGACCTCACTAGGTCACCGGCAAGATGCTTGGGTGCGTCGTGCGGTTGCCAATATCAACCAAGTCCATATAATGTGCACCAGCATAATAGTCCATATAAACATGTCCGTACAAGGTGCCCCGACACCACAGCCCTCGGCTGTATCACCCCCTGGGTAACCATGCCCTTAGCAACAGGGATGCGCCTCCCTCACCGGGCTGGTTTGCCCGCATTCTCCACCATATGTGAGGTCAGTCTCTATAGCAGCAGCAAGTAAGGCAGTGACATTCAGGCTCAGTCCAAAAACAAGTGTGTTTTATTTCACACAATGGCAAAAACAAACAAAAACAGTCCTTACATCAGGATAATAGCGTCGGCCCTAAACCTGCTCCTCCTGGAGCTCGCCTAGGGGTCCTTCCCCACCTTGGGGTCCGGTACACGCTCCCTGTGTGCTCACAGGCTCCTCTTTCACCGACTGACCTCCTCTCCAGTCTGATCTCATCTCACAACACCTTGACAGCCGTCTCTTCTGGCCTAACCTTTCTCACCTGTCTTTCCCTCCCAGCTACTTCAAAAGCCTGGGGCGGGAGATGAGGAATGGAGGCCCGCCCAAAAACCTTCCCCCATTCCTCATAGATGAGGTCCCATAACAGGCTTTACCAACAGCCACCGTTCTCAGTAACGGTGGCCACACCTACCTCACCTATGCTCATGTAAGCATCTCCCGTCCCATACATGCAGTAGCTCACCATCCTTGGGGAAACATAGCGTCCCTCTACCACCATTCCCCTTGCTACCTCACACCTTATACATTGTGCCCTCCTCCTTCTTATACCCTAATACATTGTGTCCTCCTCGCCATGCCCTTAATTGTGTCCTCCTTGCCATACCCTTATACATTGTGCCCTCTTCCTCCTCATAGTCTTATAAATTTTGCCCTCTCCCTCCTCATACCCTTATAGATTGTGCCCTCCTCGTCATACCCTTATACATTGTGCCCTCCTCATCCTTATACCCTTATACACTGTGCCCTCTTCCTCCTCATAGCCTTATACATTGTGCAATCCTCATTCTTATACCCTTATATATTGTACCTCCTTCCTCCTTCTCATACTCTTATACATTGCCCCCCTCCTCCTCCTCCTATCCTTATAATTTGTGACCTCTAGTTGTGGTACATTTTGACCTTCCCACCCTTTCTCTCCTGGTCTTTCTGATGCACATGTCCATTTTCCATCTGACTCCTCTCCCCCCCCCATCCTCTTCTTCCCCTATCCTCCCCTATCCTCCTCCTCCTCCTGCATTCTCTCTTTACTGCCTGTCATCACAGCTCGTGTCGGGAACATAAGCCAAGTTTGTCTCTTTTCATTAATTGGGCCGTCCCTCTCCAAGAAGTCTGAAGCCCTCTCCTGATATATAAAGCACCATGGAGGGGGCTCAACATTAGATAAAGCGCTTGTGTCGAGCTGCCTGTCACCGCCAGCGAGGAGAGCGATATGTTCTGGAACTTTATAGACTCTGCCGGGGGAAACATTATATGTTCATTTCACACTCCGACTCCGCATTGCAGTCTAGTGACGCTCGGCACAGACTGCCCCTGCTCAATCCCTGATTTTACATTCTTTAGATGGTATCTGTCTGTTTAGAGAGAACCTGCGAGGAATACGCACACTTCATCAATACAGAACCCTCCTGCAGGATGATATCTGCTCACTGCAATGTGTCACTGATTCCTCCACAGCATCTTACCCATACAAGACCTGTAATCCTGCAGTACGAGACGTCCTTACATGCTGATGCAAATAGTATAGGGTTTAGTGAGACATCTAGGTATTCTGTCACCTTAGATTTAGTGATATGACCACAGATGAGAATGGAGGACACCGATGCATCTTGTAATGTTTATTGAGGTTGACCTTCAGTGTATGTAACTTTTGGAGAGTTGGAGTCGAGGCTGTGAAGTCAGTAACCCAATCATCAGACTCCTCCACCTCCACCTTGCAGCCCCAGGGCCTCCGCCGCGCAGCCCCTGGGACTCCGCCATGCAGCCCCAGGGCCTCCGCCCCGCAGCCCCAGGGCCTCCGCCCCGCAGCCCCAGGGCCTCCGCCCCACAGCCCCAGGGCCTCCGCCCCACAGTTTCAGGGCCACAGCCCCAGGGCCTCCGCCGCGTAGCCCCAGGGTCTCCGCCGCGTAGCCCCAGGGTCTCCCACCAACTTTGCTATATGTAAATATATATATTGTTTTCTTTTTAATTTCCAATACTGGTGAAAGGCTTGACATCCTAAGGTTCTACTCCAAGGCCTTTTAATATTTCACTGGCAATTGAAGGTGGTGGGACTTACAACCTTAGTTTGTTTTATTTGAGACATCACTAACTTCTTAAGCTAATTACATGAAAGGGGTTGTCCAGTGAATAGATTGGTGGGGATCCAGGACCTGGGACCACATGACACTCTTACCTCCGTTAGTGTGAAGCAGCGGGGCTCATGCTCATCCTCCGCTCCATTCATGCTCTATTAGACAGCTGAGCACTGTGTTTGGCTTTCTTCACAGATCCTTAGAGAATGAATGTGATGCAGTTTGAGCATTCACACTACTGTTCCATTCCAGTGGGGATAAAAGTGCCCTGTTTTGGTGATCGGTGGGGTTCTAGTGGTTAGACCTGCACCAATAATTATGGATATTTGATAACTTATCAAACTATACACAGGACAACCCCTGTAAAACCGCTGTCTTTTTTACTGCCCTTAGAGCTAAACTTGCAAATAAAGAAAATATTGTTTTCCGCATCAGTCTCTTCTCAAAAAGACGTTGTTCCCTTACAGTCTACCATCACTCTCCTGACCATGTAATCATCCTACAGCTATCGGGACCTTACTTGATTTGCTCGGCGCCATCTCGTCTTTTCAGGGGTCGTATAAACGAGTCGGCCTCCATCTTGCGCGTCTTTTTGGAGATCGTGACCTTGGTAATATTGCTTTAGCCCCGAATCGTCTGCTATAACCTTGTACTCTGTAACCCCTCAGCTCCCCATCAGGCAAATGTTGGGTGAAGCCCTAGCCTCATGCTGCCCTTAGTTCTATTATTTCTGGATTCTTGTGTCATCAGTATGCAATACCGGCATCGCGCTGACCAGGAGGAAATATGAGGGAATTAACCTTCGATCAATTCTCGCTTTCGGATCCCGCCAGGATACAGCACTTATTTGTTGTAACGATGGACGCAGCTGTCAGAGAACGCGCTCGCTCTACAAGAAAACAGACGAGATTGCAGAAATTTTCCATTGGAGAAAAAATATTTGCATACACAGTCTGAAGGCGTCAAAACCGAAGACGATTAATCATATATCACACACTCGGATCTTGTGGTATACAACATTATATTAATTATTCCATTTATCCATTATAGATTGATAACAACACAGCTATACTCTTTTGGCAGGGGCTCTTCTCGCCCCCCGAAGTGTTGACTGCAGGGGGCTGTTCTCACAATGCTTTAACTCTGGGGGCTCTTCTCGCCCCGTAGCTCTGACTGCAGGTTGCTTTTGTCGCACCCCAACCCCCTCCCCAATGCTCTTGACTGTCGGGGGCTCTCCTCACCCCCAGATCTTCAACTACAGGGAGAAATAGGAAAAAGGATGAAAGCATCATTCCGAAAGCAATCCCATGTCAAGTTGGTCTTACGGTATTTGGAGTTCTACTTATATTTTTTTTCTGTTTTGAGAGTTCCCCTCAATACTCTGATCAGGGGGGGCTGTTTTCAAGCCCATTACACTGTCTACAGGGGGCTATTCTGAACATTAACATTAATACTCTGATTGCTGTTCTTGTCCCAATAGTCTGAATGTAGGGAATTTTTAACCATTACTACTTTGACTACTGGGGGTGCTCTCGCTCCCTGTATTTTGATTGCTGGGGTGTTCTCACTCCAAGTACTTTGACTGGAGGGTGTGTTCTCCCTCCTAGTAAAAAACAGCAAAATTTCAGTACCACCAGAAATTAGTTGCAGTGCAAACCATGCAAATGCACATATTCCTTCCAAACTGCACAATATTATAAAATTGAGATATTTGGCAAAATATTGATAAATGTTTTGAGCCACCCTGCCACATCAAGGCAGTTTCATCAGGGTGGTCCTACTCCTTATATTTTTATTTTGGTTGTGCCATGCAGCCTCCAACATACACATAAAGCAGAACCATTAAAAGCAGCATTTACCTTGTGCATCTCAAAACCCGCTCCTATGGTGCCACACTGGTGCAGGTGAATAAAGGTAAATCAGGCCCCCACACCTGCAACTGACGCTACAAATGCCTGAGCTTTTCAGAATTAATCCTCGTCGCACCAGGCCAGCACTCGTGGATAAAGTCGGGGCAGACCCAAGCAAATGGAGCTTAAAATTAACTGAGCCTGAGGGCCTGCCCCACCTTTATCCATGAGTGCTGGCCTGGTGCTGTGGGTTAATTCTGAAAAGCTCAAACATATGTGACGTTAGCTCCAGGTACCGGGGCCTGATTTGCCTTTATTCACATGCAACAGTCTGGCACCAGGGGAGTGGGTTCTGAGATGCTCCTAGCTTTAGTTCTGCTTTATGTGTATGTTGGAGGCCGCATGGCGTAACTATAATAAACATAGAGTAAGACCTCCCTGGTGAAATTGCCTTGACGTGGCAGGGTGGCTCAAAAGATTGATGAATATTCTGCTAAATATCTCAATTTTATAATATTGTATTGTATTATATATACATATATATATAAATGTGTGTGTATAATTTTATAAGCTTATACAGTTTGGAAAGAATGTGTGCATTTGCATTGTTTCTCATTGCAATGTATCTTCTGGTGGTGCTGGCTTTTTTGCTATTTTTTCTCCCTCCTAATACTTGATTGCATGGAGTGCTTTCTCTCTCAATACTTTGCAGGAGTGCTCTCACTCCCAGTATTTTGATTGCTGTGGGTGCTCTCACTCCCAGGACTTTCACTTTCACTGCAGGGTGTACGCTTGCTCTCAGTACTTTGACTGCTGGGGATGTTCTTGCTTCCAGTACTTTGACTGCAGGGTGCATGCTTGCTCTCAGTACTTTGCGGAAATGCTCTCATTCCCAGTATTTTGATTGCAGGGGGCGCTTTCGCTCCCAGTATTTTGATTGCTGCGGGTGCTCTTGCTCCCAGTTCTTTGACTGTAGGTTGTGCTTTCACTACCAGTATTTTGATTTCTGGGGGTGTTCTTGCTCCCAGTACTTTGATTGCAGGCGTGATTTTGCTCTCAGTACTTTGTGAGGGTGCTTTCACACCCAGTACTTGGATTGCTGGGGGTGCTCTCGCTTTCAGTACTTTGACTACAGGGTGTACGCTTGCTCTCAGTACTTTGACTGCTGGGGGTGTTCCTGCTTCCAGTACTTTGATTGCAGGAAGTGCTTTCACTCTCAGTACTTTGCGGGAGTGCTCTCACACCCAGTATTTTGATTGCTGGGAGCACCCTTGCTCCCAATATTTTGATTGCTGGGAGTGCTCTTGCTCCCAGTACTTTGATTGGTGGGGATCCTCTTGCTCCCAGTACTTTGACTGTAGGTAGTGCTCTCGCTCCCAGTACTTTGATAGCTGGGGGTGCTCTCACTCCCAATACTTTGATTGTCGGGGGTGCTCTGGCTCCTAGTACTTTGATTGTTGCGGCTGCTCTGGCTCCCAGTACTTTGATTGTCGTGGGTGCTCTCGCTCCCAGTACTTTGCTAGCTGGGGTGCTTTCACTCCCAGTACTTTGACAGCTGGGGTGCTCTCACGCCAGGACTTTGATAGCTGGGGTGCTCTCGCTCCCAGTACTTTGATTGTCAGGGTGCTCTTGCACCCAGTACTTTGATTGCCGGGGTGCTCTCGCTCCAGTACTTTGATTGCCGGGGGTGCTCTCGCTCCCAGTACTTTGATTGTCGGGGGTGCTCTCGCTCCCAGTACTTGATTGTCGGGGTACTCTCGCTCCCAGTACTTTGATTGTCGGGGTGCTCTCGCTCCCAGTACTTTGATTGTCGGAGGTACTCTCGCTCCCTGTACCAACCACATGAAGGTTTCCTGCAGATTAATCCTGATCTGAACAGAATAGCAAGTTAAATGTAGGAGAATTGGAGATCGTTGATAAGCCTGTCAATTCCTAAAATGATCTTTCATTAAACTTTAATAGTCTAGTAGAGAAGAAGTTGATCAGATATGTAGACAAGATGATTGTATGGGAGGAGTAGGAAGTCCAGCAAGGAACATCAATTACAGTGACCCTATACAGATGGTGACCTTGAGTGGTGTCTGCATGTAATAGGATCCATGACCGCTCTGAACTGGGTCTCTTTTATTTATGTGATACAGTAAAATCACAAATCTTCCAACTTTCTATCGAATATATTCCCCCCTCCAGTGGTCACATTTCCCCCTCCTCAATTATAACATTTCCTCTGGTGGTCATGTTGCTGCCATCCACCCTTTAGAGACATGGGGTCCTCTGTAAGCAGATGATTGGTCGTAAGTTTATATGTTCTTTAACATAAAGCATCCCCAAGGGATAAATAATGGGGCAAGTGGGGTAATCGAGGGATGAATCCCCTCCTAATCTGCAGGCAGTGCCTGAGCTTTGTCCTGGGAGCCCGGAGGGAGTTGATGATAAGGACAGGGTCAAGTGGATCTATTCCTTGGAGACGTTCTCCAGCTTCCGGGCAGTCGAACCGCTGAATACATCAGTCATTTGATATCTACATGACACTGATTAATTGTGGCGATCAGTCCGCGTGTTACGAAGCACCATACTCCGCTCAGCAGCCAGAATAATACTCCACAAAGCAGATTGAGGGTTGAGCTGCTGCTTCCAGCCAGCAAATTATACATTGATTACCTCTCTCCAGTAAAGCGCTGCGTCTCCCCGCCAAAGACTTAAAGGGACAAGAATTCATGACGGAACTTCTTGTAAAATATCCAGTTCTGGGAGAGAGGACCTCAAATCAGGGACCCTTCAATCTTTTAGTTGGTGGGGGAGAAAACATATCAGAAGTGACATATGAGGGCCGGATAGATAAATAGTCAAAATTGTGCCAAATAGTTCAAAATGGCACACATGGTGTATAATAAAATGGTCTTAGAGTCGTTTCTTCCTTACATCTGTTAGAGGTTGGTGAGCCCTAGAGTAAACTACAGTATGTGCACATCTAGTGGTTTTTGTGCATTTTTTTTAAATCACATCCCAACAACTGGAATCACATCCTAGCAAAGTCGATGAGAATCCTACAGTGTTGTGTACACCTTCAGGTTTGTCTCCTTGCAGATTTTGGTGCAGAATAAAGCGTCATGCTCATTCTAAGTGCATTTTTCTCATAGACTGTATGATAGAAACACATGGGAAAAAACGCCCAGAAAAAACACGTTAAAAAAGTGATAAAAACACAGCTTTCTTTCTGCAGCGTTTTGCCTGCCAGGAGATGCAGATTTGTTGCAGAAATAATGTGCTAGGTGTGCACACAGCCTCACCGGTTTATAGGTCATCCTACAGCTGGGCATGGAAGGGGATGATATAAATTCTGCAGACATAGGGAATCCATCGGGAGCTAAAGAGGTTGGTCCACCTTTTGGCGACAATTGTTTTTCTTTCTTTAGCTAAAAATCATTTTTGCAATCTGCTTTCATTAAAAAATGTCATGCTTTACTCTCACTAGCCTTGTATTGCGCTGCCTTTAGCTGGCTGCAAACGGAGTTAACTGAGGATCTGTCAGTGAGCTCATTTTCACGGTCCAATATAAGTTTTTTTCCAGTTTCTGAGCTCGCTGAAACTCTTATCATCACAGAACACTTCAAAGTATGCAACAAAATAAAGACCCTGTAAAAGCAAAACGGTGCAACATTTTAATGTAATGGAAATGCAAAAATGTTTTAAGCCTCCAATACATTTAGGGCCGCTTTACACACACCAACTTCTGTGACCAACTTCTGAACAGATCTCTGGTTGCAGTGAAATCATGGACACATTGTTCCATTTTGTGGCTGTGTACAATGTAACAATGTGTCCATGATTTCACTGCAACCAGAGATCTGTTCAGAAGTTGGTCACAGATATCTGTGTGTGTAAAGCGGCCCTTAAGCTATAAAAAGAAAAAAAAATTGTCCCCAGAGCTGGTCGACCTGCCACTTCTTTCTTGGTATGCAACAAGTTGGACTGTTTGGATGGTATGTGCCACCTGTAATAATGTTACACACCAGTCACCTGGAATTTCAGCCACCAACATTTCTGCATCAGATCTGTGCACAGACATCTCCAATGGATGATGAGAGTTGTGTCCATATATGCAATCAGGTTTTGTTCCTCCAATGCATCTGAAATATGACCTATTTGGTTTTTTGCTTATAGCACAAGGTCAGAGTAGGACTTGTAGACAACACACGTTACTAAACTATAATCTGTAAAGTTGGCTTTACCATCTATAGTAAGGAGTTTAGGGTATGTATAGTTTTGCAACGTTTTTTTTTATCTTGTTCCATACACAGGTGATATTCTATCATGGGATTGAGTTAAAGGGCATCTGCAAGCAGGTTTTTGCTATATGAGCTGAAGACAACATGCTGCAAGAGTTAAAAAACAAACACAACTGTGTTCTAATCAGGGTCTGTGCGATGACTAGGCGACTTCACACCACGGTTTTCTTCATCAGTTTCTTCGGTTTGAACTAGAGAGAACCTGATCCGGTCTTGCCTTCATATATTCCTACGGTGCCGAATTGGTCATATTTAGCCATCCGACTTTGTGTTTTTGTCTCTGATCTGACTTTGTTCGATTTTTCACTGGTAAAAAATCGGAGCCTGCACGATTTTTGGCTCTGGTGCAAAAATCAGACAAATTTGGGCAGTCCCGGATGCAGGGCACCCAAATCCATGACATGGGAGTCTATGGCCCCCGGTAGCCATGAAAAAACAGATCATTTCCGGATCCAATATACAACACAGCGCAGACTCTGAATGCGCCGTGCTCTTCAACCATTTACAGGCAGATTTCAGAGACACGGCTGAGAGTTCAGCACCATGGAGAGCAGCATTGCACACACAGGCTGACAGATCAGCACCATGAGACCACTGCACACACAGCCTGACAGATCAGCACCATGGAGAGCAGCATGCACACACAGGTGACGATCACACATGAGAGCAGCACTGCACACACAGGCTGACAGATCAGCACCATGGAGAGCAGCACTGCACACACAGGCTGACAGATCAGACCGTGGAGAGCAGCCTGCACACACAGGCTGAAGATCAGCACTGTGGAGAGCAGCACTGCACACACAGGCTGAGAGATCACACCATGGAGGCACACTGCACACAGGCTGACAGATCAGCACGTGGAGAGCAGCACTGCACACACAGCCTGACAGATCAGCACTATGGAGAGCAGCACTGCACACACAGCCTGACAGATCAGCACAGTGGAGCAGCACTGCACACACAGGCTGACAGATCAGCACGGTGGAGAGCAGCACTGCACACACAGGCTGACAGATCAGCACTATGAGAGCACACTGTACACACAGGCTGACAGATCAGCACCGTGGAGAGCAGCACTGCACACACAGGCTGACAGATCAGCACCATGGAGAGCAGCACTGCACACACAGGCTGACAGATCAGCACCATGGAGAGCAGCACTGCACACACAGGCTGACAGATCAGCACCATGGAGAGCAGCACTGCACACACAGGCTGACAGATCAGCACCATGAGAGCAGCACTGCACACACGGCTGACAGATCAGCACATGGAGAGCAGTACTGCACACACAGGCTGACAGATCAGCACCATGGAGAGCAGCACTGCACACACAGGCTGACAGATCAGCACCATGGAGAGCAGCACTGCACACACAGGCTGACAGATCAGCTCATGGAGAGCAGTACTGCACACACAGCCTGAAGATCAGCACCAGGACAGCACATGCACACACAGGCTGACAGATCAGCACCATGGAGAGCAGCACTGCACACACAGGCTGACAGATCAGCACTATGGAGAGCAGCACTGCACACACAGGCTGACAGATCAGCACCGTGGAGAGCAGCACTGCACACACAGGCTGACAGATCAGCCTCATGGAAGCAGCATGCACACACAGGCTGACAGATCAGCACTATGGAGAGCAGCACTGCACACACAGGCTGATAGATCAGCACTATGGAGAGCAGCACTGCACACACAGGCTGACAGATCAGCACCATGGAGAGCAGCTGCACACACAGGCTGACAGATCAGCACTATGGAGAGCAGCACTGCACACACAGCTGACAGATCAGACGTGGAAGCAGCACTGCACACACAGGCTGACAGATCAGCACCGTGGACAGCAGTAAAACCGAATCCTGCAAAAAACAGGATCGGAGGGCATATTTGGCCACACTTTCTGCTCATCCTGTGCTGTCAGGTTCTGTCCGGTGGATCCTGCAAAAAAAACAGGACCCAATCTGACACCACAAAACTGTGGTGTTTAGCGGCCTTATGTAAACTAAAGGGTTTCTAAGGCTGGCTTCACACACAGTTTTTTGAATCGGATTCTGTCCGGTTTGAGCCGGACAGAACCTGATCCAGTTTTGCCTCCCATGTATCCCTATGGTGTCGGAATGGGCCTATTTGGCCATCAGGTTTTGTGTATTCTGTCCGATCTTTTGTCAGGTTTTTCACCATCCCCAAAATCGGAGCCTGCAGTTTTTTAGTCCTGTGATGCAAAATCAGACAAAACCGGATCCAGCGCAATCCAGTTTGCATATATTAATGGGAGTCTATGGTGCCGGATCCATGAAAAAATCGGATCGTTTCCCGGATCCATTTTTTGCACAGAGCATGCTCAGAAATCCTGGTGTTCCAAATTCAGCACCATGGACATCAGTTATTTCAAGTACAGACTGTGAATTCAGCACCATGGACACCGGCAGGCAGACACAGGAAGACTTCAGGACAACGGAAAGCAGCAAAAACTAATCCTGCTAAAAACAGGACCGGAGGGCATATTTGCCCACCCTTTCTAACATCCTGTCCTCTCAGGTTCTGTCCGGTGGATCCTGCAAAAAACAGGATCCACCCTGACAGACAAAAACCGTGGTGTTTAGCCAGCCTTACTCTGATTACCATTACAAGATTACTTTGTTACCCACATGGCAGTCCGCCACGCCCTCTGCGGTGATTGACACCTCACAATTGATGCACAATCTCTATAGAGAGCCTGGTGAGGCGGGGGCAGTTCTCAGCTCTGCTACATGATTAGAACAGAATTCTTTGATTGTGTCAGGACAGCTTTAGCCATTAATCTATGTGATACATTGTTGCATTCAGGTTTATGTTGCTGTGAGATGAGGTAACAAAGACCTGCTGACAGATTCCCTTTAAATACATCAATTTAAAGATCATATCTTCTCTTTGCAGGTAAAACCTGGACGGCAAGATAACTGTGCGCAAGAACCGGAAGGACCCGCGATCCCTTATTATAACACTGTCCGTAAATGGCATCTCTCAGACCTACATGCTGCAGTAATGGCGGAGGGCTCTGTGGTGTACAGCACTTATGTTTCTATATTTGTGAATAAACTCATGAAAAAAAAAGTCTTCTGTAGTTGATGAGTACAGTCTGTGCACGATGGATAACTGCATTGTGTCCGACCTGTGCAGACTGCCGACACCAGACTAATGTTATCGATGGTTGACCATTGGGTGATTTCATAGTTTGTCATTTCATGTCTTTATATGACGTTTCACAATGTTGTCGTCTTTTGGTTTTGGATTTACACATGAGTGTGGAGATCACTTATTGGTGACCTTGAAATAAGTCTTCTCATCTCTGTGAAGCAGTAGCAGTCTGTTGTATAGCAGACCACTTTTGTGTATATAGTTAACCTGCAGAAATGGTGGTTGTCCTGATAAGAAGAGAAGTGGAATCTCTGTGATACGTGCAGTAAAATTACAAGTGCACCAAAATCATCCTCTGGAAGCAAAACTAGCGAGTGACCTTGAAATCATCACTAGGGCCACTCTTTTTTCATTAGTTTGCGTCTCCGGGATTCTGTAATGTTACAATAAGTCGACAATTTGAGTCACCATATGGCGGTAGACTAACCGGTGGGGGGGGGGCGGCCATGAGTAACACAGAATGGGAAAGCTCGAGTCAGTACAGTATTTTACAGAGGCGTTTAGCTGTAATAACTGATGATGCTAGCTGTGGATACTGTATACAGCACATGTATGTTCCCGACACGTATGGCACTGACAGCTCCCATCATTAGAGCCGTCTCCCTCGTGTTCATTAGCTTACAGTTCATGCTTGTCTGACTCTCGCCGATCTCCTGCAGAGACACAAAACTGGATTTCCTACAAGCCACCTTAGGCGTTCATTATTATGCATTGTAATTAAACTGTTCTGTTCTTTCATAAATTGCAGACTTCCCATTCGCCCTGGTAGATTCCGTCGCACTGGGAGTCTGGTGCTAAGACAAAAGATATTTCCCCGATGATCTGTCTGTATAATCCGTGCACAGTGATCATCATCTATAGAGGAGTCGGTGTATTCCAAAGTATTGCAGGAACCCCAAAAAGCATTAGTAAGTGGGTGTCATGTATCCAATAACTGATCCAACAGTTATGTATCTTTTGCACCATCTTTTAATTCTGCAACTGCATCTTGTATAACAACATTTTCGCATAACATCGATTATTAAACTGCATTAAAAATCAATCATTTTGTGTATACAGGTCTGATGTAGATCTATGGACTGTATATTCATGGATCCACTAGTCAGGAATATTCACCGCACTCTCTAGTTGTGAATGCATTCCTTTTATTGAGAAAATCACATGCAGGTAGATCAGAACAAGCATAAAATGCAGGATGTCTATGTGACATGGGTAACGTTTCCACCTGGTCCTGGGTCTTCTTTACAAAGTCGCTCTTGATGTGTAAAGCTTGGAAAGGTTATCTGAAAAATTGTGGCCATGGAGGGATAAAAAAAGGATCTTAATGGTGGCTTTGTGTGCCTGTGCCTATGTTAGTATGCCATGAGGAGCAAGAGCCACCATTAAAATTCTTTTGTTTACTCATCCGGGGTCACAATTTTTCAGCTAACCTTTCCAAAGCTTACTTCATCAAGAGCAACTTTGTAAATAAGATCCTAGATCGGGTCAGCATCCCCTTCTGCCCGAACCTCACATCCACTACTGCAGGGGTTGGGAAACTCCAGTCCTCAAGGGCCGCAAACCGTGCATGTTTTCAGGATTCCTCAGTATTGCACAGGTATTAACACCTTGAGCAAAGCTAAGGAAATCCTGAAAATATGCATGGTTTTTGGTCCTTGAGGACTGGAGTTCCCCACCCTTGCACTACTGTGTACACACCAATTCTCTACTATTCATGCTTGCACGCTACAGACTCCTCCCCTGTTTGCTCTTCTACTTTCTGTGTGTTCACAAAGTTGCAAATGAGTAATGCTCAACTACAGTCCTGAATGATGATGAGAATGAAGGTGTGTCACGGTCCGCGCTGCTCCAAGCTCAAAAAACTCACCAGTGAGTCAGAATTTCATCAAACAGATTTCCAAGCTTTTATTCTCCTTCCTCCAACGCGTTTCGGCGCCCCACCTGGCACCTTCCTCAGGGTCTACGATCAACGACTTATCGTTGATACATGTCACACACGACGATGTTGTTTCGACATCGCTGCAATGTCACCAAACCAGTGACATTTCAGCTATATCGTTCACGATATCGTTGTGTGTAACGGGCCCTTTAGAATGACTGATTTCTGTGATCTCAAAATGAAACTTTTGGGTGATTTCTATAATGCTTTAAAATCCTTCAAGCGAGGGACATATACTGTTCCCGGAGTATTTTCTTATGATCAGAGGAGACCGGACATTGAGATGGATCGTGATAATTGTATCTGCCTGATGTGAATAAATACAGAAGTCCGATGACAGCAGCAGAAAGGCCGAGAGACAGTGAAGTATCGGGACGATTAATGCTCAGCGGCAATTAAGACTCTAATCAATTAACAGCTGCCAGAACTGGTTTGTTCTCAGTAAATGAGGTGAAGTTGGAAAAGTTTCTGTCCAATGTCACCAAAGTTAACGACACCAAATACAGATGGCAAAAAATTATGTCTGGAGAGGAAGGACTACTGGAATTAATAGAAAGGAAATTGTTCTGTACAAACTGTATATTAGGAATAAGGACATAGTGTAGCTATTGGGCAGTATCATAGTAGTTATATTCCTGTACATAGAGGCAGTGTTATGGTAGTTATATTCTTGTACATAGGGGCAGTATTATTGTAGTTATATTCTTGTACATAGGGGCAGTATTATAGTAGTTATATTCTGTACATAGGAGCAGTATTATGTAGTTATATTCTTGTATATATGGGCAGTATTATTAGTAGATTATATTCTTGTACATAGGAGCAGTATTATAGTAGTTATATTCTTGTACATAGGGCAGTATTATAGTAGTTATATTCTTGACATAGGGCAGTATTATAGTAGTTATATTCTTGTACATAGGAGCAGTATTATAGTGTTATATTCTTGTACATAGGAGCAGTATTATAGTAGTTATATTCTTGTATATAGGGCAGTATTATAGTAGTTATATTCTTGTACATAGGGGGCAGTATTATAGTATTATATTCTTGTTTATAGGGCAGTATTATAGTAGTTATATTCTTTACATAGGGCAGTATTATAGTATTATATTCTTTACATAGGGGCAGTATTATAGTAGTTATATTCTTGTACATAGGGAGTAGTATTATAGTAGTTATATTCTTGTACATAGGAGCAGTATTATAGTAGTTATATTCTTTACATAGGAGCAGTAATATAGTAGTTATATTCTTGTACATAGGGACAGTATTATAGTAGTTATATTCTTGTACATAGGGGTAGTATTATAGCAGTTATATTCTTGTACATAGGAGCAGTATTATAGTAGTTTATAGTCTTTACATAGGAGCAGTAATATAGTAGTTATATTCTTGTACATAGGAGCAGTATTATAGCAGTTATATTCTTGTACATAGGGGGCAGTATTATAGCAGTTATATTCTTGTACATAGGAGCAGTTTATAGTAGTTATATTCTTGTACATAAGGACAGTATTATAGTAGTTACATTCTTGTACATAGGGGCAGTATTATAGTAGTTATATTCTTGTACATAGGGACAGTATTATAGTAGTTATATTCTTGTACATAGGGCAGTATTATAGTAGTTATATTCTTGTACATAGGGACAGTATTATAGTAGTTATATTCTTGTACATAGGGGCAGTATTATAGTAGTTATATTCTTGTACATAGGGGCAGTATTATAGTAGTTATATTCTTGTACATAGGAGCAGTATTATAGTAGTTATATTCTTGTATATAGGAGCAGTATTATAGTAGTTACATTCTTGTCATAGGGCAGTATTATAGTAGTTAATTCTTGTACATAGGGGCAGTATTATAGTAGTTATATTCTTGTACATAGGGCAGTATTATAGTAGTTATATTCTTGTACATAGGGGCAGTATTATAGTAGTTATATTCTTGTACATAGGAGCAGTATTATAGTAGTTATATTCTTGTACATAGGGGCAGTATTATAGTAGTTATATTCTTGTACATAGGGGCAGTATTATAGTAGTTATATTCTTGTACATAGGGGGCAGTATTATAGTAGTTATATTCTTGTACATAGGGGCAGTATTATAGTAGTTATATTCTTGTACATAGGAGCAGTATTTAGTAGTTATTTCTTGTACATAGGGGCATATTATAGTAATTATATTCTTGTACATAGGAGCAGTATTATAGTAGTTATTTCTTGTACATAGGGGCATATTATAGTAGATTATATTCTTGTACATAGGAGGAGTATTATAGTAATTATATTCTTGTACATAGGAGGAGTATTATAGTAGTTATATTCTTGTACATGGGAGCAGTATTATAGTAGTTATTTATAACAGGCTATTGACATAAATTTCTCACCAGATATCAGTAATAACCCATCCAATCCAAACCCGGCACAGAAATCAACCCATAGATGTCCATAAATTAAGTTATGTTAAGGTAATAATAAGAACTGACACAGATTAAGTATTGAACACATGAACAAAGAGAGGTGAAAAAAAAACATGGAAACTCAGTAATTGGTAAGCAATACTGTCATTTAGCTAAGAATAATATCAGCTGGTTCAACTGATGGCTGATAAAAAGGAGTCTCATTACCAAGGTGCTACACAAGAAACATCTCATGATGGGTAAAACCAAGGATAAAATAGCTGAAAAGGGGCGTACAATAGTATATATCTGTTGGCAGAATGTGTAGAAATAAATGTGGTTTCGCTCACCTGTTTAGGTTGTGAGACGTTATAACTACCCTTTACGCCTGTGACAACTTAACATCTCAAGCTTTTTTCACGGTCTGCAGCAGTTCTCCTTCCAGTAATTCCAGAATCGTAGATGTGAGAATAGGGACTTGTGACCGCGCTCCAGCTCCAAATAATCCAAGAATCAGTAATCGTTTGAATTCATATGGTAGTATTTAATGCACTCCCCCTCCATGGCCTGTATGGTGCTCCTGTATGCACGCTCACCACGCAAGATAATAATAAATCTTTATATAGCGCCAACATATTCCGCAGCGCTTTACAATACAGTGGGTAATAAACAAAAAATACAAAATACAATACAGTAATTCCAGTAGAGAAAGAATACAGTACAATAATAGGGAAAAAAATACAGTAAGCATAGAATCAATGAAAAAAATACAATAGATAAAGCAAAAATAAAGGTGACCCTGCCCAAAAGAGCTTACAATCTACAACGGGATAGAGGTTACACAAAGTACAGGGACTTATCATACTGATGGAATAGGCATCTCTGAGGAAATGGGGGGGATATAAATAGTTACATGAATGGTCACCAGACAGTCTGTGTGGAGCTTTTGGTTTGGTGGAGTTTCAAGAAGAGTTATGTCGAGAGAAATCGTGAATGGACTATGTACATTACAAAGGAATTTTGTTGGGGAGCATGATAGGCCGCCTTGAGAAGATTTGTTTTTAGGGAGCGTCTGAAGCTATGCAAGTTGTGGATGGTCCTGATTTCTTGGGGTAGAGCATTCCAGAGAATTGGTGCAGCTCAGATTAAGTCTTGGAGCCGGGAGTGCGAGGATAAGATTAGTGCGGCTGTTAGTCGAAGTTCATTTGTAGAACATAGAGAAAGGGTGGGGTGATATACAGAGATGAGGGAGGAGATGCAGGGAGGTGCTGCACTGTGAAGAGCTTTGTGGGTGAGAACAAGCAATTTGAATTTGATCCTGTAGTGTACGGGCAGCTAGTGCAATGACTCGCAGAGAGCGGAGGCAGTTTGAGTAACGATTGGCCAGATCGGTGATCCTGGCTGCTGCATTAAATATGGACTGGAGAGGGGAAGTTTAGGAGGGAGCCAATTAATAGAGAATTGCAGTTATTAAGGCAGGAGTGGATTAGAGCCACGGTAAGGGTTTTAGTTGTTTCCATGGTGAGAAAGGGGCCGACTCTAGAGATGTTCTTCAGGTGTAAGCGACGAGCGGACGAGAGATTGTATATATGGGGTGAAGGAAAGATCAGCTTCAAACATAACACCCAGACAGCGAGCCTGCTGCCTAGGTGTTATCATGGTGCCGCACACTGAGAGAGAGAGATCAGATTTAGGGAGGTTAGTGGATGGGGAGCAAAAGAAGTTCAGTTTTGGAAAGGTTGAGTTTTAAATAGGGAGCAGACATGATGTTAGAAACTGCAGCTAGACAGTCGTTGGTGTTCTTTAAAACCGCAGGAGTAAGGTCAGGGGACTGAAGTGTATAATTGTGTGTCATCAGCATAGAGATGGACTGAAAGCCAAATCTGCTGATGGTGTGTCAACGGGGCCGTGTAGAGAGAAGAGAAGAGGACCGAGGACTGAGCCCTGAGGGACCCCAATAGTGAGAGGAAGAGGGGAGGAAGTGGAGCCAGTGAATGATACACTGAAAGAGCAGTCAGAAAGATAGGAGGAGAGCCAGGAGAGAGCCGTGTTCTCTATACCAATACAGTGCAGCATAGAGAGTAGGAGATGGTGGTCAACAGTGTCAAAAGCCGCAGAGAGGTCAAGAAGAATAAGCAGAGAGTGGTCCCATTACGTTTTGCTGTCAGTAGGTCATTGGCCATTTTGATTAGGGCAGTTTCTGTAGAGTGAAGGGGGCGGAAGCCAGACTGTAATGGACCTATAAGAGAGTGAGCGGAGAGGTAACGGGTGAGGCGGGAGTAGACCAGGTGCTCCAGGAGTTTATAGATGAAGGGAGATTGTAGACTGGTCTGTAGCTATTTGTAAAGGATGGGTCGAGAGACGTTTTCTTTAATAATGGAGTAATGATAGAATGTTTGAAGGAGGAGGGGAAGATGCCAGAAGAGAAGGAGAGGTTGAAGATTTTGGTTAGGTGAGTGGTGACAACCAGAGAGAATGGAGTAGGTGTGAGGGAATGGGGTCAGTAGTGCATGTAGTGGGACGAGAAAAAGAGAGGAGCCTGGAGACTACCTCTTCTGTGACTGGGTCAAATGTGGAGAGTGAACCGGAGGAGATGTGGGGAAGAATGGGGTGGCAGTGCTTGGAGGCGGAGCTGATTTCCTGGTGGATGTTGTCTATTTTCTCCATAAAGTAAGAGGCCATATCATCAGTGTCAGTGATGGGGGCCTGCAGTTTAGGACTGAGGAGAGAGTGAAAGGTGTCAGAGTTTTTTTGGATTGTTGGATAGTCAGGAAATCAGGGTGGTGAAGTAGGTTTGTTTGGCAAGGTGAAGGGCAAAGTTGTAGGTTTTTAGCATGAATTTATAATGGATAAAGTCTCCTGGTGAGCGAGTTTTCCTCCATAAAATGTTCAGCACTCCTAGAGCAATGCTGGAGGAATTGAGTTTGTGATGTGAGCCATGGCTGTTTTGTTCTATGTTTGGAGGTTCTGCAGGTGAGGGGCTGTACTTGGTCCAGGGTGCTTCTGAGAGTGTTATTATAATGATTTACTGCCTGATCTGGACAAGAGAATGAGGAGATTGGGGACAGTGATAAGATGAGAGAGTCTGTGAGTGCATGAGGGTTAATGGCCTGTAGATTTCTGGATGTTTGATAGGTAGAGGAGGGCTCTGGTGGGCGAGGGTTAGTGAGCGTGAAGGAGAGAATGTTGTGGTCAGACAGGAAGAGATTATATCTAGGGAGGAGGTTGAGCAGAGTCGGGTAAAGACCAGGTCAAGGGTGTTACCATCCTTGTATGTCTCCAAGATTGAGAGCTGTGAGAGGCCAAGAGAGGTGGTTAGATATAGGAGCTTGGATGCAGATGGGGAGATGGGGCTGTTTATGGGGATGTTAAAGTCTCCCAGAATGAGGGTTGGTAATTTTGAGACATGAAATGCGGCAGCCACATGGAGAAATGGTCGGGGAACTGGGTGGGTGACCCTGGGGGGCGGTATACCACCACTACTCTGAGGGGAAGGGGTGAAATGGCCTAATGGTGTAAACCTCAAAAGAGGGGAATGAGAGTGATGGGGCTGGAGGGATGACCTGGAAAGTGCATTGTTGGGGACTGGAGTATGCCGACTCCACCACCACGTCTGTTCCCAGGTCTTGGGGAATGGGAGAAGTGTAAACCGCCGTAGGAGATAGCAGCAGGGGAAGCAGTGTCTTAATCCTGGATCCAGGTTTCAGTGAGGGCCAGGAGATTGAGAGAGTTAGTGAAAAAGTAGTTATGAATGAAGGGAAGTTTGTTGCATACAGACCGTGGATTCCAGAGAGTGCAGTTAAAAGAGGGAGATGAAGGTGTGCAGGTAATGGTGATGAGGTTAGTGGGCAAGACTCCATTGCTGAACAAAAAACCGGTTTAAGCACATTTAACATTTGCTCAACAAGATTTGGAAAAGCCTATGAAATACTGGGAGAATATAGTCTGGTTAGATGAGACATACAGTCATATGAAAAAGTTTGGGCACCCCTCTTAATCTTACTCTTTTTGTTTGTTTGTTTAAAATTGTTTTTTGCAACAGCTATTTCGGTGTGATATATGTAATAACTGATGGACACAGTAATATTTCAGGTTTGAAATTAGGTTTATTGTACTAATCAAAAATGTGAAATTGCATTAATTCAAAATTTGACAGGTGCAAAAGTGTGGGCACCCTTCTGATTTTCATGATTTGAATACTCCTAACTACTTTTTACTGACTTACTGAATCACTAAATTGGTTTGGTAACCTCATTGAGTTTGTACTTCATAGCCCGGTGTATCCAATCATGAGAAAAGCACTTGCAAGTTGTTCTCCTAGTTGCATCTTCTCTGAGGAGTGGCATCATGGGCTCCTCAAAACAGCTCTCAAATGATCTGAAAAAAAAGATTGTTCAACATAGTTGTTTAGGGGAAGGATACAAAAAGTTGTTTTAGAGATTTAACCTGTCAGTTTCCACTGTGAGGAACATAATAAGGAAATGGAAGACCACAGGGACAGCTCTTGTAAAGGCCTGAAGTGGCAGGCCAACAAAAATATCATAAAGGCAGAGAAGAAGAATGGTGAGAACAGTCAAGAACAATCCACAGACCACCTCCAAAGACCTGCAGCATCATCTTGCTGCAGATGGTGTCACTGTGCATCGGTCAACAATACAGCTCACACTGCACAAGGAGAAGCTGTATGGGAGAGTGATGCGAAAGAAGCCGTTTCTGCATGCACACCACAAACAGAGTCGCCTGAGGTATGCAAAAGCACATTTGGACAAGCCAGTTTCATTTTGGAAGAAGGTCCTGTGGACTGATGAAACAAAGATTGAGTTGTTTGGTCATACAACAAGGCGTTATGCATGGTGCCACAAAAACACAGCATTCCAAGAAAAACACTTGCTACCCACTGTCAAATTTGGGGGAGGGTCCATCATGCTTTGGGGCTGTGTGGCCAATGACGGCACCGGGAATCTTGTTAAAGTTGAGGGTCGCATGGATTCCACTCAGTATCAGCAGATTCTTGAGAATAATGTTCAAGAATCGGTGTCAAAGTTGAAGTTACGCCAGGGATGGATCTTTCAGCAAGACAATGATCCAAAACACCGCTCCAAATCTACTCAGGCATTCATGCAGAGGAACAATTACAGTGTTCTGGAATGGCCATCCCAGTCCCCAGACCGGAATATTATTGAACATCTGTGGGATGTTTTTGAAGCGGGCTGTCCATGCTCGGCGACCATCAAACTTAACTGAACTGGAATTGTTTTGTAAAGAGGAATGGTCAAAAATACCTTCATCCAGGATCCAGGAACTCATTAACAGCTGCAGGAAACGACTAGAGGCAAAAGGTGGATCTACTAACCTCATTTCAATCCTGAAATATTACTGTGTCCATCAGTTATTACATACAGTGCCTACAAGTAGTATTCAACCCCCTGCAGATTTAGGTGGTTTGATAAGATGCAAATAAGTTAGAGCCTTCAAACTGCAAACGAGAGTAGGATGTATTAACAGAAGCATAAATCTTACAAACCAAAAAGTTAAGTTGCTCAGTTGAATTTTAATAAATTTTACACATAAAAGTGTGGGTCAATTATTATTCAACCCCTAGGTTTAATATTTTGTGGAATAACCCTTGTTTGCAATTACAGCTAATAATCGTCTTTTATAAGACCTGATCAGGCCGGCACAGGTCTCTGGAGTTATCTTGGCCCACTCCTCCATGCAGATCTTCTCGTTATCTAGGTTCTTTGGGTGTCTCATGTGGACTTTAATCTTGAGCTCCTTCCACAAGTTTTCAATTGGGTTAAGGTCAGGAGACTGACTAGGCCACTCCATCACCTTGATTTTTTCCCTCTTGAACCAGGCCTTGGTTTTCTTGGCTGTGTGCTTTGGGTCGTTGTCTTGTTGGAAGATGAAATTACGACCCATCTTAAGATCCTTGATGGAGGAGCGGAGGTTCTTGGCCAAAATCTCCATGTAGGCCGTGCTATCCATCTTCCCATGGATGCGGACCAGATGGCCAGGCCCCTTGGCTGAGAAACTGCCCCACAGCATGATGCTGCCACCACCATGCTTGAATGTAGGGATGGTATTCTTGGGGTCGTATGCAGTGCCATCCAGTCTCAAAACGTCACGTGTGTGGTTGGCACCAAAGATCTCGATCATGGTCTCATCAGACCATAGAACCTTGAACCAGTCTGTCTCAGAGTCCTCCAAGTGATCATGAGCAAACTGTAGACGAGCCTTGACATGACGCTTTGAAAGTAAAGGTACCTTACGGGCTCGTCTGGAACAGAGACCATTGCGGTGGAATACGTTACTTATGGTATTGACTGAAATCAATGTCCCCACTGCCATGAGATCTTCCCGGAGCTCCTTCCTTGTTGTCCTTGGGTCAGCCTTGACTCTTCGGACAAGCCTGGCCTCGGCACGGGAGGAAACTTTCAAAGGCTGTCCAGGCCGTGGAAGGCTAACAGTAGTTCCATAAGCCTTCCACTTCCGGATGATGCTCCCAACAGTGGAGACAGGTAGGCCCAACTCCTTGGAAAGGGTTTTGTACCCCTTGCTAGCCTTGTGACCCTCCACGATCTTGTCTCTGATGGCCTTGGAATGCTCCTTTGTCTTTCCCATGTTGACCATGTATGAGTGCTGTTCACAAGTTTGGGGAGGGTCTTAAATAGTCAGAAAAGGCTGGCAAAAGAGATAATTAATCCACACATGTGAAGCTCATTGTTCTTTGTGCCTGAACTACTTCTTAATACTTTAGGGGGACCAAACAGAATGCTGGTGGTTTGAGGGGTTAAATAATAATTGACCCACACTTTTATGTTTAAAATTTATTAAAATTCAACTGAGCAACATAACTTTTTGGTTTGTAAGATTTATGCTTCTGTTAATAAATGCTACTCTCGTTTGCAGTTTGAAGGCTCTAACATATTTGCATCTTATCAAACCACCTAAATCTGCAGGGGGTTGAATATTACTTGTAGGCACTGTATATCACACTGAAATAGCTGTTGCAAAAAAACAAATTTTAAACAAAAAAAAAAGAGGGGTGCCCAAACTTTTTCATATGATTGTAAATTAAACTCTTTGTATGCCATAATACACACCATGAGGCCATATGGCAAATCACCACAAAAACACCAACATTTTGTAGCTGAGAACATCACGGTGTGCGACTGTTTTTCAGCATATGGCACTGGCAAACCTCATGTCATCAAAGGAAGGATGAATGGACAAATGTACCGAGACATTCATGATAAAAATCAGCTGCCATTATTACACATTAATTAAAGCACCATTCCATCTTTTTTTTTTTTTTTTTTTCCAGAGCTGAAGTGATGCTTTAACTGTAAGCCCCATGCCTCCTGTTATGTACTCACCTTCTAATGACACCGCTCTGGTCCCACAATGCCATCTTGTGCTTGAAACTTCTGAATGATTGGAAGTCGAATGTTATGTCACTGGCTTCTAATGCATCTCTGTGAGAGCTAGAACGAGGCTCTCATAGACTCATATTGAGTTGTGACCTCCATGAAAAATTGCACCTGCAGCAGGTCTAAATCGCCACAACAATGCTGGAAAAAGATGAAGATACTGGAAGATGAGTAATGGGGCAGGGGACTTATATTTCAGGCACCACTCCAGCTCTGCCATAAAAAAGGAGTGGTGCTTTCATGTAGGGTTTGATTTCTTCGCCTGTGTAGATTAGATGGATTGTTACCGACAATACTGAATGTATCCAGCACAGAACCTGCCCCCTACACGTAAGTAGGACTGTTCTGATGAGTGCACCTAGTGGCGGTATGATGGCTTTTATGCTCTTTGATCAAACCGTGTAAACCAATTACCCTATATTATGTATATGTACTACTATTAGTTACCTATATACTTTTTTTATAGGGTATCTGCTGATTTTGTGTTTTTCTCCTGGGTTTTGCCTGTGGAAAGACCACTGTGTGAACGTGCTCCTATTGCACATTTATCAACTTATGATCTGGCTCATTTTCTGGGTTGAAATAAATGTAGAAATCCTCTACCAACCAGGTCTCTAACTGACCTATTAAAAGCTCGCCATACCATCGACTGGACCTCTTCATCTCATTGGTTGTGATCAGTCTGTATTTTATTATTTTCGGTACATTGGGTAGAAGTCAGTAATTCATTCGTGAAGCTTTTGTCCATCTCATATTCTAATGAGCGAGACCTACATTTATGAGTTAATCAGCTCTTCTACACATGAGCGCCCGGGCGATGGTGCAGAAACCGGCACACATGCTACATTGTCCCCCAGGACTGTTTTGCCATTATCATGAATGCTCCGGGAATCATTTTGTGATATGGATCCTTTGATAAGTCTATAGCAACCCTTTAACAATGTATCATAGAGTCTGGGACTCCAGAACTTCATGTCCCCACATCCAAGAATGATGATTCCCCCATACAAGAACAGGGCAGGCGTCTTGTATATTTCTATTTGGGAGATGTTGGATGTCTTATTACTGATTACAGTCAGGTATAGTACAGATCAGCCTGATCTTTCTGGTTCATAGTTAAATTGTTAGAACAAAGCAATGTTCTGTTTTTTTTATGCAAACTTGAAGCCATTTTCTCACCTCTTCCATGCAGCTCAGAAATAGAGCTCAATTGTCAAATTTCATCCAATCTGGAATCACATCCCAAAATTGACCTAAAATGTCAATCTGAGAGCTTCATCCCCTATCTCTTCCATTCCTGCATGCGTGTCAGTCCTCACTGCTGTTCTGACATTTTATTCAACCGCGTTCATTTAAAATGGTTTTGTAACTTATTGATAGAATTGGACACAATATAGAAGTTGTGACAGTTACAGTACTAAGACCCTTAAAATTGTGGCAAAAGGCAATTTGCAATGATAAAGTAGAGAGCTGAACCCCTGCAGAAAGGAATTAGGGGGATGAAGAATTTTATTAGGAAAGCAGTGCTTTGTTGTAATACATTCAGCTGTCTGACATAGGTATCCATATCCATAGTATCCACTGGGGTGATGGCTGTGACCCCACATAGCTGATTGCACCCTCATTGTGTATATCCAATGTGTGGAGATCACATACAGATGCAGAACAACGAGTTGACAATGTAATAAACCTCATTAAGTATCTCTGCCCATCCTGATATACCAAGTGCAGGAACAGATTGCTATGCTCTGGACAGGAGACAGTGATTTAGTTTCTTATATTTTTTAAACTACTTTTTGATGACTTTTACATTAATGCAGCCGGTTATAAAGATATCTTTACCGAACTACAACCCAGCTTTCCCAGCTTCAGCAGCAATCTCAGGACATGTCATCAATTGGCTTAGCTTAACTTTCCCAGCATCAAGATAAGTGTAAGAATGCACAATCACAAAGGTGTAACGCAGCATTCATGGTTTCAGCAGCTGCAGTCTCAGGACATGTCATCACTGAGAGGTAATCCAGCGTTCACAGTATCAGCAACAATTAAAGAATGTATCATCACAGAGATGAAACTTAGCTTTGCCAGTGTCAACAGTAGTCTGAAAGGGTTTATTATTATCTGCAGCCCAATTTTCAAAGTATCAAAAGTCATAGTCTCAGCACTATTCACTAAGCTGTAACCCTGCCTTACTGAACAGTGTTTATGGATCTATCTCTCTTGACTCCAGGGTCACACTTCATTTTCTTCCCCATTCTTGTGCTCAACATTGTATTTTACATGTTGCCCAAGATGCTTTGACTACATCCCACAATGAACTTGTGTTTGTTGGCTTTGCCTCAGAAATACAATTTTGATGTCACCTCCCAAACGTTTATCAGATCAAATTAAGTCTGGGGTTGGGCTGGCCATTCCATAACTTCAATTTTGTTAGAGTGCAAGCGAGATTTAGCTTGTTTACTGGTGTGTTTGGGGTGGTTGTTTGTTGTCCCATTTCAAGAGCATTTCCTCTGTAGTGGAAGGCAACATGACATCTCCATGTATTTTGAAATATGTAAACTAGTCCATGATCTCTGGTATGTGGTAAATAGGCCCAGCACCTTTGTAGGGAGAACATGCCCATATCATGATGCTTCACCACCAGGCTTCAGAGTAGACTGAATTTAGAGTGAGGGGGTCATCTGATGAACTGTCTGACACCCTTGGACCCAAAAAGAACAATTTTACTTTCTTCAGTCCACACAATGTTCCTCTCTCTCTCTTTAGGACAGTTGATATGTTCTTTCTTTAGTACATGTCTTTCTTATAACAGTAGGACTTTGCAGGGACTTCTTGCTATAGATGATCTTCACACAGGCGCCTCCTCACTGTCACAGCCCTCACAGGTAACTTAAGATATCTTTGATCATCCTGGAGCTGATCATTGGCCGAGTCTTTGCTATTCTGGCTATTCTTCCTTCCATTTGAATGGTTGTTTTAAGTTTTCTTCCATGTCGCTCTGGTTTTGCTTTCCATTTTAAAGCATTGGAGACCATTTTAGCTGAACAACTGATCATTGTCTGCACTTCGTTATAGGTTTTACCCTCTCCAATCAACTTTTTAATCAAAGTATGCTGTTCTTATGAACAATGTCTTGTACGACCCAAATTTCTTAGGCTTGCTTCACATCACGATTTTGCTGCATCCATGTGTATCCGTTTCAAAATAGATACACGTGGATCTGATTTTGCCTCCCATGTATCCCTATGGGCAACGAATTGGATCAGATGTGTCCCTATTGGCATCCGATTTCATCACCATCCGTTGCTTTCCGATTTAATCTCGGAGCCAAAATCATAGCCTGCTACGATTTGGGTGTCCATGACTCAAATCGGACACCACGGAACATAACTGATCCGTTGCGTTCCGCTTTACAAAACACGGGAATCTATGAATCTATGTAGAAATGCATGTGCTGGCTTCACCCTTAAATAAGGGCCATCTGATTCAAACCTGTTTCTTCAGAATAATAGCAGTGTGGAGTTGAATTAGTGAGGTCAATCATTCTCTGAACACACCCCTTTCACTTAATCAAATACACAGACTCAAAAACCTGCAGATCATGAATGCTGAGTCTGTTGGTTTTCTAATGGTGGCTTTACACGCTGAAATATCTGAAACGATATTGTTTAAACGTCACGCTTTTGACATCGTCCGAACAATATCTTTTTTGCATCGTTGTGTGTAAACGCAGGATATCTGAATGAAAAATCGTTGGATCGGACATCTCAAAAGTGTGCTCTGGACCTCACTTTTATTATTCGTCGTCCAATTAACGCTCCAGCAAAGTGCAGCATTGTTCAGTGTGACACCAAGATGACCAATATCGTTCTGAATTCTCCTATTTTTGCCACTTTATCCAATCGTTCACAAAATTGTAATGAACGACGCTGGCGCGTTGCCAAATTACACATCACTAACGATATCCTTGCATTTGACATCGCACTAACGATGTTGAAATGATCACAGTCATGTGACATTCCAAACGATATAGTTTCACATATCTGACCATGTAAACCCACCATAAGAATCTACTGCACTAACTGATAAATTGTTTGACATGTAGTAATATAATTTATAACAAAAACAGTTTATAATCTGGTTAGTCATATTGGACTGCTATTATTTTGAACACTACTGTGTTAGACCTGCTGTTTGACCCATCATCTGCTGTAAGCATTATGAACTAATATTTAGAGGCTGTTCACATTGCGCTGCAATTATATCTACAAACTTCTTTGATTTCTCCAACTTGCACACACTGCTCTTAAGATCTTTTTAACCCTCCATCTGTTCTCCTGTATGTGTCTACATTCCTGACTCTTTGAGACTTTGTGTCCTGCTCTGCTATCTTTTCTTGCCATCCAGAATAGCCCATTGTCTAGGTCCTCACCATTGGGCCATTGTCCTTGGTCCAAATGTTCACCCTAACCTGCAGTTCAGTGGGTCCAGCTGACCAGCTGACCAGCTGACAGCTGAGCTCACCAGTTTACAGCTCTAATCTAGCTTTTATATTATCAGCAGCTCTCAGAACGTATCATCACTGAGCTGTAAACCAGCTATTCCACTACTAGAAGCAGGGTGATGTACATAGTCAGGCACCCTGGTACAGTAGAGTCAAGTGTGCCAACAGCACCTTAGAACAATAGATTTATATAGACAGGCACCTTGAATTAACAGTAAGTCTGACATATTTTAACAATAGAACTGAGATGACAGGAACTTTATTGTAGTGGAGCTAAATATGCAGATTCTTGGAACAGCAGAGATAGCAGGCAGGCACCTTAGGCTGTGTTCACACTGGGCGTTTTTGGGCTGTTTTTGCTCAGCAGCTTTTGTAGCCAAAACCAGGAGTAGAGCAATCAGAGGAAAAGTCTAATAGAAACACGTCACCACTTCTGGATTTAATCACCCACTGCTGGTTTTGGCTACAAAAACTGCTGAGCAAAAACAGCCCAAAAACGCCCAGTGTGAACACAGCCTTATTCTAGCAGAACCAAATGTGCTTTTAGCTCCTTGGAATAGTAGAGCTGAGATGCAAACAGGCACCTTGTGACAGAAGCAAGTGTCCAGACAACACCTTGAAACAGCAGAGCTGAATTTATCCGGTGGTAGAGTGCATGTGGTAGGAATGCGCAGACACTACCTGAATACTCAGACAACCATCTAAAGGTACCGTCACACGAGGCAATTTTGCAAGCAATTTCACTGGCAATTTGCTGGTTGCAGTGAAATCATGGATACATGGTTCCATTTCTACACGGCAACAAAACAGAACCATGTATCCATGATTTCACTGCAACCAGCAAATTGCCAGTGAAATTGCTTGCAAAATTGCCGCGTGTGACGGTACCTTTAAGAAGCCAAGTTAAGAGGCCTAGGAATATGAGATCAGATTTAGCATGCCAGGTTACTATACTGAACCGACGCACATCAAGAGGTCACACGCATGCACCGGCACTGCAGCCTGCAGCTAGGACATGGTAACAATACAGATAAGTGAATTGATTCGCAGGACATTTACTTAGGCTACTTACACATCTGCCGTTTTCAAATCAGGCAGGAGTCCTCCTTTTTAAAAAAAAAAAGACCGAATCCAGCAACATTGCATTAGGGACCAATGTATTTCCCATGGACTTCCAGTAACGTGCATTGTCTTCTGGCAGGTTGGAGGTGGTTCAGAGGGCTCCTGTCCAGCGGCCAAGGAATACTGATGTGACATGTGACAGCTGGACCTGGGTCTTGCAAATGTATTTGCTCATATCTAGTAGCAAATTGACATTGGATGGGAAGTACAGTAGTATATTTCTAATTACATCTCATCATCTATTGCCTGTTAACATATACAGTGCCTTGTGAAAGTATTTGGCCCCCTTGAACTTTTCAACCTTTTGCCACATTTCAGGCTTCAAACATAAAGATATTATTTCTAATTTTTTTGTGAAGAATCAACAACAAGTGGGACACAATCGTGAAGAGGAACGAAATTTATTGGATATTTTAACGTTTTTTAACAAAAAACTGAAAAGTGGGGCATGCAATATTATTCAGCCCGCTTGAGTTAATACTTTGTAGCCAGGGGCTGTCTGGTGCCTCTGGACCTGGGTGGGGGGTGCTATTAGGATTTTTTGATGGCCCGTTGGGGGGGTGCTATCACAATTTTTTGCCGGGGGGGAGGGGGTGCTATCAGAATTTTTTGACGGCCCGGGGGGGAGGTGGGTTGGTAGCAGACAACCGCAGCTCACTCACCGTCACCGGCGCCGTCTGCTGCTGTATCACAGCGTCGGCCGCAAAACGCCGCCCGCCGGCCCGATTCTGTGGGGGGCGGCCCCGGATGAGGGCTATACCACCAGCCCAGGGGGCACTTGACCCCTGCCACCTGGGCCAGTCCGCCCCTGTTTGTAGCGCCACCTTTTGCTGCGATTACAGCTGCAAGTCGCTTGGAGTATGTCTCTATCAGTTTTCCACATCGAGAGACTGAAATTCTTGCCCATTCTTCCTTGCAGAACAGCTGGATCTCAGTGAGGTTGGATGGAGAGCGTTTGTGAACAGCAGTTTTCAGCTCTTTCCACAGATTCTCGGTTGGATTCAGGTCTGGATGTGACTTGGCCATTCTAACACCTTGATACGTTTATTTTTGAACCTTTTCATTGTAGATTTTGCTTTATGTTTGGGATCATTGTCTTGTTGGAAGATAAATCTCCATCCCAGTCTCAGGTCTTTTGCAGACTCCATCAGGTTTTCTTCCAGAATGGTCCTGTATTTGGCTCCGTCCATCTTCCCATCAATTTTAACCATCTTCCCTGTCCCTGCTGAAGAAAAGCAGGCCCAAACCATGATGCTGCCACCACCATGTGTGACAGTGGGGATGGTGTTGTGAGGGTGATGAGCTGTGTTGCTTTTACGCCAAACATATTGTTTTGCCTTGTGCCCAAAAGGTTTCATCTGACCAGAGCATCTTATTCCACGTGTTTGGTGTCTCCCAGGAGGCTTGTAACAAACTTCAAACTAGACTTTTTATGGATATCTTTGAGAAATGTCTTTCTTCTTGCCACTCTTCCATAAAGGCCAGATTTGTGCAGTGTACGACTGATTGTTGTCCTATGGACAGACTCTCCCACCTCAGCTGTAGATCTCTGCAGTTCATCCAGAGTGATCATGAGCCTTTTGGCTGCATCTCTGCTCAGTCTTCTCCTTGTTCGAGATGAAAGTTTAGCGGGACGGCCGGGTCTTGGTAGATTTGCAGTGATCTGATGCTCCTTCCATTTCAATATGATCGCTTGCACAGTGCTTCTTGAGATGTTTAAAACTTGGGAAATCTTTTTGTATCCAAATCCGGCTTTCAACTTCTCCACAACAGTTTCTCTCATTCTCATTGCATTTACTTGTACTTGCTTTGTTGGACTCCATATGTGTAATGTATAGTCTAATGCTATATAGCCTAGCTATAGAACCTGTTTTTTTTCTACGTACTGTATATGACCTATATGAAATTTTGATGCACTTTGCACTTTACTAACCAGTGTCAGCATTTTTGTACTTGTTATATACCATATGTATATGTCCAACATCTCTTGGAATAAATTGCATTCTGGATTTTGTGAGCCATTGTAACCATAGAGGTGATGTGCACCTCATACCTCTTTGTATCCACTTTATTGCATCACGCATTTTAAAAAATCAAAATAAAAATTTCACTTATTATTGCAATATACTCCAATCTTTCTCGTGTTTTATAAATGTGTATTTTGGAGATTATGTAAACACAACCCTAAGGGGTGATTTATTCACCAGGGTATAATATTACTAATATGCTGACAAAGATTCTGTTATTAGTATCTCGGACCTGCCTGGTGTGTTCCTTGGTCTTCATGATGCTCTCTGCACTTGACACAGAACCCTGAGACTATCACAGAGCAGGTGCATTTATACGGAGACTTGATTACACACAGGTGGATTCTATTTATCATTACCAGTCATTTAGGACAACATTGGATCATTCAGAAATCCTCAATGAACTTCTGGAGTGAGTTTGCTGCACTGAAAGTAAAGGGGCTGAATAATATTGCACGCCCCACTTTTCAGTTTTTTATTTGTTAAAAAAAAGTTTAAAATATGCAATAAATTTCGTTCCACTTCACGATTGTGTCCCACTTGTTGTTGATTCTTCACAAAAAAACGAGAATTTATATCTTTATGTTTGAAGCCTGAAATGTGGCAAAAGGTTGAAAAGTCCAAGGGGGCCAAATACTTTCACAAGGCACTGTATGTGGAAAATATACCCATTAAAGAATATTCTGATCTAGAATCCTCCTGCCAGGAGGAGTAGACGGAGGGGCGGAAGCTCAAACACTATAAGAAATTTAATTGAACCACAATTACTTTTTAATGTGCTATATACAGACTCAGGGGGTGCCAAAACTTTTGCACCCAACAAATGTTATATTCCATGTTGTATCTATCCCAATTAATTTATTAAAAATACACAGTAAAAGTTCTTTAAAATGTACACGTGCTGCACACATTAGTCGCTGAATAGAACATTTAACTGGACAAGGGGAGGGGTACCAAAACTTTCTGAAATATTAAAATATTAAGCTATTTTATTAATGGAACTTACAAAGCAACATAGATTTCTGTGCTGCTCTAAATGCAAATTGCAATAACTTAAAAGAAATATAACATTATGTTTCACAATGTGAAATAATACTTTGCTGTATTCTTCGATGATATCATAATAATCATTTTTATTTCTATAGAGCCAAACATATTCCGCGATGCTTTACAGTTCAGAGAGGACAAGTGCAGATAATATGAGACAATATAGAGTAACACAATTCATCAGATAAGATAAATAGTAATAGGAGAAAGATGGTGTAAAGATGTTGAAAAGATACTTTATTTCTCTACACATTGAGGACTCACACTTGCCCCTTCCTTGGGAGAAGTCTTATACAATACCTTTATATATGACTTCTTAAGTGTTAGTCCTGAAACGCGTAGAGAAATAGTCACCTTTCATATCCCATCGGGCTGGATCTTTTCGACAGCGCGGCACTTACATCATCTTTCTCCATTTATTACTGTTCATCGATACCCCTGGTGGCTGTGGCAGTTGTTATTACAGGTTTTATATAGTGGTTATGTCTCACACAACCAAACAAGGTGAGCACCTCTATTATTTCAATATCATTTGGTGTTTAATCTGATAAGACCCTATATGTGCCATGTTGTCTTTCCATCTTATTACAATTCATCAGATACCGAGAGGAGTGAAGGACCTGCTTACAAGCTCCAATCTATGTGACTCTTATCTTCCATGCTGTACGATCATATTATACTATATTTTGGATTTAGAATACTTTGTCAAATATTCAACTCCATGTTGAGGGATGTGTTCTTGACTGAACTGTATAAGGCCCCCTTCACACCACGTTTTTGGCCTCTCCGTCTGGATCCAGCCTTACCTGGGTTCGGTTCGGATCATGCTGAGTGCTGCAAAGCGGACACAAGCGGACAGAAACGGTTCAGTCTCCATAGACCCCCTATGTTATTTGAAGCAGACAGCAACAGATCAGTTTCTGTCAGTTTGTGTCTGCTTTTTTGAAGGCAGCCCAAAAATTGGAGCAGTGTCTGATTCTGGGGACCGGAAAAAAAGCAGCCACAAATGGATCCCCGACAAAAATGACACAAGCGGATGGACATATAGGACCAATCTGTGCCCATCCGTGACCATAGGGATACATGGGAGGCCAAAGCGGATCCCTGGCTATCCCTTTCAAAACTAATCCACACAGATCCAGAAAATGTGATATGAGGTAGGCCTCAGCTATAAACTAATAAATGATGTAATATTTGCTACATTGTGTGTTTTATTTATCATATGATGTCATATTTATTAAATATATGGGATGATCAGACTTCCCGCCATGTTGCCCCGGACATTGTGCACATTCTCATCAGATGTCTCCACCATATCAGTCACCTCCAGGACTCCTCCGATGTCATTTGCCCGGGTCCTTCGCTTTCTCTTATCTGGAGAGCGCTGGGGAAGTGATCAGAGACTGAATCAATTACTATTTTTCATCTTTGACAAAGTAATTAAGACTGCAGGGGCTTGTTAATTCAGTGTGAATGGCTGTGCTGGTGATGGATGCAGATTTACAGGCAGTGGTGCTGGAGCATTGCAGGAGATTATCACAGCTCACAGGCAGATCATAGAGACTGCTCCCCAGAGACCACTGTCCTCCCTGAATATCATAGCCCATCAGTGTCCAGAGACTGAGGCCGGTGGGATAATGTATGTGCCCCAGGAGATGCCCAACCCCTGCTGTGCGGCTGATTTAGGGGACAGGAACTTGCTTGCATCTTTTGTCCATTTCATTGCAGAATGAAAATTGATATAGCAAACAATAATGGTAAAACCACAGGGGTCCAGTGTTACTTCCATCATATGAACCCTAAAATGCAGCTGTATGAAATCAGCCTCATGTTCTATTTTTGCTTGAGCTATGCTAAGAATATATACAGTAATGCCTTTAACGTGAGCCTGCCAACACATTTCTACATATGGAAGCATTAGTATGGCTGTACAAGGGATCGTCTCCAAATAAAAATGATTCATTTCTTATAGAGATCAGATGCATCAGTCATGAGAAATCTGGCATAGATGCCATTAATCAGGCTGGAAGTGCACTGGGGGCGTGTCACTGCACTTACACTGCTTCTTCCTCCACACTCCCACTGCACTTCCAGACTGAATGTTGTACCTGATTATAACATTATTTGAATAAAAATATTGTGCCCCTTCCACATTACACCTCCAGGAGCATTCATGACATTTCATTCTGAATCCACAGGTATTAATATGGAGTTGATCACCGCTCCGCAGCTATAATGGCTTCTGTTGTAGGAAGATGTTGGACTGTGTCTCTGCCTTGTCATTTAGGACAGAATTGGTGATTTGTAGCTCATCGCAAAAGTGTTCAATGTGGTGATATCAGGGTTCTGTGTGGCTGCTCATGTTCTTCCACACTAGGATAGAGAAGTGTGATCCGTCACTGCACAGAACACGTCTCCTCCGGAGTCCAGCGGTGGTGGCATCACACCGCTCCATCCGATGTTCTGCATTGTGCTTGGTGATGTACAGCTGCACAGAACACATCTCAAGAGTCCAGTAGTGTCAGCTTTACACCACTCCATCCAACGCTTGGCATTGTGTTTTGTGATGTACATCTGCACACAACACATCTCCAGAGTCCAGTGGTGGTGGCTTTACACCACTCCAGCCAATGCTTGGCATTGTGCTTGTTGGTCATGTATGGCTGCACAGAACACGTCTCCTCCAGAGTCCAGTGGTGGCAGCTTTACACCGCTCCATTTGATACTCGGCATTGTGCTTGGTGATGTATGGCTGCACAGAACAAATCTCCAGAGTCCAGTGGTGTCGCCTTAAGACCGCTCTATCCGATGCTCGGCATTGTGCTTGGTGATGTACAGCTGCACAGAACACATCTCAAGAGTCCAGTAGTGTCAGCTTTACACCACTCCATCCAACGCTTGGCATTGTGTTTTGTGATGTACATCTGCACACAACATATCTCCAGAGTCCAGTGGTGTCAGCTTTATACCACTCCATCCAACGCTCGGCATTGTGCTTGGTGATGTATGGCTGCACAGAACACATCTCCAGAGTCCAGTGGTGTCGACTTTACACTGCTCCAGCCGATGCACGTCATTGTGCTTGGTGATGTACAGCTGCACAGAACGCCTCTCAGGAGTCCAGTGGTGTCAGCTTTACACCTCTCCATCCAACGCTTGACATTGTGCTTTGTGATGTACGGCTGTACTCAGCACATCTCCAGAGTCCAGAGATGTCGGCTTTACACCACTCTATCCGACGCTCAGCATTGTTCTTGGTGATGTACGGCTGCACACAACACATCTCCAGTGGTGTCTGCTTTACACCACTCCATCCAACTCTTGGCTTTGTGCTTTGTGATGTACGGCTGCACAGAACATATCTCAAAAGTCCAGTGGTGGCAGCTCTACACCACCCCATCCGACCCTTGGCATTGTGCCTGGTGATGTACTCCTGCAGCTGTCAGCCATGAAGCTCCCGGCGAGCGCAGTGTTTGTGCTGTTACTAGAAGAGGTCTGGACTCTGTAGTTATGGGGTCAGCAGAGTGTTGGTGACTTTTCTGCTCCCCCACTCTTTGCCCCCCACTCTGTAACATTACGTTGTCTCCCCTCGTGGCTGAGTTGCTGCAGTTCCTTCCACTTCTCAGAAATATCACTCACAGTTGAAAGGGGAGGAATTAGGGGGAAGAAATGTCTTTAACAGACTTGTTACCCTGGTGGCTCCTATTATAGGATTGCGCTGGTAGTGAGCTCTGCACCACTGGACGTTCTGTCACATGTTAGTATAGGCAGACAGCATTCAGAGATTATAGCCAAGGAGGAAATGGAGTCAGATGCTATTAACTGGGGAGCAATGGGGCTAGATATTATACATTTGTGGGGGGCAATTGAGCTGGATGTTATACAATAAGGGCAATGAGGCCAGATATTATACACTGGAATCAATAGGGCCAGGTGTTATACACTGAGAACAATGGGGATGGATGGTATACAATGAGGGCAATGGGTTAGATGTTATACATGGGGGGAGGCAATGAGGTTAAATATTATACATGGAGGGGCAATAATGAAAGATATTATACACTGGGGGCAATGGGGCTGAAGGATGAGGAGCCAGATGTTATACATGGGGTGGCTATGGGGACGGATATTATACACCGGAGGTAAATGGGGCTAAATGTTATGTGCCGGAGGTTAATTGGGCTGGATGTTATTCATTGGGGACAATGGTATTGAATGAATAAAGCCAGATATCAATGATTAAGAGATGTTCTCAATACTTTTCCATATTGTGCACATTGGGATATAAGAGCTACACACAGATATAAGCACATCATATAGAACCAGTCACCTGGTCCATGGTTTTGTCACTCCATGTTCTCCAGGGGCTGTAGAACCACATTACATGTTTGCTTGTCTGTAAAGATGGAGACACAATCTTCTGCATATGAACTGCAAACATAACGTGACATATGATTTTTAATCAGCACTATTTGCAAAGTTGCAATTTTTTTTATTACATTTAAAAGAAACAATAACACATTATTTGATTGAAAATTCTACAAACCTTTTTATAGTCTTGGGGCAATGATTCTTCTTAAACCTTGTGTTGGGTCAGATTCTTTATGTTGGAGCTGAATACAACTGATAAGTTATGACCTTCATGCACCAGTCCATAGTCCAAAGTCAGATCAGAAAACCCTGTATATAGGCTGGGACTCCATATATATACTCCATCAATATTAGTTCCCAGATCAGTTTCCCTTTAGAGACTTTGTAGAGTGCTGGTGATGATTAACAATCTGTGCAGTCCTATGGGATCCAATTCTAACAATATTCTGATGCAGCAGCTGAAACAGTATAAGGATGGGGTGATCTCATAGAGATCTATAGGATCAGTGTTATGAGTTATTTTTTATTTTGTATACTACACTAAAGGAGGGAAAAGGAATAAAGGTAAATGGAACATAAAGGAGCCCTTAATATATTGATGTTTCATGTTCTCTCTATCCAGAGAGTTGCTACCCCTCTTGTGTGTAGATTTCAGGCACAGGTTACTATCATTAAAATGCAAATAAAATTAAAAAAATCAATCTTTTCCAAGTGTCCTTCCCTGCCCCCCATAATAGGATTATTACAAGCACAATCACCTAATGATCATCGGCATTTTCTCTATTATTGTACTTTAAGTACTGGTGGGGTTGGAGATAATTCTCAGGACCCTCCTCAGGGGGTAATTCATTTTACACACTGTCAGTTCATTGTCTCCTATAAACAGTGATGGACTAAATAGTGTAATTATCTCAGCGCAGTCCCTGCATAGCCAGCCTGAGCTCACATGCTGGAGAACACTGCACATTGCTGCTAATAAGCTGCTGTAATACCAGGATTTATACCAACACAGCCAGTCTCTCATTACATGATGTAAAGTGATCCCCCTCCCTTATTCTCTACTGATTCATTTCACAATATATGCTAATAGGTGACAGAGCTCCATTATTCCAAACTAGACTGAGTCAAACATCCTGTAAAATACAAGTTTATCTTCTTTAAGCAAACCACTAGGGGGCGCTCTGGAACTTTCTGAATACTGAGGCACATTGAGCTCCATTATAATCCTGTCTTCAGTAAACTGTAATGCTCCCTCTGTAGTGGAAAAATTAGCTGTATTCCCCATTTAAAGCTACAGCACTCTCAGATCTATGGGTAGCCATGATTATAGAACACAAGCAGCCAATGTACAGTCTGACCCTGCTGTCATGTGTTATGATTGTTCCATTCACCTCCTTCTGCTATAAGTGGTTTCCTAAAATAAAAGTCAGAGGAGATGACAAGTGACTGCGGCAGGAAAGTCCACAAGGCTGGATTGCAGCCCCCTATCTGTGGAGACACAGTGGTCTGCATGGGAAATGCAAACATATATATATATATATTCCTTTGCAAATCAAGATTTTTTGCAAAACTGTTAAGGAATTAATTTATTTCTTTACTTTAGAATCATCAATAATAAAAATAAATAAGTAAAGGTTGTGACATACACTATACACTCTAAAACATCTGATCAACTCACTGTTATCGAGGAACAATTGATTCTACATATTGGATTGTATGGAGTCCACATTCTGCATCAATATACAATTTATTCTCAATTATCAGCAATTTTAGGAACATGCAAACATTTCCATATTTATCCAGCAGCTCCTGTGATAGGCTGCAGATTCTGTCTTCTGAGGGTACCTTTACACAGGGTACATTGTACTTGTCACAGTAACTTTCTGTTCTGAATTGAGAGATTATTCATTGTACACAGCACCAGATAGAACCTGTCTCCATATTTCACTGCAACAGTAAGTTACTGGTGACAAGCTACAAATTGCCGTGTGTAAAGGACCCTTAGTTACTACATCTATTACTTGTTACTCATTATTCCTGAAGGTTCTTCTCCCAAGTTTCCTCTCCTCCATCTTAATCCTTTCCTCTCTCGTCTCCCCATAGTTCACGCTATCACCCCCATCACCTTCATCACTCAAAACTCGCCCATTCACCCTCATCATCACCCCATCCTCACCCTTATCACCCCTATCACTCACAACTCTCCCAGTCATCCCCCATCACTTCCAGTCACCACCATCATCACCCCCATCACCCTCATCACTCCAATCAACCTCATCATCCTCATCATCACCCCTATCACTTCCAATCACCCCATCATCATCCCCATCCTCACCCTTATCACCCCTATCACTCACAACTCTCCCAGTCACCCCCTTCACTTCCAGTGACCACCAACATCACCCCCATCACTTCCAGTCACCACCATCACCCTCATCACCTCCATCATCAACCCTCATCACTTCCGTCATCCCCATCATCAACCCCATCACCCTCATCCAACCTTATCACCCCCCATCACTATCATCAACCCATCATCATCTCCATCACTCCCAGTCACCCCCATCATCCCCATCAACCTCATTACCCCCCTATCACCCTCATCATCCCCATCATTACTCCCATCACTTCCAGTCACACCCATCATCACTTTTAGTCACTCGCATCACCTTCATCAACCCCCATTACATCCAGTGACCTTCATCACCCCAATCACTCCCACCCTCATCATCCTCAATACTGCCAGTCCCACCCACCATCCTCATCACTCCCATCACTATTAGTCACTCTCATCATCTCTGTCCCCCTCATCAACCTCATCACTCCCAGACACCCCCATCA